>CM042242.1:26800805-27421661 GCA_023566225.1 Romanogobio albipinnatus
AAATAGAACAGTCAAAGGCAAATGCAAGTGCTGTAACAAGTCTCAGTTAATCTAAGACATAACACACAGGACAGAATTTTTTATTTTTATTTTTTTAAATAAATTAGACAGACATAAAATGAATAGAATGTTAGGTGCTATTCTTGATTGGTCAGGTGCTGCTGGAAGAGACGTGTCTTTAGCTGTTTTTTGAAAATGGCTACAGACTCGGCTGCTCGAATTGAGATAGGCAGGTCATTCCACCAGGTGGGGGCGGTCCAGGAAAAGGTCCGTGAGAGTGATTTCATGCCTCTTTGGTATGGTACCACAAGGCGTCATTCACTGGCAGAACGTAAGCTCCTGGAAGGTGTGTAAGTCTGAACAAGCGAGTTTAGGTATATTGGTGCAGAGCCAGTGGTTGCTTTGAAGGCGAGTACCAGTGTCTTGAATTTGATGCGAGCGGCTATTGGCAGCCAGTGGAGACTGATGAAGAGAAGCGTGACGTGCGCTCTCTTCGGCTCGTTAAAGATCACCCTCACCGCTGCATTCTGGATCAGTTGCAAGGGTTTGATAGTGCATGCCGGAAGGCCCGCTAGAAGAGCATTACAGTAGTCCAGTCTGGAGAGAACAAGAGCTTGGACCAGGAGTTGTGTGGCCTGCTCTGATAAGAAGGGTCTAATCTTCCTAATGTTGTATAATGCAAATCTGCAGGACTGGGTTGTTGCAGTAATGTGGTCAGTGAATTTTAGCTGATCATCAATCACAACTCCAAGGTTCCTGGCTGTCCTGGACGGACTAATGGTTGAAGATCCTAACTGAATGGAGAGATTATGATGAAGTGCTGGGTTGGCTGAGACCACAAGTAGTTCTGTCTTTACAAGGTTGAGTTGCAGGTGATGCTCCTTAATCCAGGCAGAAATGTCTGTTAGGCAGGCAGCAATACGAGCACCAACCGTGGGATCATCTGGTTGAAATGAGAAGTAGAGTTGAGTGTCGTTGGCATAGCAGTGATAGGAAAAGCCATGTTTCTGAATGACAGAACCCAGTGATGACATGTAGATGGAGAAGAGAAGTGGTCCAAGCACTGAGCCCTGGGGTACTCCAGTGGCTAGATGATGTGACTTAGACACTTCACCTCTCCATGACACCCTGAAGGACCTACCTGAGAGGTAAGACTTGAGCCACTGGAGAGCAGTTCCTGAGATGCCCATCTTCATGAGAGTTGACAGGAGGATCTGGTGGTTAATTGTGTCAAAAGCAGCAGACAAATCCAGTAATATAAGTACTGTGGATTTGGAAGTTGCTCTTGCCTGTCTCAGTGCTTCAGTAACCGAGAGCAGGACAGTCTCAGTTGAGTGGCCGCTTTTGAAGCCGGATTGGTTGATATCCAAGAGGTTGTTCTGTTCAAGAAATGTAGAGAGCTGGTTAAAAACAACTCGCTCAAGTGTCTTTGCAATGAAAGGCAGAAGGGATACCGGTCTGTAGTTTTCTAAGAGTGCTGGGTTCATAGAGGGTTTCTTAAGCAGTGGGGTTACCCGAGCCTGCTTAAATGCTGTGGGGAAGTCCCGGTGTGAAGAGAGGTGTTGACAATGTGAGAGAGTGAAGGAGTAACAGAAGAAGAAATGGCCTGAAGGAGGTGAGTGGGGATAGGGTCAAGCGGACAGGTAGTGGGGTGGTTGGACAGGATGAGTTTGGAGACTTCAGCTTCAGAGAGCAGAGAGAAGGAGGAGAGCGTATGTGTGAAAAATGTTTGTGAAAAATTATGCAAAGTCATCAGCTGTAAGAGATGATGAAGGAGGGGGGGGGGACAAAGGAGCGAAGAGAACGTTCTGAAGAGTGCACGAGAGTCAGAGCAGTTGTTGATTTTGTTGTGGTAGTATGTAGTCTTAGCAGTGGAGACATTAGCAGAGAAGGAAGCGAGGAGAGACTGATACAGGGTCAGGTCAGTAGTGTTTTTATTTTGCGCCACTTCCTCTCTGGCGCCCGGAGCCCAGAGCGATGTTCGCTGAGAACATCAGACAGCCAGGGGGCAGAGGTGGTGGTGCGGGCTGGCCTGGATAAAACGGGACAGAAGTTGTCTAAGCAAGATGTTAGAGTGGAGCAAAGAGTGTCAGTAGCGCTGTTAGTGTCCAGTGCTGAGAACTGAGCAGGTGGAGGGAGTGAGGAGGAAACCATAGTGGATAGACGAGAGGGAGAGAGCGAGCGTAGATTACGCCGAAAGGTGATCTGCGGAGGAGTGTGTGTTGTGTCAGGAGTCAGTAGGAGGTTAAGAGTGATGAGAAAGTGATCTGAGGTGTGCAATGGAGTAACTAAAGTGTCGTCTGTGGAGCAGTAGCGTGTGTAGATAAGGTCCAAATGGTTACCTGATTTGTGAGTAGCTGTAGTAGATACTCGCTTAAGGTCGAATGAGGTCAGAAGAGTGGTGAAGTCTGCAGCCTGTGGTTTGTCAAGGTGAATGTTGAAGTCACCAAGCAGTACCAGAGGAGTGCCATCCTCGGGGAAGTGAGAGAGTAAAATATCCAATTCCTCCAAGAAGTTACCCAGTTGACCTGGAGGGCGATAAATAACTACAACATGGATTTTAGCAGGGTGAGTGATAGTGATTGAGTGTCATTCAATTGAGCAGTTGCCAGATAGAGAAGGAATGGGCATAAATTTCCAATCATTTGAGATGAGCAGACCAGTGCCTCCGCCCCTCCCAATTGGGCGAGGGGTGTGTGAAAAAGATAAATTATTTGAGAGAGCTGCAAGAGTGGCAGTATCATCTGGTTTGATCCAGGTTTCAGTTAGAGCCATGAGACTGAGATGTGAATGAGTGGAAATCGATGAAATAAGGTCTGCTTTGTTTACAGCAGACTGGCAATTCCAGAGACCAATTGGAATGGACATTAAATTAGCAGAGGAAATAGGTACACTACGCAGATTATTAGGATTACGGCGTCTAGAATGTAGTTAGCGTAATTTACGGGTGTATGTGGTAATAGTAGAGATTTGGAAGCACATTGTGAATACGGGTCAGAGAAATAAACAGATGAAAACAAGCAAAACACAAAAGTGGACAAAGTAGAAGGAAAGCTATACTTAAGTGCCTTGTCGGTGTCCTTGCTTGAGTGGAGTCGCACAGAGTAGAGTCGAATGGTCTTTACACTCTTCGGTCTTCAGACGAGGAGGGCTTCACACGAGGGCTGCCGCGGACTACCATTCAGTTTATACTCACATTAAGTGTCGTTAGTGAATACAGCTGGCTACTTCCAGTGAAACGTGTTAGCTTGCACGTGGTCAGCGTGTTAACAAACGAGACTACAAACAAACAGCCAACTACACCACATAGACAACGTTCTAAATAACAGCTGAACTACAGATCAATGAGGAAAATGAATACAGTACTCACACACTAGTTGTTCTCCGTGATGTTCGATCGCTTCTCTCTAACTCAATGTAAACAATGAACGCTCTTTATAGCACGCTGGCTTAAGAGGTAAAGGCATATGCACTTACAATTACACAAAGAATATGCTCAATAGAGTATTTTAAAGGTCCCATGGCATGAAATTTTCATTTTATGAGGTTTTTCAACATTAATATGAGTTCCCCTAGCCTGAATATTGTCCCCAAGTGGATAGAAATGTTGATCGGTGTAAACCCGAGTTCTGGCTGTCTCTCTCTGCCTTTGAGAAAATGACCGGCCAGACGAGCCAATCCTGAAGTCTCCTGGTTTGACGTCCAAGCAGGAACAGTTACCTCCCTTTCCTCCGCCCAGAGAATCTGGCACGCCCATGCAAACGCTCGAGAGATCATTCCTTGTGAACGAGTGAATGCTGGCAGTTTCTCAGTGTTTGGATGTACAAATGAAAACAGAAGTCTTTTTTCAGTTCCTTCTGATCTGTGATCAGTAATTTCTGATGTGTAGCTAATTATTTATTATTCGTGCACACAATGCGGCTTCTCTCTCTCCAGACAGAACGGTGTTTTCGTGTTTTCTATCTTGTGAGTCAGTGTTTTTGTACGTCCTCGTCGCGTCTACCGGTTCTAAAATGTGCATACAGTCATGAGTTTCTGCTCAACATCGGCCTCACACACGCCGAAGCTCGGGCTGCACTGGCCGTTGGCCTTCAACATCCCCGACCCCCAGTACTGCATCTGGCCCACAGCGGAGGCACCAAACACGGCGTGAGATTAAGCAGAAGGGGGGTAAGCGTGAGCGTATCCGGGCTAGCCAGCCTAGCCCCACAATAAACTGGATTACATTCGATTACTGCTGTTGTGTCTTTGATTGCGCTGTGTACTCAACGCGCGTCACTGACGCTTTTATTTTATTTTAAAAATAATGCTATTATCAACACTTACTTTTAACTCGTTCATCTCGACAGCTGTAATGGTACTTTGCATGTGTTACAAAGTTGGTAATAATGATGAAGACGGACTCGGTGTGACTGGGACTCGTGTTTATTCAGAACTCTCAGATACAAACACAATAAACTCGCGCTGACTGACAGCGCTCTCATAACTCAGTAGGTACTATAAATAACTTTGTTAGCGATCGCTGAGCTCCGTCTCTGGTACGTTAGTGATGTCCGGTTCGCGAACGATCTTTCTTTTGAACCTGTTCTTTTTAGTGAACCGAATCAGTTCACCAAATCGGACTGAATCGTTCTAAACGGTTCGCGTCTCCAGTCAGCGCTGATCCATAATTTACTAAAGTTACTAACTTTCTGACATGAGTGACAGCCCCTCCGACTAGAAATAGACTAATAACCTGAAGTATATGCTGTAACTACAACAGTTCAGACATGCTGAGAACTGATGTGAAGTGAACTCAGGTCCATCCGTCTCTCTGGCAGCAGCTTGTGCCTGCTCGTGCCTCGTAGACCAAGTTAATCCACGCCCCCTCCGCTCATTTAAAATACAAAGATGTCAGCCAATCACAACAGTGGGCGTTTTTACTGAAGTCTCACAGCAGCTCTTGAAGCAGGGCATTCAGCCACAGGGCAAACAGCAGTATTGAAAAAATGCCTTTTATTTCTAAATTATGACATTTTATGATGTAAAAGTCATACTAACAATATAAGTACACCTCAGGAAACATTATAAAATAATAGAAAAATGCCATGCCATGGGACCTTTAAGAAGAACAAACCCTTTAATGCCATGTTTTTTGATGGAGCCGAAAGAAAAAATATATTTTCTAAGGACATTTCATAAGCTTGTAAAACTAAGTGAATGATACATTTGAATCCAAAATGTAAAAAGAAAATAATCATCACCAAAAAATAACTAAAGATGTTTCTTGTCAAATCTTCCTTTTAATAATACTCGTCATACTCTTGTATTTAAGAACAAGCATCTTCTGACAAACTCCTACAATACTAGCTAACGTTACAGCTGAAATGAGAGGGAGCTCCAGCGAGATCCATAATTAATAATCCATAATCAGTGATCCATAATCAAGTTATTTGCCTCGTTTCTTTATTTTGTATACCTATATTTACTTTTCACGTAAATGTTCAGACGGAAATGGATCCGTTTAACACACATCACATTAACTAAAAACATTTACTAAAACATAAGCTGTATAAATCACCACATAAACTAAAAGTGACCTCAAATACCACAAAATAATTACACATAGAAGCAAGCTGAGACTGTGTACATTGCTCAGTGTAGCACAGGCTAGAGTAGGGAGGGAAGAAGGAAGAGAAAGAGGAAAGGAAAGTTTTAAAAAAATATATATTATTATTATATTTTTTATGAGGTTAAGTGCTCACGGAAGAGCTGAGTTTTAAGTTGACTTTTGAATGATGTCAATGATTCTGCGTTTCGGATGGTGTTGGGAAGATCGTTCCACCAGCTGGGAACGTTGAATGAAAATGTTCTGGAAAGGGATTTTTTCCCCCTCTGTGATGGTACCACAAGCCGTCGTTCCTTTGCTGAGCAAAGGCTTCTGGTGGGGGTGTGGATTTGTAGAATGGAGTCAAGGTAAGCAGGAGCAGAGCGCGTAGTGGCTCTGTATGCAAGCATCAGCGCCTTAAACTTGATGCGAGCAGCGAGTGGTAGCCAGTGCAGGGAGATGAAGAGAGGTGTGATGTGTGTCCTTTTGGGCTCGTTGAAGACAAGACGTGCTGCTGCATTCTGGATCATTCGAAGTGTTTGGATCGCACAAGAGGGAAGTCCAACCAGAAGTGCATTACAGTAGTCAAGTCTAGAAATAACCAGGGCCTGGACAAGAAGCTGTGTTGCATGCTCTGTTAGGAACGGTCTAATCTTCCTGATGTTGTGGAGCGCAAACTGGCATGAGCGAGCTATCTTAGAAATGTGTTCTCTGAAGGACAGCTGGTCATCAAATGTTACTCCAAGATTTCTGACTGACTTTGATGGGGAAATCAAGGATGTACCTAACTGGATGGTGAAGTCATGTTGTATGGTGGGACTGGCAGGGAAGATGAGAAACTCAGTCTTTGCCAGGTTGAGCTGCAGGTGATGATTTCTCATCCATGCAGAGATGTCAGCCAGACAGCTGGAGATTCGTGCAGCTACTGAGGTCATCTGGGTGAAATGAAAGGTAGAGCTGAGTGTCATCAGCATAGCAGTGGTATGAGAAGCCATGTGCCTGAATGATGGGTCCGAATGAAGTAGTGTAGATGGAGAAGAGGAGAGGACCAAGCACTGAGCCCTGGGGAACCCCAGTGGTCAGTGGATGTGCTTGGGATTCCTCTCCTCTCCAGGCAACCTTGAAAGACCTACCTGTGAGATAGGACTCAAACCAAAGGAGTGGAGTCCCTGTGATGCCCAGTGATGAGAGGGTGGACAGAAGAATCTGATGATTGACCGTGTCAAAGGCCGCAGATAGATCGAGCAGGACGAGGACTGATGATTTGGAGCCAGCTTTAGCTATCCGCAGGGCTTCAGTGACCGACAGTAGTGCAGTCTCTGTGGAGTGGCCCCTTTTGAAACCTGATTGGTTGATGTCCAGCTGATTATTCTGTGATAGGAAGGATGAAACCTGGTTGAAAACAACTCGTTCAATAGTTTTTGCTATGAATGGTAGGAGAGAAACAGGTCTGTAGTTATCTATGAGTGATGAGTTTAATGTGGGTTTCTTAAGCAGTGGAGTTACCTGAGCCTGCTTGAATGTGGTAGGGAAGATGCCGGTGCAGAGAGATGTGTTGCTGATGTGAGTGAGTGCTGGTAGGATTGTAGGAGAGATGGCTTGAAGGAGGTGTGAGGGAATGGGATCAAGAGGACAGGTGGTAGGATGGCTAGAGAGGAGAAGTTTAGATACTTCTGTCTCAGTGAGTGTAGAAAATGAGAAGAGAGGATGTTTGCTTGTGGATGTGGCTGAACTAAAGTCCACAGTGTGCGTGGGTGAGAACTGACTGCTGATGGTTGTTGTTTTGTTTGTGAAGAATTGTGCAAAATCGTCTGGAGATAGGGAGGTGGTGGGGGAGGGCAGAGGAGAGAGTTAAATGTTCTGAACAGTGTGCGTGAGTTTGAGGTGTTGTTGATCTTGTTTTGGAAATAAGAAGATTTAGCTGCATGTACTTCCTCTGAGAAGGATGAAAGCAGGGACTGATACTTACCTAGGGTGGGTGGTTATATTTACGCCATGTTCTCTCTGCTGCCCTGAGTATCGTCCAGTGTTCACGAATAACATCAGATAACCATGGGTTAGAGGGAGTGGCTCGTGCTGGCCTAAAAGAAAGAGGGCAAATACTGTCTAGACAAGAAATTAAAGTGGAGCATCAAGTGTCGGTTGCAGTGTTGACATCCATAGAGGATAATTGTGAGGATGGGGAGGATGAGACAGCAGAGGAGAGATGAAAAGGAGAAAGTGAGCGCAGATTTTGCCTGAAGGTAACAGGTGGAGGAACTGGTGGTGCATGAGTAGTGAGTTGAAGGTTGAATGTGATGAAGAAATGATCTGAGATGTGTAGAGGTTTGACCAAAATATTGTCTGTAGAGCAGTTGCGTGTGTAAATGAGGTCCAGATGGTTACAAGATTTGTGGGTATGTGAAGTGATTAGGCGATTGAGATCGAATGATGCAAGGAGGGAGTGGAAATCTGAAGCATAAGATTTGTCCAATGAATGTTGAGTATGTGCCAGAAAAACAAGCACGCAGCCATCTTTACAATTTTGTGTTTAAACTTCTGTTATTACAGTACTAGCTCTGTATTTTTTCTATGGTATTGCTGTTGAAGAGTAATTAGCTGGCGAAGAGGTTTTAATTATATGAGGTAACGAAAGTTATCGTGAGCATTGTAATGTTTGAAGCAGATGTCATGACAAATGTCAGTAGACATGTTTGCATGCATTTTATGCATATCGTCACACATTGAAATATTTAGTTGCTACTCGTGGAAGTACCCTGATTGTATATGTTATTGTCTCCTCACGTTTAATTGTTTATTAACTTTTAATTGTTAGTGTGACAAGGTTTATTTAGTACTGAAAGTGAATCGTTTCAAGCATCATATGACTGTAGTGACATTGTTAAAGGGATAGTTCACCCAAAAAGGAAAACAATTTCATAGTTTACTCGCCCTCAAGCCATTTAGGTGTATATCATTTTCTTCTTTCAGCCAAACACAATCAGAGTTATATTAAAAAATATCCTGGCTCTTCCAAGCTTTAAAATGGGAGTGAGTAGACCCTTTTTGAAGCTCCAAAAAGCGAATCCATCCATCATCAAAGTAATCCATACGGCTCCAGGGGGTTATAAAGGCCTTCTGAAGCAAAGCGATGTGGTTTTGAAAGAAACATATCTATATTTATAACTTTATAAACTATAATCAATGGCTTCCGGAAGGGGCCATGCACAGTGTTGGGTAAGTTACTCTAAAAAAGTAATTAATTACTTGTTACTAATTACATCTTCAATAGTGTAATTAGATTACTGTACAAATTACTCTCTCCAAAAATTTAATTACTAATTACTTTCTAAATCCTATATTAACCTCGACTAGTTAAAGATTCAAGGATAGACATGAAATGGCTCTTAATTCATTCAAATAAATAATATAACACTACATAATTTATTCTTATTAACTGACCAAAGTATTACAATTGTGAGAAGGATACATAAAAACATGCACTTTAAAGTTAGACTTTACATTTTGATGTTAATTCCACTATCGTATTATATATAATTGTATTTAGTATTTAGTTCAATTACATCAACTGTAATTAAATTACAGAAAAAATAAGAGTAATCCCTTATTTTACTTTTTGGGAAAAATAATTAAATTACAGTAACTAATTACTTAGTAACTAGTTACACCCAACACTGGCCATGCACAAGTCTAGTTTCGGCGGAAGAGTAACCTCTGACCTGACGCATGACATATTGACTTATGCGAAAGTGCAGCAGATAATCAGAGGCTGAGATGAGGATCAAAGGCTGAGATGCTATTGTATTATATTTTTACTAATTTCACTTATTGTTGCCTTAATATTTTTTTACATCCATTTTTAGTATAGTATAGTAATTTATTTGATCCCCCACATTTCATGTGATTGTGGCGGGGTGCGACTAAGTATACTGACTACGCCACCCAGGGAGTTTCACCCCAGGAAATAGAATGAAATTAGTGGGATAATTAAACCTCCCAGTTTACCAAAGCACACAGGTTTAATTCATGCATGAAGCCAGAGACGTATTTCCAGTAAAAAACAACAATAATTTTATTTAAATCATTAAAATGAACATGAAATATAAAGTGCCATTCACACTAATTAACAAAAATAACGGAAAGGGGGAGTGCTGAGGCCTTACCAGTGGAGGAAACCGGGTCAAGGGTTTTGGTAGCTCTGGGGTTAAGGATTCCCTGATCACACACACACACAACCAAACTCAAAATACACCAAAAGAGGGAAAAACAGCACACAGGAGGAGACACCACCACCGAGGACAACGGCACCACCACTTCCGGCACTCAGCACTAAAGGAAAAACATTCAATTAATAAAGGCCAAAAAAAAATATAAAACAAACAAAACATCAATCAATGAGAAACACAAAAGAAAAAGAAAACAAATCTTATTTCTAAACCCGAAGGGAAAAAAAAAGAGAAGTATAAACTAATCAAACATCACTTAATCATAACCAAACACAAAAACCTTGCGCACACATTAATGAACACAGTGAGATACAAACGGGTTAATACAGACGCCCAGTTGCGCGTCGAGTCCCGCGCTGTAAGTGCGTTGAGGCGTTCAAAACCCGGAGGGAGCCAATAGAGCTTTCCCCATTAACAGTTGTTAAACACAAATCCAACTGAATTGATTTAAAGCAAATCACTCCGTCGAGACAAAACAGCAGCGTGGCGAGAAAGGGACTCGTGCAGATACCGGCGCCAACAAGCGCTTCACCGTCCTGACATACAAAAACAAACTACACTCAATAACAGTGCACGATTAAACATACACATAATGCCGACTGGCATACATACCCGTCAGGGAGCTGCACATCTATAGGCTATATACCCCAATTGTGTCGTTAGTACAGCTACGCGAAGCCTACAATACAACGGCCCATTACTTTAAACTCAGTCTTGCAAATAATTAAAGAGGAAACAGATTCAACCTACCAGTAGCACAATGCAACCCGGTTCCGTCACAGGAAAGATCGGGTTTAATGACAGAAGAAACACTGCAAAAGACATTGCACACTGTAATGCCCATCGCAACACTAACTAGGTTAAAAGTTAGCCACGCTATATTACCTGTCCGATAACCATGACGGCACCACGAATGCGAGAGGACCCACAGCGGAAGTACGCCTCGAACAACAAGACCGTAGTATCACGAGTGCTCACCCTCTGCCCATATAGCATGCAGCTACGTCCTGATTGGTCCAAAGGGTGTGATTGACACCACTACAATCAGTCTGCTACAATCTACCCCAACCTTTGAATCGTCGCCCCGACGATTGATCATACCACAGGTTTAACTCCAGCTACTTCCATGGTCTAGAGAAGGCTAACATAGAATTAGCCAAAGGGTCCGGAAGGTCCACGGCACCACCCACTGTTCCCCCCACAGCCCTTGGGAGGCGATTGATATTGGAATGGTGACCTGCTGTGGATCGGGCTGTCCGACGAACTGCCGCTTCGCCGGAATCAGGATGGGTGGCCAGTGGAACTTCACCCGCAGTACTAGGAGCCCTAACGGTCTCCAAAACCGGAGATACTAAGTTGGTTCGAGTTTGTTCTACTACAGGAGACCCCTGCCCGAGAACTAATACCTCATTGTCACCAAAGTACTCCTCTTCTGACTCGTAGTGATCTAAGGGGGATGACAGAGGAGCAGCGGGGTCTCCAGGAGGGTCTAACCTGACCACAGCCTTCAGAAGGGCACGGTTAACATGCCTCAATTTAGTCGGATTATCTACCGGCGCTATGGTGTACACCGCTCCACCTTCGGCGGGTGCCCTCAGAACCCTATATGACATAGAATCATACAGATCTTGGATCTTATGACGACCCCGGGTACTGAGGTTCCGCAACCACACCAGCTGGCCTACTTCCAAGGAATGATCTCGAACATGCTGATCATAATTCCTCTTGCGACGCTCAGCCGCACCCCTTAACCTTTCCCCAGCCCCTTCAAAGGCTATCCGCAAGCGGGTCTGATGCTCCTGGATCCACTCATGGGTACTGCCACCACAAAGATTCTGCACTCGACCCAACAAGAAATCAACTGGGAGCCTGGGCTCTTGCCCAAACATCAACAGGAAAGGAGACTCTCCAGTAGCCTGGTGAGGAGTAGTGTTATACGAGTACAGCACCTGTGGCAGACAGGAACTCCAGTCCCGCTTCCGAGATACTGGGAAGGTACGCAATAAGTTATGCAGAGTGCGATTGAAGCGTTCGCACTGACCATTACCAGCTGGATGGTATGGAGTGGTACGAGACTTCTCAATACCATAGAGCCCACAGAGCTGCTGGATCAGCGCGCTCTCAAAGTTGCGACCCTGGTCCGAATGTAAACGAGCAGGAACACCAAACTTAGAGAACCATTCCGTCACCAGAACCTGAGCCACGGTAGATGCTCTCTGATCACGGGTGGGAACAGCAAGCGTATACTTGCTAAAAACATCAGTCATCACGAGGACATTCTCCAACCCATTATAAGTTGGTTCCAACACGGTGAAATCCATAGCCACAATCTCATTTGGCCTTGAAGCCAATAAATGCCCCATGAAGCTACGAACGGCTGGTTGGGTGTCCTTAGCCACTTGGCACCTCTCACAGGCCCGACACCATTGTGCGACTGCAGAGGACATACCTGGCCAGTAGCACCGCCGTCGTAAAAGCTCCAGTGTTCTCTCCACGCCCTGGTGACCATGGTCTTGATGGACCTTGGTCAACACCTCTTCCCTTAAGGAAGCTGGCAAAATTAGCTGAAACACTACCTCAAGGCCATCAGGGCGGAAAGTCTGACGATATAAGACCCCGTCCTTTTCCATCAAGCGGTCCCACTGACGGAGCAATACCAAGGCGGGTTGTGAAGCCGCCCTCCGCTCCTCACCATTGGGACGACTTCCCTTCTGCCAGAAGACCAGGGCCTCTTTAATGACTGGATCGGCCTGTTGCAAGTCACTGAGGTCCGACAGAGTATATCCCGGCAAAGAAACAACAGCAGATTGAACTGCTTCCACTAGGACATGCTGCAAAGGGTCTGGGAGTAATGTACCAGGAACCACAGTTTCTAGGTCCTGTCTACCAACAGGATGTTGACGGGACAGGGCATCTGCATTTCTATTACTCCTCCCTGATCGATATTTTACTTCAAAATCAAAGGAGGCCAGCTGCGCTGCCCAGCGCTGCTCGGTAGCCCCAAGTTTCGCTGAGGACAAATGGCTAAGGGGATTGTTGTCCGTGAAGACGACGCATTTATGGCCCAACAGATACTCCCTGAATTTCTCGGTCATGGCCCACTTGAGTGCCAAAAACTCCAGCTTCATGGAGCTGTAGTTTTGCATATTGCGCTCAGTGGGCTTCAGACCTCGGCTGGCATAAGCCACTGGTCTAACCTTGCCAAACTGCTCCTGGGAGAGCACTGCCCCAAGTCCCCCGTGACTTGCATCGACCTCCAAAATGAATGGCAATGAGAAATCGGCATAAGCGAGCACTGGTGCTGTAACAAGTTTGACCTTAAGTGCCTCGAAATTACACTGACATTGCTCCGTCCAATGTCCTCCCATAGAAAGTTCTGCTCTTCTCTTTAACTTGGTGCCCCCTAGTTGAGCTACCAGCCTATGCAGAGGGGCCGCCAGCTTGGCAAACCCCTCTACAAAACGGCGGTAATAGCTAGCAAAACCGAGGAACGACCGCAACTCTGGTATAGTAGTAGGGGGTGGCCAGTTTGCCACCACCTGCACCTTACTGGGGTCTGTGGAGACGCCTTTGTCCGAAATGACATGGCCCAAGTAGCGCACTTCCTGTTGGAAGAACGCACATTTGCTGAGCTTGGCCTTTAGGCCCTGTTGCTGAAGCCTCCCCAGCACTACCTCCAACCTCTCCAGATGCTGTTCAACCGTGGATGAGAAAACCACAATATCATCAAGATACAAGAGCAACGATTGGCACTGTTGGTCACCAAATATACGTTGCATCAGTCTCTGGAAAGTACTTGGAGCATTGCACAACCCAAACGGCATACGGTTCCATTCGAAAAGACCAAATGGAGTACAGAATGCCGTCTTGGGTCGGTCCGCCTCAGACACAGGGACCTGATTATAGCCGCTGGCCAAATCCAACGTCGAAAACCAGCGGGCACCCGTCAAGGCGTCCAGGGACTCCTCAATACGAGGAAGAGGAAATGCATCTTTTCTCGTTTTGTTATTGAGTTGTCTGTAATCAACGCACATACGCATGCTTCCGTCCTTTTTCTTCACTAACACAATGGGACTAGCATAAGGACTGCTGCTCTCCCGAATTACCTGTGCTTCCAAAAGTTGGTTAATGTGATCTTTAACTAACTCATACTCAGAAGGAGGGATACGCCTATGGCGTTGCCGAACAGGGACTTCATCCAAAAGCGGAATATCATGGGCAATCAGATCTGTACAACCTAAGTCACCATCATGGGAGGCAAAGACAGAGATATATTCCTGTAAAAAGGACCGAACCCTACCCTGCTCTTCCACCGGTAATGACGACAAGTCCATTATCTCAATCTGGTCTCGCACCCCAGAAGAAACAGCTTGGGACCTCACTGTGGCAACCACAGATTGCACCTCGGTGACCCCTGTAGGCAAGCTGACCACACGAACCTTATCAAGGGTGCCTACTACAGTACGCGGATACAGCACCACATCGATGGCCCCAACATTCACAATAGGGATATAAGCCGTACCTCCAGCCACCTGAACCAGGGCCGGAGAGGCCAACAGTCCAGCCGGTAATCCAGAATCCAGGGGCTCAAACAGTACCGGACAACCAGAGTACTGCCCTGAACAGGTCGCAGCGATGATCTTCATCGTGCCACCAGGGATGCGGCAGGACTTACTACCTCGAATCTTCACCCTACCTGGAACATCCTGAGGGGCCTGCTCGCTGGCCTGGTGACACCGCTGCAATGCCTTCACCACAGGTTCAGGAGCCCCGGATACCGAGGGTAGATCGAACAAGGCCAACCCATACTGGCCGAACAGCTCTCTGTAGCACCTACGGATGATATTCATCCCCATCACACCAGGGACATGGAGTGGCATATCACCGGCGGGATCTTTAACCACCAACACCCCGCACCTTGTCATTAACTTACTGCAAAGTTTAACATCCAACTCCAAGTAGCCGATATAAGGGATGGCCAACCCATTGGCTGCCCGGAGCTGCAGCCAATGACACGACTGAAGTCTCTCTCCACCCCACGGCTCAAAATGCTGAAGAAAAAAACTCTCTGTAACTGTAGACACCATAGATCCAGTGTCCACCAGACAGGGGACCTCAACCCCTCCCATCATTACGTTCAAATATGGACAAGAAGAAATCAGAGGACCTCTTTCCAAAACACTTGGAATAACTTCCGAGCCCATGACTGCCCCCCCCGAGTTGTGACTCTGCAACTCGGCGGGCGCTAGTTTTCCGAAGACGGGAAATGACGCAATTGCCTACTGGACTGTTGGGAGGCGGGCAAAACAGGTGGAGCATTAGGTGGAGCACGTATCCCCTCACACTCCCTGGCAAAATGACCCGGCTGCTGACAGCGCCGACATATAACAGGGCCTTTATAAAATGGCCGGTTGCGCGGCTGGGAATTCTGTAAGAGGGAAATGCTTTGAGTAAGCTGGTTCAACTGCTCTTGCTGCAACTTCAACATTTCTCTCATCTCGCTCCACTCAGACTCTGGAATAGTGGTACTCAAACCCTGAGGACCACACCGGACTCCAAACTGCATGCCCAAGGCAGAGGGGACAGAATGACTTCGACCCCTAGCACCCCCAGGCGACCCCTCACGCTCCCAACGGATGGCCTCGCCCCTAACCTCGAGCAAGGTTGCAGTTGGCTCCCGACGCACCAACTGTTTTAACTCGCGGCGAAGAGCACCTTCAAGCACGTGCTCCACAAACTGGTCGCGCAACAATACTTCGGAATTTGGCATGCCATTGGGGGCACTCTGTTCTACGGACGCCATAAGACTCAACAGGGCAAGTGAAAACTCTTGCAGTGTCTCTCCTTCCTGCTGCCGTCTAGAAAAGAAAGCTTCCTGAAGTGCTACATAGGACTCATAACAGCCGTACATCTCCTTTAATGCTGCTATAATTTTGGCTGGGTCACCTCGCTCTGTACTAGAGCGATGCCTTATTTCTTCACGCGCTTCCCCCTCCAAATGGTCAAACAAAAAAAAGGCCTGATCGGAAACAGACAGGTGGCGGGCCCTCATGCAGGCCTGCACCTCATCAAGCCACTCTGAGAGCCCTATACCCGATCTACCCCGGAACGTGGGACATTTTCTATCTCGAGGTACAACGATCAGTCGCTCAGTTACAGGGGCATTAGCCATGGCATTAGTAGGAGCCGCCAAGCTGGGACCTGGAGCGTTAAAATTCTGCTCCTGGCGCATCCTCTCATTATCCGCTTTTAGCTGTGCCACTAACTCCCTTAACTCCTGTAACTCCTCACCCATAACTAAGCTCTACTGAAACAATGGAGCCGAAAAGGAAAACAGCAGTTCGTCAAAAGCCAGCTGCTGTTTTGTCTCTAAATAAAAAAAAACACACAAAAAAAACAAAAACAAGGTTAAACACAATAACACCAAACAAATACAATAAAACAGGAACATACGTCTATGGCTTTCAGAAATGCACAACCCTGCCGACTGCGCCAGATTGTGGCGGGGTGCGACTAAGTATACTGACTACGCCACCCAGGGAGTTTCACCCCAGGAAATAGAATGAAATTAGTGGGATAATTAAACCTCCCAGTTTACCAAAGCACACAGGTTTAATTCATGCATGAAGCCAGAGACGTATTTCCAGTAAAAAACAACAATAATTTTATTTAAATCATTAAAATGAACATGAAATATAAAGTGCCATTCACACTAATTAACAAAAATAACGGAAAGGGGGAGTGCTGAGGCCTTACCAGTGGAGGAAACCGGGTCAAGGGTTTTGGTAGCTCTGGGGTTAAGGATTCCCTGATCACACACACACACAACCAAACTCAAAATACACCAAAAGAGGGAAAAACAGCACACAGGAGGAGACACCACCACCGAGGACAACGGCACCACCACTTCCGGCACTCAGCACTAAAGGAAAAACATTCAATTAATAAAGGCCAAAAAAAAATATAAAACAAACAAAACATCAATCAATGAGAAACACAAAAGAAAAAGAAAACAAATCTTATTTCTAAACCCGAAGGAAAAAAAAAAGAGAAGTATAAACTAATCAAACATCACTTAATCATAACCAAACACAAAAACCTTGCGCACACATTAATGAACACAGTGAGATACAAACGGGTTAATACAGACGCCCAGTTGCGCGTCGAGTCCCGCGCTGTAAGTGCGTTGAGGCGTTCAAAACCCGGAGGGAGCCAATAGAGCTTTCCCCATTAACAGTTGTTAAACACAAATCCAACTGAATTGATTTAAAGCAAATCACTCCGTCGAGACAAAACAGCAGCGTGGCGAGAAAGGGACTCGTGCAGATACCGGCGCCAACAAGCGCTTCACCGTCCTGACATACAAAAACAAACTACACTCAATAACAGTGCACGATTAAACATACACATAATGCCGACTGGCATACATACCCGTCAGGGAGCTGCACATCTATAGGCTATATACCCCAATTGTGTCGTTAGTACAGCTACGCGAAGCCTACAATACAACGGCCCATTACTTTAAACTCAGTCTTGCAAATAATTAAAGAGGAAACAGATTCAACCTACCAGTAGCACAATGCAACCCGGTTCCGTCACAGGAAAGATCGGGTTTAATGACAGAAGAAACACTGCAAAAGACATTGCACACTGTAATGCCCATCGCAACACTAACTAGGTTAAAAGTTAGCCACGCTATATTACCTGTCCGATAACCATGACGGCACCACGAATGCGAGAGGACCCACAGCGGAAGTACGCCTCGAACAACAAGACCGTAGTATCACGAGTGCTCACCCTCTGCCCATATAGCATGCAGCTACGTCCTGATTGGTCCAAAGGGTGTGATTGACACCACTACAATCAGTCTGCTACATTATCTATAACAAACCAATTCTGCTGTTGTTATTCTTATTATTTATAAAATGTAATTAAAACCAGCATCAAAAATGCACATGCGCACTCAATTTTAAGCTATTGAGATGTTGGAAAAAAAGTACATGCCATGGATATTAGTGATTTCTTTATCTTCTCTCTTCTCTCCTCTCTTCATATTTAATGTGTATATTCTATGCACATTTTAATATTATGACCATTTTCACACACGTGGGGCCTATTTACCTACATCTCCACAAACACCCGGCCCTGCCAATGAGATCTGATTATTTCCAAGATGCAGATATTTTGCTAAGCTTGGCTCTCCAAACATGTGTTTAATCCAGTAAACAAGCTCTAATGAACCGGGCATTAATGACCCACCAAGCTAAAACATATAATTCAAAGGAGCATAGGAGTGGAGGATTTTTAATTGCAAACATGTGAACACACATTTGTACTAACATGATATGATTAACCTGCAGCAGGCAATCTTGAAAAGATCCATTAGGGGATTTAATGTATCAATGTATGTAGGCTATGATGCTATAGAATTAAGGCGTTTTAGCCATACATTTACAGTATGTTTTGTTTCTGTATTGGATCATTCTAATGGTGTAATAATTTTTTGATTTTGGATCAAATTTTGGATTTTTTCCATCTAACCAATGGATCCTCATCTATTTCCCTGAGGTCAATTAAAGCAATGTCCCTCCTTAAGCACTGATTTTATATGGTGGAAGTAAACCTCATAAAAAAAAAAGATTCCTCAAAGGCAGGGGCTCAAATTTATACATGCATATATATTATAACACTGGAAAAAATAGTAAGAACTGTAAGAGATGGCAACTCTCTGAGAAAACAAAGGAAATTAACATCTGAACTCTTTCTTGTGAAATTAACATCCCCATCCAAGACTCCCACGGAGTTGATCGCCCAAGTATTGCCTTAATTTACATTTCATTCCCCTCACCCTCATCTCTCCTCTCCACATGTTGAAACTCGCCCAAAATGTACATGGGTTAATGTGAACAAGTACTATACAGTATTATACATGTTTGGAATCATTTGAAACAATGAGTTCAATAAGAGTAAAGAGTTAAATAGAATAATCAAATGTGTAGTTAAATTATTATACAAATGACCAAATAACCAATCGGCATTCAAACCTAAATTCCAGGTCATGGTAAAATGGAGTCAGATAAAAGTAAAATTGGAAGTAAATTACTTTGTCCCGCTGAAAAGACGAAGAAACCTTCACCTGCTTATCGGAAGCCGTTGTTGGGACAGTTTGGGTGGGCTTTATAATATATATATATATATTGTGACAAGTCTCCAGAGTTCTCGTCAGCGTCACCCTGGAAACAAACAAGGATAACCTGCAAGCACTCAGCACGGACCGGACCGTCACAGCTGCAGGCGATCAACACACGGCATAAAACACAGCACCTTGGGACTCCAGTTTGAGCACGACACTCCATGCAGCGACACGCTAACGCTATTCTCTTTCTCTCACCCAGACAGCAGCCTGTGATGCTCCGGCCACACCGCCTGACTGACGTCACCGCTAGTCACCCGGTACCACAGAGGAAGGAAGCAACCATTTTGTCTTTCACCCATTTCTGTGTTGTGTGATTCTTCACCCTGCCACAGTGGTGGAGAATGCGGGCAAGAGTGTGAAGAATCACCAACTGGCCCACCATCAACACGTTGGTTTTTTTCCTCTTTCAACGAGGGAACGAGAACCCGGATAAAGGGCGGCGCTCTTCCCCATCATGGAAGACCTGCTCAGATGCCTGACAGAAGTGAGTGTGCGGCAGCAACAAATCACGGAACACCTGGCAACCTGGCACCAGGCAAAGGTGGAAGAAGAATTCGCCACTCTCCGCCTCTCCGCTGCTCAGCACGTTCCGCTTCCTGACCCCCGCGTCAGAGCAACCCAGCTGCTGCCGAAATGAACCTCTCAAGATGACGTCGAATTGTTTCTGCAAATGTTTGTGACCACGGTGGCTCGGGAGAACTGGGATCGTAGCGAGTGGGCACGGTTGCTGGGACCCCTATTGTCCGGTAAGGCTCAATGCGCTTATTTTTCCCTTCCGGTTGAGAGTGCTGATAATTATGATGAACTAAAGAAGGAAATCCTCGGACGCCTCGGGCTGTCCGCCATCTCGGCCGCCCAGTTGTTCCACTAGTAGGAGTTCAAGCCACGACACCCAGCCCACGCCCAAGCCGCTGAGCTCTGGCGGCTCGCCCGTCACTGGTTGCTCGAGGGAACACCCACCGCGGGTCAGGTTGCGGAACAGGTGACAGTCGACCGGATGCTCCGAGCTCTCCCACCGCACACTTGGCGGGCGGTGGGAATGACGAACCCGACCACCATCGCCTAGCTCATCGAGGCCATCGAGCTGGCGGAAGCGGCGATGCACCGCGAGCCTGGGGAGCGAGCGCCGTCTTTTCTCGGAGGGTGGTCCAGGAGCGACACACGCCGGAAGGTACCCCGCGCACAGTGCACAGGCCTGTGGCTCCCGGCCCAACCGATGAACCGATGCCCACGGAGGAACCGGCCCCACCGATGCGCGCATGTTTGGCTGGCTGCAGTGTACATCAAGAACCGCCCCGCGGAGCTCCGCGAGTGGAGGTGAGGGTCAACGGACGATCGACCACCCAAGCCGCCCTGCTGGCATCGGACAGCGGGAGAGATGGTGAGTCCCCCTCCCAGGCTTCTAATGTTTTCTTTGATGTTTTTCAACAGGTCCAGGGAGGGGGCTCGTTCGCGTGGGCTCAGCTGGAGGATGACCGACTCAAGCACTGTTGGTCCCAGGTCTGAACAGTGGATGTCCAAGAGCACCAGCCAGCACCCCATCCTCTCCCGCACTTCGTTGTGAAAAATGTGTCGCCCAGCAGAGGGGGGAGGTAAGAGAGCTGCTCGTGGTGCCAAAAACAAAAGTGGAGATGGTCATGGAGCTAGCCCACGGCCATCCGATGGCCGGCCACCTGGGGACCACCAACACCATCATGCGCATCCAAGACCGTTTTCACTGGGTCTCGTGCCTAGATGGAGGCGCCGTTTCACTCGGGCCTAGATGGAGACATGAAGCGGTTCTGTCAAGCCTGTCCGACCTGCCAGCAGACCGCACTACGGGCCCCTCCCCCAGTCCACTCATTCTGCTCCCCATCATCGGGGTACCTTTCGAGCGAATTGGAATGGACCTGGTGGGGCCGTTGCCTAAGTCTGCCCGCGGACACGAACACATCCTGGTGATTGTCGACAACACCACCCGGTATCCAGAGGCACTTCCCCTTCGAAAGGCAACGGCAAAGAACATCGCCAAGGAGCTCTTCCTTCTCTGCACCCGAGTCGGCATCCCAGCTGAGATACTGACGGACCCAGGGACCCCCTTCATGTTCCGGCTGATGGCTGACCTCTGCCGGCTGCTGCAGGTAAAACAGCTCCGAACCACTGTCTACCATCTGCAGACGGACGGCCTTGTAGAGCGCTTTAACCAAACCCTAAAGCAGATGCTCTGGCGTGTGGCAGCCGAGGACAAGAAAGACTTTGATCTAATGCTCCCCTACGTCCTGTTTGGAGTCCGAGAAGTCCCCCAAGCCTCTACCGGTTTCACCCCTTTTGAGCTGCTCTTCGGCGGTCAGCCAAGGGGCCTCCTGAATGTGGCCCGGGAAACCTGGGAACAGCAGCAGCCGGCACCTCTCCGCCATCGAACACGTGAGGGAAATGCGTGAACGGATCGAGAGGGTCATGCCATTGGTCCGGGAACACCTCACGAAGGCACAGCAGACCCAGCAGCAGCTGTACAACCGGGCAGCTCAGCCACGGGAGTTCCAGCCAGGCGACAGAGTCATGGTGCTGGTCCCCACCTCAGCATGTAAGTTTCTCGCGACCTGACAAGGTCCGTTCACTGTCGTGGAGCGAGTGGGTCCTGTAAACTACCGGCTGCGCCAGCCGGGCAGGCGGCGTGAAGTTGTACCATATCAACCTGTTGAAGAGGTGGGTGGGGACCCGGGACCAGCTTGCCGCCCTGGCCTCTGTTGAACCCCCAGTGGTGGACGTCGGAGAACATCTGTCCGCCGCCCAGAAGACGGAGCTGAACCATCTGGTCCGTCAGTTCTCTGATGTGTTCTCCACACGGCCCGGGCAGACCAACGTCATTCAACACGACATCTGCATGCCACCCGGACTCATCGTGAGGCAGCGGCCCTATCGGGTTCCCGAGGCTCGGAGACAGGCCATTGAGGATGAGATTTGTGAGATGCTCAAGTTAGGGGTAATCGAACCATCGCGCAGTACCTGGTCCAGCCCCATCGTCATGGTACCGAAGCCGGATGGCACCCTCCGTTTCTGCAATGACTTCCGCCGGCTCAATGAGGTCTCAGAGTTCGATGGCTACCCGATGCCCCGCGTCGACGAGCTACTGGAACATTTGGGGAAGGCCCGGAACATCTTGATGCTTGACCTCACCAAAGGGTACTGGCAAGTTCCCCTGACAGACTCCGCCAAGGAGAAGATGGCGTTCTCGACTCCCAGTGGGCACTGCCAATACCGGACCCTCCCTTTTGGCCTGCATGGGGCCCCCGCGACGTTTCAAAGAATGATGGACATCCTTCTTCGTCCTCACCAAACGTATGCGGTGGCCTACCTCGACGATGTGGTCATCCACTCCGAGACCTGGCAGGACAACCTGGAGCAGCTTCGGAGGGTGCTCCTGGAACTCCGGCGGGCTGGACTAACCGCCAACCCCCTGAAATGCCATCTTGCTCAGTACCTGGGTTTCCGGGTGGGTAGAGGACTGATCCAGCCCCAGAAGAAGAAGATCGACGCCATCCTGACAGCGCCCCGCCCGGAGACCAAGACCCAGGTACGAGCCTTTTTGGGGTTGGCTGCTTTATCCCTAACTTCTCCACCTTAGCATCTCCCCTGACAGACCTGACCAGGAAGGGGCAGCCGGAGAAGGTGAAATGGGACAGCGCCTTGGATAGGACCTTCCGGGACATCAAGACCGCCCTGACCACTGAGCCGGTCCTGAGGGCGCCCGACTTCAACTGCCCCTTCCTGCTGCAGACGGACGCCTCGGACATGGGGCTGGGGGCAGTCCTCTCCCAGGTCCGGGAGGGTGAGGAGCACCCCGTCACCTACATCAGCCGTAAGCTGACCCCAGCAGAAACCAGGTATGCGGCGGTGGAGAAGGAAGCCCTGGCCATCAAGTGGGCAGTCCTGGAGCTTCGCTACTATCTGCTGGGACGCCGCTTCACTCTGATGATGGATCACGCCCCGCTACAGTGGATGGCCCACGCTAAGGACACCAACGCCAGAGTGACGCTGTGGTTCCTGGCACTCCAAGACTTCAATTTCATGGTGGAACATCGGGCCGGGACGGCCAACTCCAACGCCGACAGACTCTCCAGGCTGTGGTCAGCTTACGCAGGTCTGTCAGGGCGCACTCCCCGCCCACCCCTATGTTCCTCAGTATATGCTTCTAACTGTCATTACAGGACCAGTGCGACGCTTAGGGGGGGGGGGGGGGGGTGTGACAAGTCTCCCGAGCTCTCGTCAGCGTCGCCCTGGAAACAAACAAGGATCACCTACAAGCACTCAGCACGGATCGGACCGTCACAGCTGCAGGCAATCAACACACGGCATAAAACACAGCACCTTGGGACTCCAGTTTGAGCACGACACTCCATGCAGCGACACCCTAACGCTTCTCTCTCTCTCTCTCTCTCTCTCTCTCTCACCCAGACAGCAGCCTGTGATGCTCTGGCCACACCGCCTGACTGACGTCACCGCTAGTCACCTTGCACCACAGAGTAAGGAAGCACAGCGCACCAGCACCTCACTATTTCAACGTTTGTTCACTTTGGCACAATAAAACCACCCTCCGGGGATCTTTCACCCATTTCTGTGTTGTGTGATTCTTCACCCTGCCACAATATATATATATTAGGGGTGGCACGGTACATGAAAAAACATCCGAACTATTCGGTTCGCTTGTCTCGGTTTGGAGTGTGTGTGCGTCGCACGGTTCGACGCATGCTCAATGTAGCCTAGTGCCCGTATGTTACCTCAGACAGTGGGTGTCCTTTTCGCACAAAATAAGAGGTGTGTGGACATACAGTAAAAGAAGAAAAAGTGGAGTGCTGCAGGTCACGTCACGTGTAGAAATGGCAAGTGGGAGAGATAAGGAAGGCTGCCCGGAGTTTGTCGGATGCGCCAGCCAGAAGCACTGCGTATGAAGAACGGGAGCCGCGGGCGCTCATTGTGCATTCACACTGGCAGTGTTTGTCTCACGCAGCTGAACCGCGGATCGTGTATTGCAAATACAAAGGAATATTGTCCATTCTGTCACATTTTCCGGTCTTCTCCTCCGACCCCTGTCTGTCTCGTGCTTTGATTTATGATGGGCAGCATATATCTGCTGCAAATGCGACCAGGTTCCCCTCTGTCCCAAACACACATACATATAACATGTTGTATATAAGTAGTTCACATGATAAATGTAACATTAAAGTTAAGATATGCTTCTAGTTTTAATAATTTAAACAGGCCTTTGAAGTTTGGGCAAAAACTTTGTTGTGTTTTCGTGTATTTTTATTTATTTTTTTCACAGAGCTGGATGTCAGGGTGATTGTGAAACACACAGAACACTTCACTACATGATTTTATGGTGAAATTTGTTATTTTTAATGTTAAGCAGGTCAGCTGCTCACGCTGAATTAAAGCCACAGTGCATTGTTCTGATCAAAATTGACATGATTAAAGGTGACCTAGAATGATTTGAAACAACATTTTAAATTGTTCTCTGGTATCTACATAGAGGGTATATGGCTTATTTAAGGTCAATAATTGTCCAGCTACAGTTTTACAGGTCCATTTACAACTCTAGAAATCTTCCCCAGGATGAAATGGTCTATTTTTGCCTTATTTGGAAGGGTCATGAATATTAATGCAGAGTTCTGCTCTGATTGGCTGTTTCACTGCGGCTCAATGATAGCAGGCACAACTTTACTGACCCTCTTGACGATGGAGAGATTAGGCATTCAACCTTATATATATATATATATCAATCAGTATATAATCATACTTCAGTTGTCAAAAATATAAATAAATAAATAAATAAATAAATAAATAAATAAATAAATAAATATCAAATTACTATCGTTTCAACTTAAATGGTGGAGGTGGTGACGTTAGCTAGAAGGATCGAGTGAGCTATGTGTAAGCAACTAAACTAACATAGTATGTTACTTATCTATGGTTGCAATTACTAATTTATGACAACACTGGCATGAAATAATATTAACCTTTGTCATTAGACATACTATTTAGTTATGTAAACTACTTGGATTATCCTATTCTTACCGTATAGCATCTTGCGTTGGATATAAACAACGGGGATATTATCGTTAATGTTGTCTCTCTAAGAAACTTTCGATTTAATCAGAAATGGTTTAGACAGTCAAGAAGTGGATAAAATCACTTACTGCTTGCAGGAATACGGTTGGAATTGCCCCTTTCTTCAGTGTCGGACGCTGAGCAAAGCCTGCTTGATATTGTCCCAGGTTTGAAAAACTGTCCGTGGTGAAATGGGCTGAGCAAACTAACAACTTTGAATTAAATTGTTGCGGTATCCGATTATAAATAAACATCAACCATGCCTGTTGACATGTTTTATCTGTGGGAAGAGTATGAAACGTCTTCACATCCCCTGCACAGCCTGGAACATAACATTTGTTTCCATGATCTGCCATGTTCGCTATCCTCGCGTGATGCTTGTTTACCTGCAGAGATGATACGGCTGCGCAGTTCCGCCTGACAGTGAACATGTGCTGGCATATGCAAATGTTGGGGGCGTACATATTAATGATCCTGACGATTGCATCACTCTCGGTGTTACGTTGAGATTTGCCTATTTTTCCGTGGTGTTTTTCACAAACGAGATTTACATATGAAGGAGGAGGCAATGGTGTTTGAGACTCTGTATGTGATTAACATGTACTGAACTCCTGTTATTTAACTATGGCAAGGTTAATTCAATTTTTCATTCTAGGGCACCTTTAACATGAAAAATGTTACAATGTGTCGGACTCGGTAGACAGTGTAAGCAGGAGACAGTCAGTAAGGAAACAACTTCTACATGATATAAAATATTTTTTTAAACTGTATCCTAAATTGTGGATAATTAAGCTATATATCATATGCTGAAGTAAATTTCTGGCGTGTTAACGATTAAAAGAAAAAACAACTACAAGAACCATACAGAACCGAAAACCGTGGGTTTTGTGAACCGTGCCACCCCTAATATACAGTGAGAAAAATAAGTATTTGAACACCCTGCTATTTTGCAAGTTCTCCCACTTAGAAATCATGGAGGGGTCTGAAATTGTCATCGTAGGTACATGTCCACTGTGAGAGACATAAAAAAAATCCAGAAATCACAATGTATGATTTTTTTAACTATTTATTTGTATGATACAGCTGCAAATAAGTATTTGAACACCTGAGATCAATCAATGTTAATATTTGGTACAATAGCCTTTGTTTGCAATTACAGAGGTCAAACATTTCCTGTAGTTTTTCACCAGGTTTGCACACACTGCAGGAGGGATTTTGGCCCACTCCTCCACACAGATCTTCTCTAGATCAGTCAGGTTTCTGGCCTGTCGCTGAGAAACACAGACTTTGAGCTCCCTCCAAAGATTCTCTATTGGGTTTAGGTCTGGAGACTGGCTAGGCCACGCCAGAACCTTGATATGCTTCTTACAGAGCCACTCCTTGGTTATCCTGGCTGTGTGCTTCGGGTCATTGTCATGTTGGAAGACCCAACCTCGACCCATTTTCAGTGCTCTAACTGAGGGAAGGAGGTTGTTCCCCAAAATCTTGCAATACATGGCCCCGGTCATCCTCTCCTTAATACAGTGCAGTCATGCTTCACAGTAGGGATGGTGTTCTTGGGATGGTACTCATCATTCTTCTTCCTCCAAACACGTTTAGTGGAATTATGACCAAAAAGTTATATTTTGGTCTCATCTGACCACATGACTTTCTCCCATGACTCCTCTGGATCAGACAGGCCTTGACATGTGCTGGTTTAAGCAGGGGAACCTTCCGTGCCATGCATGATTTCAAACCATGACGTCTTAGTGTATTACCAACAGTAACCTTGCAAACGGTGGTCCCAGCTCTTTTCAGGTCATTGACCAGCTCCTCCCGTGTTGTTCTGGGCTGATTTCTCACCTTTCTTAGGATCATTGAGACCCCACAAGGTGAGATCTTGCATGGAGCAAGGCAAGGCAAGTCAAGTTTATTTGTATAGAACATTTCGTACACAGTGGCAATTCAAAGTGCTTTACACAGAAATTAAGTTAAAATATTTGTAAGTGAATTAAATAAAACTATATATAGTATAACAGTTATAATAGGAATTAAAAGAAATAAAAAGTAAAGAAAAATAATTTAAAAAAATAATAATAAAATAAAAAGTATAATTAAAACTAAAATTAAAAACAGGGTTAAATTGATACATAATTAAAGTGCAAGCAGTTCAGACAGAGCACAGAGCCCCAGTCTGAGGGAGATTGACAGTCATGTTTAGCTTCTTCCATTTTCTAATGATTGCTCCAACAGTGCACCTTTTTTCACCAAGCTGCTTAGCAATTTCCCCGTAGCCCTTTCCAGCCTTGTGGAGGTGTACAATTTTGTCTCTAGTGTCTTTGGACAGCTCTTTGGTCTTGGCCATGTTAGTAGTTGGATTCTTACTGATTGTATGGGGTGGACAGGTGTTTTTATGCAGCTAACAACCTCAAACAGGTGCATCTAATTTAGGATAATAAATGGAGTGGAGGTGGACATTTTACAGGCAGACTAGCAGATCTTTGAGGGTCAGAATTCTAGTATGTAGAATTATTATTTTTTTCTTTTAGCCATTTCACCATTGTTACAAAAAACAGTGTAGTTTTTAACCAATTTATGTATAAGAGTGGAAAATGACCACTCATTGACCGATGAAATTTGAGTTTGTGCCACATCACGATTTATTGGTGTATTATACATGGCAAACAGGCATGGATGAATTATGTAATGTTTTTAAAGTGGCTTTATGTAAGAATTTTCATGTATTTAGTCACTTGTTTTATTGCCAATGTGAACAGCTTGTAACGAAACTTAAAAAAATTTGACCTATAGTTGCACAACCAGATCTCTATAGTCTCAAATATACTTTAATCAAACTACTATCATAAGTGTCATTTTATTTACCTCATCCATCAACATGATTCCAGCGAATTGCAGAGCTTCATCACTTCCACATAATTATGAACAGATACTTTCTTAACTGCTGCTTTCTCACCGCTGTAATTTTTAACATGTAAATGAAGTGGTAAGAAATAAAATAAAGGGTAAGGACAACATTTGCTTCAAGTAAGAAAAGCTTAAAAATATTTGAATTATAAGATTATAGATATAAGTTATCCAATAATGGCTATTGATGTTCAATAAAATATATTTTATATTATAATGTTGGTGTTAAGAAACGTTCTTGATGGGGATTTATCAACTACTTCAGTGCAGGTTATATACTTCCGCCAGTAGGTGGCTGCAAGAGATTTGCTGCGTCCCAATTCGCCTACTCATACTACGACCTAAAAGTATGTACTATTTTTTGTGAAGAAAAAGTACACTTTTGAGTGTGAAGCAGATGAGTATGCAAGCTTTGGGACATACTACTTCATCATCTTTAATGTGCTCTGTCGCTTAGTTATGTGCATACCTTCACCGTATAAACTGCCCTGTCAATCATCGTCACAGTTCAAATCCTCCACATTCAATTTAATTTCCTACCATAGAGAAATGTAGTAGCACGTTGATCTGCCATTTGTGGGTCTTTAATGCAGAGAATCCTCTCATGTGTTTGCCGTTTAAATATAATGATGCATTTAAAAGTGAAAGGCCCACTGAAGTGCCTTGGAACCAAGGGGGTAATCCTACACCCAGAAAGCATACCTTCCATAGGGGCGGCCATTGCTAACCAAGCCATCACCTGTTGTTAGCATCCCATTGACTCCCATTCATTTTGGCGTCACTTTGACAGCGAATAACTTTACATCTGAGGCGTTAAAGACTCCATTTGACCATTGTTTATTTCTTAAGAAACACGACAATGTATAAAAGGCTCCATTACCTTGTATCTTACACTATCACCCCGTAGAAGTTGTTTTTGTAAAAATAGGCTAACGATTGCGTCATAACCACGCGACAACCGGCACATAGTAGAGAAATTACCGTATAGACAGGAGGAGAAGCTCGCAGGCAATCTTTTACTGTCTATGAGGCAATCGGGGGGACGTGGAGGCATAAAGTCAGATAAAGTCAAGGGAGAGGGATGGGGAGAAGCCCATAGAGAGTCAAAAGCAACAGGACAAAATATTTCAACAACGTGATTCAGATTTCACTTTGCACAACTACTAGAAGACTTGCCACTGTCAGATAGGTTGCTCACGTCACATCTACGTCGTCAAGCTCAGTCTGAGGCTGCGCAGTACGCTCAGCCATTAGGAAGTGAGTGCTTCTACGTGACTTCACTTTTTCTCAGTGAAGTCTAGGAGGTCGCTGTGTCCATTTCTTTTACTGTCTATGCTTGGAACACGCAGCATTATTCAATGTGTTGATGTAATTTCCCCTAAAACGGCTCCAGCTATTAGCAGCTCCTCAACTTTTTTGAAACAGCCAATAGCGTTTCAAAAATGGGTTCAGCATTTAAATGGGTCCGATATGTTTTGTTGTCTGCGCCAACTCGTGCATATGATCCGCGCTGTGCTCTCATGTCTGTAGTCAACGGCTCTGCTCTAGACTATGTGTGTGTGCTGCGGAGGTGCACGTGAAACTATCGCGAACGTCTCGGTTACGTATGTAACCCTCGTTCCCTGAGAAGGGAACGGAGCTGTAACGTTAGTGACTAACGAATGGGGGTTTCGCTTAGAAGCCAATCATCTTCGAGAATTCAAAAATGCCCAATGGCAGTGCCATTGCCATGGGCATGCGGAATTTGCATGCGTAACTCCGCCCCACCGCGTGGGTATATAAGGAAGTACGTGGGCAATATCGCATTGTGTTTACCTGCTGAGGAGCCAAGACTGAACTCTCGGCCATTCCAGCGGTACAGCGGATGTGGCAGAGGGATGTTACGTCTCCATTCCCTCCTCAGGGAACGAGGGTTACATACGTAACCGAGACGTTCCCTTTCGTTCAGTCACTACGATGTAACTTTAGAGACTAACGAATGGGGGTCCCAATATAAACACGCCACTCGGCTGTCTTCCAGTGCCCTGTCGTAAGGCTAGTATGGACAAAGGAGTCCCACTTATCACAGGAATACAAGGTACACTGGGAGCATATTCAAGGTGGAGATATGCAAAGATGCCTACCCATAAGGAGGACTTAGAGAGTACACATATGACCCACTGCGGGTAGCATATGGAGAACTCTGGGGGACCAGCCGAATTTTTAACCCCAGGGCTGCCAAGGGAAAGACACCCGCTCAAGGAGGCTTACAGTGGAAATACACGTGTGGGGGTCGCGAGAGGGGAACCATGCACACGGGGCACCTGGCCAGACACGGGGGGCTGGGCTCATAGAGGGCAGACTTACTGGTGTCGGCGTCAACAGTGCTGGAGGAGCTCAGGGCTTCTGGGAAGCTCACCTGAGGAGAATATCGCTCGTATCCAGTCCGTGGAATGGAATAGCGAGCAAGCGAAGACACCTGAGCCTAGTCCATAACCGGCCACTAGTAGGGGCTAGTACTTAGTCGGAACAGGCTCCACTCGGAGATTGTAGAATCTGCAAATGTATTTGGCGTCGCCCAGCCTGCAGCTCTGCAGATGTCTGTTAGCAAGACGCCATGTGCTAAACCCAAGAGGAGGCACACTCCGAGTGGAGTGAGCCGTGACCCCAAGGGGGCATGGACGGCCTGCTGCTGGTAAGCCAAAACAATGGTGTCCACTATCCATTGAGACAGCCTTTGCTTTGAGAGAGCCCTTCTTTTCCGCTCTCCACCATAGCAGACAAGAGCTGGCCTGAGGTCCTGAACACTGCGTCCTGTCTACGTAAGCGCGGAGGGTGCATACTGACAGAGCAGTGCCAAGGCTGGGTCTGCCTCCTCTAGGGGCAGTGCTTGCGTGTTCACCACCTGGTCCCTGACGGGGTGGTGGGAACCTTGGGCACATATCCAGGCCGGGGTCTCAGGATCACGTGAGAGTAGTCCGGCCCGAACTCCAGGCACACTTCATCAACCGAAAATGCCTACAGGACCCTCTTGATGGAGGCCAATGCGGTCAGGAGCAGAGTCTTCATTGACAAGAACTTAAGCTCGACTGACTGCAAAGGCTCAAGGGGAGACCTCTGCAGAGCAACTAAGACTACTGAGAGGTCCCCAAGAGGTTAAGAGGGGAGAGCGAGGAGGATTCAGTCTCCTCGCTCCCCTCAGGAACCTGATGACCAAGTCGTGCTGACTTACCTTTCTGTTCCCCAAGTAGTCGTGGTGGGCAGATATTGCGGCCACATATACTTTAAGGGTGGAAGGAGACAGCCTTCGTTCCAACCCTACTTGGAGAAACGAGAGCACAGACCCGATCGGGCATCTCCAGGGGTCTTCTTGGCGAGAAGACACCAGGTGACGAAGAGGTTCCACTTCAACGCATAGGCGAAAGAACTATGTCCTAACGGAAGTGCTGGTAGCCACCACTAGAGGTGGTAGGGTATTAAAACCTGCCGCGTCCCATCCAGGAGCCACACGTGGAGGTTCCAAAGATCGGGATGTAGGTGCCACAGGGTGCCCCGTCTCTTAGGAGATACTCAGAGGAAGGCCAGGGAGGGGCTGTCACAAGGAGTAAAAGTTCAGGGAATTAGGTCCGGCCAGGTCCGGTGAAATATAATGTGGATTGAATAAATATATTTTGGTCAGGTTAAATACTGATAATTGATCACTCAAACCCCTTTATCTAACCCTCTCTACTTACCCGTCGGACTCGCATAGCCATCATGTTTGTAGTTTTTTAACACTTTTTATCTGTGTTTGTAGTTCTAATCGAATCCTCGTCCATCTCGCAATGGGTTGTGGGCAATATCAGCCGTTAGAGTGCGCATCATAGATATGTATACGTAGATGCCCCATTAGAGACTGTTCCGCCATTTTCGAACGGTCAAAGCGTGTAGCGTGAACACGCTTTGTGACTATTCAAATGTTGCCTGTGCATCTGCAACCGTAGTTATACACAAGCATGATTGAAATGAATATCTATACATCAATAGACTGCAATGACAGCAATAGACTGTTAGGATTTAGTTTATCATTAATGGTAGATATTTCTGCATATTCTAAAAAATATTGGTTCAAAATCTTTACATTTTCTTAATATCATTAATTTTGACTATCAGAGAACTCTACAGACACATTGCTCAGCTTTTAATGAACGCAGTGAACTCATTATAAACAAGTTAATTGGAAAGAAATCATAAACCATCAACCAGTCAGTCATCAAAGTAAATAAATTATTATACATTTATTTAAAATATGAAAACACAAATCAACACATTATCACCTGTGAAAGGTGATTACATTTCTGGGCTTTACAGAGGCTTTTGTTTTTCATCTGAAGTGTTGACGTGTGTTGACCGTTCGAAAATGGTGGCGCATCGACGTGCCTGGAGAGGTCGAATTGGGCTCGTATTCATATCTATGCATCGATCTGCACTTCGAATTATGACCGGAAATAGTAGACCATCCAGGAATCTTTGGAATACTCTTTTCAACATACTACGATTTGGGACATACTATTTCTTTTTTGAATACTATTAAGTACAGATAGTATGTGAATTGGGACACAGCAATTAACTAAGAAATAATTAATTAAAAACGGTCCAAGGTTGTAAACAAGGAAATTATTTACATATCATTTATTTGTAAGAACCCTGTATTAAGCACCCAATTGAATTTGAATTGGCAAATTTGAAACATAAAACTTAAGGAAAAATGCTTCACTACTTTTACATATCTAAATTGAATACATTAGCAAACAACAATGAACACTCCGTTATGTGTTTGTTTGTATTTCCCATGTAACTTTTCAACAATGGCAGACACAGATAGAAATACGAATAGAGTGAAAGAAAGCATTACATTCAGCATAAGTTACGTATTATGAATTATTCTGAACTGACGTTGACGTTAGCTTACGTGCTACAAGTTGGAAAAGTGGTTACAGGTTAGGAAAAATGCATCATAACAAACTTACTTGACTTACTAACAGACTAAACTTGATTTGGCATGTTGACGTTGCTGTAGTTTAAAAGCCATGGCAGCAAACGTACCTCAGAATTGTTAGTAGCCTACCATGAAAGTTGTCCATGGGTAACGTTAAAGAAAACGACCTTATCTTGACTCTGATTGGTCAAAAGACTTGAGGAACATTCCCAGAATTCCCTGTGACTTCACTTTTTTTTCATAATAATGTTGCTTGTTATCAGTTATTTAGGGTTTTATGTTAGTGTGTTTTGTTAAATTAATGTTTATATAGCATTATTTTAGTGCCATGTGTTACCATGATGGTGTTTGTATTTGTGTGCATTACAAATTACATATTGTTCTCTAAATATGTTTACATACTGTATTTTTTTTACAGAATTATTCTGGCAGTCCCTCATACTAGTCCTTTTACCGTGACGTCATACCTCTTTCCCTGGCACTCTCTCAAGTTCCGCTGGTCTAGCAATGAAATAGTAAAACCACAGGAGCTCTCAGGATCAGGGATCACGCCTTGCTGAAACCTCAGGGCCAGATTGGAACCCAGCCTGTTCTGCCCCAGCCCTACAGAGGGGGCCCAAGGGGGAAACCCCACCCAGACACAAAGCTCCAGGTTTGATTGACAGCATAGAGTCATCACTCCACCTATTGACCATACACGTATGATATGCATCACATTTGGCCCAGACACATTTAATCTAGGAACTGGACACTAAATAGAAAACAGCTCTGTGTAACAGCGGTGGCTGAGTGTCTGTTTCAATACGATAGTGAATATAGGAAATAACCTAACCTACAACTAATGCGCATATTTATCAAATACTTTGCAGGATTGAGTATTTCCATTAACACCCAAAGGAATGAATTGGAATAGAATTTTAATTGCATTGAATTAGCTTAGCTGAATTGGAATATAGCTAATCACCTTGTACTCCATTTGTTGTGTTGATGCTTTGGCTTCTTTTGGAAAAATAAACCTAACTGGTCAAATGTTGAAGCTGAAAAGTAAGAAAATGATTAGCTTACTATAGAGTGATGATTACAATACAATTTAATAATTTATCCTCATAGGAAAGATACACCTCTGCTCAAAACTCAAAAGCTAAATCATGCTGCTACAGCCACAGGACTCAAATGAGCCGTGCTATTGGGTATATAAATAGTCAACATATTGCTAATACCAAACTTTCATACCTTCACAAATTAATTTCTTAGTTATTTTGGACACAGTCTTTATAGAAGTTTATTTATTTATTGAGAAATTATTTATGCAACAAACACACAGTATGAAAACAAGCAACAATGATGTGATGAAGAGAAAGAGGTGTTCACACTGAGAAACATCTGCAAAGCTCAAATTCCAATACATTTTAGCAAGCTATATATATATATATATATATATATATATATATATATATATATATATATATTACAAATAAAAGTTTGGAAAAGTCACTCAATCATGAAAGAAAAACTTCAAAAGAACTGAAACTAAACCCTGTGTGGACTCTATTCTGTATCCATTTAAATCACATTTTAAGTAAATTCCTGTGCAGACATAAAAAAATTAAAAAAAACAGTTAACAAAAAAAATCCTGTAGGTTTCATAAGCAATTGTGATGTCATTTGTGAAGTGTGATTGGAAATTGCAGTGAATATAATCAGACTTGGTAGATAACAGACATTTTCTAAAATGATGAGAGTGAAAAATATGAAATAAATGAGAACTGAGCCTGCTAGCTTTTCCAGTTATCCAGTTTCTCTGAAATTCAACAGAACATCATATTCTTTGTCAGATACATTTCAAAATAATCTGTGCTGAAGAACATGAACAGGAAATGTTGACGGTTAAAATCAGGCTCATAGCTTTTTACAAAAGAGCTGAGGGCCTGGGAACAGCTGTAAGGTTAGAAAGGGACAGAGATGGATTGTGTGTGAGAGAGGAGAGAACTTTTGGAAAGGCATGTTGTTCTCTTAAACTTATGATTTTAGTCTCACACCTCAAGGGAGTAAAAAAGAAATTCAACCCAGATAGTAAAGAATTAGACATTATCAGTCCTTTGATGGGGCAAAAATTCCCACATGATCTAAAAAGCACCTTGAAATCATGTAAAATAATTAGGATTTCTTGATTTGTTCAATATCTTTATAAATAACACACAGAAAATTAAGTAAATATCAGGTCCCAAGAAATAAGCAAAAACCAAAAATATCTCTAAAAGGCACCACTGCTTCCAGACTTGCATATGAGTGAACTATTATAATTTGAGTGGACAAAGCAGTCATGGTTGCTCATATCACTATGTGGTGAGGTGGGCGTGGTTTTGCGAGGTCTGCGGGCGGAGAGAAGGAAAGGAACCGAGCGGCTTAAACGCAGATTACAAACACCTGTCTCTGATTTCAGTAATTGGCGTGGAGAGAGCGTATAAAGCCGGTGCGAGAGAGAGAGAGAGAGAGAGAGAGAGAGAGAGAGACGGAGAGAGAGAGAGAGAGAGAGGGAGAGGGACTGGGACTGGGACTGGGACTGGGACTGGGACTGGGACAGGGACAGGGACAGGGACACCACTGCTGTCGCTTCACCGACCTGTGCCAAGAATATTGACTGTTTGAAGAAGTTTGAGTGATTGTTGCGGTCTCAAGACCGGTGCGCGCCCCCGAGCGCTGTTTATTTTTGAACGTTCTGAGTATAAATAAACGCAAGTGTCCCAGTCACGCCGACCCCTGTCTTCTTCCTTCCTTACCCACACAAACCTTTATCACACACTAATATGCAAAACATGGTGTCACTTAAAAAAGGCGGAGTTATTCCTTATTCCACTGGGAATAACTGTGTCCACCTATGACTGGCTCACATGGTTGTTTGTGTTTTGGGCCACAAGAAAGGCAGAAATGGTCATAGCTGTCACGAGAGGCTATGAAGTGCATGACGAAGGAGAATTCAAGGAAATAGTCTTTAATCCAAAAATCACAAGAAAACAGAACCTTGAAATGACACAATAGACCTGAATGAACACTTAAATACACAGAGGAACTAATGAGTAAATGAATTGGACAACATGTGAACTGATTCATCAATCAAGAAAACACACTGGTACACACTCGGGGTACGATGTACCAAAAAACGGGAAAACAGATGACAATGTTATCAAGACGATATGCATGCCAGGCCAGCGGTTAGCAATGTCACCTAATATTAATATACACTGTTAATTCTGAAGATTAATTGCGCTTTTCTATATGTCAGTTCAAAGTGACCATGTTTAATTTTTTTAATCAACCTGGTTGCTGATTTAGGCTGCGTTCACACTTGACTTCTTTTTTGACAAGAAAAATTTGACAAGAGCGGCGTTTGGTTCAAAATAGCAGCCGAGGGTGTCTTTTGTTGCTATAACAACAGCCACAACAAGAGTGCTGTGTGCGGTGCAGAGATACAAAATGTCTCGATGAGAAACGCAGCGTAATTTAAAAATACTACTGTTATTAATGTGTGATGAAATTTAGTTTTAAGACTTTTTCAGGCGATAATGTACTTGTTTAAAGCTCAAATCTGTGGATTATTTATAAAGAGAGCGCCTATTTGAATATTTTATCTGGCGCTGTCGGAGTTGTGAGATCCATTCGATCAGCGGGTGCTCGGCGCTCATTAACCCTGCCGAGAGCAGCCTTTCCTCTGCTAGTCCTTCTGACATTTGCCGCTGGCTCTGATGTCTCTGTAGTGGTTAAACATGAGATATAATTCGTCTTATGTAGATCTAACAGGCAATCTTTGGACTCATGGATCTATACACTCACCTAAAGGATTATAAGAACACCATACTAATACTGTGTTTGACCCCCTTTCGCCTTCAGAACTGCCTTAATTCTACGTGGCATTGATTCAACAAGGTGCTGAAAGCATTCTTTAGAAATGTTGGCCCATATTGATAGGATAGCATCTTGCAGTTGATGGAGATTTGTGGGATGCACATCCAGGGCATGAAGCTCCCGTTCCACCACATCCCAAAGATGCTCTATTGGGTTGAGATCTGGGGACTGTGGGGGCCATTTTAGTACAGTGAACTCATGTTCAAGAAACCAATTTGAAATGATTCGAGCTTTGTGACATGGTGCATTATCCTACTGGAAGTAGGCATCAGAGGATGGGTAAATGGTGGTCATAAAGGGATGGACATGGTCAGAAACAATCAGACCAGGCAACATTTTTCCAGTCTTCAACTGTCCAATTTTGGTGAGCTCGTGCAAATTGTAGCCTCTTTTTCCTATTTGTAGTGGAGATGAGTGGTACCCGGTGGGGTCTTCTGCTGTTGTAGCCCATCCGCCTCAAGGTTGTGTGTGTTGTGGCTTCGCAAATGCTTTGCTGCATACCTCGGTTGTAATGAGTGGTTATTTCAGTCAAAGTTGCTCTTCTATCAGCTTGAATCAGTCGGCCCATTCTCCTCTGACCTCTAGCATCAACAAGGCATTTTCGCCCACAGGACTGCCGCATACTGGATGTTTTTCCCTTTTCACACCATTCTTTGTAAACCCTAGAAACGGTTGTGCGTGAAAATCCCAGTAACCGAGCAGATTGTGAAATACTCAGATCCCATGCCTTTTGTTTGTTCTGTTTACAGTTTTTGTGTTTTTTGTCTTGGATGTTGTCTGCCTTACTACGTACGACAGACAGACACTTTTGGACATTGGTTCGGCAATCGCACACCGAAAACCGGACTTTAAATTCATCAACGACGACACGCTGTTTACAAACACGGCAGCGGAACCTTTTGTATGGGCGGCCCGACCGCGCAAACGCAGCCGGAGACGGGGAAGCAGAGCCGGCGTGCTCATCAGAGTAAGACGCCGCGCAAACCGACCCCCGCTTCCCAGTATTTTACTGGCTAATGTTCAGTCTCTGGACAATAAACTCTGCGAGCTGAGAGCGCGGATCTCTTTCCAACGAGAGACGAGGGACTGCTGCATTATCTGCCTCACAGAAACTTGGATGTCTGCTGAGATTCCAGATTCGGCCATCGAAACCACGGGGTTCTCCGTGCATCGAATGGACAGAGAAAAAGATCTCTCAGGGAAAAGCAAAGGCGGGGGTGTGTGTTTTATGATCAACCGATCCTGGTGTGATCAGAGGAACGTACATTCTATCAAGTCTTTCTGTTCCCCTGATCTGGAATTTCTCACGGTTCTGTGCCGACCATTCTGGCTACCGAGGGAATTCACAGCGGTCGTCATCACAGCTGTGTATATTCCCCCACAAGCCGACACAGACCGGGCACTAAAGGAACTGTATAGGACAGTGAGTGAGCAGGAAACCGCGCATCCTGAGGCTGCGTTTATTGTGACTGGGGACTTTAACAAAGCCAACTTCAAGCGCATCGCACCCGAATACCACCAACATGTTTTACTTCAACACGCGAGGGAACCGCGTCTTAGACCACTGCTACTCCCCATTCAAGGATGGTTACAAGTCCCTCCCACGCCCACCATTCGGCAAATCAGATCACGCTTCCATCCTACTTTTGCCCGCTTATAGGCAGAGACTGAAACAGGAAGCACCCGCCCTCAGAACCATCCAGTGCTGGTTGGACCAATCAGACTCTATGCTACAAGACTGTTTTGATCACGCGGACTGGGAGATGTTCCGGTCGGCCTCTGATGACGACATCGAGGTCTACGCTGATAGCGTAACGTGTTTCATCAGGAAGTGCGTAGAAGACGTTGTTCCGACCAGAACAATACGGCTGTACCCAAACCAGAAGCCGTGGCTAAATGGGGATGTTCGCGCGGCACTCAATGCGCGGACCTTCACTTTTAACTCCGGTAATGCGGAGGAGCATAAACAAGCAAGTTATGCCCTCCAGAAAACCATCAGAGCAGCAAAACGGCAGTACAGGGACAAGATTGAAGGACAGTTCAACACCACCGACTCTAGAAGCATGTGGAGGGGAATTAACACCATCACGGACTATAAAGGAAACACAAACTCCACTGTGAACACCGCTGCCTCTCTCCCGGACGAGCTCAACACCTTCTATGCTCGCTTTGAGGGAACTAACACCGCCCTCGCGGAGAGAGAGCTCGCGGCTGAAGATGCAGAGGTTAGTTCACTCTCCGGATCTTTAGCGGATGTAACCCGATCCTTCCGGCGGGTTAACGTCCGTAAAGCAGCAGGTCCAGACGGCATTCCCGGCCGCGTGATCAGAGCGTGCGCGCACCAACTGGCTGGAGTCTTCACGGACATTTTTAACCTGTCCCTCTCCCTGTCTGTGGTCCCCACATGCTTCAAAACTTCCACCATTGTTCCTGTACCTAAGCAGTCAAGAACCACCTGCTTAAACGACTGGCGTCCTGTTGCTCTGACCCCCATCATCAGCAAATGCTTTGAGAGACTAGTCAGAAACCACATCTGCTCTGTTCTCCCTCCCTCACTGGACCCACTGCAGTTTGCATACCGCACAAACCGCTCCACTGATGATGCCATTTCATCAACAATTCACACTGCTCTCTCCCACCTGGAAAAGAGGAACACATATGTGAGAATGCTGTTTGTGGACTACAGCTCAGCATTCAACACCATTGTGCCCTCCATACTTGACATTAAACTCCGGGCTCTAGGCTTAAACAGCTTGCTATGCAGCTGGATCCTGGACTTCCTGTCAAACAGACGCCAGGTGGTCAGAATGGGCAGTAACATCTCATCATCACTGACTCTCAACACTGGAGCCCCTCAGGGCTGTGTTCTCAGCCCACTCCTGTACTCCTTGTACACACATGACTGTGTGGCAATCCACAGCTCCAACACCATCATCAAGTTTGCTGACGATACGACAGTGGTAGGTCTTATCACCGACAATGATGAAACGGCCTACAGAGAGGAGGTGCACACTCTGACACGTTGGTGTCAGGAGCACAACCTCTCCCTCAACGTCAGCAAGACCAAGGAGCTGGTGGTCGACTTCAGGAGGAATGAGAGAGAACACCGCCCCATCACCATCGATGGAGCACCGGTGGAGAGAGTCAGCAGCTTCAAGTTCCTCGGTGTCCACATCACAGAGGAACTCTCATGGTCCGTCCACACTGAGGCCGTTGTGAAGAAGGCTCATCAGCGCCTTTTCTTCCTGCGACGGCTGAGGAGGTTTGGAATGAACCGCCACATCCTCACACGCTTCTACACCTGCACCATAGAGAGTCTGCTGACTGGCTGCATCACCACCTGGTACGGCAACAGTACCACCCGCAACCGCAAGGCCCTGCAAAGGGTAGTGCGCACGGCCAGCTGCATCATCGGAGGTGAGCTTCCCTCCCTCCAGGACATTTACGCCAGGCGGTGTGTGAAGAGAGCTCAGAGGATCATCAGAGACTCTAGCCACCCGAACCATGGGCTGCTCTCACTGCTGCCATCAGGCAGACGGTACCGCAGCATCAGAACACGCACCAGCCGACTCCAGAACAGCTTCTTACCACAAGCAATCAGACTACTTAACTCTTGATCAATCAGTATCATAACACACACTGGACAGAATATCACTCAGCACAACCCACTGTAGATACACACATTATATACACATTTATTTATCATACAGCATCTATTGCACTTTGGATTTCAATTTGTGAACATATTGTATACTGTACATTGTATATTATTATTAGTTATCAGTTATTGTTTAATGTATGTTTAGTGTATATTGTTTAAAGTATATGTATATTGTAAGTATGTGTATATTGTTTAAAGCTGTGAGAACTACACTCACATTGTGTAAATTATTTATTGTTTATTGTAGTGTATACTGTGCTGTGAGTAATTGTGTGCGCATCAGATGTGTAATCTGTTGTTGCTTAAATGTTGTACATGTCATGTCATGACTGCTATGTTGCTCGGAACTGCACCTAAGAATTTCACCTACTGTTGCACTTGTGCATATGGTAGAGTGACAATAAAGTGATTTGATTTGATTGAGATCGGCCCGTCTGGCACCAACAACCATGCCACGCTCAAAATTGCTTAAATAACCTTTCTTTCCCATTCTGACATTCAGTTTGGAGTTCAGGAGATTGTCTTGACCAGGACCACACCCCTAAATGCATTGAAGCAACCGCCATGTGATTGGTTGATTAGATAATTGCATTAATGAGAAATTGAACAGGTGTTCCTAATAATCCTTTAGGTGAGTGTAATTTGTTCCCTGGCAAATCGTTTAGGCTGAGGGCAAAGTGAAGTATCATTACTTTATATTTTTTAGGCTATTTAACTATACATTAACGTAACGTAACGTACATTAGCATAACGTTTATCGACCAGTAATACGTTCAGTAAGTCTTACTAGTGTCGCTGCTCACTAGTAAACATTGTGGATTTGTATGTGTTCTGTACGGATTCCACCGACTCAAGCGGCTGCTTGCCTACCAGTTGCTATCGCTTGGGGATTCCCGTGACTGTTCGTCGCTACCCGTTGCCGTGGGGCTTTCGCCTAGGGTCGCTGCCGATGATCGTGAGGTGTTCACCCATGGTCACGGTTGTTTGCTTGCTGTGTCTGTTGGCTTTCCTATGTGCATCACGGGCGTTGCTTGCGGCTAGCAGACCACTCTCCACGACTGGCATAATGCTAAACTACTCAGCCATTCAACTTCAGAAATTCAACAACTATACAACTCCATCGTGTACATCAGTCATTAAACAACTTGGACTCCTTCGCCGGCCCCGTTACATTCACAGAAGTTGCCGTCGAAAGTTTGTTTTCTCCCGGTCTGATCACAACATCTCATCCATCTGGTCCGGCGTGCGCACCGTCGCTTCTCCAACACGTCATCAGGGCGCCGTCACTCCTAGGACTAGTAGCGCTGGAGTTTCCGTGACAACGCTACGCACTGACTTGGATGGAAACCGGAGAAAACATGGAGTGGATCTCAGTTTACTTCGGCCAATACAGAGACACACTGTTGCAACGAATATCAAAATTGAACTTTTTAATGCACAATCCATCACAAACAAATCTTGCCTCATACATGATCATATTCTAGAAAAGTGTTTAGATATGATGTGCCTTACAGAAACCTGGCATCAACCAGATGTTTATTCTGTTTTAAATGAGACCTGTCCCCCTGGTTACTGCTATTTACAGAAAGCCCGCAGCACAGGGCGTGGTGGTGGTCTGGCTGTCATCCACCGAAGTGATCTGATCTTGTCCCCTATAACCCTGCCTGAGCTGTCTTCGTTTGAATGCCTTGCATTTAAATGTAAGCACCCTCTTTCCACTACGATACTTCTTATTTACCGGCCACCAAAACCAAACCCATCATTCATCCCAGAGATGTCCAATCTTCTTTCAACTTTCTGTATAATGTCTGCTAATATCATCATACTTGGAGATATGAATATTCACGTCAACTCTTCAACCTGCCGTTTTGCAGCAGAATTTCTTCAATTACTCGACTGTTTTAATCTGACACAACTTGTCGATGCCCCCACTCATACCAGGGGTCACACTCTCGATCTAGTCATTACAAACTCTGTTTCTCTCAGCAATCTTCTGGTGTATGATCTGGGAGTTTCTGATCATAAGGCCATCTCCATGAAGATGTCTTCACTATCTAGCCTCATCAAGCCCAAACGCCAAATCTGCTTCAGAAATCTGAAAAACATCAACCTAGAGACTATGGCATCCGATCTCCAGCATCTCCTTTCTGTAAACTGTCTACCACCCATGGATTCAGTGGACTATTACAATAACACCCTCAGAAGCATTCTGGATCTTCATGCCCCGGTAAAAACCAGAACAGTCACTTTCACCCGATCAGCACCCTGGTTTACCGGTGAACTACGAAAAATGAAGACAGCTGGGCGTGCCATTGAGAGGAGATTCAAAACCACAGGTCTCACTGTGCACAAGCTTGCTTTTCGGGAACACCGAAAGGACTATTCAAAGTCACTTATGGAGGCACGGTCAACTTACTACTCAAACGTCATCAGAAATAGTCCCGGAAACTCCAAACAGCTGTTCTCCACCATAAACCATCTACTCAAACCACAAACCCCCTCACTTACAGAAACTACAGAAGAGCACTGTAATAATTTCCTGGACTTTTTCAAAACAAAAATAGACTCAATTCACTCTACCTTTCCTGAATCCTCACCACTATCCACCCTGACTATGCACTCACAGCCTGTAATTTCGGAGCCCCTACATCGCTTTACAGAAATCTCACAGCAAGAGGTGGAGACGATAATTAAAAATATGAAACCTACCACCTGTGCCCTCGACCCTTTTCCTTCAGCTCTAGTGAAAGTAAACACCTCTGTCCTAAGTCCTCTGATTACCACAATAATAAACAACTCCCTCCAGTCTGGCAATGTTCCATCTGCCCTAAAAACTGCCATAATCAGACCACTTCTCAAAAAACCCACCCTTGACCCAGATGTGCTTGCAAATTATAGGCCCATTTCCAATCTCCCATTCCTCTCCAAAGTACTGGAAAAAGTTGTAGCTTCCCACCTCCAGGATCATCTCAAATACAACAATCTTTTCGAAAAATTTCAGTCTGGCTTCCGCTCTGCACACAGTACGGAAACGGCCCTGGTTAGAGTCACAAATGACCTACGGATGACAGCTGATGCAGGTTCACCATCCCTCCTCATTCTCCTCGATCTGTCTGCTGCATTCGATACAGTGGATCATGGTATACTCCTTAACCGGTTGCATCAAACCACTGGACTCACTGGCACTGCTCTTAACTGGTTTAAATCGTACCTCACTAGCAGAACAGAGTACATTTCACTTGGAAGTGAGAGGTCCCGGCAACACACAGTTACCTGCGGGGTTCCTCAGGGGTCAGTCCTTGGCCCCATTCTCTTCATCATTTACATCATCCCCCTCGGCCATGTCATTAGCCGCTATGGAGTCTCATTTCATTGCTATGCTGATGACACACAACTGTACATGAAATCAGAAACACACAACTCCATTTCAACAACATCATCTCCGTCTTCAACACTCACCGCCTGTCTGGAGGAGATAAGGATGTGGATGAAGCACAACTTCCTCCAGTTAAACAGCTCTAAAACTGAGGCAATTCTTGTTGGCACTCCACATCAAACCCAGTCTTCCTCCATAACTGGTATAACACTCTCTGGTCATGACGTTCCCCTCTCCACAACTGTCACCAATCTTGGTGTAAGATTTGATCCACAACTCAGCTTTGAAGCCCATATCAAAAACCTCTGCAAAACATCTTTCTACCATCTCAGAAACATTGCAAAACTCCGTCCAACGCTATCCTTAGCAGATGCTGAAACACTGGTCCACGCCTTTGTCTCCTCCAGACTGGATTACTGTAACGCACTTCTCACCGGGATCCCTAACAAAAGCTTGCAGAGACTGCAGTATGTTCAGAATAGTGCTGCTAGGATCCTGATGAGAGTTCGAAAATACGATCACATCACACCCATTCTCCATTCACTTCACTGGCTTCCTGTTACCGCCAGGATTGAATATAAGGTCTCCCTTCTAACCCACCAGTGCATCTATGGAAATGGCCCCCCCTATCTGAAAGAACTACTCACACCTTCAACTACAACTCGATCAACAAACTCAAACCGCCTCCTTCTCCCCAAGACAAAGCTCAGCACTATGGGTGATCGGGCTTTCTGTTCTGCCGCTCCTCGGATTTGGAATGCCCTCCCCAACCATCTGAGGGCACCTCAAACTACTGAGACTTTTAAAAAAGGACTAAAAACATTTCTTTTTAGGAGAACTTATGACTTTTAACCATTCAATCTATTAGTATTTTATCCTTCTTAAATGATCTTAACTGTAGCACTTTGAGATTTGTTCCAAATGTAAAGTGCAGTACAAATAAAATGTATTATTATTATTATTATTATTACATTACCATTGTAGCCTACTAGCGCTGACTTTGTATGTTTGACTGAATTGTTTGCTTTGATTTCTTGTATAGCTTTGTAAGACCGCATGAATTCGCTTCAAAGATCGGTAGCGAAACGCGGTTAAGGCCGCATGCGCGTTCAGTGTTTCAGCTGGAAAAATGTATTTAATTATAATATTCTTTATCTGACGCCATTTATCATAGTTGCCGAATTTAGAAGAGAATCCCAACTGGTTGTTTGGTCATTTATATTTGATAGTTAATCATACATTTAATCATTCTGTTTTAACCCTTTGTTGCAATTATACCGTTCCGTATTGGAGATAGTTAATAATTACAGATTAATTCAGAAAGGATAAAAAATTTAACAATTTATTAACAATCAAGTAAATGTAAAATGTCAATTACATAATAAACAGAAATCTCTTTTAAAAGGAAACACAAATTCTAATTATGGTTACACTTAAAATAGTTTCAAATAGATGTAAACTTAAACCCTTAATTATACTCAGTAGGCCTATACCTAGAATGTTACCTGTGAGAGAGAGAGAGAGAGAGAGAGAGAGAGAGAGAGAGAGAGAGAGAGAGAGAGAGAGAGAGAGAGAGAGAGAGAGAGAGAAAGAAAGAAAGAAAGAAAGAAAGAAAGAAAGAAAGAAAGAAAGAAAGAAAGAAAGAAAGAAAGAAAGAAAGAAAGAAAGAAAGAAAGAAAGAAAGAAAGAAAGAAGAGAGCTTAAGAGCAGCTCTCTCTAGAGAAAACGGAGAATCAAAAGAGGAAGAGCTACAGATCGGATCTTCTTTTATCCTCCTCCCTGATGTCACCAAACTCAAATATGACTCTTTTAAAACTTACCAATCAGACCAAACCGTGAGACGTTTGAAAGAAACCAATCAGACGAAACTTCTCCCACTGTACCAAAGGTGTGAAAAGCATTTGGCCAGCAAGCCATTCTTTTGTCCTTAGAAATCCCAAATGGCCCTTCTGATGCGATAAGGGGGGAGGGGGTTGAGACAATTTCAAATATATTGGTCATGACGATGGTTGCTAAAAGTAAAGCAGATGATTTTGTTCTATTTCAAATATATTTGATTATTTTCCACCTTCTTGTACCTTTTACTTATACTTTTATAATGGCTATTATTGATCATGCATACATTTACATTTACATTACGAACCACATATTAATACATTTAATATTTTTTAAATGTAAACGAAAAGAGGCAGGGTTGTGTTTTATGCAGTGGTGGAAAGAGTACTGAAAAAGCATACTCAAGTAAAAGTAGCCTACTGTTACTTTAGGGCCTGGCACCTAACGGTGATACTTTTATGGTATGAACGAAAAACTCTGATATCGAAAAATTATGTATTTTTCGGTGCCAAATTTCGGTTCCAAAAGCCAAACGGCTTAATGCACTCCGCAGACTTGCAACAGGGGAAACTACAACAGAAATAGAAAATTATCTTAAAGGTCCCGTTCTTCGTAATCCCACTGTTCAAACTTTAGTTAGTGTGTAATGTTGCTGTTAGAGCATAAATAATACCTGTAAAATTATAAAGCTCAAAGTTCAATGCCAAGCGAGATATTTTATTTAACAGAAGTTCCCTTTCAAAGCCTACAGCGAACGGCTGGCTTGGACTACATCCTGGTACTTCCTACATAAATGACGTCGGTAGAACAGTAGAACAGACTAACCTCCGCCCACAAGACTACGCGGAAAAAGGGGGCGTGGTCTTGTTGCTGTCCCACGTGGAGAAGAGGACGTGTCGCGTGGAGAAAAGGAAGTGCTGCGTTTCAGTGTGTTTGTCGCCATGTCGTCGAGACACTGTTATTTTCATCCCGGAGTCAAATCACCTTTGTTTGGCTTTCCCAGGGACGCTGTAGAGATCATTAAGCGCATATATATCTCCCGTTAAGAGGCGTGACCTTTCCACGTGCGCTAAGCTGCTATCGAATCACAACACAGGAACCGGGCCACGTTCGCTAAGCTGCTGTCCAATCACAACACGGGAACCGCTGGCACAATCAGAACTCGTTACGTATTTCTGAAGGAGGGACTTCATAGAATAAAGGAAGTCATCAGCCGTTTTCAGGACAGTGAATACAGCGGTATACAGATAAGTAAATTGTGTTAAAAATACAAAAATACAAAGATAATTTTCACGCGAGAAGTGTGTTCATCATGGACACACATGCGGTAATGAACTATAAATATACTTGCTCGTAAAGCTAAATCACTAAAATGATGACAGTACAAAACCGCATATGCCAAATGATCAGCCACTTTTTGGAACCAGCTGATAATCACTGCCTTTGATTCAATACTTCTCAACTTGACGCTCACATAAGCTCGGTCACACAGGGCTCGACAGTGCGACCATACTCACATTTGCGACAAAAATAGACGTGTGCGCACTGTACACTGTATTTTGGAGCACCCATTTCCTTAAGTGTAGCATCAATACCTTACAGTAGGCTATATTGTATACCATGCTATTAACGATTATTTTAAGGCATCTTATTTTTTGGGGATAGAAAAACATATCACGATACTGCAAACTTCAAAGGCTATTTCATTAAATAAATGTGAAACTCACGTTTCAGATTCTGAGCATTATACGAGCTTGCACAACAGTGCTTCAGTTCAGAGCAGTTCACAATCAATGAATGGTGCACATTTATGCCAAGCGAATATTTATGAACAATGACAATGTTTTCTATATTGTGATTTAATGTTGTATACAGGCATAGCGCTTCACACAGAGAGGCCGGAGAGCTGGCCTGAATGGTCGTTGCCAAGTGTAAGCAATCTCACGTATCTAACATTCCATGGGGTTTATTATCCACATCGTTCCCACGCACACATGGGGCAGTTCGCATACACTCCACTGACAACTGCGTTACTGAACAGAAAAATAAACGGCAAGAGCAACAGAATTTAGAACGCATGCAACGTTCACAGCTTGCGCTCCATCTACGGACTGCCCACTCATCAGCTAGTGAGTGAGAGAGAATGCGTTCCGCAGTATTCAGTATTCAGCGAGGTAAAGTATCTGCCTAGGCTGCTTTAGGGGCCGTCTGCAAATTCACCACACAGTGCAAATCGAATCCCAACAAACCATTAATTTTTACAGGGCCATGGTAAATGCCTAGCGGGCAAATTTATTTGGCTTTCATGATCCAAAGGTTGTAAATTCCTACTGGCCAGACTGACCCACTACAGGTGAAATTAACTGGAGTAAAACTGTCTTGACATTGGACATTCGATATCTGCGGTTTTAGGGACTGTCTCTAGGTTGGGCGATTCAAATGATGTTGCTCACCTTTCTTTCGACCAGTAGGGCTTTTTCCATCTGATACAATGAGCCTTGGCCTCCCATTGGATGTCGCAAGAGCCTTCCCGATCGGTCGTTCTAAATTAGGGCTGCTCCTCATTTATCGGCCGGTAGGGCTTGTTTCTTGTCTGTTGCAGTGAGCCTGGCCCCCCTCAGCCGTCGCAAGAGCCTTCCCAATCTGTCATTTGTAAGGATACTCCTCATTTATCAGCCGGTAGGGTTGTTTCTCGTTTGTTGCAGTGAGCCTGGCCCCCCTTAGATGTTGCAAGAGCCTTCCCGATTGGTAATTTTAAAATAAGGCTGCTCCTCGTTTATCGGCCGGTAGGGTTTTTTCCATCTGTTGCAGTGAGCCTGGCCCCCCTCAGATGTTGCAAGAGCCTTCCCGATCTGTAATTTTAAATTGAGGCTGCTCCTCGTTTATCGGCCGGTAGGGTTTTTTCTGTCTGTTACAGTGAGCCTGGCCCCCCTCAGACGTGGCAAAAGCCTTCCCTGATCGATCATTCCAAATCAAGGTTGCTCCCAGTCCATCGGCCAGTAGGGCCTGTCCGCCCGATGCCGTGAGTTGCTCCCATCAGAGGCAACACAGGCCTTCCTGGTCAAGCAACCAGGCTTATCGAAACGCCAGCCCACCAATTATCTGCGTATTTGAGGGGTTTCTGGTGGCTGTCCTGTTCTTTGCATTTTGGGGGATACTCTGGGTTCGGGCCAAAATTCCGAGCCCAGAGCCCTCCCCCGGACAGCACGCCAAATACGCATAATCTTTACTCTATTTAATTTGATGTAAGTGTGAACTCGTAAAGTACCCATCTCAACAAAAAAAAAGGATGTCCTTTGACAGTTACACTGGCGGTCTTTCTATCTTTTTTTCCGACTACAGCCTGTAAAGCCTTCAAACTTGTAAAATTAGGGTTCAAATTCAAACTTGTAAAAAAGGCTTTGTCAAGCCAACATAAAAATTTGTCTTGCTGAACTTTACTCATCTAGTTTATTATAGTCCTTCAGGTTTGTGATGATATCTACACAACCTGATATCTTTTTTACTTACTCACTAGCGAGTCTCAGTGTGTCAAAGTGGTGATTTGTGTGGAGAAAATCCAAGAGCAAATCTGTGTGTTTGTCAAGAGGGAAACACTCCATAAACTGGGGCTGTAAACTAACCAAAGCATGAGAGCATGCTTCCATCATTCCCAACAGCACCCACCTGTATTCCACCATGTTGTCAGCTTGTTTGAAAGATGTGTCACTAAGCTTTTACTCCTCCTCAGGGGTGTTGGTTAATTGTATGCGGTTTCCTTTCTCTCTGGCGGGCACACGTCTGGTTATATGAAGCTCAGACGTTTACGGTTCCATGGTGAAGAATAAAATGCCTGCATGCCAGTGAGCTCAGTATTTCTCCCATGTTCCTCAGCGTCTTAAACAGCAGGTGAAACAGGTTTTCTCATTCTTTGAAATGCTCCTTTGATGGGCATGGGTTTACATCGTCTCTCCTCTGTGGTAAAGATCACATTGTCCATCACCACTGTGACTTTATGAGCTCCAGACTGAAGGAATAGTGCACAGAGTAGTGCACAACAGTAACATGGAGGGTTTTTCAATACAGATGTTTTCTTATTTACAACATGACAATATGTAGTCGCTGTGCTGGACTCCTGCATTGTCATTTTCTTCTCAACTGGCACTTTGCAATGACTTTGCAGTTTTTGCAGCAACTTTAAGCATGTTTCCTACAAAAACATCATAACATATTTACATTTTACATGACGTAAGAAAGTGACATAAACCAAACAAAATCCGATTAGAGCAGTCAGACTGAAATGGATTTCCAGAAATGCACTTTGAATATGATTTCAAACCACATATGAATGTAGTTCAAAACGGATTTGTAAAAATCACATTTTATGTGAATTTCTTCTTTTTCTTTTTTTTTGCCTTTAACACTTGCTAAATATGATCGGATTCCAATCGGATATGCACAAAAATCGGATATGGACTGTCAGTCTGAACAAAGCCATAGTAGCATGATAACATGCTGTACACGTTTTTAAATTTTTAACCTCACACAGATAAAGCATGTAGCTCTGTAGATTAAAAGAGAGAAATAACTAAGAAAATGAAATTAAATAAAACAAATTAAGGCAGTTTCTGAGCTCCCTTTCAGTCAGTCATGTTTTCCACCCCCTGCAGCTGCCTTTACTGGGGTGTTGGCCCCCAACCATTGTGTTTCCTCTGGAACCACAGCTAGTAACTTATTGGCCTCTTCTCCCAGCTCCTTTATGGCTTTTCGCAGGTTTGACCCCGCCACTCCTGCACCATGAAGCAGTTGGACTGCTGTCCACAAAGCCCTGGCACCCAACCTCCACTGGGTAAACCCTGGCTCTCCAGCCCAACTCTTGGCACTCCGCTGCCAGCTCTGAGTACTTGAGATGCTTCCTTTCGTTGGCTGCTGTCATGCTCTCTTCCCAAGGAATGGTACGTTCAATGAGGAGGACCCTTTTCTCCATCGTGGATCATATGGCGATGTCTGGCCGGAGGGTAGTTGTAGCAATCACTCTTGGGAAGACCACCTGCTTCCTGAGGTCTGCCAACATCTGCCACTCTTTGACGGGTATAAGCATGGTGTTCCTCTTCTGAGCAGGAGGTTGGAGCATGACAAACCCTGCCGGGAAAGGCTTTGCTGCTGCTGGTGTGCGATTTGCTGCTACCCTACAGATATCTAGGAGCCTCGCCAGCTTGGCCAGGACTTGATCATGGCGCCACCTGAAGCATCCCTGGATCAGCGCCACTTTGCACCCTGATAATATATGCCGGAGGCTTGCTTTGATGTTGCCACACAGGGGACAGCCTACCTCATCTCCAAACCACTGGGTGAGGTTCCGGGGGCATAGGAGGGTGTCATAGGTCACCCTTAACAAGAAGCTCTTCCTGGATTATGGCATCCTTCAGATGTCTGCCCAGGTGATGCACCTGTTCACTGTCACGTCCCTATGTCAGCCCAAAAGACGCTGAAGCACTAGTCCACGTGTTCATCACATCTCGCCTCGACTACTGTAATGTTCTTTTTTCTGGACTACCAGCACACTCTATTTCATGTTTGCAATGTATTCAAAACTCTGCCGCAAGACTACTAACTTACACAAAAAAAACCTGCCCATATCACTCCAATTCTGTTTAAACTGCACTGGCTACCCGTGTTATCCCGTATCACTTACAAAATTCTTCTGCTTACCTTTAAGTCACTCAATGGTCTTGCTCCAGCCTATCTCTCTGACTTTCTCCTTATATTCCCCCTCAAACTCTCCGATCTTCTGGCTGTTAACTCCTCTGTGAGCGGAGATTTCGTTTATCATCTATGAGTGGCAGGTCTTTCTCTGTTACAGCCCCTAAGCTATGGAACTCTCTTCCCCTGGCTCTCAGGACAACAACCACGTTACATGAATTTAAATGTAAACTCAAAACACATTTGTTTAATCAGTATTATCAGTCATGACAATGTTAACTTGACATAACACAGTCACAATGTTAACTCAATACCAAAAATCTGTTGCATCTTTAACTGCCCACCATGCTGTCTGTAATGAATGTTTTTTGCCTTTGTTTTTCATGTTGTATTGCAAATGTAGTGCGATTTGCAACTGCAATCGCTCATTACTTGGACTGGGCAAATGTCCACTGTCCATCTATGTGTAAACTGCTTGTTATTTACTGTTATTGTGAAGCGTCCTTGAGCTTGGGAAAGGCGCTATATAAATGAAACGTATTATTATTATTATTATTATTATTATTATTATTATTATTATCATGTCCTTGCTTCTTGACTGCCCTGGGGTATTGCCTTTAAGTGGAAGCACTCCTGCTCCAGCCTGGTGACTTCATCCACCACCATGATGAGTCCTTTAGCTCCAGTACAAGGTGTGCCTTCTCTTGCTTGTACCCAAGGCTGATGGATTTGATGGGGAGCTCCAGCATGCACTGACCAAAGAGACCTGCGTCCAAAAAGCAGAGGGGCAGGCCCAACCACTTTCAAATGTAGCTGTTGGCGAGGCTGTCCATCCTGGTAACCTCCGATATGGGAATTTCACAGATCTTTAAAGGCCACAGCACGCATTGGTATAGTGTCCACCACACTTTGTGCTTCCCAGGCATGTGGCTTTGTTTAATTCTTGCCAGGCCAACTTCCAGTTGTTGCCTGACTAGCTTCCCCATCTGCCTGTCAGAGTCTGCAGTGTACTGCTTCCCCAGGCTTCTCAATGGTTTCTTGTCCAGCTGTGGAATGGGCTCCCCTCCAGCGAAAAAGATGGTTTTGACATGCGGTGAGCCTTTTTTGAGCCATCAAGAGACTTCTTGATTTTTTTAGACTTGCTCTTCATTCATGCCCATTTAAGCAGCTCGTCAAAGCGCTCAAGGAGCCTGGTCGTGCATGGAGCCTTTCTGAAGGATGCTTGTCACGTCATCCATGTAGCTCCTCAATGGTGGAAGCCTCTCGTCTGATGGTAGCTTGATGCCCCTGACTACCTGCCTGGCCCCTCTGAGGATTACTTCAAAGGCTAAAACAAATAGGATGGGGGAGATGGCACACCCCGTGGCAAATCCCACATTCCAGCTGTTGCCATCCGGTCGTGTAGCACTCAAGAGTGAAGCACATGTGCAGGTTGCTGAAGTATCTGGTGATGATGTTCTGCACACAACCTGGGACATAAAAGAATTCCATGGCAAATTCTACCAGCTTGTGCAGCACTGAGCCATATGCATTGGCAAGATCTAGCCACACCACATGCAGGTTGCTCTTCTCTCTCTCTTTGCACGCTGAATTTGATCCCAAATCACAGAAGAGTGCTCAATGCATCCAGGGAAGCCTGGGATTCTGGCCGTCTGGCAACTTGTGTCAATGTATCCATTCCCCATGAGGAAGTTGCTAATTCTCCTTGCCAGAATAGAGAAGAAAATCTTCCCTCCAAGTTCAACAAGGCAATGTTTCTGAACTAGTTGATGGAATGGGAATTCTGCTCTTTGGAATGAACACACCAACAGCTTGCTGCCCCTTTGCTGGGACTTGCTCTTTCTTCCAAGCTGCTGTCATGGGCTTCCACAGTACTTTAACCACCTTGAATCCAGGCATTCTTCATGCAAAAGTCATTCAAAATCTGAACACAAACTTTGCTAAAACAAAACAGGATCTGGTTTGAATCACTACAGTAATCAATCCTGGGCCGTTATTTATAAAATGTTGCATTGAAACCGTCCTACATTTGATCTTATGATCATTTCTCAAATGTGTATACGTGTGACTCAGAGAACGAATGTACGCACAAAAATGAGCATGCACCTCTCGTCCAGATGTGAAATCTATGGCTGCGTTTGAAATGGCCTACTCTCTTGAATAGGTCGCTTCACTGTCATTCACAACTCTCCTGGCCTCATGGTATAGTAAAGTGTCCTGTCCATAGTATGCATACTTCAGAATCTTGCTGGAAATTGTAGGTCATCCGGTAGTTTTTGCTTACTTATTTATGAATACTGTGAATTTGTACATATTATTTTGTCACATACTGTTTTTCACCTACTATATAGTGTCACAGTGTGTCTCGGTTTGTTTCTTGTTCATGTTTCATGTTCTTATTTTGTCATGTCCACTGTCATGTTTCTTGGTTGTCATGTGATTCCCATGCCCACATGTGTTCTTGTGTCTTGTTGTCGTTGGTTAATCATTGTTCACAGGTGTGTCTTGTCTAGTCATTAGTCCTTGTGTATTTGAGCCCTCATGTTTGCCATGTGTCTTTGTCTGGTATTGATGTTGTAACCTGTTCGTTTTGATTTATGTTAAGATTTAAGTTAAATAAACTGCACTTGGGTTCTGAATCCTTGCCTCCAGTGGACTTCTGTTACAATAGTAGGGAAGTATATGATTTCAGATGCAGCCTATAAATCACAAATTGTCTCCGCCTTTTAAACTACACCTAATTAATGTTTTTAACATATAAAAGAGCACCAGTCAATGAACAAATTCTTTACTTGAGAATTGTGAGTGGCAAGAATTACAAGATTTCCAAATACCTGCAGTACTCTGACTCTCTGCCACAAAGTGCATAGGCCTACGTCTGGCACAAAGGACTTTTACACGTCAAAATACCGTTTGTTATAAATGTGAACGTTGGAGCAGATTGACGCGTATGCACACTCTAAAATCAAATCTGTGAGTATGCACATTTTAAAAATACGGCCCATGCTTTCTAACTTCATTGAATTTACATTTGTCTTGCCTCAATAGTATGACTGAACACAGGGTCAGGTGTTTGCCATGTTGAGGTGGGGTTTGTGGTGGGATACAACAGGCCCACTGAGACCTTGTTCTGGAACATTATACTGTACACCTAATCCAAACCCTGCTAGCTATAGGTACTATAAACTTGTGAGTCTCAGAGGGTAGATTTACCCCAGGCCTGTCAGAGAATATTACAATCAAACATTACATCAGGAAAAACACATTTACATTCGTAGGCTCAGATGATTTCATACAGGACTTGTATGGTTTTCATTGAATTTGTCTTTACAGAAGGTACAATGTACTGGTTGTAATAGAAACAGTTAGTATATCAGAGACTATTCTAAACAAGTCTTAACTTGTCGTCATGTTTGTTTTAAAATGTGAAAGCATAGGCTCTTAAAAAAACAGCGTCTTATGACCAATAAGTTCTTACAGCAGTTTGTGTTTTGACTGACATCAACGTTTGTCTCATCAAGCCATTTGTGCTTTAAAGGTCCCGTTTTTCCTGTTTTTTTGAAGCTTTGATTGTGTTTACAGTGTGCAATATAACGTGTTCATGTTTCGCGTGTAAAAAAACACAATATTTTTCACACAATTTACTTATCTGTACACCGTTGTTTTCACTGTCCTAAAAACGGGCTGATGACTTCCTTGTTCTATGAAGTCCCTCCTTCAGAAAACGAGTTCTGATTGTGCCAGCGGTTCCTGTGTTGTGATCATAGGTTGTGATTCGACAGCAGCTTAGCGCACGTTGCCCGATAATGTCACGCCTCTTACCAGAGATGCATGCGCTCAGTGTTCGAGTGACGTTATTAAAGGAGGAAGTAGAGGGATGTAGTCCTAATCGGCCGTTCGCTGTAGGCTTTGAAAGGGGACCTCTGTTAAATAAAATATCTCGCTTGGCATTGAACTTTGAGCTTTATAATTTTACAGGTATTATTTATGCTCTAACAGCAACATTACACACTAACTAAAGTTTGAAAAATGGGACCACGAAGAACAGGACCTTTAACATTATAATTTGTGTAATCTGACATGTTTTAGTGTTTTCTGCCTGGTTTATGTCCCTGTCATGTTTCACAGCTTGTTTTACTTCAAAGTAGTATGAGAAACCAGGAAAGAGCTAAGGTCAGTGAATGGGAACAAAGTGGGAAAGAAAGCTTGGATAACACTACCTTATTCAGTAAGGTTCTGATCCAGTCTGACCACACAAGTACAGATTTCCTCATTGACAAACAAGAAAAGCCCAGCATTAGGTTTAAGGATTAACCACATTTTTCTGTGACTATAAATTGTGGCTAATTTAATGCCTTGAGGTTTGGAAAAATCATTGTTTGATGGTTTCACAGCTGTGGTTTTTGAAATCACAAATCATATAATTTCCTTTGAAGACTGCCAAAAAACTGATAAACATTGAACACATTGAATATTGCTCTAATTATTTTTGGACTACATTTATACTTTTTCCACATAGAAAAAAAAACTCATTGTTTTGCATGAAAGTTTTGTAAAGTCATGTCGGATTAAATGAAAAGGATAATACATTTTATTCTATTTTGAATTTAGTTCTGTTCTGATCAAGCCATTTCACATAACAGATGTGTACGTATTTTCCACAAGATAAAAAACATTTACGCAAATGATCCTGTTATAAATTATGTGTAACAGACGTAGGCCAGTAAGAGCTGTGCGTGTAAACCTCACTCCCCTAGCCTCTAGAGGCGCTCCGCTGCGGTCCTTGTTGGCTCGCCTGCCTACCACGCCGTTTTGATGAATCGTTTAGGACCGGTTACACATGTCCTCGGCTATTATAATGGTGTGTATCTTCCATGATCACTGTTTTGACCTGAACAGATCTATTTTATAAATGCATGTTATTGATCTCATCCATGTGTACTTTTAATTTTTTTAATTTTTCTTTTTAATCAAAATGTCATAACTGATTTGTGAAACAAAAAACTTCTCTCTGGTGCTCTCTTTGCTAATTTTGTTTTTTATTGTGACTTTAAAGGGTTAGTTCACCCAAAAATGAATATTCTGTATTTACGTATTTACTCGTCCAAACCTGTATGAATATCTTTCTTCTGCTCAACTCAAAAGATTATATTTTGAAGAATATGGCTAACCAAACAGTTGATGGACCCCATTGACTTCTTTAGTATGAAGGAGAAAAATACTATGGGAGTCAATGAGGACGGTTTGGTTACCGACATTCTTCAAAATATCATCTTTTAGGGGTGTAACCATATATCGTTAAATAATATATCGCGATATAAAAATGTGACGATATGTATCGTTGATGGAAACGATATGATTCGCGATACAGAGTTGTTTTATTCAAGGCTCAACTTGCTGTAGTAGGCCTATTTATAAGGTACCCAAACACATATTTACAAATGTAGGCTACCACAAATGTAAACTCTGTCATCATGTACTCACCATCATGTCGTTTTCGTTTAACTTTCAAACACAAATTATATTCTTTATGAAACTGGAGGGATATCAGTCCGTCCATTTAAAGTCATTCCTCTCAAACTTAAAAGATCCAATAAATGTCATAAAGGCATTGTAAAAGAACTAATCGAGTGGTCTAATCCAAGTCTTCTGAAGAGACACAAACAATGGTTTATTATTAACAGATTTACAACGACACGCATACTGTAGTAGCTACACAGACGTTCAAATGACTGCGTGACGCGTGAAAACATGAGAGTGAGTAAAAGCAGAATTAAATTCTTGGATAAGCTAAACATTTACAGTTTGATTGCGATTAGAACTGTGATTGATTGCATTGATCATCTGAAGTACACACGCTGCCGGAACGGCACTCTTCAAAGTGAGAGTGCAAACATAATTTAAAGTGGCACCCCTTAGTGAAAGTGCAAACATCATTTAAATCATCAGATCAAATTTAGTTTTAATAGTATGATAATTCAAAGCATTTTAGATGGTTCATTCTTATGTATTCTGCATTAATAGCGGGAGAGGCGGGACATAGCGAGCACCGGGAGAGAATCCTGCCTGCATTGAAAGCGTGAGTAATGCGTGAGGGGAAAAATGTAAGTTTACGGAGTTTCAGTGACATTATATATATAGTCGTTTAATGTAATAATGTTGAATATAATGTATAATAATGCAATGGGGGAATATTTGTGGGTCCTGATAATAATACACTAATAACAATAATATTATTTTAATAATAATAAAAAGTGTATCGTTACACCCCTATCATCTTTTGTGTTCAGCAGAAGAAAGAAATTCATACAGGTTTGGAACAACTTGAACCTCTTTCTCCATAGCTCAATTCGATGTAAGGTCTTACATACACCCAAGGCCTTTTGATCACCATGCACATTTATTCATACTCCATCAGATATAATGTCTGTCCTGAGATTTTTTTAGACTTAGAGGAGTTTACTATTTTAGGCCAACTCACCTTAAATCTCACTGTTTTGCATTCACATTTGATACTTCCGTTTTCCTATTTTAAGGCCTAAAAGTTTATATCAAAAGCCCTTTTTAGCTAGCCTGGTCCTACCAGACTCTCGTACATTTCATTTGTACAGAGAGTCTGGCCACTCTCCACTGACAAGCGTTAACTTCCTTGAAGGCGGGTACTCTGTTGAAGTTTAAAACTATTGGATCTGCCATAACCAATCGCTAACGTTTGGTCGTGACGCATGTCATCTCAAACTAGCGCACGACATCAATGTCATCGTTCTCAGCCACTCCCTCTGTTCGCTGATTGGACTGGTTAAAATTTGACTGGAGAAAACCAGAGAATATACCGCAATCCCAGACGGAGTACTGAAGGGACTGAATTGAGCGGAAGTATGTAGGAGGGCGGAGCCAGGTTACTTTTTAGCCACCTGTCTTTGCTCCTCGTTTTCCCAACTCTCTCTCAGTCTTTTAAATTTGATGACTACTTTTTTCCTACTTCACCGCTTTTTAATTTCCCTTATGCTTTCACTGTCTTTTATCTGCGTTCCTCCTGTGTTTTGTTAAGAGGTCTTCCAGACTCTGCTTCAAACTTCAGACTTATGTAACAGGTTCTTTTTTGATTTACAGCACAGGTGTTCAGACACTTCGCCGGCAGGTTTTCACTCATAAAATAACAGCAAGAACACATATTGGGGGGTGGGTTTGGGAAGGGAGAGATAGAGACTAGACAGGGAGATTAGCTAGAAGACGAGAAGGTGTTAAAATGCTGAAACTGTTTAGAACAATCAAACCATGCAACAGTCTGATCCTATAAGAGCCTATATTGATCTATTGCACATCACATCAGTTGGGAACTATATGAAAAAGATTTAATGGTGTGCTGTAAGTTGACGGAATATTGGATATCTTGGGCTTGTGGACAGTATGGAGACCCTCAGATTTAATCTTACATTAAATTAGACTTGTCTTTTTCTTGTCAAGAATTTGATCCTTCAGATCAAATAAATATCTGGCTGAAAGGAGAGTCTAAGCTCCCATCACAAAAAAACCCAAAAGTACTAAGCAGCTCAACTGTCATTGATAATAATAGGAAATGTTTCTTTAACAGCAAATCAGCATATTAGAATGAATTCAAGATCATGTGACTGAAGGAGTAATGATGCTAAAAATTCAGCTTTGCTATCAGAGGAATATATATATATATATATATATATATATATATATATATATATATATATATATATATATATATATATATATATATATATATATATATATTAAAATAGAAAACAGTTATTTTAAATTGTAAGATTGTAAGAGATTTCTTTCAAAAACATGAATAAATCTTACCAACCCCAAATATCTGAACAGTAGAATATCCTTGTGTTTTCTCTCCAGTGGTTTTTCCTATATCTGATTTTGTTGAGTTCACAGTTGTTTTTAAGTTGAATCAAATCTGCAATTGGTTTTCAGCTTATCTTGCCACTTTGAGAGTGCTGAGGAATTGCACCTGTAGTTTGAAAGCCTCAAGGGCTAATGCCCACTTGTTCAGGCAGTCCAGGTTATTGGAGTCAGCTAAAGATGATTGCATGCAGTTTGGAAAGCATTCACGGCAATCATGGAAATGAATCGCAAACCCTGCATGACCACTGTTTAGACAAAAGAGCCTCTTCAGCAGCTGACTGAATGTAACACATTGCCTGAAAGAGAAAAACAGGCAAACATTCGTTCCAACAGCCATCAGGCTCAGCTATGCATCCCCCAGCCAGCTAAACAGAATCAGATTAATTGGTGGCTGTTGAATCAGTATGGACTCTGTAGTAACTATTTTGTCTTTGGCATAAAAATAAGTCAAGGCTATCAGGAACTAATAGAAGTTTCCTACTATTATGGCACTCGCAATCTATGAAATGGCAATTATTAAATAGACATTGTGTCTTATTGTATTAATTTAGTCTTTGGCTTCAGCCTCTCACACTTGAAGATTCCCTTATGCACATGGTTTACAATCTATAAAAATCCCAGTCCAGGAATTGATGTGGTTGGGCACATAAGGACCTTTTACAATCATTCCATAAGCCTTTTCTTCAGGCAGTTTCTCCTTTAATTGAAATACTGGGGCTATAATTCTTAACTATTCTGTGTGTGGAGAGGATCTTTTTTTTATGTAATTCCTTCAGATCGGACTGTTGTAGTTAGCCAATCTTGCCATGTAGAATTAAATTCAGCATGTGTGTGGAGGCTGTAAACATATAGTCTGTTTGTTATTATACCACCCTTTGGTGATCACACAGCGGGCTATTGTAAACAAACATCCATGCTCCTCAGGGGGCACATGCTTAAAGCTATAGCCCACTAAAAGATTTGCCCAAAAGTGAAGTCATTGTATATAGACGTAATGAACTGTTGTTCATCAGATTTACATGGAGCTTTACTGTAAGTTTGACTGTAATGCAAAAAAACGTGATTGTTGCAAAACAAATGTCAAAATACCTTTTTTTAAATACACAGGTCTGTTTAATCATAAGTGCCAAACAAAATTGTAAAAGTATGATTTAAAAAAAAAAAAATCTGTTTTAATTGAAGTTTTTTTGAGAAAGTATCATGGCTCAAGATCACTGATTTAATTTCTGTTTTTTGTGTCTGTTCATATCCTTAGATTTGTTTGCATGTTCAAATTAGGGGACAATAATGCTGGTTTGTTTTCCTGTAGCTCAAACAGTAGAGCGTGGCGCTAAGGTCATGGGTTCGATTCCCAGGGAAAGCAAGAACTGACAAAATGTCAAATGTGTACCTTGAATGCAATGTAAGTCGCAAATACATAAATGTAAATGTAAATGTTTTCATTGTGTTTTGGTTCTGTTTTCCTTGTGCCTGTGTGACCCAGTTTCCTATAGGGGCTGTTCACACAACACCGTTTTCAACTAAAAACTGAATTTTTTTTAATGTGTTTTTGTCATTAATTTACACGACAACTGCGTTTTGGGGGTCTGAACAGGTAAACTTTTGAAAACGTGTTTTAAAGTGCAAGTTTTTGAAAACAAGACTGTAATCGTCCCTGTAAACAACAAAAATCTGCGTTCTGCGAATCTGTATTACGTGTTTAGTCTGTTTGGCACAAGTCTGTTCTGTAATAGAATGTGTATGTGCGCCGGCGACAGAGGCGATAGACAGAGCGGCTCATATGCGCGAGTTGGTGCAGACACACAAAACGCATCGGACCCATTTGAAACATCGGCTGCGTTCACACTTGACTTTAAGTTTTATAAACAAATTTCGGGAGAAGCACATTCAGGAAATTAAAACTGTGGAGTGTAAACACAAGTGGAGCAGGCCAGATAATTAAACCTAATTGAACACAAGAGGAGCTCATTAAACTAATCAGTTAATCAACGATAGGAGGTGTATATAGACAGCCGATTTACCTTCCTGTCGTTGACAGTCTCTTAGCTTTTGGTCTGACCGTCTGCTACCATGTCGCAACTCTCATCAGCCTCCTCTGACGATGAAATCAGCACTCCTCGGGGCTCTCTGCCGCAATCTGCCGGCCCTAGGGCTACTCCTCCACCGCCGGACATTGCACCCGAGTCCCAGGCTTCTCAGCGCGGCCGCCAGTTTACTACTCCAGCCTCACGCTCACCAAGACGCCGAGGCCAACCCTCGCCTCGACCGGCGAGACAGCCAACTTCCTCCCCGGCGCCCTCTTACAGCTCGGCCGTCCCAACGATCCCAGCCATCGGGAAGTGGACGGTGGTAGGTCTGAGGCAAGCGCTGGCAAACTTTGAAGTGCAGTTCTCGCGGAAATTGACCAAAGCAGAACTGTACAACATTTATGTCAGCTTGCAGCCAGACAACCGCTTTCCAAGTTCCACTCCCGCTTCCAAAACGGCCAACAGGCAGACTAGAGCACGCAGGGCTCAGGATTCGCCCCGCTCGACACCTTCTCCTCTCCGCACAAGATCCAGCTCGATTCGAGCAACGAGCCGCAACAACAGGCCTTCAGCAAGCCTGGGACATGCCCCTGATTTCACCGCGTCAAGGCCCCACCTGCTTTCAACCGAGGGTCAACCTCGAACCCATGCCTTCTCCCGCCGCAGCTGCATCTGTAGCTGGGCCTTTCAACCCGCCTCCAGCCTCCCATTTGATTCCTCCCACAGTTACTAACCCTTTTCATTTGCAGTGGCCTTCAGCTCCCTACGCAGACGCTAGCGCGAACTTGCTAGCAGCCCAAACGCAAGGTTGCCATCAGGCTAAGCCACCTTTCGCTAACTCTTCTTCTCCTTTTCAGTGGCCTGCAGCTCCAGCAAACTCAATGCCACCCCTACCGACAGCACAAGCATATATTCCTCAAATGTATCCTACTTTTCCTCATGCTCCCAATAACTTTTCCCTCCAAGCTCCAGAAGCAGCTCAGGCTTCTCTGTCTTCCAACCCCCTTCTGCAGACTAAATCTCCATTCTCTCTCCTCACAGCAACACTGTCCCAGCTAACGCCGTTGCCTCGGAGCCGCCTCCGGTGGCTCAAAACATCCGGGCACAGATCCTGGCAGGTGCAGATGTTGACTTATCATCTCTCCTCTCTATGTTTCCTGTGTCAGACACCAACCGGCAAATAGACTGCGTGGATTTTTCAGTCACTCTAAAAAAACCCAACCCACATTCTTCCCGCTTACTTTCTTTTCTGAATTTTCGATAGCTTTTTCCCGGTTCACGGATATCATTTGTTCAGTTTTCCCCCACAGGCGCCGCGAGCTGAATGATTATCTCGCTATCATAGCGGAGCTCGCGTTGTCCTTTGGGGGAGGTCATTTCTACACTTATCACAAACTCTTTTCAGCAAAGTGTGCCGTGCGGCTCGCCCAGTGGAATCAATGTGCTTACTGGGGCGCTCTCGATACAGATCTCCACAGCAGGGTGTTCCTAGGTTGCAGGAACATCTCGTGCGCAGTTTGCAGGTCAGTGGCACATTCCACAACGTCATGCCCCAGATTAACCCCTACACCCCCGGCCCAGATACAAAACAAGTTAAATCGACCAGTTATGTGCCACGACCTGCAACCACCTCAGAGAATCAGGATTTCAGAAGCAATCCCCCTCGTTTTGCTGACAACCAGCCGTGCAACAGTTTTAATACAGGGAAATGCTACAGACAACGTTGCAGATTCCTGCACATTTGCAATTTTTGTGGTGGAGCGCACGCTCGCTATGTATGCCCAGTGTCTAAATCTAGCAATAAAAACACAAAAAATTACTTATCGACTCCTGTGAACATTTCTCGTCTTTCCGTGGAATTAGAGCACCACCCGGACGCAGATTTCACAAATTATTTGCTGACAGGACTCAAATACGGCTTTATACCCGGCATTGAATGCCCGCTTTCCCAGAACACAATCTGTAACAATCTCCAATCTGCTCTCGCTGAAGTCGAAGTTGTAGATAACCTGATTAAAAAAGAAGTCGAGTCAGGTTTTATGATCGGCCCTTTCGACGACCCTCCCTTTAAAAATTTTCGTATCAGCCCCATAGGGGTGGCCACAATTTTCGGGTAAAAAACGCCTTATAATTGATCTCTCGGCTCCGCATAACTCACAATTTCCTAGCATAAATAGCTTGATCCCTCTCGACGAATTCTCTCTCAAATACCACGATATAGAGCATGCAATCGAAATGATTAAAACCGCTGGTCGGGGTGCTTGGCTCGCAAAGATTGACATTAGTTCTGCTTTCAAAGTGATGCCCATCCATCCCGATTCCTGGCACTTATTCGGGGTTCGCTGGCACGAGAAATGCCATTCCTCACCTCATCCACCTGCTAGATGATTTTCTAATTATCTTACCTCCCGACGCCATCCCTGCCGCACATATCCTCACTGTTAAAAAAGTTTTTTCAGAACTCGGAATCCCCATTGCCCAGGAGAAAACCATGGGTCCCACCACGTCGATTGAGTTTCTTGGTATCAATTTAGATTCAGTAAAATTCCAAGCCTCACTACCAAAAGAGAAAATTGATAGGATAATTCTCATCGCATCTACTTTTCTAGATGACTCCTACCGTTCCAAACGCGAACTCCTATCACTGCTAGGTCACCTAAACTTCGCAATGCGCATCATTCCGCAAGGCCGCCCTTTCATCTCGCATCTTCTTTCACTTGCATCTTCGGTTCACGCGCTGGAGGACCAAATTCCAATAACCACGGCGTGTCGCAATGAACTTAGGCTATGGATAACATTCCTAAACCAGTGGAACGGCTTGTCTTTTTTCTATAACAATCTCGTTTCTTCCCCTGTTGACATCCAACTTTTCACAGATGCAGCCCCTTCAATCGGCTTTGGGGGATTCTATCAAGGACGCTAGTTTGCGTCTCCATGGCCACCACAGTTTCAAGACATGCTACAGTCCTCAGCTCTATTTGAGCTTAACCCTCTTGTAGTCGCGGCTTTTCTGTGGGGGAAAGAATGGGCGGCTAGCAGCATATTAGTGCATTGCGACAATGAGGCAACAGTCCAGTGCATTAATAAAGGCCGCTCTCATTCAACCGCTCTGATGCCCTTTCTAAGACGTCTCACCTGGATCTCGGCTTGCGATCAATTCATCATGATTGCAAAGCATGTCCCAGGGTCTGAAAACCTAATTGCTGACTCCCTGTCTCGTTTTTTGTTTCAGAAATTCAGGACATTGGCTCCAGAGGCGGATCTTTTCTGCCAGAGGCAGAACTCCAGTACCTAATTATTCAGAATTGATATTCCAATAAACCACCCGCTAAGACCCTCCTTGAAGCATCACTCAACAGCATCCTCCAAGCAGTTTCCCGAGCGCTCCTGGACGATTTTGCTTTACCTTCCACCCGTCTGCCAGCGAGACTTACCCATCTGACACAGCGAGTCTTGATCTCCAGTCAGACGTCGGCGAGAGCTCTCCTGGCTAGGTGTTTTCACTTCTCCTTCACTGTGCCGTTGGCCGATAGGACCCACTCACCCAACGCCGGGAAACTGATCCTGATGGAGGTCGGGTGGGTCAGTCGTTCTCTTTAATAACGCCGTCCCGTCAATCGGTCGGTAGGGCTCACCCATCTGATGCCACAAGTCTTAATCTCTTATCAGATGCGGCCTGAGCCCTCGCGATCGGCCGTTTCCAAATAACTCGCCCCCGTCGACCAGCCTGTGAGCTTCCAGCTGAGTTGGGCGGTTTAGTTGCTCCCCTTTTCTTCGACCGGTAGGGTTTCTCTCGTCTGATACAGTGAGCCTTGGCCTCCCATCGGATGTCGTAAAGAGCCTTTCCGATCCGTCTTTCTAAACTAGGACTGCTCCACGTTCACCAGCTAGTAGGGCCCGTCCACCCAGAGATGCGAGCTCCCGCCAAATGCAATACGGGCCCTCCTGGTCAGGTGGTTACAAACCATGATACTCCTCATTTATCGGCTGGTAGGGTTTTTTCCATCTGATACAGTGAGCCTTGGCCTCCCATTGGATGTCGCAAGCAGATCCAAGCTCTCGGAAGATGGTCTTCTCACGCTTTTCAAAGCTACATCAGGACTGACCGATACCATATCAGGAAAGCTCATCAAACCCTTATTAATAACCCTTATTAAAAACCCTATCCTATCTTTTCTTTTTTTTCCGTCTAGCGAGGCTCACCCATTCAATACAGCGAGTCTTGATCTCCTGTCGAATGCTGCAAGAGCTCTCCTGGACAGTGGCTATTCCTTTTCCTCATTTTCATCTGGCGAGGCTCACTCATCCGACACCTTGAGCTGATTTCCGTCGGATGCCGTGGAAGTCCTCCAGGCCAGCTTCCATCTTTTACTTTCTCTGACCAGTGAGGTTTCCCTTTCCGATGCCTTGAGAATTGTTCTCCCATCAGATGCCGCGAGGGCCCTCCAGGTTGCTATCAATCTTTTTCTTTTTCCATCCAGCGAGGCTTGCTCGTCCGATACCGTGAGTATTGATCTCCTTTCGGACACCACAGAGCTCTCCAGGTCTATGTCTATCCCTTCTCTTTCCTCCGTTCAGCGAGGCTTACCGCGAGTATTGATCTCCTTTCGGATGCTGCAAGAGCTCTCCTGGGCGAACTTTCATGCTTTACCTTCCACCTGTCCGCCAGCGAAGCTTACCCATCTGATACAGCGAGTATTGATCTCCCATCAGATGTCGGCGAGAGCTTCCTGGCCGGGTGTTCCACTTCTTCTTTACCGTGCCGTCAGCCAATAGGACCCACTCACCTGAAGCCAGAAACTGCTCCTGGTGGAGGCTGGGTGGGCCCCCTCAGTCAGTCGTTTCTTTTTAATTGCGCCGCCCCGTCTATCAGTCAGTAGGGCTCACCTGTCTGTCGTCACGAGTATTGATCTCCCCGCCAGATGCGGCCTGAGCCTTCCTGTTCGGCCGTTTCAAACAACACACCACCCGTTCACCAGCCAGTAGGGGGTCCCTCTGGTTGGGCGGATAAAATCATGTGCTCCTCTTTTTCTTTCGACTGGTAGGGTTTTTTCCCCGTCCAATACAGTGAGCATTGGCCTCCCATTGGATGTTGCAAAAGCCTTCCTGATCGGTCACCACAAATTCTGACTGCTCCACACTTACCAGCCAGTAGGGCGCGTTCCGCCAGGAGCTATGAGTTCCCGTCAGAGGCAACACGGGTCCTCCTGGCCAGGTAGTTCCAAACCATGCTTCTTCTCATTTTCGGCCGGTAGGGTTTTTCCATCTGATACAGCGAGCATTGGCCTCCCATTGGATGTTGTAAAGGCCTTCCCGACCAGTCGTTCCAAACCTTGCTGCTCCTCATTTCCTGCTTCCTGCTTCGCTACTGTTCGGACGCTCTTGCTTACTGGTTGAGGTTGAGAGACGGGGGAGCGCTAAATCGAAATCCCTCCGGTGTGAGGATGATCTGTTTAGATCCGCTCTGACGGAAATAGATCTGTATAGCCTTGGTAGTACGAGGAAGGACCGTGTAGATCCGCTCTGACGGTCGAACAAAGTAGAGATAGCCCCGGTGTTCCTGTCCAGGAAGATTTGTCTGTAAGGGTAATGTTTAAATGCACAGTTACCTGACAAATATTTTTTGAGTACTCGCTCCGGTGCGAGGAAGACCCGTTTAGATCTGCTCTGACGGGTAAAACATCTAGAGAACGCCCTCAAGTTAGGCCAAGAAGATTTGTCTGTAAGGGTACTGTCTAAACGCACAGTTACCTGACAAATATTTTTAAAGTAAACCTGACTCTCCATTTTCTTCCACCCCAGATAGGGGATTTCATCTTTATTTTATATTTTCTTTTAATTCCCACTATAACTGTTATACTATGTATATTTTTATTGTATTCACTTATGAATATTTTAACTTCATTTCTGTGTAAAGCACTTTGAATTGCCCCTGTGTATGAAATGTGCTATACAAATAAACTTGCCTTGCCTTGCCTCATTTTCGGCCAGTAGGGTTTTTTCATCTGATACAGTGAGCATTGGCCTCCCATTGGATGTTGTAAAAAACCTTCCCGACCAGTCGTTCCAAACTATGCTGCTTCCCATTATCGGCCGGTAGGGTTTTTCATCCAATTCAGTGAGCATTGGCCTCCCATTGGATGTTGCATGAGCCTTCCCGACCAGTTGTTCCAACCATGCTGTTCTCATTTATCGGCAGGTAAGGTTTTCCATCTGATACAGTGTGCATTGGCCTCCTATTGGATGTTGGAAGAGCCTTCCTGACCAGTCGTTCCAAACTAAGGCTGCTTCCAGCCATCAGCAAGAAGGGCTCATCCGCCCGATGTCGTGAGCTGATCCCATCAGAAGCAACACAGGCCCTCCTGGTCAAAGTAACCAGGCCTATCAAAACGCCAGCCCACCAATTATCTGCGTATTTGGGGGGGTTTTATGGTGGCTGTCCTCTGTTCTTGCATTTTGGGGGGTACTCTGGGTTCGGGCAAAATTCCGAGCCCGGAGCCCTCCCCCGGACAGCACGCCAAATACGCATAATATTTTCTCTATTTAATTTGATGTAAGTGTGAACTCGTGAAGTCTTTTTTGAAGCTGCCAGCGTCTGTTTTACATTATAATCCTATGGAGTAAACCGTGTTTTCAAAAAAGTCATGAGCGTTTTTTTAAACGCCAACGCCGACGTCTTTTTCTGCAGCTCAGTGCGTATTTTAAAGTTGAAAAAAGTTCAACTTTTCTGATAAAAACGGCCTACGTCAAGCACCTTTTTGACAGCTGACCAATGACAAGCGAGTAGCAAGACCTGAAAGTGGAGAAGGTGTCGGTTATCTGTTTATGTATATTTTAGTCTACAATAAAACGAAATGTGTCATAAAACCAGAGGTGTAAAGTAAAGAATTACAAATTCTCTCGTTATTGTAATTGAGTAGTTTTTCTCCAGAATTGTACTTTATAAAGTAGTTTAAAAACAGTGTACTTTTACTTGAGTACATTTTAAGTGCTGTATCGGTACTTTTACTGCGCTATTTTACCTAAACCAGCCGTCGCTATATTATGTTTATTTTTTTCCTGTCAACGTGATTGGCTAAGACGAATAATCAGTTCTGTCTCCATCCGTCATGAGTATGACTCACGAGGCACGCGCACTTTATGAAAGGGGGTTGTTGCTAGTTACTGTATGATGACTGAAATCATGAAATTGCCAACAATTGACTGCAGAATATTACATTTTCTAATACACGCACAAAAATGGTACGTATTCTGTTAGCGCCGCACAAGCTTGTGGTGCCATCTGCTGGAAACACTTCATTTAGCTTGATTGTTTGCCAGGCTTCAGTGCATTAGTCATTAACAGATCGCCGCTGCAAGATTTTTGTCCCTTACATCGATTTTGCTCAGCATGTAAACATGTATTAACCTGCTTTCTGTCGGCTTATTGAAGTGTGTAACCGGTCCCATGTGATGGGATGTCGACTCTGCGTTGTGTGTGTGAATAAAATGTACACCAAACTTCTTTGACTGGTCTGTGGCTGGCTCTTTATTTTCTGGACAGGCGAAAGAACTGGACAAATGAAGAATTAATATTAGAAAGCATGTATTGTGTGGCTTCTCAAAAACGTCATCATCTTTGGCACCGTGAGCCACCCTACATCCTCAACTCAGCGTAGCTTAGCATCAACTGAGAGTCCAAAGTTAGGTGTTTCTTAAAGGGATGGTACACTTCATTACAAATCATTTATAAACTCAAAAAATATAGCCTGACGTCGTCATACTCAATTCTAGTCAGAATTTGAGTCTGATGCTGCTCTGTTGGGCTGTGATTTTGAGTAGCAATCGGGATTGGGCGGGTTTTGTTGTAAAAACTTGGCAACCCTCTCTGCACGCACGCTGGAATAAGTTACGTTAGAAGAAAAAGATGAGTGTAAACAATCTTTGCCAGTGTTGTAAAAAAATAATTTAAGGATAAACAGAGTACTTACCAACACGATCATCATTTCTGAGAGAAATAGTAAAGGTGAATGCATATACGAACAAGTTCTCCGTTTAGGATTAGAACAAATTTAACCCAAACAAGCGCCTTTGATGACGTGGATGATTACGTCACTGTTTATCATCTGTCCATCATCGTCTAAAACCCGTCATGACAATTTCATTGGTCCGAACAGTTTCTGTTCGGGCATAATTACTTCTCTACGGATCAAGTCCAGACCGAACTGCCTGAGTTAAAATGTTGCGGGTGGGGCTAAATTCGGCTGGCATCCAGGCTACCAAAAATATACATACCAGCATAATTAAATCAAAAGACAATCCAATGAAAATCAAACCGTATATTCCAAATAAGAGAATCAGAGTTTTTAATAATAAAGAAAAGATTTTGAGTGAAAATAATAATGTTGATTTTACACTTATTATATTATTACTTGAAATGTTCTCACATGGCGATTTAAAATTGTAGTCCATATAGCAAATCACTTTCATAAAACAGATATATATATTTAAATCAGGTTTATGTTTTTAATTGCAAGCAAAAATAATCAGTGGTGAAAATTGTGAGTTCCCTTTCGTTCAGTCACTACGACGTACGTTAGTGACTAACGAATGGGGGTTTCGCTTAGAAGCCAATTACCTTCGAGAATTCAACAGCGCCCAATGGCAGTGCCAATGCCATGGGCATGCGGAATTTGCATGCGTAACTCCGCCCCACCCTGTGGGTATATAAGGAAGTACACTGGCAACATCGCATTATGTTTCTGCTTTGGAGCCAAGAGCATCTCTTCACTCCTACAAGCCTGAATTCTGAAGTCTTCTCTTCAGTCTTCGAGACGAGTGGTTCTCCAGGGTGTTGGTGTGACGGCGCATTCCAGCGATCTCGCATTGCCTGCCTGCTGATCTGTGCAGTGATCTGCAACAGCTGTGTGTGTTTTCCCTGGGCGCTTCGGCACTCTGCAGAGCTTTCCTCTCACAAAAAGAGCTTGCGCGTGGCACGTCTTTTTCAAGACGGTTCGCCCGTGCACTTCCGGGTGCGATCGATCTCCGTTGCTGTCTATGGGCACATTCACTGCTCGACGTGTTTGGGCTTCAGCACGTTCGGGCAGTGTTTGTGGATGTGTCTTGTTCCCACTGCAGGAACGTGACCATCGCGATGTCGCGGTCGAGACTCAGTGATCTCCGTGAGGAGAGAGAGTCCCCTCTGCCACACCCCAATCTACCGTCTCTGAGAGAGGTGGTACTTTGGCTGGTGGCCAGGGTGACCTGAGGGCGGTGCCGTGGTATTAAGAACCCCGACGATCATTCCTCGGGCCACGCACCCCTCTCACACATCGCTTCCCGCGAGTGCTGGACTGAAACAGCGGCCCGTCTCTGACGCCTCGTTCGTTTCGTTCACACTCCAGATAGCAGCGAGATGTCGAGCGCCGCATCCCAAGGTGGGCTAGAGTCCTTTGAGGATGACGATTAGGTTGTGCTCCACCTCCGGGTGTGTCAGCGCTGCCTGATCTGACCTAGAGTTGATAGCCATGTTATCTCGGGCAGCCGCGAGCCTCGCGCTGGTGTGGAACTCCGCCCAGTCGCGAGTGCTCGTGGTTGCGCGATTGGTTTTTGTGGGCGGCACCTGAAAGCTGTTGCGCCCCGCCCCCAATGCCTTTCGCTCCCGAGGTGCATGAGGAGATCACGCGGTCTTGGAAGTCCCCGTGCTTCCCGTGACCGTTTGGTGGCCTCCTCCGCCTTCTCTGCCCTTGATGGGGCCGCGGCCTAGGGTACACTGGGGACGCTACGCCTCCCACGTCTGGGCCAGTCACGCTGCCTCGCTGCCCCACCCGGGTTACGTCTGTGGTTCGAGTGACCCTGCTGGTCAGTTTCTGGAGCCTGGCTTCAGTTTCCGGGACTGTCCACTGGGTCGCGAAGACCATCAGGCTCGGCTACGCGATTCAGTTCGCGCAGGCTCCTCCCCACTCTGGGGAGTCCGCCCGCCATGATGGGGCCCCAGTCATGCGTGCGGAGGTTGCCACCCTACTGGCGAAGGGTGCGATCGAGCCTGTCCCTCCAGCCGAAGTGAAGTCTGGCTTCTCAGCCCTTGCTTCATTGTACCCGAGGAAACCGGTGGGTTATGACCAATCCTGGATCTGCCCATCTTGAACCGATCCCTTCACAGGCTTCCGTTCAGGATGTCGGTAGCGAACGCCTCCTTGGACGCATTCATCCGGTAGATTGGTTGCAGCGATCGACCTGAGGGACGCTTACTTTCATGTCTCCTTCCTCGACGCGGACCGTTCCTACGTAAGCAGGTCTGCGGACACAGAGTCCAAGTGCTCCGGCACTTAGCCCGTCTGGGCCTTCGGGTTGACTGGGAGAAGAGTGACTCTGCCCGTGTAGAGGATCTCTTTACTCAGTGTCTCAGTGTGGTCTCCGACTCGGTCGCAGGTGCGTGCTGCTTACCAGCGAGCGCGCACATAGTCTCTGCTGACTTGCCTTCGTCAAATCGAGGGCGAGAGTGCGGTCCCACTGAAACTATTTCAGAGGCTCCTGGGGCATACGGCATCTGCAGCCGCGGTGACGCCGCTCTGATTGCTACATATGAGTCTGGCACGCTCCGGGTATAAGTAACTCGGGCCTGCTTACAGACTCTCACCCCGTGGTCGAACCTCAAGTTTCTACGGACCGGAGTGTCCTTAGAACGAGTTTCCAGGTATGTTGTTGTATCAACAGATGCATCTTCCACGGGCTGGGGTGCCATGTGCAATGGACAAGCAGCTCCTGGACAGGACCCCAGCGCCTTCTGCATGTCAATTGCCTCGAGTTACTGGCAGTACGGTTCGCCCTGCACCACTTCCCAGCGTTGCTGAGGGGTCAACATGTACTAGTCAGGCCAGACAACACGGCCGTAGTAGCGTACATCAACCACCAGGGCGGTCTACGCTCCCGCCGTATGTCTTAACTCGCCCGCCATCTCGTTCTATGGAGTCAGAAGCACCTGAGGTCCCTTCGTGCTGTCCACTTCCCGGGAGACCTGAACCGTGCAGCCGACGAGCTCTCACGGATTCAGCCTCTTCCTGGAGAGTGGAGACATACCCAGACGGTCCAGCTGATATGGGAACGGTTCGGCGACGCACAGGTAGACCTGTTTCCCTCCCAGGACTCTTCCCATTGCTCCCTGTATTATTCCCTGACCGATGGTCGGCACTGGCACCGGTTGTTGCACTGGCGCACAGCTGACCGCAGGGCCTACGCAAGTATGCGTTTCCCCCAGTGAGCCTTCTCGCACAGGTACTGTGCAAGATCAGGGAGGACAAGGAGCAGGTCATGTTGGTCGCCCCGTATGGCACGGCCAGACCTGGTTCTCAGAACTGCTACTCCTTGCGACAGCCCCTCCCTGGCCTATTCCTCTGAGTCAAGACCTTCTCACTCAGAGCCGGGGCACCCTTTGGCACCCGCGTCCGGCGTTCTGGAAGCTCCACGTGTGGCTTCTGGACGGGACGCAGCAGGATTGAGTAGCCTTCCACCTGCGGTGGTCGCTACCATCACTTCCGCTAGGGCAGAGTCTACACGACACCTCTATGCGTTGAAGTGGAACCTCTTCGTCACATGGTGTTCTTCCCGCCAAGAAGACCCCTGGAAATGCCCAATCAGGTCCGTGCTATCGTTTCTCCAGGAGGGGGTGGAACGAAGGCTGTCTCCTTCCACCCTTAAAGTGTATGTGGCCGCAATATCTGCCTACCACCAGAGGCGCTGGAAGTCAGTCACAGCTGGGGGTGCTGAGAGAAAGTCAGTCTATATAGTGACGTCACACTAAAAGCTCTATTCTAAGCGATATTCATTTTTTTAGAATTAATTTGATGGCCCAGATAATTTAGATTTAAGTTATTGACAATATTTTATACTCAATTTTGAACGTTGTAAACTACAACAGGCGGCAAACTTGAATACTAACACACTTTGTGTCGAAGCAGCCACAGCAGCAAACAACACTGAACTAATGCATAAAAACGGCAAATGCATGGATGCGGGTGAGAGATGTGACTCACGTCCAGGTTATCGCCAGTCGCCAGCGGTTGAGTTGGACACGGAGTTGGTGGCAGTTGAATCATCCACGCTCGTCCTTGAAACTTTTATTTTTTTAGGGTTTTTAAAAAACTCAGAAATTCTCTTTTGCGACATGCTTAAATTCACACAGCGCTCCGTGTGTCTAACTGAAATTACGTCCCTCATTCACGTTGCACGGCAACGATAGTCTACATTTGATTGGTTAATACACATCTTGATTTTATTTGAATAAATTCAACTCAACTCAACTCAAACATATATCTGCACAGTCTCTTTTCATAGAAAAATCTCATATATTCCAGTATAAAGTATATAATAATAATAATATATATATATTTTTTTCCAGCAGTTAAACAGTAGCCCACAGACAGGGGGTGCTGCAGCACCCTCAGCACCCCCACTTCCCGCGCCACTGCCTACCACGATCTCCTGGGAGACAAAAAGGTAAGTCAGCACGACCTGATCATCAGGTTCCTGAGGGGGGCGAGGAGACTGAATCCTCCTCGCTCTCCTCTCGTTCCCTCTTGGGACCTCGCAGTAGTCCTAAGTGCTCTGCAGAGGCCTCCCTTTGAGCCTTTGCGGTTGGTTGAGATTAAATTCTTGTCTATGAAGACGGCTCTGCTGACCGCATTGGCCTCTCTTAAGAGGGTAGGGGACCTGCAGGCATTTTCGGTTGACGAAGCGTGCCTGGAGTTCGGACCGGCTAACTCTCACGTGATCCTGAGACCCCGGCCCGGATATGTGCCCAAGGTTCCCACCACTCCGTTCCGAGACCAGGTGGTGAACCTGCAAGCACTGCCTTTGGAGGAGGCAGACCCAGCCTTGGCATTGCTCTGTCCAGTACGCACTCTCCGCGCCTATGTAGACAGCACACAATGTTTCAGGACCTCAGACCAGCTCTTTGTCTGTTATGGTGGGGAACGGAAAGGAAGAGCTCTCTCAAAGCAGAGGTTGTCTCACTGGATAGTGGACACCATTGTTTTGGCTTACCAGCAGCAAGGTCGACCATGTCCCCTTGGGGTTAGGGCACACTCCACCCGGAGTGTGACCTCCTCTTGGGCTTTAGCGCATGGCGCCTCGCTAACAGACATCTGCAGAGCTGCAGGCTGGGCGACACCTAACACATTCGCCAGATTCTACAATCTCCGAGTAGAGCCAGTGTCCGACTATGTACTCGCCCCTACGGGTGGCCGGAAATGGACCAGGCTCAGGTGTCTTCGCTTGCTCGCCATTCCACTCCACGGACTGGATACGTGCGATATTTTCCTCAGGTGAGCTCCCCGAGAGCCCTGAGCTCCTCCAGCACTGCTGACGGCGACATCAGTTCAGTCTGCCCTTTCGAGCCCAGACCCTCATATCCGGCCAGGTGCTCCGTGTGCATGGTTCCCCTCCGGCGACCCCCACACGAGTATTTCCACCGTAAGCCTCCTAGCGAGCAGGTGTCTTTCCCTTGGCAAGTCCCTGCCACCCCTAGGGTTAAAAATCCACCTTCGGCTGGTACCCTAGAGTTCTTCCATATGCAGCCCTTAGCGGGTCATATGTGTATTCTCTAAGTCCTCCCCACGGGTAGGCATCTTGGCATTCCCTCACTGGGATATGCTTCCCAGTGTTCCTTGGTATTCCTGTGATAAGTGGGAGTCCTTCGTCCGTACTAGTCTTACGACAGGGTACTCACACTTACGCAGGGCATTGGATGACAGCTGAGTGGCGTTGTTGTATTGGAACCCCCATTCGTTAGTCACTAACGTACATCGTAGTGACTGAACGAAAGGGAACGTCTCGGTTACCTGAGGAGGGAACGGAGACGTATGTTCCTTTGCCATGTCAGCTGTGTTGCTGGAATGCGGAGTTCAGTCTTGGCTCCTGCAGCAGTAACATAATGCGATTTTGCCAGCGTACATCCTTATATACCCACAGGGTGGGACGCATGCAAATTCCGCATGCCCATGGCATTGGCACTGCCATTGGGCGCTGTTGAAGTCTCGAAGGTAATTGGCTTCTAAGCGAAACCCCCATTCGTTAGTCACTAACGTACGTCTCCGTTCCCTCCTCAGGGAACGAGGGTTACATACGTAACCGAGACATTACTCGATTCTGATTTCTGAAGTGTATTCTTTTTACAGTGAAAACATCCATTGAAATTAAAACAGTACATGCGTCTTGAAAAGAAAGAACTCTGTACAACGCTTTGCAACCTTTTTTAATTAACTGCAAGAAAACCTCTACAGAATGGTATTCATAAATGTTACCAGATTATTTGCGTTCTCAAATATTACATGGCTGTATTTTTAGTGCTAGCAGTCAAAAATAAAACTTATTACTGAAATACTGTTGGTGATCTCTTTTTTGTTCTGACTGAGAATCGTCCATATAAGAGTAAGCTACATTTTTAATTTGCAGGGTATATAAGGTGGAATAACATTCACAGCATAATACTACTCTTGAGTACTTTTAACAGGGCTACTATTCACTCCTACTTTTAAGTAGTATTTAATACAGGTACTTTTACTCTACTTGCACTACATTTTTTGACAATAGGGCTGGTTATTGTTCAAAATCTTTCGATCCGGTGCCAATTTCGATATACTTTTTTTGATGTTTTAAAACCAAAATATTTGATCATGCAGTGCATTTTTGTTTTTAAAGACAAATTTTCAGGTAGGTCTAACATCAGTATTGAGGTAAGAAATACTAAAGACATTTAATAAGAAATCAAATGTAAATTAATATTGGTCTTCCCTGAATAAATTAAATTAGATTAATCCTTACACTTAAGGTTGCAAAAGTTAGTCATTCAAGAGCAGTGAGTGTCATAAAGGTTAATCAAACAACACAAGACAAAGAGAAACTCAGAGACAGCAGCAGTTTATTTGACTGCTGTCACTTTAAGAGCCGGTTACATGCAATTGCACAAATGTTCACTCACGAGTCACGACGGGTTTACGTGCATACTCGTCGAGATGGTAATTTAGTACATACATTTGCTTTTTGTGAGGTGGCCTGTGTGTGTGTGTGTGTGTGTGTGTGTGTGTGTGTGTGTGTGTGTGTGTGTGTGTGTGTGTGTGTGTGTGTGTGTGTGTGTGTGTGTGTGTGTGTGTGTGTGTGTGTGTGTGTGTGTGTGTGTGCGAGAGCGCGCGAATGCTGAACGGTTTGAACACTGGCAAGACTTAAAAATAAATGCAAATGATAAACTTTAGTGACGATGCGACACTGCCTCGATTGTGCAAGTGGCAAATCCTGTGTCAACTGTGCAGCTCGATTTTAGTGCAGATGCGATGCGCTTATGTGAGAGAGAGAGAGAGAGAGAGAGAGAGAGAGAGAGAGAGAGAGAGGAGAGAGAGAGAGAGAGAGAGAGAGAGAGAGAGAGAGAGAGAGAGAGAGAGAGAGAGAGAGAGAGAGAGAGAGAGAGAGAGAGAGAGAGAGAGAGAGAGAGAGAGAGAGAGCGCACGTGGTTTCACAGAAAGTTTTCCTTTTGCGGCTTTGGTTGCAATATTCTTATCGCATATGTTGCACTTTGCTGACTCGGCATCCACTTTTATAAGTGTACACTGTCAGAGCACTTTCGTGGTTGACTCTGTCGTAATTTTTCTAAAACAACGCGCTATACATGCATTTAGAACAACGATTAGAATTTAGAAGTCATAAGCGCAATTGTGAATTGTGGCAAACACAATTACATCTGGGAGAAGCAGAATTTATTTTACAGTGAATGCTGATGGAAGCGGCCGAAATGGTTTAGAAATCTGTAAGGAAAAGATTTTAGCATGGTAGAATTGCTTCTAGCTGTTTGAGCTATGTAGGCTATACAGCGTGGGCCACCGGGGCGACCTGCCGGAAAAGTAGTCCATGCTAAAATAAAAATGGTCAACGAAAGAAGGTAAATATGCTGTATATATATATATATATATATATATATATATATACACCTCTTATCATTGATTAAATCGATTGGCTTGATGTGCTCCACATTGTGTTTAATTAGGTTTAACTCCCGAAATTTGTTAATAAAACATCACTTAAGTTTTTGTTATAAATTCCTTTCAATTTTGAGTTTATTCAATTTAGAAACAAATGTATTTATAATGTATCCCCTTTGAAATGTTTGAAATTGGGGGTGGGATTTAGGAGACGTAATGTGTCACGTGACCCGGTTGAGTTGAGAGCGTGATTTTGGCAAGGTCGAGCATGAACACGGAGAAATTACATATAGCCTGAAGTGAATTGTTTTTGTCTGCATGGTCTGAGAGGCGTACATGGTAATTTAACTCCATATACTTCATAATGTCTATGGTGTTGTTTTGTATCGCTTTATGTGCGCAATGTGATGTGACGTTCATTTTAATATCTGAAGACACTGGACGAAAGAAATGCATATTTTGAATATTATGTTTTTTTTTCTTGTAGTTTTCACGGTGTCTACTGAAGAGAGAGAGACAAAAATAAACAGAGAGCCATCTGTATGAAGCGTGGCTATTGTTTTATTAGACCAGTGCAGTTACAGCCAGTTTGATGTGGTTGCCAGGGAACGCTAGCAGTGAGGTTGCGAATTACAACTGCCCCACCACACATAGAGAAGCTATGGTGGCCACACACAGGACAAAATGTCGTCATCTTTGACAGCAGAGAGTATGACGTCATGACAGCAGAGAGTAGCTAGCGCTCTGTAGAGCAGTTTGTCTGTTTAGAGCTACTGTAAAAACATGGCGGCGCAAAATGGTGACTTCACTGTATGGGGACCCGCGGTTCATTATATAAGGTCTTTATACACCACTGAAACATAGTTATGTATATTATATAGCATTTCTGTCAATAGATCCTCATAAAAACTACATACTGTACCTTTAAAGCAAATTTGCCTGTGAACGTTTAATATAAATACTAAATCCAGGTGATCACTTATATCAATGTTGTATATACAGTGAGGAAAATAAGTATTTGAACATCCTGCTAGTTCTCCCACTTGGAAATCATGGAGCATGTCCACTATAATCTAAAAATCTAAAAAAAAAAAAAAAAAAACAGAAATCACAATATATGATTTTTTTAAACTATTTATTTGTATGATACAGCTGCAAATAAGTATTTGAACACCTGTCTATCAGCTAGAATTCTGACCCTCAAAGACCTGTTAGTCTGCCTTTAAAATGTCCACCTCCACTCCATTTATTATCCTAAATTAGATGCACCTGTTTGAGGTTGTTAGCTACATAAAGACACCTGTCCACCCCATACAATCAGTATGAATCCAACTACTAACATGGCCAAGACTAAAGAGCTGTCCAAAGACACTAGAGACAAAATTGTACACCTCCACAAGGCTGGAAAGGGCTATGGGGAAATTGCCAAGCAGCTTGGTGAAAAAAAGTCCAATGTTGGAGCAATCATTAGAAAATGGAAGAAGCTAAACATGACTGTCAATCTCCCTCGGACTGGGTCTACATGCAAGATCTCACCTCGTGGGGTCTCAATGATCCTAAGAAAGGTAAGAAATCAGCCCAGAACTACACGGGAGGAGCTGGTCAATGACCTGAAAAGAGCTGGGACCACCGTTTCCAAGGTTACTGTTGGTAATACACTAAGACGTCATGGTTTGAAATCATGCATGGCACGGAAGGTTCCCCTGCTTAAACCAGCACATGTCAAGGCCCGTCTTAAGTTTGCCAATGATCATTTGGATGATCCAGAGGAGTCATGGGAGAAAGTCATGTGGTCAGATGAGACCAAAATATAACTTTTTGGTCATAATTCCACTAAACGTGTTTGGAGGAAGAAGAATGATGAGTACCATCCCAAGAACACCATCCCTACTGTGAAGCATGGTGGTGGTAGCATCATGCTTTGGGGGTGTTTTTCTGTACATGGGACAGGACGACTGCACTGTATTAAGGAGAGGATGACCGGGGCCATATATTGCGAGATTTTGGGGAACAACCTCCTTCCCTCAGTTAGAGCATTGAAGATGGGTCGAGGCTGGGTTTTCCAACATGACAATGACCCGAAGCACACAGCCAGGATAACCAAGGAGTGGCTCTGTAAGAAGCATATCAAGGTTCTGGCGTGGCCTAGCCAGTCTCCAGACCTAAACCCAATAGAGAATCTTTGGAGGGAGCTCAAACTCTGTGTTTCTCAGCGACAGGCCAGAAACCTGACTGATCTAGAGAAGATCTGTGTGGAGGAGATGAGCCAAAATCCCTCCTGCAGTGTGTGCAAACCTGGTGAAAAACTACAGGAAACATTTGACCTCTGTGATTGCAAACAAAGGCTACTGTACCAAATATTAACATTGATTTTCTCAGGTGTTCAAATACTTATTTGCAGCTGTATCATACAAATAAATAGTTAAACAATCATACATTGTGATTTCTGTTTTTTTTTTTTTTTTTAGATTATGTCTCTCACAGTGGACATGCCTACGATGACAATTTCAGACCCCTCCATGATTTCTAAGTGGGAGAACTTGCAAAATAGCAGGGTGTTCAAATACTTACATTTAGTCATTTAGCAGACGCTTTTATCCAAAGCGACTTACAAGTGAGCAATAGAAGCAACTAGAACAGTCAAAGGCTACAGTATGCAAGTGCTGTAACAAGTCTCAGTTAATCTAACACAGAACACACAGGACAGAATTTTTTTTTATATATATACAGGTCCTTCTCAATAAATTAGCATATTGTGATAAAGTTCATTATTTTCCATAATGTAATGATAAAAATTAAACTTTCATATATTTTAGATTCATTGCACACCAACTGAAATATTTCAGGTCTTTTATTGTTTTAATACTGATGATTTTGGCATACAGCTCATGAAAACCCAAAATTCCTATCTCAATAAATTAGCATATTTTATCCGACTAATAAAAGAAAAGTGTTTTTAATACAAAAAAAGTCAACCTTCAAATAATTATGTTCAGTTATGCACTCAATACTTGGTCGGGAATCCTTTTGCAGAAATGACTGCTTCAATGCGGCGTGGCATGGAGGCAATCAGCCTGTGGCACTGCTGAGGTGTTATGGAGGCCCAGGATGCTTCGATAGCGGCCTTAAGCTCATCCAGAGTGTTGGGTCTTGCGTCTCTCAACTTTCTCTTCACAATATCCCACAGATTCTCTATGGAGTTCAGGTCAGGAGAGTTGGCAGGCCAATTGAGCACAGTAATACCATGGTCAGTAAACCATTTACCAGTGGTTTTGGCACTGTGAGCAGGTGCCAGGTCGTGCTGAAAAATGAAATCATCTCCATAAAGCTTTTCAGCAGATGGAAGCATGAAGTGCTCCAAAATCTCCTGATAGCTAGCTGCATTGACCCTGCCCTTGATAAAACATAGTGGACCAACACCAGCAGCTGACATGGCACCCCAGACCATCACTGACTGTGGGTACTTGACACTGGACTTCAGGCATTTTGGCATTTCCTTCTCCCCAGTCTTCCTCCAGACTCTGGCACCTTGATTTCCGAATGACATGCAAAATTTGCTTTCATCCGAAAAAAGTACTTTGGAACACTGAGCAACAGTCCAGTGCTGCTTCTCTGTTGTCCAGGTCAGGCGCTTCTACCGCTGTTTCTGGGTCAAAAGTGGCTTGACCTGGGGAATGCGGCACCTGTAGCCCATTTTCTTGCACGGTGGCTCTGGATGTTTCTACTCCAGACTCAGTCCACTGCTTCCGCAGGTCCCACAAGGTCTGGAATCGGTCCTTCTCCACAATCTTCCTCAGGGTCCGGTCACCTCTTCTCGTTGTGCAGCGTTTTTTGCCACACTTTTTCCTTCCCACAGACTTCCCACTGAGGTGCCTTGATACAGCACTCTGGGAACAGCCTATTCGTTCAGAAATTTCCTTCTGTGTCTTACCCTCTTGCTTGAGGGTGTCAATGATGGCCTTCTGGACAGCAGTCAGGTCGGCAGTCTTACCCATGATTGCGGTTTTGAGTAATGAACCAGGCTGGGAGTTTTTAAAAGCCTCAGGAATCTTTTGCAGGTGTAATTTTGATTCAGATGATTAGGTTAATAGCTCGTTTAGAGAACCTTTTCATGATATGCTAATTTATTGAGATAGGAATTTTGGGTTTTCATGAGCTGTATGCCAAAATCATCAGTATTAAAACAATAAAAGACCTGAAATATTTCAGTTGGTGTGCAATGAATCTAAAATATATGAAAGTTAAATTTGTATCATTACATTATGGAAAATAATGAACTTTATCACAATATGCTAATTTATTGAGAAGGACCTGTATATATAAATTAGACAGACAGAAAATGAATAGAATGTTTATTTTCCTCACTATATATATATATATATATATATATTTATATATATATATATATATATATATATATATATATATATATATATATATATATTAGATAATTGCAACCAGACAGCACTAACTAAAATAAATAAAGAATTTAACCAAAAATAGTCATAAAAAAAATTTAAAGAATAAAAAGATGATACATACATTATAGTCAGTATGTCGGTTGAGGGGAGAATCAAAATAAAGTGTTAGCAGATATTAAGCAGACAGTCCACTTATAATAAGAGTTAGTTGGCATGTAGTTGCAAAGTTACTTTTAAGTAGAATGTATAAAGTGGACTATCGAAATAAAGTGTAACTCATGGTTAATATTATGTTGAAAGGCAGCTGTTCTGGGTGGTTGCTAGGTGAATTGAATCAATAAATGATTCATTTACATTTATGCATTTGGCAGACGCTTTTATCCAAAGCGACTTACAGTGCCCTTATTACAGGGACAATCCCCCTGGAGCAACATGGAGTAAAGTGCCTTGCTCAAGGACACACTGGTGGTGACAGCTGGGATCGAACCAGCAACCTTCTGCATATCAGTTCTGCCAGAAAGACTCGGGAGATTAAATACTGTGACAATAATCCATTTATTAACAACCCAGCAAGCGATAAAGTATATTGGCATAGGCCCCGTCCGTAGCTAGCAATCTGAGGGTCCGGACTCTGCATATCCTGCCTGAAGACGAAGGCAGAGGCGCAGCCGACCCCCGTGAGGTATGGAAGGGACCATCCTGGTGGTGGTGGGGTGGATGTAGGGAAGGATTTAACTTGGAGGTGGTGGGGAGGATGGCGGTGAATTGGAGCATCAGCATCTGCAAACTCAGACATGCGTAAGTACCGATCTTTTATACCCAGGTATTTAGCATGTGATTGGATAGATAAAATTAAAGTGACATGACAATTAAGTCTTCCCGGCAGAACTTATGCTAAAGCTCTGTTAGACCACAGAGACAAGGCCGCAGGGCCACAAAGACAAGGCCGCAGGGCCACAGAGACAAGGCCGCCGGGCCACAAGGCCTGATAGACCACAGAGACAAGGCCGCCGGGCCACACGGTCTGTTAGACCACAGAGACAAGGCCGCAGAGCCACATACATTTTTTTTAAAATATATATTAATAAACCACCACCAGTAGTTGCATAGGAATTTACCTGAACCATTACTGGAGAGCTTGCTGAGCTTCAAGGATGATTTTAGAATTGGTCTTATATAAGACTCGAATGCAGAAGAACACGGTCTCCCCCTTAGCTTGAATGCTGGCCTAGATGTTCCACGGTCGTAGCTGTAGGAAAGTCCATTACGAAGAGAAGGAGGTAGACTGCAGCTTTTAAGGTCAGTATAAAAGTGGGTCTGAAACCAGTCCTTAGAGAGAGGTGCTCCAATAGATAAAATAAATAGGGGGGAGTGCTCGGAAGTCTTAGGACGAACGTGAAGATATTTAACCGTGGAAGTGAAGGGACAGAGATTATTCTTCATCTTAGAAATTGTTAATGTGATACCAGAACCTTTAGAGTCATTCTAGAATGCTTAAGTAAAAGAGTAAAGAAATTGAGTGAGAAGTGAAGATCAGAATAGGAAAGACAGTAAATCAAACTGATTAGTTTCTAAAGTGAATTTCCCTGGACACATGAAGCCGAAAGGCTGATAAACATGGCTTCTAGCAGAATATCGGTGGAAGTGGAAGATCAACCTTAAAAGCTTTGAATTTACCTGATGTTTGTTAAGACAAGTAGGTAATCTTAGTTTTACCTTTGGAATTATGGGAGAGTTTACTGAACATGCCTGATGGCTTGAGCATTGCTGAAGAAAACCATATTGACCATCATGGAATCCCACATTCATGGATGCCAACTCCGCGCGTTGAGCTATGTTCGTAGCAACACCAATCTGAAAGAATGGCCCATGCACAGGTGAGTTGGAAATCACATTTCTTTCCATCTGCAGTTAGGAGGATTCTAAACCCCTGGGCGTAGCTCCCGCTCACATCTTGATAGAACACCATCTAACCGTCAACCTGCTGAGAGAACCCCCAAAAGAAATTAAACCAGAACAGTATGACGAATACATAACATGTGCATGTGATTGAGAACACCGGACGATGCCCTTGCAAAAGAAAAAGAATGTTTTATAAGGTTAAGCTTTACTAGCTAATAAAACCATAACTAGCTATATAGGACACAGCTACCGAACCTATGAAAGAGATCAAAACGAGATTCATCATTTGACAACCTAAGCCAGGATAATATTGTGTGAATTTTTTTTTTTTTTTTTTTTGGGCAATATGAGAACAATATCGCAATCCTAAAAAATTCCTTTGACCCTAGAATGAAATCTGATGTCTTTAATAGTTAGTTTGACATGTTCCCCAATGCCATGATAAAATTTTGGCCTGAATGATTTCGCTAAGTGAATGGATTGATGTAAAACTCCGGACAAGTCCTTGTGCGTCTGATTAACATACAGCCTGCTGTAATGCACTGAGATCCCACAGGTTAAGGTCTGAAAAGCAACAAAATCACAATGACTATAAGTGCACCGTGTGCCAGCTTTAGTGAAGAGAAAAAGCTTACTGCGAGAGACCTTGCCGTTTGCGGTGCAGCCAGGAATCAATACACATGTGCAGACTGTGTCAACAGTCAACACTATTTACTCCCTTGTATATTTTGTTAGTCACAATAGGATTCGATGCAAGTGTAGCTGATCACAGACATGTCTTTTCAGTAGCTCAAACAGCAGAGCGCGGCACCAGCAACGCCGAGCCACAGACTCGACTCCCAGGAAAAGCAAGACCCGGAAAACGCCAAATGTGCACCCCGAATGCAACCCAAGGTGCCCCCGACAAAAGCGTCCGCCAAATGCACAAATGTAATGTAAAGTCTGTTGAGCACTCAAATGCAATCCCCAATTGGAGCGCCACACAACACAGAAACACTCAATCAGGATTGAATGGCCCAGAGCTTATCACTGCCAACTCTGCCTTCCAGCGCATAGGCTTTACCAACGAATAGTAGAACATGCAATAGATTCATGATTCGGTGTAGTCAGATTGACCACAGCAGTTTCCGCTGGAGTTTATCTGAACTGAAGCATTTGACAGTTTTATGCGTTTATAAAGGGAGTGCACTCTGCTCACTGTATTCATAAAAGATTTGAATAATTGTTTTCAAATCAATAATTGTGATTTAGATGCTGTACGATGCAATCTTTATGTAAACGGGTCAGATTGAGTACGGAATCAATTTAGTGCTGCTATCGAATGTCAAGTCAAACCTTGTTTTGTATGCAAACCTTACCCGACATATGGTGCTGAGAGTACAAGCAAGATACACATTTCCATGGTTTAACCCACTGGACCACCATCTCACATTCAAACTGTTCCTGGCAGCTATATACATTCTCTTGCTTTAACTCCTCATCAGAACAAGCAGAGATAATCATGATCTTCTCTCAAGATCCATACTTGAACATAGAATATCTACACTCACCTAAAGGATCAAATCAAATCAAATCACTTTATTGTCACACAGCTATATACACAAGTGCAACAGCAGGTGAAATTCTTGGTGCAGTTCCGAGCAACATAGCAGTCACGACATGACATGTACAACATTTAAAGCAGCATCAGATTACACATCTGATGCGCCCACAATTACTCACAGCACAGTATACACTACAATAAACAATAAATAATTTACACAATGTGAGTGTAGTTCTCACAGCTTTAACCAATATACACATACTTACAATATACATATACTTTAAACAATATACACTAAACATACATTAAACAGTATAAGCTATAATAATAATAATAATAATAATAATATACAATGTACAGTATACATTATTATTCACAGTAGAGATCCAATTATGTACAATAGGTGCTATATGATAAATGATAAATAAATGATACATAAATGTGTATATAATGTGTGTGTATCTACAGTGGGTTGTGCTGAGTGATATTCTGTCCAGTGTGTGTTATGATCCTGATGGATCAGGAGTTAAGTAGTCTAATTGCTTGTGGGAAAAAGCTGTTCTGGAGTCGGCTGGTGCGTGTTCTGATGCTGCGGTACCGTCTGCCTGATGGCAGCAGTGAGAGCAGCCCATGGTTCGGGTGGCTAGAGTCTCTGATGATCCTCTGAGCTCTCTTCACACACCGCCTGGCGTAAATGTCCTGGAGGGAGGGAAGCTCACCTCCGATGATGCAGCTGGCCGTGCGCACTACCCTTTGCAGGGCTTTGCGGCTGCGGGCGGTACTGTTGCCGTACCAGGTGGTGATGCAGCCAGTCAGCAGGCTCTCTATGGTGCTGCTATAGAAGCGTGTGAGGATGTGGCGGTTCATTCCAAACCTCCTCAGCCGTCGCAGGAAGAAAAGGCGCTGATGAGCCTTCTTCACAACGGCCTCGGAGTGGACGGACCATGAGAGTTCCTCTGTGATGTGGACACCGAGGAACTTGAAGCTGCTGACTCTCTCCACCGGTGCTCCATCGATGGTGATGGGGCGGTGTTCCCCTTCGAGGGAACTCGAACTGCGTCATCGTGATGACACTTCGGGGAACGCCCCTCACGTAAAGCGTCTGAAGAAACTGTAGAATCAGCCCAATCCGATTGGTGTTGCGTGATGACGTAGTATGTGACGGCATACCCAGAAGATACAAAGAGACGTCTGAACGTAACAGAGATAGCTTTTTTGCTCTTCAGCGTTAGCGCTCTGTGTTACCAGTCTGAGAGTATTTGGTGTTGTTATCTACTAACGTTGTTTTCACAAGCATACAGGGCTCGCGAATTCCATGGCCGGTCCGATAGATGGTTGATCTATCATGGACTCGCAGATGGGTCTGTCAGGGGAACTTGAGAGTGCTTATGCATCTTCTCCTTCCCGGTGACAGCTCCATTGTTCTCCTTCCCCGCGTGGAAGCCCGCGGCCCCGCGCTGCGGCTTCTTCCCCCGGGGTGGAGGACCCGATGCGTGAGCTGTCTGATTCTGAGGAATTAGATGGGCTCCGTATCGAGGCTCGCCTTTCCTAATGCAGATTCAACCTCGAGTTGCCGAGGCGGCGCGCAGGTTTGGGTCTGTTATTAGAGTGATACAACGTGACACGGTGAGTAGGGATACTGTGGGTGCGAGGCATGCAGTCAGCTCCTGAGGGGGCGGGCTGTTTTCATTCAGAAATATCTCGACGCGTACTGCCGTGCGCCTTCGGGTGTTTCAGCCTCGCGCCCGTTTGGCTTTTTTCTTGAGGGATGAAAGCCAGTTGTATTATAACGGCTTGAACCGCGTTGCTGAGGCAACGTGTGGTTTACGAGCCGTATATAATACAATTAAGCAGTATTGTCTGATAATTGTGGCTGCGTTTTATTCTGAGGAATTAAATGAAATATGATCTGACTTTGAGGAGTTAGATATTCAGCCTATTATTCAGACCATGTTCACCGTATTTGTGAAATGTGATACTGTTTGGCTTTCTTCTCGAGGGAGGAAGGCCAATTGTATTATAACTGCTTGAGCCGCGTTGCTGAGGCAACGTGTGATTTTAGAGCCGTATATAATATAATCGAACAGTATTCGCTTTCACCTTACTATGGCTGCATTAATTCCGAGGAATTAAATTAAATATTATCTGACTATAGGAGTTAGATGTATTTTTTACTCAGCCTATCATTCAGACCAGGTTGCACGGTTGGGTGATTATGATGACATTTCATTCTGAGGAATTGAGTGTCATGTTATCTGACTTTGTTAAGTTAGATACTTAATCAGTCTGTCGCCCAAGCGTGTTTGACTTGTCTGGATATCCATCTAAGATTGGAGGTTGCGGCCCTGTCGAGCTGCTCCCTTAGATGAGGCCCCTGCTGGCCGGCCCCCTCTCCCGGGTAGGAGCGATCGAGGTTGCCTCCCCTGAGGAGCTTTTGGGAATCGATGTTGTGCTCCCGCCGTCTAGTACGTTTCGGGCCACATCGTTTCTCAGCGCACGCGCGCTGCACCAGCCGCCTCTAGCAAGACCTGCGGCGGTCCAGCAAACGCGTACGCTCACCGAAAATCTTCCTCGATTTCGCCCTGCCGGTTAGCCGCTTCAGGGGGTCGGGGAGGAGGCTCGGTTGACACCCGAGGCTGGCCTCGAGAGGCTGGTTCCCTTAGCAGATTATCTTGGCGCATGGTTATGCCTCCGAATATATCTGCATGGGCCCTGCGTACTGTAGAACGGGTTACAGGCCGCAGTTCAGTTCCCTCCGCCGAAGTCTAACGGGGTGGTCTGGATTGTGGTCGGCCCAGAGCAGGTGCGGGTAATGGAACAGGAAGTACACTCCCTGTCGGTTAAGGAGGCTTTGAACATATTCCTCCGCCAGTCAGGGAGTCCGGGTCCTACAGCCGGTACTTCATAGTTCCTAAGAAGGATGGCCAGTTAAGTCCAACTTTAGATCGGAGGTACTTGGATCGTTCTCCGAGGAGATTCAGATTCAAGATGCTTGAGTGTCGTGGTTCAGATCCAGTCTGAGGACTGGTCTGTCACGGTGGATCTAAAGAGGACACATACTTCCATGTTCCATCCTTCTGTGTCACGGGGGATTCCTGAGGTTCGCTTTCGGGGGCGAAGCGTATCATTATCAGGTTCCTCCATTCGGGCATCACTGTACAGCAGTTTAGGACTGCTGGGACTTGCGGCAGCTGCGTCCAACAGAATTTCTCTTGGCCTGCTGCACGAGACCCCTACAGTGGTGGCTGGGAACCAGGGAGGTTTTCCTTGAGGGGAAGACCATTCTGTATGATCAGGGTAACGCGCAGATGCCTTCGTTCCCTCGTCATATGGAAGAGACCTTGGTTCCTGTCCCGGGGGCCAGTGCTGGGAGCATCATGTTGCCGGGAAACCGTTTCAACAGACGCATCCCTCACTGGTTGGGACACGGTCATGGAAGGCCGCTTTTTCAGAGGTCTGTGGGAGACCCGGCATTCTTCCTGGCACATCTACTGCCTGGAAATGCTGGCGGTCTACGAAGCTCTGAGGAGCTTCCTCCCGGACCTCCGCGGCCACCATGTCCTGATGCGTAAGTGAACCAGGGGGCTTTCCTTGAGGGGAAATTCATTCTGTATGATCAGGGTAACGCGCAGATGCCTTCGTTCCCTTGTCATATGGAAGAGACCTTGGTTCCTGTCCCGGGGGCCGGTGCTGGGAGCGTCATGTTGTCGGGAAACCGTTTCAACAGACGCATCCCTCACTGGTTGGGACACGGTCATGGAAGGCCGCTTTTTCAGAGGTCTGTGGGAGACCCGGCATTTTCCTGGCACATCAACTGCCTGGAAATGCTGGTGGTCTACAAAGCTCTGAGGAGCTTTCTCCCGGACCTCCGCGGCCACCATGTCCTGATACGATCCGACAATATGTCGGCAGTGTCGTATCTAAACCACCAGGGGGGCCTGAGGTCGCGCCCTCTTTGCAGACTGGCGCATCAGGTTCTCTTGTGGTCCCAGGGGAGGTTGTCATCCCTCAGGGCGATGTACGTCCCCGGGGACCAAAACTAGGGAGCAGACATCCTGTCGAGGCAGGGGCTGAGGCCCGGGGAATGGCGACTCCACCCCAAGGTGGTGGAGGCTATGTGCGAGCGGTTGGGCCCGGTGGAAGTGGATCTATTCGCGTCTCAAGAGACGTCCCACTGCCCGCTGTGGTTCTCCCTCACTCATCCGGCCCTGCTGGGGCTGGATGCCATGGCACAGATGTGGCCGAGGCTACGTCTGTACGCTTTTCCCCCGATCACTCTGCTCCCGGGAGTACTGTAGCGTGTCCGCCGGGAGGGCATCAGCCTTCTCTTAGTAGCACCCCGGTGGCCCACTTTAGTATGGTTCTCCGACATCATCTACCTGCGGGACGGTCCCCCATGGCAGGTCTCTCTGAGGAGGGACCTGCTATCTCAGGCCGAGGGCACGATTAAAGCCTACCCCCGGCCAGAGGTGTGGGGTCTCTGGGTCTGGCCCCTGAGGGGGCTCAGTTCCTAGTAGAGGGCCTGTCGGCGGGTGTCGTAGAGACCCTACTCAGCTCCAGAGCTCCTTCCAGCAGGAGGTTGTACAGCCTGAAGTGGAATATTTTCCACTTGGCGTAGAGAGCGGGAGGTGAACCCAGTTATCTGCCCGGGGGCTTCAGTGCTGGAGTTCCGTCAAGACCGCTTCTCCGCCGGTCTTTCCCCGTCCACACTTAAGGCGTATGTGGCTGCCATTTGGGCTTTCCACGCACCTCTAAGTGATGGGCCGTTGGGAAGGCACTATCTGGTTGTACGATTCCTCCGTGGGGCTCGGAGGATGAGGCCTGCGGCTCATTCCAGGGTCCCAACCTGGGACCTGGCGGTGGTGCTCGAGGGTTTGGCTGAGGCCCCCTTTGAGCCGACGGAGTCGGCTGAGGCGAGAATACTGACCTTCAAGGTGGCTTTTTTTCTTGCCATCACTTCTCTGAGGAGAGTGGGGGACCTCCAGGCCTTGGCTATCACGCCGACTTGCCTGGAGTTTGCCCCTGGCATGGTAATGGCCATCTTGCATCCCAGTCTGGGCTACGTGCCCAAGGTGCCATCTATTGTGGCACGGTCAGTGGTTCTCCAGGCTTTTCATCCTCCACCTCACGTGACGGCGGAAGAGAGCAGACTTCACCTCCTCTGCCCGTGCGGGCATTGAGGATTTACTTGGAGAAGTCTGCTCAGTGGAGAAAGTCAGACCAGCTGTTGGTGTGTTTTGGTTCACCCAAGAAAGGGCTGCCTGCGTCAAAGCAGACGATCAGTAACTGGATTGTCCAGGCTATAGCCATGGCTTATCGGGTGCGCAACTTGCCTTCACCTTTAGCCGTGAGGGCCCATTCTACCAGGAGCATGTCCTCCTCGGTGGCCCTCCTTTCTGGAGCCTCTATGCAAAAGATCTGCGAGGCGGCTGGGAGGCCAACCCTCACACCTTCATTCGTTATTATAGTCTGCATCTCCCTGAGACGCCTGGCGCGAGAGTGCTCACCCCCTAGTTGTGCCTGGTTTCCAGCTTCACACTGGGGTGGGTATGATTGGTGCGGGATAGTTGGTACTCGTTCCCCGAAGTGTCATCACGATGACGCAGTTCGAGTTCCCTCGAAGGGGAACGTCTCGGGTTATGACTATAACCCTTGTTCCCCGAGAAGGGAACGAGACACTGCGTCTCGTGTTCACCCAATCATCAGAGCGCTCGCTTCATCGCAAAGAACGCTATCTCTGTTACGTTCAGACGTCTCTTTGTATCTTCCGGGTATGCCGTCACATACTACGTCATCACGCAACACCAATCGGATTGGGCTGATTCTACAGTTTCTTCAGACGCTTTACGGGAGGGGCGTTCCCCGAAGTGTCATCACGATGACGCAGTGTCTCGTTCCCTTCTCGGGGAACAAGGGTTATAGTCATAACCCGAGACGTTCTCTCTCATTCCTCCTGAAGTCGACCACCAGCTCCTTGGTCTTGCTGACGTTGAGGGAGAGGTTATGCTCCTGACACCACCGTGTCAGAGTGTGCACCTCCTCTCTGTAGGCAGTTTCATCATTGTCAGTGATGAGACCTACCACCGTCGTATCGTCAGCAAACTTGATGATGGTGTTGGAGCTGTGGATTGCCACACAGTCATGTGTGTACAGGGAGTACAGGAGTGGGCTGAGAACACAACCCTGAGGGGCTCCAGTGTTGAGAGTCAGTGATGAGGAGATGTTACTGCCCATTCTGACCACCTGGCGTCTGTTTGACACCTGGCGTCTGTTTGACCATGTACATGTACACCACGTCTGGACCCGCAGCTTTACGGACGTTCACCCGCCGGAAGGATCGGGTTACATCCGCTAAAGATACGGAGAGTGCACTAACCTCTGTATCTTCAGCCGCGAGCTCTCTCTCCGCGAGGGCGGTGTTAGTTCCCTCAAAGCGAGCATAGAAGGTGTTGAGCTCGTCCGGGAGAGAGGCAGCGGTGTTCACGGTGGAGTTTGTGTTCCCTTTATAGTCCGTGATGGTGTTAATTCCCCTCCACATGCTTCTGGAGTCGGTGGTGTTGAACTGTCCTTCAATCTTGTCCCTGTACTGGCGTTTTGCTGCTCTGATGGTTTTCCGGAGGGCATAACTTGCTTGTTTATGCTCCTCCGCATTACCGGAGTTAAAAGTGAAGGTCCGCGCATTGAGTGCCGCGCGAACATCCCCATTTAGCCACGGCTTCTGGTTAGGGTACAGCCGTATTGTTCTGGTCAGAACAACGTCATCTACGCACTTCCTGATGAAACACGTTACGCTATCAGCGTAGACCTCGATGTCATCATCAGAGGCCGACCGGAACATCTCCCAGTCCGCGTGATCAAAACAGTCCTGTAGCATAGAAACCGATTGGTCCGACCAGCACTGGATGGTTCTGAGGGCGGCTGCTTCCTGTTTCAGTCTCTGCCTGTATGCGGGCAAAAGTAGGATGGACGAGTGATCTGATTTGCCGAATGGTGGGCGCGGGAGTGTTTTGTATCCATCCTTGAAGGGAGAGTAACAGTGGTCTAAAACACAGTTCCCTCGCGTGTTGAAGTTAACATGTTGGTGGTATTTGGGTGCGATGCGCTTGAAGTTGGCTTTGTTAAAGTCTCCGGTCACAATAAACGCAGCGTCAGGATGCGCGGTTTCCTGCTCACTCACTGTCCTATACAGTTCCTTTAGTGCCCGGTCTGTGTCGGCTTGTGGGGGAATATACACAGCTGTGATGATGACCGCGGTGAATTCCCTCGGTAGCCAGAATGGTCGGCACAGAAGCATGAGAATTCCAGATCAGGAGAACAGAAAGACTTGATAGAATGTGCGTTCCTCTGATCACACCAGGATCGGTTGATCATAAAACACACACCCCCGCTTTTGCTTTTCCCGGAGAGATCTTTTTCTCTGTCCATTCGATGCACGGAGAACCCCGCGGTTTCGATGGCCGAATCTGGAATCTCAGTGGACATCCAAGTTTCTGTGAGGCAGATAATGCAGCAGTCCCTCGTCTCTTGTTGGAAAGAGATCCGCGCTCTCAGCTCGCAGAGTTTATTGTCCAGAGACTGAACATTAGCCAGTAAAATACTGGGAAGCGGGGGTCGGTTTGCGCGGCGTCTTACTCTGATGAGTACGCCGGCTCTCTTCCCTCTTCTCCAGCTGCGTTTGCGCGGTCGGGCCGTCCAGACAAAAGGATCCGCTGCTGTGTTTGTAAGCAGCGTGTCGTCACTGAAGAATTTAAAGTCCGGTTTTCGGTGTGCGATTGCTGAACCAATGTCCAAAAGTGTCTGTCTGTCATACGTAGTAAGGCAGACAACATCCAAGACAAAAAACACAAAAACTATAAACAGAACAAACAAAAAACTACAATGTTTCAGCGGAGCTCGCGACGTAGCAGCCATCCTCGGCGCCATCTTGACTCATGAAATGTTTTAGGATTATTAGGAACACCTGTTAAATTTCTCATTAATGCAACCAATCACATGGCAGTTGCTTCAATGCATTTAGGGGTGTGGTCCTGGTCAAGACAATCTCCTGAACTCCAAACTGAATGTCAGATGGGAAAGAAAGGTGATTTAAGCAATTTTGAGCATGGCATGGTTGTTGGTGCCAGACGGGCCGGTCTGAGTATTTCACAATCTGCTCAGTTACTGGGATTTTCATGCACAACCATTTCTAGGGTTTACAAAGAATGGTGTGAAAAGGGAAAAACATCCACTATGCGGCAGTCCTGTGGGCGAAAATGCCTTGGTGATGCTAGAGGTCAGAGGAGAATGGGCTGACTGATTCAAGCTGATAGAAGAGCAACTTTGACTGAAATAACCACTCGTTTCAACCGAGGTATACAGCAAAGCATTTGTGAAGCCACAACACTCACAACCTTGAGGCGGATGGGCTACAACATCAGAAGACCCCACCGGGTACCACTCATCTCCACTACAAATAGGAAAAAGAGGCTACAATTTGCACAAGCTCACCAAAATTAGACAGTTGAAGACTGGAAAAATGTTGCCTGGTCTGATGAGCCTCGATTTCTGTTGAGACATTCAGATGGTAGAGTCAGAATTTAGTATAAACAGAATGAGAACATGGATCCATCATGCCTTGTTACCACTGTGCAGGCTGGTGGTGGTGTAATGGTGTGGAGGATGTTTTCTTGGCACACTTTAGGCCCCTTAGTGCCAATTGGGCATCGTTTAAATGCCACGGCTACCTGAGCATTGTTTCTGACCATGTCCATCCCTTTATGACCACCATGTACCCATCCTCTGATGGCTACTTCCAGCAGGATAATGCACCATGTAACAATGCTCGAATCATTTCAAATTGGTTTCTTGAACATGACAATGAGTTCACTGTACTAAAATGGCCCCCACAGTCACCAGATCCAACCCAATAGAGCATCTTTGGGATGTGGTGGAACGGGAGCTTCGTGCCCTGGATGTGCATCCTACAAATCTCCATCAACTGCAAGATGCTATCCTATCAATATGGGCCAACATTTCTAAAGAATGCTTTCAGAACCTTGTTGAATCAATGCCACATAGAATTAAGGCAGTTCTGAAGGCGAAAGGGGGTCAAACACAGTATTAGTATGGTATTCCTAATAATCCTTTAGGTGAGTGTATATATTTATGAATGCCTGGCTGGACAAAAACCAGAGAATTCTTCCTCTCTCTCCAAATCAAACATGTTCTGCAATAACATAAGCTATGATATTAACATGCATATTGCCATCTAAAACAAATTCCTGGGTGGGGAGTGATAAAAAGAGCGAAAGAAAGAGAAGTTCATTTACATCTCCATCTTGAATTTGTGTCAACCCCCTCACACCATCACTGCAGGACCCCTTTCTATTCTACAATCCCTGTTTGTACAAACAGTACAGGCATACTCTTTCATTATTTATGATGGATACTGACTTTGTATATTCCTCTGTGCGTTTATTTGGTCTGCTTTGCTGTTGTCTTGGAAGCACTATCATGTTTTTTTGGAAGGAAACCGTCAATCAGGTTGACTGTGGTCGACTGGTTGGTTCTTTAACTGAGATTGACTGTCTGGTGGTTCCAGTTCAGAAGTGTCATCTATAAATGTTTGGACGTGGCCCTAGGTTTTTTGGTATGTACTATGCCAGCGTGCTCACGCTCTGTACCTCACATTGTTGCACACACAAAACATATTCAACAATGCTTGCTGGCTCTGTCATGTGGTAAAAATCCACATATGTATGTTACTTTCTTATCTCACAAACCAAATATGAACAACAAAGTGAAGGTTGAAAATGTCACTACAGGAAAAAAGGGCATAAAATGTCTTTTCCAATGTTTGGTTCAGGTCAATATTTAAAATAAACAGCTAGTTATAGCTCTGGAGAATGAAAAAACATGACCTCACAGAAGGCTGAGAAAGCTGTCAACAAGTGAGGACGGTGCCAACACTGACACCAGTTAGCTTCAATTTGTCTAACTGGCTTTTTTGTAGTTTTATTTTTTGCAAAGATCTCTCACATGATGACAACATGTAGAGGTGTTTTCTGTATCTGTGACTTGATTCAATTCTTTCTTTACTTGATTAATTATATTCCCTCTGTGTTAAGGTTCAAGCTGCCTCTTTTTCCGCTGCGGTCACTGTTTAAGTGATTTAGTGAAAAATGTGTGATTTACACATTGTTTAATTTCATGTTCTGTGATGTTTGTTTTAATTTTCTACTGCCAATTATTTTCTCATTCAACATGAGATCCTTCGAGAAAATCCCACTGGTGTATGTGCGGTTAGGGTGTGTGTGCTTATCAATCAATCAACAAAGATCTGTCAACATCTCACTTTATCCATAAACATCATCAAACTATCCATAAACAACACAAGCATGACATGATTGAATCTTATTATGTTGAACATAAGAAACTAGGGATGCACCGAATCCAGGTTCGGATTCGGACGAATATTGAGCTTTTTGACGGGGTTCGGTTTCTGCCGAACCTCCAAAAATTTTTCCACCGAACCCGAACCCGAACCCCAGGTTTGCAATGCGCGCCCTGATGGTCGAACGTAATGATGCCGCCGTTGAAAGTGAAAATGAAACTCATGAACAGAAAACGTGGCAGTATGCTACTTTAAGTCAAAAGAAGGCAATTCAAGTCGAGCTACATGTTCAATTTGCAACATAAATAAACAACAGCTGCTGTTAAAACATTTGCGTATGAAACATCCGAGAGAATACGCGTTGTGCATGAAGGAATCTACAGGCAGCAGCCAAAATGTATTTTATTTTACCGCACAAACAGCCGCATATAGATCAGATAAAATATAAATAAAAATAATAAAATACATAGGCCTACACTAAATATTTTTCACTTAAATAATTACCAAATTAAGATGACAAAACGAAAATACACTGAATCCGTAAGCTTTGAAGAACTGGAATCGGGTTTTTTTTTTTTTGTCAAATAAAAATAGAAGGCCTAGGCTACCTCAATCCACACCTTGTATGTTTTTTGTTTGTTTGTTTGTTTGTTTTTTAAGTAACATGTCTAAGTGATGTGGGTTAGTCTGGAGCGCAGCCTGTTGACAGTTAAACCCGCGGCAGAAAACACCCTCTCAACCCTTCTGTCTCCGCAGCACGTGAGCCTCGGCTGACAGCACGCGTGCGCGCCTTCTGCGCTCTCCGTTGTGTTGTTCTTTGAAACGACAGAGGACGACTCAGGGTAATTTTTCTATAAACCATCAAGAAACAGCGGCGAGAAGAACATACGCCACAATGTTTACTTTAGTAAACTTAACCAAAACCACACTATTTAAAGCCTTAAACAAGGCTTCAGATGTACTGATGTCCCGGGAATACAGAGATAACGCCTCACTAGAGTGGCCAGCCTCGGGAAGCGCCGTTCATTTGCTTTCCACCATTCAGGAGCTTGTACTACTGCTGTATTTTTCTGTCGGAATGGTCCCGCAGAGTAAGCTTTTCCATTGCTTCATTTTGCGAGATATATCTGGTTTGTGGTTGCGCATGTCGACGCAGTCCGTGAGTGAACAAATAACGCTATACAGCATATTTTTCTTAACCATGCATCAAAAAACAAACAAACAAAAAAGCGTTAAAAACATTTAATCCGTTTAACTGGTAGTATTAATCGGTCAAAGTTCTTATTTTCAGTTAATGGTTATATGGTCAATAGCATCTCTACACTGCTGTGGACGTTGTTTACTTCATTAATGTGTTTACTGTGATAATGGACTGAGGATGGGAGAAGGATTCCATATCCGGTTTCGGATTCTGCCGAATCTTAACCAATGGATTCGGTACCCGAACCCCAAAAATCTGGATTTGGTGCATCCATGGGCGTCGGAAGCAAAAAAAAAAATGTGGGTGGGTCCTCAGAATTTATTTTACTGGAGTAGATGCCAATAAGTACAAATATACCATTTTGCTTGCTAAGCGAATAGTTCTGAAAGACAAAATTACGGGAATCGCCATATCATTGAGAGCTGCAGTAGTGTAGGGGTAAGACGTACGGCATCTAGTTTTGACACAAGTCAACTCGCGGTTCGAATCCGCCTTTCACCGAGTTCAATCTTCTCCCTTTTCCCATCACATATCAGATCGGAAAGGCATTTATTTTCAATAAAAATTAAGAAAATATTAGAAAAGTGGAAATAAAGCGTCTAACATGTGTTTAATAATAAGTGTTTATCGATTAGGGGTAGGTAAACAGACGTGCTGAATGTTAGAGACGATAAAAGTGAGTGGGTCCAATATCATTGATCGTAAAAAGTGGGTGGGTCTTGTCCCACCCACAAACAATGGTTCCGACGCCCATGGGTGCATCCCTATAAAAAACAAGACAACAAAGGGCCTCAGGGAGCTAACTAAATTAAAAACATTACTTTTATTCTACAATAAAAGTCATTTTGCTGACAAAAAAAGGAGAGTTCACCCAAAAATAAAATTATGTCACCATCTACTTGTCTTTCCACACCTTTATGTCTTTTATTTCCTTTTTGGAAAACAAAATAAGGTATTGGACATAATGGACATCCTTTGGAAGTTATGGAACATTGGACATAAAATTAACTTAAAAATAAGTAATAGTAATAATAAATGTATATTTGGAATGACATAAATGTGAGTAGATAATAACCAAATGTTCATTTTTGTGTAAACTACTGCTTTCCACTTGAATTAATCTTTAAATCGTTCTTAAAACTAATATATAAGAAATATATGCGTCTCATTATCTTGATAATCCATTAAAAATGATCCTGTATTGAGAACTTACCAATTATAAAAACAAATATTTCTGAGCAGCTTGCAAATGATAATGTTAAGCAGGAGCAAGCACAAACCAATGTACAAAAAGGGAAATGTTTTACAGTTGCTGAGGCTTTTAAACAATAAAATTTTTTTTCAAGCATTGGCTTATCACGTAACCTCAATATGTCAGCATTTCAGTGAAAAACGTAAAAATTCCCTGCCATTTATGGCATAAGCGGCATGTCAAATGCGAAGGACATTCTAAGTATTCACCAGAACACAGTCGATCAAAGTGGAAACAGATGACGTCATCCATGGTGAAGCCCCAGATGAGTGTGTGTGTGTGTGTGTGTGTGTGTGTGTGTGTGTGTGTGTGTGTGTGTGTGTGTGTGTGTGTGTGTGTGTGTGTGTGTGTGTGTGTGTGTGTGTGTGTGTGTGTGTGTGTGTGTGTGTGTGTGTGTGTGTGTGTGTGTGTGTGTGTGTGTGCGTGTGCGCGCACAGATTAATGGGAAACATTTAAAGCACTCTATGTTGAATTATCCCCATTGGATTTTTCCCCTATGCTATTACCTTCACCCTCTGGAATGCCTGTTTTAAATTTTAGAGTGCCTTGTTTCCCAGCTCTTTAATGCAGGGAGAACATAATTTATAAAATGAGATGTTGCTCTCACAGGGTACACCAAATATGGTAAATCTGCTCTTCGTTTTAAAATTGAATATTAAAAAAATTGTAATATTTTGTCTTAGCAAAAATATTATTAATCATAAAACAATAATTACATTAAAATTACATGGTACACAAGTTGCTACATACCTAGCTCTGATCTAACATAGTATTCAGAGAATAAAAACAAAACAAAAAGGCACTTATTTGTCAACTTCTCCATTTGTAATTCTGCCATGTTTTGCTGAGGGGCATAAGTGATACTATATGTCCAGCAGTGAAGGCATGTTTTTACTTAAGTTTTGTGCAGTCTCCATCCTCTTACGAAAAGTTCATTGTTGCCTGTGGACTGTTCTCTTGTTAGTTCAAGACATTATAATTAATGATATTGCTGTTTCCATGTGGGGAAATAGCTTTGTTTTCTTGAGTGACCTCATGTGTCTCATGCTAAGCAGGTGTCAGATTTCATCACTGACTTGACTTGTCTGTAATTGAGTACACGTGTGTGTGTGTGTGTGTGTGTGTGTGTGTGTGTGTGTGTGTGTGTGTGTGTGTGTGTGTGTGTGTGTGTGTGTGTGTGTGTGTGTGTGTGTGTGTGTGTGTGTGTGTGTGTGTGTGTGTGTGTGTGTGTGTGTGTGTGTGTGTGTGTGTGTGTGTGTGTGTGTGTGTGTGTGTGTGTGTTCATGTTTTTGTCTCCCAGTGGGGACTTCAACCTGAATGCACACAGACTCATGGGGACTCATGTCACTGTGAGGGCCTATATTCAGGTCCCCATGAGGACACTTTTAAATCATACAGAATTTTTTTTTTTTAAATGTAAAAGTTCTCTGTGATGGGTAGGTTTAGGGTATGGTTTCTGTAAATGGATAGAATATACAGTTTGAACAGTATAAAACAGTTGAACAGTCTATGGAGAGTCCCCACAAAGATAGTGAACCAGACGTGTGTGTGTGTGTGTGAATTTAATTTCACTTAGTCCAAGTTGGTAATATATATATATATATATATTTACACACACACACACACACACACACACACACACACACACACACACACGTGTGTGTATATATGTATATGTATATATATATATATATATATGTATGTTTGTGTACATAATGTATCTGCTAAATGAGTTTTCAAATCATGACACAGACAGTTTGTTATCCTGGTGATGATTCACAGGATGTTTTCCTGTGGTGTTAAATGTGTGTAACCGTATGTGAGTGGAACGATAAATCTCAAATGCATGTATAATGTAAACAACAGCTCCATTACATGGCAGGACAACAAACTGAGAGCAAAAACAACGCTTCGAAACACCTGATGAATTAAAGGAAATCTGCTCTGTGTGGGAGTCCTGTGTTTGGGCTTGTGAAAATATGCTCATGAATGCATCATGTGATGAATGATTCACATATTTAATTCTGAGTGGACTGAGGGCTGAGGGTACTTTTTAGGTCCAGTGAACATTGCAAAACAGAGGGCCTTGTTATTGAACAAAAACATAAGGGCAAAAAGGTCATCATAATTAATTACACTCTAGGTAAAATTCATGTAGGGAATTTACCTCGAAGAATGTAGCTGCAGACGTGTTAACGTACAGTATTTAGTGGAAAATGGGTTTCTAACTTGTCATATAGATGATGCTAACGCAGCTAAGCTAATTGCAGTTTCCAGTATTTATTGCATGCAGTGTGGGGTAATAACTAACTAAAAGTAGTAACGCTAACTAGTGCAACATTTTTCAAAGGTTTTTCCAGTAACAAGCTACTCTTTCCAATCTACTTTGCTGTAGCCAAGCAATGTTAACATACAGTTTAGGTTCGTTTAGATGGTTCATGTACATAAATAATGTGATGAAAACGTCTTGGTTACGTATGGTTACCCTCGTTCCCTGAAGAAGGGAACGGAGATGTACGTCGGACCTCACCAACGAATTGGGATCACTTCTGGGAGCCCCTATCAGCTTCGAGATATAGAGAACAGGCCAATGGGCCATTGGCGTGCGAAATTTGCATCTCGCGCTCCGCCCCGCGCCGTGGGTATAAACAGGAAGCGAGAGCAGCGCACTATTGTTTTTTACTCAGGAGCCGAACTAGTGACTCGGCCATGCAGTGATGGTACAGCAACTGTGGCGACGGGACATATGTCTCCGTTCCCTCCTTCAGGGAATGAGGGTTGCCATACGTAACCGAGACGTTCCCTTTCAGTCGGTCACAGACGAATTAGGATCCCTTTGGAAAACGCCACAGTTATTACTACTTCCAGAGCCCAGCGAGAGCCCCTCAGACCCTGTCTGAACTGTGCGGGGAAATTCACGCAGGGAGAGTCACACTGCTGTTCCGCAAGACCTATTCAGCAGACAATTGGATAACGTTGGGAAAGCGCGCCCCGGTGGGACGCTGCGGATGCCACAGCATGTACGGAGGGAGTTACCATGTGGAGAATACACGTATGGACTGACCTTGGGCAGTGTAACATATGGGAGTCCCAGGGGTGGCCCCAGCCTGTTTGCAGGCGGGGGAACAACACCACACTGAGACGGCAAAGAAAACTCTGCCGAGGGAAAGACACGAGCTCGCCGTAGGGAGCTGTACCGTGGAGAATAAACATATGGAACCCAGCCCAACACAAGTTCCACCAATACATACGAGTGTTAGACCCGGCGCCCGACGCTCCACCACATCCGACTGCCGCGGGTTGCAGAGGACTCAACAGGGTTCGCCATTTTCTGGGGAACTCGACTGGAGCCAATAACCGCACATATCCGTTCCATAGGGAAGGGAATGGCACAGCAAGCCGACACTTAGAACGGGCACTTCTGTGTTACTGATATGGGAAATGAGCACACAGGAAGAAACTGGCTATACACGGTGGCTATAAAATCTAGCGAACGTGTTAGGTGTCGCCCAGCCCGCAGCTCTACAAATATCTGTCAGCGAGGTGCAACGGACCAACGCCCAGGAAGAGGCTACACCCCTGGTGGAGTGGTTCTTAACCTTAGCGGGCAGGGCACATCTTGGGTTTCATATGCCAAGACGATGGCATCCACTATCCAGTGGGCCATGCTCTGCTTGGAGACAGCCTTTCCTTTCTGCTGGCCTCCGTAACAGACGAAGAGCTGCTCTGAGGTCCTGAAGCGTTGCGTTCTGTCCATGTAAGTCCGCAGGGCGCGGACGGAGCAGAGAAAATCTAGGGCTGGGTCTGCCTCCTCCGAAGGCAGCGCTTGCAGGCTCACCACCTGGTCCCGGAAGGGAGTGGTGGGAACCTTAGGCACGTATCCGGGCCGGGGTCTCAGGATTACATGAGAGTTACCAGGCCAGAATTCCAGACACGATTCGTCGACCGAAAATGCCTGCAGGTCCCCCTCTTGATGGAGGCCAACACAGTCAGGAGTACTGTCTTTAGTGACAGAATCTTAAGCTCAGCTGACTGCAAAGGCTCAAAGGGCTCTCTGCAGTGCGGTCAGCACCAGAGTTAAGTCCCAAGAGGGTATAGAGGTAGAGCGAGGAGGATTTAATCTCCTCGCCCCCCTCAGGAACCTAACAACCAGATCATGCTTACCTAAGGACTTTCCATCTACCATGTCATGATTAGCAGCGATAGCGGCAACATAAACTTTGAGGGTGGAGGGAGACAGCCTTCGCTCCAACCCGTCTTGTAGGAAGGAAAGCACAGGACTGATCAAACATCTTCAGTCTTCTCGGTGAGAAGAGCACCAATCGACAAACAGGTTCTACTTCAACGCATAGAGCTGTCTCTTAGAGGGAGCTCTAGCGGAAGTGATGGTGTCTAACACAGCCTGTGGTAGGTCACCTAGAACCTCCGCATCCCGTCCAGGGACCAGACATGGAGTTTCCAGAGGTCCGGACGCGAGTGCCAGAGGGTTCCCCATCTCTGAATCAGGAGGTCCTTCCTCAGAGGAATGGGTCAAGGAGGTGCTGTTGCGAGGAGCACTAGTTCCGGAACCAAGTCCGGTTGGGCCAGTATGGAGCGACCAACAGGATCTGATCCTCGTCCTCCCTGACCTTGCACAGTGTCTGTGCGAGAAGGCTCACTGGGGGAAACGCATATTTGTGTAGGTCCCGGGTCCCCTTGGTCAGGGAATAGAACAACTGGCAATGGATCGTGTTCGGGGCGGCAAACAGGTCTACCTGTGCGGTCCTGAAGTGACTCCAAATCAGCTGGACCACCTGGAGGTGGAGTCTCCACTCTCCGGGAAGCACTGGCTGTCGTGAGAGCTCGTCGGCCACACGATTGAGCAGACCCGGAATGTGAATGGCACGAAGCGACCTCAGATGCTTCTGACTCCACAAGAGGAGATGGCGGGCGAGTTGTGACATGCGAAGGGAGCGTAGACCACCCTGTTTGTTGATGTACGCAACGGCCGCAGTGTTGTCCGTACGGACCAGAACGTACTTGCCTCTGAGCGGCACTTTGAGGCGGCTGAGTGCAAGACAAACTGCTAACAACTCCAGGCAATTGACATGCCATTGCAGTTGAGGCCCCGTCCACAGACCCGAAACTGCAAGCCCGTTGTACGTGGCACCCCAGCCGGTGGATGAGGCATCCGTGGAGACAACAGCATGCCTGGACACTTATTCTAGTGGCACTAACTGCTCTTTTATTGATAATTTGGGTCAGCGGCGGAACAGAAATTAAACTCAAACAAAGGATTTTCGCCCGGCCCTCCTCCGGGTTTCCTCCATCTCTGGGTGGCCCGTCTCAGGGTCTCTTACGACGGCGCTTGCCACCTGGCTTGGCAGCGGCCTGAGCGGACTGGACGTCCTTCCCACGGTGGGATTCTCATGGAACCTGTGGCTTGCCCGCTGTCTAGGGTAGTGAGGTGGGAGGAGCCACCAGGTCTGTTTCTGGCACTGAGAACCAGCGCGACCCGCCCCGAGAAACCAATTGTCCAACCTAGAAGGCTCGGGATGTGGTGGAGGGTTCCACACAAGCCAGACCTTTTCGGCGGCCAGGGAAAGCATAGCTGTCAACTCATGGTCCGACTCGACCATTGCCACTCTCCCAGAGGGAGGCAGTACAGCCGGGTCATCATCCTCTGAGGATAGGAACTCCCCCTCCGATGCAGCGATCGACATCTGTTCGTCCGCGGGTGCCCTGAAGGTCACCGCCGGACACCCATGGGAGGGGCCAGTGGTTTCCTCCAGAAGCACCACCGGCTGCGGCGCTTGTGAGGGATCAGGGCCCGTGATCCTCAGTTCACCCCCGCCATCCGCCATCCGTGCTGGGCAGAGATAGCTCTAGATTGAGGTATGGGGAGAGGGGGACTCCACCTTCCCTGAGGTAGGCGAGTCTTGACCTAAGCGCAGAGATAGTCATGTTCCCGCAGTGAGAACATAAACTATCCACAAAAGCTGCCTCAGCGTGCTGAATGCCCAGGCACGTGAGACAATGATTGTGACCGTCAGCGGGCGACAGGGAACGACCGCATCCAGAAACGCACGGGTGGAATGACATCTTGAAAAAGACACAGTGTCACACCCGTGTTGTTCTTTTTGTGAGGACACGCTCTTTTCAGAAGTGCTGAAGCACCCAGGGAATACCGTGGCAACACACAGGAAATAGTGCAGCCTGTGTTTGCACTCAAAGGAAACGGCCACCATTACCAACAGGTTGCTGTGAAAACAGCAGTCGTTTCACTTTCAGCAGCGGTCGCGCTGATTTGTGCCGTCACACCAGCACAGCATCCCTCTCGTTCTCTGGTCTTGTTCTCGAAACAGTAGTAACTCGAAATTAAGTCTATCTTCAACGCCGTTCGGCTCCGAAGTGAATGACAATAGTGCGCTGCTCTCGCTTCCTGTTTATACCCGCGGCGTGGGGCGGAGTGCGAGATGCAAATATAGGGGCTCTATATTTCTATACCTCGAAGCTGATAGGGGCTCCCAGAAGTGATCCCAATTCGTCTGTGACGTCTGACATACGTCGAACGTGACCGACTGAAAAGGAACAAACTTTACATCAAAGGCAACTTACATTGCATTTAAGGTATAGATGTTATTCATGCATGCATTCCCTGGGAAACAAACCCCTCGACCATGGTCTTTAGTGCCATACTTTACTGTTAGTTGTTTAACTTTAAATTATGAGTAGCGTGTTGCTTGGCAAGCCACAGTTTCAAAGTATCTTCCCCAACACTGAACCATAGAACACTTAAGCCCAAAGAACCCCCAAAATACAACTGGATTATACAGAAACAGCTTTAAATCTTACTAAGAACTTGGTTTGGCAAAGCTCAGGAAAACCAAATATTCACTTTTGAGAAATTAAGGACTTTTCATTGGAAAAACCCAAATTGATTAACAATTAATTTGAATATCGGGAGGGGGATTAAAACCTTTTTTAACCTTGAACTATACCACAATGAAACCTAAATCTAATAATTCATCTTCTCCTTTTTTTTTTTTTTCTCACACACACGGTCCTTGTTTTTTTCTGCCAACCCTTGAGGGCTTAGACATACTGCTCTCTTGCAGAGCTTGGAAAAAATGCTGAAAGCTTGATGATTTGCTTTATTAATGGCATTAATTTGTCATTAATCTCCTTGACCAAACATACAGACAGGGGCTGCATATTATTCAGATTGCCATAACATGCTGGAATCTCGTCTAAGGCTTAAGTGTACCCGCAAACAATTTATCATAATATGAAAATACTATGATAACCACAACATAGTATTTTTATGATAAAACTGTCTCTGCACACTGAAACCTTAGACTTAAAGGGATAGTTCACACAGAAATGGGAATTGTGTCATAATTTACTCAACCTCATGCCGTTCCAAACTATATGACTTTCTTTCTTCTGTAGTACAAAAAAAAGATATTTTGAGAAATATACAATGAAAGTCAATGAGGTCCAGTGTTGTTTTGGACCCCATTGACTTTCATTGTATGGACAAAAACAGTTAAAAACAACAAAATATCTTCTTTTGTCTCCTGCAGAAGGCATACAGGTTTGGAACAAGGAGTAAATGATGACACATTTTTTTATTCCTTTAAGTTTAATTTTGAATCGCTCTGATATGTGTGATCAGACAGTACTCAAATATCATAAAACAATTTGATACTGTCCAACAAAAATTAAACTATATATGAACATAATCGTTCTCCTTTTTAACCTAGCTCTGTACGGCAATACATTAATATCATCAGTCAAGACCTAGAGTGATAGTCTCACTGAGAAACACAGCTATCCCAGTTCAAGTGCAGACACAGCATATAATTCCTCCAGTTATGAAGATTAAAGACTTTCAACTTTTGCCAAACTATGAAGCAGTATGAGAACATTTCAGTCTCCCTCTCCAAAGGTGTCTCTCTCACACCTGTTTCACGTTCAGAAATCCCATGGCTCCTCTTAGAAATTACATAATGCCCCTTCCTTTCTTCAAATCCTCTCCTCCTCTTCCCCATTCCAGTCACTCACTCTCCTGAAACTAGACACAAGATCAGTTAATTCATTATTCTAACCCCAGGAACTCTAGAGTAGAATAATAATGATTTCATCTCTTGTCATTGCAAAGTAAAACTGAATTTTAATACATGTATTCATCCAAATGATTAAACGTGTTGGTAAGCATTTATCCAAATTAATAAATGCTGATCAATTACAGTCACCCTACCATGTATTTTTTTCATCAGACTCATCTTTATCTTTGCGAGTAAACAAATGCAGTCTCTCCTCCTCGCTCCAAGAAGTGTCATTCTGTCCTGGCACGGATTAGAGGCCGGAGACTGATTCCCACGAGTCATGCTGGAGTGCCAAGTGGAACATACTGTAACCTATATAGTTAACTTGGCCCAGACTTACCAACACGTGCAGCTATGAAAATAAAAACCCCCTTTACATAGTGAGCACACTATGTAATGGAGGTCCCCTGTGGTAGAGACACGTTGGTGGTGTAGTTTCTGCCAAAGAGAAAATACAATAAATATGTTTCAAACAATTATTGCTATTCCGACTAGTTGAGACTAGTGAGAATAATTGTTGCTCACATTATACCTAGTCAGCATATCCATTAGGGCTTAAGTTGCCTATTGGGAGAGAAAAGCTGAATCGCTGAACCATTAAAAGAGTTAACTCCTCTGTGAACAAATGCCACCTTCAACATCCAAATTTCCAACTGATTGCCTAAAAAAATGGGGCTATTAGTGCTTTGACCATTATATTTCCTATCAAATGCAGAGGGCAAAGCCAGTAATTTACTAAGGTGGAATTGGGTGGGATCCCTATATTGCCTATTGGCAATGTTTTTTTTACTCACCTGTTCGCTCACTCTCTTATATTAAGCCCCGTTTCCACCGAAATTACCCGGAACAATTTGTACCAATAACTTTTTTTACAGGAACTTTTTCCCCCAGACCTGCTGCTGTCTGCGTTTCCACTACGGTCTAAATTACCGAGAAGATTAGGCAAATTAGTCTGGTGATGTAGGACTGCGCGCGGCGCGACTGCTTCTCCCAGTCAGCGATGGACAGTAATAATTTTTGTGCGACACTGTCTGCAACAATAACAAGTGGAGGAGATGCAAGCAGCGCTGCTTTTGCTGGTTATATATTGGTTTACTAAAGAGGTCATTAACAAAACGGCGGAAAAGAGACGAGCACTGATACTAAAGCGTATTCTGAAAGCTTGTAAAGCTAGATTTAAAATATGACAAAGTATGTTATCATCAGCTATTACGGACATTGACCGTGCAATGGCTGAGACGAACGCGCGCCATCGGACAGAAAGAGCAAGACTGATATTTACTGAACGCTGAACGAGCCAAAAGACTTTTAAAAATGCCGGTTGAAATAAAATGCTGCTTGAGCTCAACCAATCAGCATGTTCAGCGCCCAAGTCCCACCCCTGAAAGTTCCCGAACTTTGAAAAAGTACCACCTCGGGAGCAGGGCTGCTCGGAGGGGGAAATATTTATGACTCGATACACACCGAGTACCACCCCAAAGTTCCTAGTTCCTGGGGAAAGTTCCTGTGGTGGAAACGCGGCTTTAGATGATTTCCTGTGCCGATATTGTACTCCAGACTAGGTAGGCCCCATTCCATATAGTCCACATCACAGCTCTGTCCAAATGGAGAGCTACAGTACCATTGTTGATGCTTTAAATAAAAGGATGCACTGATGTTAAAATTCTGGCCAATACAGATAAGCTGATAATTATTTTAACAACTGATAAAAATGGCATGCAAAATGAGCATGCACAATTATTTAATTACAGTCAGTTCATTTTATACTGTAGGTAATTTACAGTGAGCACCTACAGGCAGGTGCAGTTCATTAGACTCTCTTTCTCTCTTCTGTATGTGGAAACTGGACTCTTCCCATAGACCTCAATCCCTCCAGACTCATTAACTCTTCCATCCCCTCCAGCTGTCTTCTAATAGTCTTTCTGAAGCTTATTTTATTTTACGCTCATTTTTTACTTGACATCTTGACACTTGACTTGGCGGAATGAGTCGTGGAGTGCTCAGCTGTTCTGAGTGTTAAAGACCCTCATTCCTCTCTCCCTTTCTCTCTCCAAAGGTTTTTCGCTGACCAGTAAATGGCCTACTTTTCTTCTTTCTCCCTCATTCTCTCATGCCCCCTCCCCTCTCTGTCAGCAAGGACGGATGATCTTGATCATTCCCTTTCCATCCATCTTCTCCAGATGATTTGAGAAATTTCAGCTGGAACACGTTTTACAGCAACAATCAATCAAACACTGACACATCAGACTCTCACCTGGAAAACATTCAATCTGGGCACATAGACAGAAACATGTATGACATCACTCATCATATCTCACACAGTTGCAACTTCTAAAGATGATTTGCTTTAAACTGAAATTTAAGTTCCCCTTCATTTATTAACAAATCAGTGCAACAAATGATTAACCTCAAAATAAAAAATGTTCATACTGTACATTATAATGTTGTGATGCCTCTAGTATTTAGTGTTCATTTTTTATTTAGACAATATAGTTGTCACAGTCACCCACTCTGTTACTTGTCACTTCTGCACTACACTTCCCAGCATCCTCCTTGGCTCTCACCTGAGCCTATTTCTCATCACCCTCATCAACTCGCCTTTTATCTGCCTCTGTTATCAGCCTCTGTGAGGAGGCTTCCTGAGGAGTCATAAGCGAGGATACACGGGTGCATCCTTTGCAGAAGTCTTTTATCGACTAAACGTGATGCACTTATTAATTCTCCTCCCCCTTCACATCTTGCCACAGTTTATTGACACAAATGTATGTCAAATAACAACTGACAGTTGCAGAATTATATCAAAGCACAAGAAAATGAAAGAAACAAACTGTAATACTATAAACAACAAATAAAAAGCAGTTAATAACTGGGAATTAATTGTTTTTATTAATAACTGGTAATATTAAATACAATATGGACAAATGTGGTATTTTGTTGGGGTTGAAACTATTACAATATAAAGTTATCTCTAATGTTCAAGAATCCCGATGTGCAAACTAAATCCAGCGGTGTAGAGTCATCATTATTTGACGACGCTTTGGCGCTTAAGGGAGCGAGGATATATCATTTCACTTGATGCAATTCCTACGTCCTCACGTCTTTTCCTTGTGTCCTTCCCTCGCATCCTGAAGGGGTGGAGATAAAATACGAGAAAAGGAAGCTAGGAAAGGAAACAAGGATGCACAAATAAGAATTGAGAAGCACCCCTGGTCTCGTCGTGATACAAGCAACTGACTCCGACCTGAATGACCCACCTGAGAACCTCCCCGAATTGTAAGATCTATCTTCTGTCATCTGTCTTCTGTGCCTTCTTCTGATCCCCTTTGTCATTCCTCTGGATTCACCATTCGTCAGCCTGTTTCACCGTCTCACCATCTGCAATAAGAGAAACAACCAGATAAGCCTTCAATGATATTTCATCTGCATATATCTCTTACCTGTTGCATCCCCGCTCTGCTTCCTTCCCAGCTGCAATAAAGACTTGTTATTGTGACTTACTTCGTCTGCTCTCATCTGTTTGTGACAATAGTAGGCTGTATAACTTATTATTGGCAATGACATGAAGGTCATTTTCATATTATCAGCGTCAGAATATTAATATCAGTGCATCCTTACACTGAACACAATAAGCTATTATTAAAATGTAAAAATCTCCTTAACACACAACAGAAATGCTTAATGATCTGTAGTGGCCATGATCAGCTGCAATTTTAACTTGTTTTTTTATTAGGTTGGATTTGAGGTTCGATGCACTCTACAAAAACCGTAACACTAAAATTGTCTTACACCACACTTTCATTTTTGCTTTAGTGGTGTTTTACCTGATGCTTAATGAACTGATGTTTAATGAGCAGAGATAACACTGGATACGTTATAGGTTGCCTTACACTACCCTATTCTGCATTACTGCATGTCTCTGGAAATAGACAAGTATGTGTTGCCTTTTTCCACCCTGAGTGACCTCATTTGAACAGAGATTTTACTGAGCTAGGCTTATGCCATCAACTACTCAATGTCTGCCAAGATGAACGCCCTTTCTCCCTAATGTAACTCAGAAACGTTTCGGTCCGCAGCAGAGTGAAGAACACAGTTTAAGACTCACCAAACTCTGCACTACAGTTACACCTGAACCACAAAACAATCCCACATAAATTAATCCCCAGGGTTTTTCATCTGCTGCTCAAACTGTTTTTTTCTTTTGATCTGCACTGTAATTAGTCAGACCTTCAATCTCAAAGCCAATGTAAACTTGCTTGTAGAACACCTGGCACTAAAGTCGAGCTTGTTTTTAGTTTGCTGGCACAGATCTGCATTCCCTAATCAAATTCGAATCTTGATTTGATTTAGGAATAATGAAAATATCATAAATCTGCACAAAGATCTGATACCGAACACCTTGGTCCTGTTTAGTTGCTGCAAGCAATGGAAAATAAAACATTTAGGAGGAAAACCACAAGAGGGTAGTTTGAATGTCACCTAGATTAGTAACATACAACAAGAATCAAAGTCAGTGACATCACTGAGCTGGCAGTTACTACAAGAGGCACAAACTGTACTCGTGAAGCTGGTGCCAGGACACAAGCCAAAACACAACATACGGTATTATAACCAAACAGACACCTGTTTAAAACATGTGTCATTTGTTCCCTATTGTTGCGTAGTTGATGGGCATGTCAAATCTTTTCATAATGCTTTGCACAAGTTTGACATACTTCCAGCTTGTTAGGATTTTCTGACAGGCAGCACGCAAAAGTGCCATGAGGCTTGTAACATAATCCAAACAGTTTCCGCTACACCTGAGCACTTACTCATCAGTCAGACCACACGCTTTGTCAGCAGCTTTTCCAATGTTACTCTCCAAACTCTGATCCAAACATGGTATGATGAGAATATGATGGATGGAGAACGCCCCATTTCTTTTGTGTTTAAACATATGCCGTGACCCCTCCTAAAACAGCACACGTACATGCGCGCATGTTTCCACACTGGCCCACACACGCACATGAAGGCATTCACGCACATACAAACACTTGGCCTGGCCTACAGGTGTAAGCTACACATGCACATGCACATGCTCATGCACACACATTTGCTCACATGCATTGGTGGCACTATACCCTTCACTAGAGACAACAACATTCCATAAACAAGATGTGTAGCGGAATGAAAGAAAAGGCTTCAGTGATGGTCTTATAAACAACTGAAACATTTCCCATAACACTATTTCAGTTAAATGTGGAGCACTAGAAAGCAGGATGTCACCTCTTCTCAACTGTTATGTTAGGGTGTATGGCTATGTTCAGAATGAAAAACTTGCATACTGCACCGTAAGCTATATACTGTTTTAATGCGGCATGGACTCCAGTAGTCAATAAATAAACTCACATACTGTCTGAGTATTGAATTTGTTGATAAACAAAGGTATATTTGTTAAAAAGGTATGTTCTATAGGGGTGTACAAACCTGAAAAATGTTCCATTGTATGGAGAAAAGACAATGAAACATTTTACATTTATGCATTTGGCAGACCATTTTATTTAAATTGACTTGCATTGCATTCAAGGTATACATTTTATCTTTTCATGCATTCCCTGAGAATCGAACATTGGCGTTGCCAGTGCTCAACTGTTTTAGTTACAAGAGACATTTCTAAAAATATTATGTTCCAAAAAAGAAAGAAAGAATGTAATCCGAATTCGAACAACATGAGGAAGAGGTAACGTGGTACATACTATCCCTTTAAAAAGCAATCTCTGACCTATGTGTATCTGCAGTTGGACCACAGAATGTTGTGACACAGGAGATCCACTGAACTGTTAAGTCAGTCCTTTCAGAAAAATGCGTCTTTTTTTGTGATTGTTGTGGGAAAAAATCCTTGATTATGCGGCACGTTTTCTTAAAAAATGCGATGGAAAATGTGGGATTTATGCAATTTTTTGCAATTTTATGCGCTAAAATTGCGGGAACTTGCAAAAGCTGCGGTTTGATGAAAAAGAGAAAAAAAGCACTATATCACAGAAAGTGCTGGGAATATTTAAGATCTCATCTTGTTTTATTGAAGACCTTAATAAACACACGGCTCAAATTTACAAAACTTTGAGTCAAACAAGTTCTGTAGCTTTACAAAAGGAATATGCTACAACTTCTGAAAAAATTAATAAATAACTTCCTGTTTTACAAAGGTAGCTTTACAAAACAGACATTTGAGTGCTTCCAATGCACAAAGTGCAATCTCTCTTAAAGGGTTAGTTCATCCAAAAATGAAAATTCTGTCATTAATGACGTCCCCTCATGTCGTTGGACGCCCGTCAGACCGTTCATCTTCAGACACAGATGAAGATATTTTAGTGTAAATCCGATGGCTCAGAAAGGCCTCCATTGGCACAATGTACTGTACACTCTCAAGACCCATAAAAGGCACTAAAGACGTCGTTACAAAGTCCATTTCACTGCAGTGGGTCTACAATAACTTTATGAAGCGACTAGAAAACCTAAATAACGACTTATATAGTGATGACCGATTTCAAAAAAGCGTTATGAATCAGCGAGTCGATTCATGATTCGGGTCGTGTGTCAAACTGCTGAAATACGTGATTTTGGCGATCCAAACCGTAGAATCGACTCACTGATTCATAACGCCTAGAAGCTTCATGATGCTGTTTTTTGAAATCGGTCAACACACCGGGAAACTGCTTTGCGTGGTCTTTTGTTGTTGTTTTTGTTGGCAAATGGGAGTTTGCGTGCTTCATCATGGTTTCACCAATATCTATGGTTTCACCACGGGGTTTGCAGCTTTTCGATGACGTTCATGTCGGGTAATTACGTCACTTCAAAACGTTCCCATGGCAATAGGGGGAAATGGCGGCTCTTGTGTGAAGTAAACAATAATTTTTCAACTTTCTGTTAATATATATGAATTTTTTGCAACGAAAATGCGGGGAATCATGCTAGCCCCGCATATTTTGCATGCAGAAATAGGCAATTTACGCGGCATGCAGACTTTGGCTGATTATGCATTAAATCATGCGATCGCATAATCATGTTTTTCTGGAGGGACTGTTAAGTGTAAATGTGTGTGTCCATGCCCAAACTAGTGAACTGCTGCTCTCAGGCATATTGCCCCTTTGTGCCCTGACCTGACTTTGATCAATGTTTCATCAACTGTTTCTTGTTAGAGACTCTTGTCCTGTTCACCCTTTCACTGTCTCATTACTCCATCCCTGTCGCTCTTAGCAGTGAAAATCCTATCTAAACAGTCCATAAATTGGATGGCTGCATCGTGTTTTGTGTGGCCTGTTTTCTTTCCTGCAATATCATTGAGATCCAATGATCCTCTGCCAATCCTCCTCTGTCTTCTATAACCCTCCATAATGGGTCGGGTATGCTATGAGATACACTGAGGAAGAGAGGTCATGAGAAACAAAGATTGCGCTTGCTCCAGACTCAAAACTGTTTCATAAAAAATGAATGAATATAATGCTGAATATAAACAGCCATCTTCAGGACAAATAAAGTACATTTAAATCTGCAATTATACTTTGTAAAAAATAAAAATAAAAATAAAAAAAGGAGGGAGGGAGTGAGTGAGGGAGGGAAAGTATTTTCTTAACTGGTAATTGCCTTAGAAACCACATCAGAGAACAGAAACCAAAGACTTGACCAAAATACCAATGTTATGTCTCTGGCCCCATCCAAAAATGGCACACTCTACAGATATTTTCAAAGTGAATTCCTGTGTCTGAAAAGTTTTAAATACTTTCGCTCTTTTACAAGCCACTATTTTGCTATGTTTTCTTCACTTTGTTTTGTCTTTTGTTGGCGTTGCAAGTGTTGCAAAGTATACTTCTTTTAACATTGTTAATAAATAGCTTGTCCATACTGTGTTCTTATAGTGAATCACACATGTTTTGCTGTTGCTGATTGATGTGTTACTATCTCCTATATAAGAATATACTGCAGCTGCATCCTGTAAACCTTGAGGGTTCAAGCCAAGTCAACACAACTTGGACATAACCAGTGTATAAATATAAGCCATCTGGGCCAGCAAAATGAACTTCACATCTGGACTTTACCATCAAGCCAAACTGAAAATGACCCAAAGCATTTATCTATCCTAAATACATATCCTAATGCAAATTCCATTACTCTGATGGTAATGCTAGTTGAGAACACTCAAGAGCAAAGCAGCACTTGAAGAATAAGCCTGCAGAAACAAACACACACAGATGCACATTGACCTAATACTCACTAAGGTACGTTAAGAACCACAAACTGAAATGTAAGCCCACACAAACTCAGTGATGCTTAGCTGACAAGTATTGTGGTGGGTCGTTCTGACCCAAGAGTGCTGGAGGCATGTAGTCAGGTCACAGCTGCGCGAGTTACACACAAACCCACATGTATGTGTGTATATTGAAAACAAACCCACATATACAATGAAACACTGACTTGGTAACTGCACAGCTGCATATACACACACACAAACTACACAAAAACAAAATATCCCTTACAATTGCTGCCTTAATGCATATTTGGCTGGCTGTTATATCCTAAGAGAAAGCACAACTGTCACTCAGATTGCAGATGTTTTACTCACACACCAAGTTTGGAGCTGCAGCTGGGCAGCAAAGAGACTGATGATGATCTAACAGCAAAGTGAAGGGGATTTCCATAAACACACTGGATGTAGAGGACTTTTAGAGGACTATAAGAGAGTCTTTTAGAGAGTCTTATGCACCCCTCACAAACAGCCTGCCAACATCAAACAGCTTCGATTTATGACTAGCTAACACACAACATATTTGTAAATCGTGAGAAATTGCTATTTTAACCAAGGAACTGGGACGTGTGAGCTTCCCAACTTCCTTTTCAACACACTCAGATATATCTAATACGATTAACAGAGTTGCGTTACCTCACACTCATGACTGGAAAAGAGGAAGTGGCGCCGGCGACTATGCCATAATAACAGTCCCGCTCTTCAATCACTCCTGCGGCCTTGCTCAGCTCCACAACACTCGGTCCTGCTCTGCTTCATACTACAGTAATGTTAATAATCGCATCCATGAACATGATTTCTGCCCAAGTCCTATCCCGATTCTTTCCCACCGGCTGTGAGGTGAAGACCACATGTCCCAAGATTCTGCACTCAAACGTGGCATCATCAAACTGCGCCTTTGTTTTGAACAGGCGACCTCTAGTGGACGGAAAAGTTACATAGTGTAGCTTTAAATGATAAACTTGGACTTGGTTGCACAAGCTACAAAATACCTTCATCTTATAAGAGCACGCCAGCCAAAATCTGCAAATTTTTAAAACAGTAATGGCAAAACTAATGTAAGAACACTGTACTATTAGACTCACTAAAATAAGCCCCATTCGCCTGCATTCACATGCAGTTGGGTCATGATAGTCACATCATATGTGTCTGTGTGCTCTAATTCTGACTGCTTATGTACTGAGAGAAGCATGTTTTGCTTTGAATATCTAGACTAGCGGAGCACTCTCTCCCTCTCTCTTCTCCCGTATTCAGTGATTTGGAGAGAGGTTTTGATGGATGTGTTCTGTACAACGTCATAGACTGGCTGTTTGAGATAATATGTAATATATTTGGATATGCTCCAGATTACCGGTGTGATTATGAGCCACAGAGCAGGCAATGGAGACCAGACCATGTCCATATACTCAGCCTCTCTAGACACTTGGCAAACTGAGCCATTCATCCTACACTGCCCTATGCATGTCCAGACATTACCCAAATAAGGAGGAAATGTAGAATGCCTGAATGTCTGTATCATTCTATTGTACATTTGGTCTAATTACAGTGATATCTAGAAAATGAAATTCGTTATACACTATCGTTCCAAAATGTAACACTTTTCAGCTGCCATCACTCCAGTCTTCAGAGTCACATGATCCTTCAGAAACCATATGCTGATTTGGTGCTCAAGAAATATTTCTTATTATTATCAATGTTGAACACAGCTTAATATTTGAGTAACAAAAAACTGTAATACAATTTTTTTCAGGATTTATTTATGAATAGAAAGTTTAAAAGAACAGCATTCATTTGAAATGTAAATATCTTTCTATAGCATTATAAAAATGTTACACTCACCCTCATGTTGTTCCAAACACAAAGGACCATATAATATACACACACACACACACACACACACACACACACACACACACATTAGTTTTTTTGTCCATATAATGAAAGTCAATGGGGTCCAGTGCTTTCTTTTATTGTGATCCATAGAAGAAAAAATGTCATACAGGTTTGGAACGACATGAGGGTGCATGATGCATGAACTATCCCTTTAAATGTTAGCAGATAGTACTTTTTTTATTTGCTTAAACATCTGGTAAGTAAATACATTTTTATTGACCATCTCCACCTGCGTCTTGTAGGGATCATAAGTTTATACTTTAAAGGTAAAAACCCTCAGCCCTCACACTAAACTGATCTATCACAAAGAACATCCTTTTTGTATGAAAAAAGGAGTCATAACCTCCACGTTGCCTTCACCCATGCTGGCCTTCTCACGGTTACTTGGCAGCCAAAACAAGGCAGTGATGAAACCGATAATTTTGATCTAAGATATGTTGAAAGAAAAAAATGAGCTGAAAGCAGCAAGAATCAGCTGCCCTGGGAGAACCACAGGGTTGATATTACATATAGAAACACTTAAATATGCAGTTCTGAGATACAGAATGCTTGCTTTCACTCTTTCATTCAGTCTGCGTCCCTCTGAGTTTTCACCCCTAACGGTGACTCTTTTGCGATTACAGCATGTGACGGTTCTCACCACATCCTCAGCTGTGAAGGGAATGTTTCTGATCTGTCAGCTGTAACAATTTCAAATGGGTACGATGACAACTGCATCTCTTTCCGGAAAGGGCACTTGCATTAATGAGATGAATGTTTCCCACTACATCCAAATTATTCACTTGAGTGCCTTGTCTGGAAAAGACGGAAAACTTGATAAAATCACATTTCAAGACATGACTTGAATAAAACAAAGAATAAAGAGGAGGAACTGGGAAGGAAAAAACATTTGTGAGTGTGTTCAGCACAGCGAGGACACTCTCGCCTGTCAAGAATTTACACTTTTGTTCCCTGACCTCTGCCCTCCATTTGTAGAGGTCCAATATGGTCCTCTCTTATCCAATGTCCAAACACACATCAAAAGGCATGCCTTTTTTGGAAGGAGAATGTCCTCTTGATGGAAGGCCAAGATGAGGAACATTTTTAATCCTCAAAACTCAAATTAACTAGACGAGTTTGCATGCTCAGCATCATGTGGCATTGGTTTAGAGCATATGTAGAGAAAGGGAGTGAGAAAGTGCAAGAGGGAAAGAGGGAGAAAGAGCAGAGCCATTAAAATAGAAACCTGAAACCTGGCAATGACATTAAAACAAAGAAAAACAGATTCAGTTAAAGACAATAGAAAAAGAAAGTTCCACCGCACTCACGACAGCTATACAGCTAGGGAATGAGGAAAAACAGGCCCAGGATTGAAAGCAGTGCAATACCAGGTAATGAACATTGGGATTTAAAGTTTATAAAATCAAATTCAAGTTGATATAGCAACTATCACAATAATAACATTTCTCAAGTGCCATGAGCATATTGGGACAAAAGCCTATTTGAAAGAGAACACACACTAAACTGATATTAGTTTCAGTAGAATTGAAGGATAAGTTCACTTCAAAAAAGAAAATGTCCTTATAATTTACTCACCACCATCTCATCCAAGATGTTCATGCCTTTCTTTCTTCAGTCGAAAAGAAATTACATTTTTTGAGGAAAACATTCCAGTATTTTTCTTCACATATGGTTTTCAATGGCGAAGGTCCAAATCAATGCAGTTTCGAAGGGCTTTAGAGGCTCTGCACGATCCCAGCAGAGGAAAAGGGTATTATCTAGTGAAACCATCAGTCATTTTCTAGAAAAAATTAACGTTTATATACTTTTTAACCTCAAATGCACAACTTTGGTGTTCGGTGCTTTTGCATGACGTATGACGCCATCATGTCGGGACATGTACCGACCCAGTGTTAAACCGAACGTGCAAAGACTAAATCAAATGCCCTTTACAAAAATAAAAGGGGTGAGTAAATTATTTGGACATTTTCATTTTTAAGTAAACTAATCCTTTAAGCATGCTATTAAACATTAAGTTTTGTTTATTTTTTGGAACCAGCTCAACATCAGTCAAAATGCAGATTTTATATGAATGCTAGCATACCACTTCACACTTACTCCACAGCAATTCCACACATTGTATGCCAGCATTTTGTATGTCAGTCAGCCTTAGATGCCACAATATCTACAGACATTCATTTGATTAAGGAAAGAAGTGTCTGAAATAAGAGAATCTCTGAGATCAAGCTTTATGTTACATCTGTCCTGATTGACAGGGGTCGTGAAACATTGTGTTCTGTCTTGTCTCCTGGACTCTTTGTTAAAGCTGTCCGTTGCTAATCAGGCGTGTCTGATGTTGGACTACACTCTTGGCAATGGCTGTGAGAGAAACAGTTTGGTTTTTATCTGAGCTGAGGGAGTGGAGCCAGATCAGTTTTTTTTTTAAAGATAAAAATCCAGTAATGGTGAGAGGATACTGGTTATGTTCTAATTTTGAAAGATTTGTTATTTGGATTTAATCAAAACTGAAAAAAACTTGCAACAGTTATTATTTAAAGGATTAGTTCACTTCAAAATGAAAATGTTGTGATATTTTACTCACCCCCATCTCATCCAAGGTGTTCATGTCTTTCTTCAGTCGAAAAGAAATTAAGTTTTTTGAGGAAAACATTCCAGGATTTTTCTCCACATAACTTCAGACTTCAATGGCAACCAACGTGTTGAATGTCCAAATCAATGCATTTTTAAAGGGCTTCGAAAAAAGAGCCTTTGAAGCCATTCGAAGCCCCTTAAAAATGCATTGATTTGGACCTTCAACATTTTGGCATTTTAATCTGGACTAAAACATGTCAGCTCAGAACAGAATTTATTCTCAATTATTATAATTATTATTAATATACTATTCTCTATTGTAATTTTCATAACCCATTGGCAGGTGTTTTTGCTTTATTAAAGCATTAATTCACTAAATGTTTATACATTTATCATTAAAAGCAATCGTTAAAATCTTCCAAAATGTGTAAAGTTTGCATAAGTAAAGATATATTTATAATATATCTTAAAGGATAAATATATTAAGACAACTTGGTCAAACTTTTCAATAAGGTGTCAGTGTAGGATGTTTATGTTGGAATGGGTTGGGGTGGTTATGTGAAACCACATATGATTTTCCCCCAAAATGCTAGGGCCGGCCCTGATGTCAGCGGGCAACAACTTTAATCAAAAATAATGCATCTAATGGGGACAATAAACATCAGCAACAAACCATTTCTGCAGTCACATAGCAATTGTACAAGTCACACTTGCAATTTTTTTTTACAAAATCAATGTCTTCATTGTTGAAACATACAGTATTTTGCTGTAGTTACAGCTTATTAAAACATGCTGGAATGAAAGCATGCTGCATATAGTGATTGTTATGTTAGAAAACTTTCTGAAAATTCATTAAAACTTTATTGCAAACGTGGCAGAATCAGATTTTCTTAAAAGCTTGTTTTGAGTGACTGCAGGGTGTTCTGAAGTCCAGTGCAGCCGTAAGTAATTTGAATAAAAAATATTACAAGCATCTAACATGTCATAGCATTCTTGTAACACATTCTAATCTATAACACACTGGCTCTCCACTTTTAGAGTCATACTGCCATCATCCTTACAAAACTAGCAAACTCACCCAACAATATGAAAAAATAACCCAATACTGCCATCTGTCAGATGTAAAGTAACATTGCAGGGGTTAGATGTTTAGCGTAAAGGCTACAGTATTACAGCGTGATGGTTTGTTTGTTATTGTCATTAGCCTATCTGCTGCACATTAAAGCCAAAGACGCGCAAACCTGTATAATGACGTAATTGCGCGCTGCGCGACTAACTGTGAGTAGATAGATAATGACAATGTTGTCACTTTTTATTCTGAAATGAACTGCATGCTTAGTGAACGGGAATCATTCCAGGATAGGATTCAGGTTATGAAACACCAAAGAACCAGCAACTCTTAAATCAGTTTCATTCCTCATTTGTTTCAAAAGTTATTCATTTGTGGAAATTCCTTCCACATCGTGATCATTCTAGTAGGCTCATTTAGTGAAAATCAATTCTCAGATAAACTGAGTCTCAACAAGAGTATCAGTCTGTGTGGAGTGTTCCCATGACTCTCACCATGATGTTCTTCAGTCTGGGTCATAGAAAGGCACTAAGCATCAGCTCATAAATCCAGTTCGACCTGTTCCTGACCCACTGCTTCCCTTCCTCAATCCACCACTAACTCTCCACAGCCTCAGCCACAGGGCCAGAGTACAGAACCCTTGAGAACACAGCTCAGTGGAACAAATACAAAAGCAACTGTTTTTTATTTATTTTTTATTTTTTATGGAGATGAAGCATGCTTATTGGCAGGTTGGAGGGATTGATGTGTTTGGGATCAATGGTGTGACTGATGCTGGATGTGAGACTGGGGGAACTGAATCATAACATCGGCCCTGAGTCCCTCGCTAACTCTTGCTCGTTCTTTCTATTCTTCTATCTATTCTTCTATTTATCCTTATAACACACCCATCTCACAGGGATCATTGTGGCGGGTTCAGATTATTGAATTTACTTTTTGATCTCTCTCTATATATATATTCTGTATACATACAGTAATGTTTGGTGTCATGAGTGTGTTTCCTATATGTCTCCCCTTAGGTTAGGGAACACTAAAATAAAAGGAAACATTGGGGGGACAGACTGCTATGGAGCCCTGCACATGAAATATGGAAGAAAAAAATAGATATCATAGCCATAAATTAAGAATATACATTCCCACCATTTATTAACTCTTGGCCGCGTTTTATTAATATGTTCCCTTGTCCTTGTTTTAGTTAAATCAGCTCCACACTCTATTCATTGCCTCATATTTAGTTGAACTGTGGTCACAATTGAACTTAAACAAGGGAATGATTTAATAAAATGTGACCACGAAGTAAGAAATCATATTTAGATATACATATAAAGGCATGTGGTTTTTTGACATGCAGGGCTACTTAGACAACAGAATCCCAGTCTTCTGAGATTTGTCAATGGCTTTTTCAGCAAGTCATATAGTATATATACAGTATATATATATATATATATATATATATATATATATATATATATATATATATATATATATATATATATATATATATATATATATATATATATATATATATATATATATTCACAAATTCAGTATCTCAGAAAATTAGAATAGGGGAGAGCGGGGCACAACCTAACGCTTTTTGACTTTCTCAGTTTGTGTAAATCCACTTGGGGTTCAGAGTATGTATTTTTTCCCACATTAATTGCACACATGTCTAGTACAATTGTGGGGTTTTGTTTCATTAATACAGTGTATACTTTTTTCTTGATTTACCCCGAAAAAATGGAAGTGAAATGTGACAACGTGCCCCATAGGTGGGGTACATTGTAACATGTGGTGGGGCACAATGTAACATAACCAAATAACAGCTTAAAATTTTACCTGATATAATCAAAAAAAATTGAGACAAACTTAAATATTTAGTCAACAAAATACAGTTATTAACTTTTTAAAATAAAAGAATGCCATTTTTTAATAATTAAAAATATTAGCATTTTTGATTTTGACTACAAACACGTTGCTAAATACAGCTATACAGCATAGTTAAAAAAAATGTTTTTAATAATTTCTGAACATTAACTCTCAGTCATTATGCACCCTTTTCTCATGGTTTCTCAAAAGAATTCATAAAAGTATAGAATATAATGGCATATTTCTAATAGGGGCTCATTGTAACGCAGTGTTACAATGCACCCCATCTGCACAACTGGGATTTAAATTGCGGCTCGTGTCTTCTGCTGGTTAGATCAGCATTAAAGAACGATCTCAACTGTTAAATAACAGATATAAGATTACAATAATATCGGATTTGTCTTATTTTAAATAAACACAAAAAACAGAGATGAAAACTAAACTTAATTAAGAAATTTACTTTTGCTATGGTTAAATACATGTTCAGTAATATCTTCCAGAGATTTTTTAATTTTGGCGCTATTTTTTATCTAAATAATGTTGATATGGCAACTAGTAAATACACTAAGTTTCGTCATTCTGGCATGTGTGGAAAGGGTTAAAACATGCGTGTTACAACTAACCCCGCGTTAGGTTGTGCCCCACGCTCCCCTATTGTGAAAAGGTTCAACATTGAAGACACCTGGTGCCACACTCTAATCAGCTAATTAAAGCAGCACTAGGTAACTTTTCAACCTTCATAATATATTTTCAAGACTCTTGTGATGATACATCGACTTACAATAGGTTGAATGACACGTCTGCCATAGCCTGACGGGGTCTGTATCGTTTTTAATCGTACTTTTAAACTTCGGGTTTCGGGTAGTAACCCGAGAAAAAAAAGAACTACAAAATTCGACTGCTTTACGGCATATACGTCACTTCCTTAAATTCGGACGTGCGAGGGTTGCGTTAGCCTATGTAAGCCTATGTCTAAACGGCGTGTACATGTTTGGTAGGGGCTACATTCTCGCAAGTAAATACATAAGACGTACAAAATCATATTTTAGGATACTGTAACGCGTGTGTCCGGGTGAAAAATACGGATAGCTCACTCAACGCAACTGGAGTCGATGCAAACACAGAGGCGATTGACATCACACAGCCCCCCACAGACTTTATTCCCCGCAGAACTCCCCACAAGAGTCCGGCACAAACTCCACTTCCGTCCACAGCATTACCCAACAAAACAAAAATAAATGAATGTTAGCAACAGAAGACAGAAAATAATCCGCACACATGGGAGCTCGAGGCGCAGTGTTCACACACACACACACACACACACACACACACACACACACACACACACACACACACACACAGAACGCAGGCGCTCCAACCGGGGCGAACGCTCTTAAAGGGGCCACACTATTTTCCTACTCGTTACAATACCTACCATGTCCGTGATATTTGTTTATTTGTCTTGCCTCAAGCTATAATGCAAATCAACTTTTCAAATTTGAAGATTCATCTATGGTAGCTTGATATTATATTGACGATATATGGTTATTACCTACCACTCAAACATTGAATTGAAGTATCATATAGATTCTGTAAAACGGTAACCAATAGACTAGACTACTATAATGACGCTGGCTTGTAAACGTGAGCATCGCGATCATTTGGCGTTTGAAACAAAAACAAAAAACCCATGAAATGATATTCATATGACATGCTGAAACATATGCCACTGTACCTGGGATGAAGACATTTCACACACGACGCAAGCAGAACACCTGCATGTGAACTCCTCCTGCAGTGTTCAGGGCTATCATAGTTGTCATGTCAACAAATGCAAGTGCGATGCATCCCCTGATGCAGGATGACAGAGTTTACGACAGTAGTAGAGGACAATACTGTTTCCCAACTGTAGGGGGACCCCGAGAGCAAAAACTACCTAGTGCTGCTTTAACTCAAAACACCTGCAAAGGCCTTTAAATGGTCTCTCAGTCTAGTTCTGTAGGCTTCACAATCATGGGGAAGACTGCTGACTTGACAATTGTCCAAAAGACGACCATTGACACCTTGCACAAGGAGGGCAAGACACAAAAGGTCATTGCAAAAAAGGCTGGCTGTTCACAGAGCTCTGTGTCCAAGCACATTAATAGAGAGGCGAAGGGAAGGAAAAGATGTGGTAGAAAAAAGTGTACAAGCAATAGGGATAACCGCACCCTGGAGAGGATTGTGAAACAAAACCCATTTAGAAATGTGGGGGAGATTCACAAAAATTGGACTGGAGCTGGAGTCAGTGCTTCAAGAACCACTACGCACAGATGTATGCAAGACATGGGTTTCAGCTGTCGCATTCCTTGTGTCAAGCCACTCTTGAACAACAGACAGCGTCAGAAGCGTCTCATCTGTGATAAAGACAAAAAGGGAAAAAAAGTGGTCCAAAGTTCTCTGATGAAAGTAAATTTTGCATTTCTTTTGGAAATCAGGGTCCCAGAGTCTGGAGGAAGAGAGGAGAGGCACACAATCCACGTTGCTTGAGGTCCAGTGTAAAGTTTCCATGGTTTGGGGTGCCATGTCATCTGCTGGTGTTGGTCCACTATGTTTTCTGAGGTCCAAGGTCAATACAGCCGTATACCAGGAAGTTTTAGTGCACTTCATGCTTCCTACGGCTGACCAACTTTATGGAGATGCAGATTTCATTTTCCAGTAGGACTTGGCACCTGCACACAGTGCCAAAGCAACCACTACCTGGTTTAAGGACCATGGTATCCCTGTTCTTAATTGGCCAGCAAACTCACCTGACCTTAACCCCATAGAAAATCTATGGGGTATTGTGAAGAGGAAGATGCGATATGCCAGAACCAACAATGCAGAAGAGCTGAAGGCCACTATCAGAGCAACCTGGGCTCTCATAACACCTGAGCAGTGCCACAGACTGATCCACTCCATTCCATTCCATGCCGCATTGCTGCAGTAATTCAGGCAAAAGGAGCCCCAATTAAGAATTGAGTGCTGTACATGCTCATACTTTTCAATGTTCATACTTTTCAGTTGGCCAAGATTTCTAAAAATCCCTTCTTTGTATTGGTCTTAAGTAATATTCTAATTTTCTGAGATACTGAATTTGGGATTTTCCTTAGTTGTCAGTTATAATCATCAAAATTAAAAGAAATAAACATTTGAAATATATCAGTCTGTGTGTAATGAATGAATATAATATACAAGTTTCACTTTTTGAATGGAATTAGTGAAATAAATAAACTTTTTGATGAAATTCTAATTATATGACCAGCACCTGTATATTTATATCTATGTATCTATGGTTACACCAGTAGGTGTCCAGGAGCCAATCAGTTACTGATGTTGATTTGTTCATAAACACAGATTCACTGATTCAAATCAACTGTTTGAGTAAGTCATTGAGTCATTTAATCAATTGATTCATCTAAAAATACAGGAACACTGTGTGTTGCTCGAAGATGTGCAAAGGATAAATCAACTGCGGTTTCACTATTCGTTGGCGGTGTAAAAACAGACAAACTGGAAATATTTGATCTAAAATGTAAGTGACTCAATATTAACTTGTTTATCGAAAAGCTACTATATCTAAGCAATATCATGCTCGCAATCTTTCGGTCCAAATATCTTGTTCTTGTTTGTGTGATTTCGCAATGTGCAACAGAAAGAAACTCAACACAAGAACAATAAATTGCAACATTCTAATTTACTACTGCTAGGGACCAATAATACATGAAAATTGCATCTGAGGCAAAGTCCTTTGTTTACATGAAGAAAAAAAGAGACACAGGTTTTCCATTAAATGGAAAACCTGGTGGTGAGGGACTACAAAGATCTGGAACGCTGGATTTCTTCTCACCAATAAGTCTATTCTGGGTGGCCTCTTATGAAATTACAGTCACAACTTGTCATCCTAATGTCTCAAACCAAAAAGTTCTGCCAAAGCCACAATAGCCAGCTGTGACTCCAACAGCAAAGTATCAGAGATCTGTTTAGACAGTGAGAATAGACAGATGGAGGCTAAGCCAAACCAAAAATGTCCATCTACACAAACTAATATCAGTTTAGTTATTATATTTTGATGAAAATATTAAAATATCACCATCCCTCCCAGGCAACTCTTTTTGTAGTTTGTAAGGTGCTGACATCTGCATTGCCTTACATAATACATTGGAAGCCCGCTTTCCGTTGGCTTCTGGTGGTACATGGTTTTTGGAATGAGTTGCCAGCCTTTCATTTCTCTCAAAGCCTCACAAGTGAGCAGCAACTGCGTAAGCAGTACACACAGCACACTGGACACTCTAATCTATGCATCTTTTAACATCAGACCTTTATAAATAAAAGCTTTCAGTGGGTATTTTATTGTCAAGATGCAAATAAGCAATGCAGTGTTACTGGAAATGATCAGTATAGTTAACATAATCCTCTCCATGACATCCTATAACATCACAGCCACCTGCAGGGCTGTCAGGGCTGCAGAAAAGAGCCTGTGTGGTCACCCTCTATGAGGTAATTTCCTCATATGTCATAGTCATTATGACCTGCTGGGCCAACCACAAAGAATGCTCAGTTTTAGTCTTATATGACAAGTGCCCATGACAACACAAGTGCAAAGCTCTTTTCTCACACACTAGGCTGACAGCCTGTTCTGAAGGGTAGCTGTGGGTGGTTGTCTGCTCTGACTGAAAATGAAAATGAGGGTTCGATCACTTGTCTTTTATGAAAAGACCTAATTTATTTAATTCAATAGACTGATCTGAAGACGGAAAACAAGAATTGTATACTAAAGAAAATGCCATTGGCATACAACCAGGACCTGAACCAGGACCACGTGACCACTGTACCACCTGACCTGCAAATTCATTTAGGTGTTGATAGTAGCTGTACAGTGTTTCCAGATAGGGCAGGTTTCTACCCAAATTGGGTGGTTTTGAATTTGATTGTGCGGGCAAAAAATGGTTTTGGGTGGGTGGAAAAATTTGGGCTGGTCTGGGGTCAGTTTCATGGTTTTCAGACATCTAAATTGTATTGGCTAATTGGTTAATAAACAAAACTCAAGTGTGCATGTACTCCATAAAGTGGGAGAGTGACCCAATTCTCAAAATGTGGATCACACCTGTGGTGGGAGATGACTCAAAGGCTCTTGAGAGTTGAATGACCTCTTGTCCATCGTCATGTGCACACTGGCCTGTTTAGGACATTTACAACTTTTAAACCATCCAGACAGCTGCTGAAAGAGGTTTGAATGAATGATTAATCAGTTTTGACTGTTAAGTTCTGCATTATGTTCTTAAGAAAGACGTACTAGTTCTGTTTGAAGTTTAAGGTGCCCTAGAATGATTTGAAACAACATTTTAAACTGTTCTCTGGTATCTACATAGAGGGTATATGCCTTATTTAAGGTCAATAATTGTCCAGATACGGTTTTACAGGTCCATTTACAACTCTAGAAATCTTCCCCAGGATGACACAATCAAATGGTCTGTTTTTGCCTTATTTGGAAGGCTCATGAATATTAATGCAGAGTTCTGCTCTGATTGGCTGTTTCACGGCTCAATGATAGCTGACTGTCATGACGATGGAGAGATTAGGCATTCAACCTTATATGTTTGAGCCTGTTTCTGACGAAAATGCAGATTTTGATGAACAACAACATGTTTTGAGATTGGAAATGAACGCTTCTGAATTGTAAGTTAAGTCTTTATTTTAATTAGGAACCTGCAAAATCATTACGTCCATACCAGAACTTCAGCCTAAACGATAACTAGCATATAGCATTAAATATACACATCAGCAGTCAACTTTTGTGTAAAAATATTTTAATTATTGTAATGTGTCCCTGTATGATTTTACAATGATAGCTTCTTCACTTTGAATCACAAACTGAACTGGGTAGCGCTTCAATATGTTGTTTGTACAGTAACGTTTGAGTTTGACAGTAGAGTACTGATTTAAAAGTCAATTTATTTAGCCATTTAGTTATGTAAGATACTCGGATTATCCAATTGTTACTGTACTAGCATCTTGTGTTGGATCTAGGCAACAACGGGGATATTATCGTTAATGTTGTCTCTCTAAGAAGCTTTCAATTTAATCAGAAATTGTTTAGACAGTCAAGAAGTGGATAAAATCACTTACTGCTTGCAGGAATATGGTTGGAATTGCCCCTTTCTTCAGTGTCGGACGCTGAGCAAAGCCTGCTTGATATTGTCCCAGGTTTGAAAAACTGTCCGTGGTGAAATGGGCTGAGCAAACTAACAACTGAAATAAATTGTTGCGGTATCCGATTATAAATAAACGTCAACCATGCCTGTTGACATGTTTTATCTGTGGGAAGAGTATGAAACGTCTTCACATCCCCTGCAAAGCCTGGAACATAACATTTGTTTCCATGATCTGCCATGTTCGCTATCCTCGTGTGACACTTGTTTACCTGCAGAGATGATACGGCTGCGCAGTTCCGCCTGACAGTGAACATGTGCTTGCATATGCAAATGTTGGGGGGCGTACATATTAATGATCCCGACGATTGCATCACTCTCGGTGTTACGTTGAGATTCGCCTATTTTTCTGTGGTGTTTTTCACAAACAATATGTACATATGAAGGAGGTGGCAATGGTGTTTGAGACTCACTGTATGTGATTTACATGCACTGAACTCCTGTTATTTAACTATGACAAGGTTAATTCAATTTTTCATTCTAGGTCACCTTTAAAGGCTGTTCCAATTCGAAGGCTCCTTCAAATGTGCCCTCGAAATGTGCCATTCGCTTCGCCAGAAATTAAGGATACAACAAATGGACCCTTCACAGCCTTGTGTACATATTTAGTTGCACACTGGTGACGACAGGATTTTTTTGTGAGAAATTGCCAGATTAAATGCAAGTATTGGGTTCTTCTACCAAAGACTTTATATACAGAAAGAAGGGGCACTCATATTACTATGAATGGGAGAAAGTGCAATATGGCGGAATAAGTCCCACTTTCTAAAGAAAAGATCCAATTTACAATTGGTAAAGTCATCCCGTCACTGCAGCTGCTGATAGAAGCTCCGGTTCAGAGGCGTTTCAAAGTTCTTAAAGAGACTTTGGTTCTACTTATAATCTAATGTATACTGCCTGAATGTGCAAAATGACAACACACCCAAAAAGCCTTTGATTGGCTAAAAAATATGATAGCTTTTAATGCATAATCCATAAAAATACCTTTAATTTAGTTTAGTTAATTTAGTTTAACTTGAGTAAACTTAACTTATTTTAAAGATGTTAAACTTTTAACATTTGATTTTATTACAGGAAATCAAGACAAACTGTTAATATATTTATTTATTTGCTTGCAGTGTATAATTTTCCATTCCTATTCTGTCTCTTTTCGTATATGCATTTACATGCAATATTATTTCTGAGAAAGTGTATGTTTGCTGATACTGAATTTATGAATAATTTTCTATTTGTTCACTAAAAACAGTTGAAGTGTTTTTTTCATCTGTATGTGTATAAAACTTGCACGTGAGTGAAATACCTCAGATTCTCCAGTCCCATCTGACAGTGATTAAAAACATACCATGCCCTTACGTAAGGCCCAGACAACACTCAAGCCTTGAGGCTCCTACCACCTGCATTTTACATAATCCTCCATCCCATTTCTCTTGAATCATGACGACAATGGGTAATTGCACACTGGATAGATTTTCACCTCGTCTGAACCCGCACGTAATTCTTTACGTTATTGACAGCCATCACCTTGTAAACCCCACAGTGCTCTGTCATTTAATGAGATTAAGGGTTGTACATTTGTTCTAATCTGATCTTGATCAGTACAAGGCAACGAAATGCAGTTTAGGTCTAACCAGAAGTGCAATAGCAGCAAGTGCAGGATATATACAGTGGTTGCGTAAGTGCAGGACATGGAAATGTACTGAATATATATAAATATGTATAAATAGAGAGATGGTTATTACTATAAACAGAACTGAATTTACAGGTGAATATGTACAGTGAATATAATATACAGATGGCTATTACTATAAACAGAATTTACAAGTGAATATGTCCTATGAATATAATATACAGATGGCTATTACTATAAACAGAATTTTACAGATAGAGGTATACAATAATATGTTAGGCTAATATGAGGAATATAGCAGTGGATTAAGGTAGTGCAATAAATTATGGACAGAGCTATCCGAAAAAGAAAGTGTAAAAGTGCAGTGGAAAGTGGTTGCATATTACAGTTAGAAGTACGGTGCAAAATGCAAATGTAAACATTTGGTACTATAAATACAGTCGGCAGTGCAAATGAGCAAAATCCAGTTAAGATATGGTGGTGCAAAAAGCATAAGTAAACAGTTGTTACTGTAATAAACAGTCGGTAGTGCAAATAACAAAGTGAAGGCAGATGTGAGGTAGGAGAGATAGCAGTTTATGAGGGACGTGGATCAACGGGGGTTTGAGTTCAGTAAAGAGACAGCTCTGGGGAAAAAACTGTTCTTAAGTCTGCTGGTTCTGGTCCGGAGGATCCTGAAACGTCTGCCGGAGGGCAGGAGAGAAAACAGTCTGTGGGCTGGGTGAGAGGAGTCCTTGAGGATGCTGCGAGCTCGATGCAGACAGCGTTTCCTCTGGATGTGCTCGATGGCAGGTAGTGGAGTCCCTGTGATGCGCTGGGCAGTTTTCACCACCCGCTGCAGTGCCTTGCACTCCGCAACAGAGCAGCTCCCATACCATACTGCGACACAGTTGGTCAGGATGCTTTCTATTGCGCAGCGGTAGAAGTTCACCAGGATAGCCGAGGAGAGCTGATTCTTCCTCGGTGTCCTCAGGAAGAAGAGGCGCTGGTGAGCCTACTTGACCAGGCTGGAGGTGTTGGTCGTCCACGACATGTCCGCCGAGATGTGGATCCCCAGGAACTTGAAACTGGAGACACACTCAACGGCCATTCCATTGATGTGGATGGTGTCGTGTGTGCCTCTTGACTCTTTCCTGAAGTCCACGATGAGCTCCTTCGTTTTGGTGGTGTTGAGGAGCAGGTTATTATCAGCGCACCATGTGGCCAGGTGCTGGATCTCTTCCCTGTAGGCAGTCTCATCGTTGTTGCTGATGAGACCAATCACCATAGTGTCGTCAGCAAACTTGACGATGGAATTAGATACATACACAGGCTTGCAGTCGGAGGTGAAGAGGGAGTAGAGAAACGGACTTAGCACACAGCCCTGTGGTACACCAGTGTTGAGTGTGATGGACGTGGAGCAGGTGGATCCTGATCGAACATTCTGGGGTCTGTCAGTTAGGAAGTCCAAAATCCAGTTACACATTGAAGTGTTGATGCCCAGGTCTCCAAGTTTGGCTATTAACTTGGATGGGATGACAGTGTTGAATTCTGAGCTGAAGTCAACAAACAGCATGCGTGCATAAGTGTTTTTATTGTCCAGATGGGTGAGCACAGAGGATGCAGTTTCCATGGCAACACCTATTGCTGCGATAGGCAAACTGGTGTGAGTCCAATGTGGATGGTAGAGAGTCTTTTAGGTGTTCCAGGACCAGCCGCTCAAAGCACTTCATAACGATGGGTGTGAGTGCTACAGGGCGGTAGTCATTAGGGCACCTCGGGCTAGAGTGTTTCGGCACTGGCACAATGGAAGTGTGTTTGAAGCATGTTGGTACAGCTGCTTGGGCAAGAGACAGGTTGAAAATGTCTGTAAAAACCCCAGCGAGCTGCTCCGCACATGCCCTGAGAACACGTCTAGGGATGTTGTCTGGTCCAGCAGCCTTGTGCGCGCTGATCCGGCTCAGTGCCTTGCAGACTTCTGTGGAGGAGAGTGTGATTGGTGGGTGGTCAGCTGAGGGTTTGAGCTTGGTTGCAGTTTCTCTGTTGTCTCTTTCAAAACGAGCATAAAAGTAATTTAGCTCGTTCAGGAAGTTGACATCAGTGGCTGCGGGGGTGGAGTGGGTGGGTTTGTAATCACTGATGGCCTGAATGCGCTGCCACATGCGTCGAGGGTCAGAGTTGGAAAAGTGTCCCTCTATCTTTTGCTTGTATCAGTGCTTGGCCTTTTTGATGCCCCTCTTCAGGTTTGCTCTGGATGCACTGTAGGCTTGTGCATCACCTGATCTTAAGGCAGTGTTGCGTGACTTCAGCAGGAGTCGCACTTCCCTGTTCATCCAAGGCTTCTGATTTGGGTATGTGGTGATCTGTTTCTGGGTTGTAACACTGTCAATGGTGGTATTGATATGATCCAATACAGAGGAGGTGAATGAGTCAATGTCCGTGTGAGCGCCACTGGTGGCTTGAGAAGCAAACATACTCCAGTATGTGTTTAGAAACCTTTCCTGGAGTGTGGATTCTGCCCCCGCAGGCCACACCTTGATGATCTTCACTGATGGCAGTGCATATTTGGGTGTTAGAAACAAAGAGACATGGTCTGACTGTCCCAGGTGGGGGAGGGGTGTTGCAACGTGAGCTTCAGCCATGTTTGTGTAAACATGGTCTAAGGTTTTGTTTCCTCTGGTGTGGCAGGAAACATGCTGGTGAAACTTGGGTAGCACTGACTTTAAGTTTGAGTGATTAAAGTCACCTGCAACAATAAACGCAGCTTCTGGGTGATCAGTCTGTTGTTTACTGATGGCTGCGTGAAGTTCTTTCATAGCAAGCTTAGCATCAGAATCCGGAGGAATATAGGCTGCAATAATATAGGCTTCCACCTGTGATAATGGTGGAAGTGAACTCCCGCGGTAGATAAAACGGTCTACATTTAAACATGAGAAACTCAAGGTTAGCTGAACAATGACTCCCAACAATAGAAGAGTTTGTGCACCAAGCTTTGTTAATGTAAATACACAATCCACCGCCTCTGGTCTTACCGGAGCCATGTAACGTTCTATCCGCCCAGAGTGTGTGGCGTCCCGCTAGCTCAATAGCGGTGTCCGGTATTCCGCTGTTTAACCAGGTTTCCGTGAATATTAGGACGTTACAGTTCAAAAGTTTCTTACTGTGTGTGATGCTGAGTCGAATCTCCTCCATTTTGTTCACTAGCGATCGTACATTAGCAAGGAAAATGCTGGGTAAAGAGAGCCGGTGCGGTGATAGCATTAGCTTAGTACGCCGACCTCCGCGCTTCCCACGCCTTTGTTTACGATCACACCGCCGCCTTCGAGCACTTCCGCCCGGCCGGGTAGAGCGCACAGCCTCGGGTGACCTAGCGATCTCAGGAAGGAGTCGAAGATTGTCCATAAAACTGTTGGATATTGGTTTGCGAATTTCCGACAGTTTTATGGACAATCTTCGACTCCTTCCTGAGATCGCTAGGTCACCCGAGGCTGTGCGCTCTACCCGGCCGGGCGGAAGTGCTCGAAGGCGGCGGTGTGATCGTAAACAAAGGCGTGGGAAGCGCGGAGGTCGGCGTGCTAACATGTTTCGTTGACATGAACTCCGTTAAATGTGCATATAGCACGGGAATTGAAGATCGGATTTATATTCATTTCGCGGATAGGTGTAGCCTAAGGTAAGACAACCAGCATATTTTTTTAATTATTTGTTTAGATTGTGTAGCCAGTTTCGTTTGCGCGCGCCATTGCGATCTGCCTGCCTCATCTAGTCAAAAATGCCTTTTTACTGTGATGGTGGTGAGAGTAGGCTAAACGTTTAAACGACGCTTTAAGTGTTTTATATGGATTTTATAAGTCAAGTGTTGATTTGAGAGGCTAAAGTGTTGGGTTAACTCACTGTCGGCCGCTGGCCGCTTGCTCGTCACTTTAAAACGCAACTTTAGTTTAACAAACAAAAAAGTGCTTCAAACATTTTTCTAAATTAACTTAAAGAAACAAAACGAAATATAACTACTTTGACATTAAAAACAAAACTGAACTATTTTAATGGCTGCAACTAATGTGTAATAGGGAGGATAAAAAAAACACGGGCTCCAGTGGGACTCTGATGACGAAGTGATAAAAAAAATTGCAAAAATGAAAAATATTAAAGAATTCATGGGGGCTTTTGTCGGCATGAGTAAGATAGGCTAGAAGACCCACAATATGTCTCTCAGCTGACATTTTTATTTATTTACATTAGTAAGCTACAGGACATAGTCTTTCAAAACATGACCTGCGCGAAAGAGAAAAAAAAAAGCATCATGTACCCAGCACTTCTGAAAATGCACTTCTGAATGCGTCTCTGTCCCCAGCACATTTCAAACCAAACTGACGCCCATGTGTACGATGTAAAGGCACAACTGTTCTGTACGAACAGACCCGAGATGAACAAGAAAAATACCGCAAAATTGCAGAATCTGGAGAGAACCTGAGCCTCGCGATCTATACGCGCCGCCATATTGATGTTGGAAATGTTCTTACACTGTCCCTTTCCTGCCTCTCGAACAAAATCACTTGTGTTATTGCATGTAAAGTGCCTGTTAAAGATTTCAGCTGTTCAGAATTAAATTGCCTTGTCCTGGTCAAAGGTTCAAAGTCAAAACCATCATGGCCATCATCTGTCAGTTTTCAGAGCCAAAAAACAAAATGTTTTCTCATAGTAAACAGACAACACAATGATAACAATAATACAACACACAAATTAAATCAGAAACAGATGCGCATTGAGAAAGCAAACACGTTAGTGTTACAAGAGAAGCCAGGATGGAAAAAGATAAGGACTCGTTTATCTTCTTTAACGCCGACTTTGGAGCACTCCACTTCAAACAGGATACATATTATTGATTTACACCCTTTCATCAATCTTTCTGCACACCTCTCATCTTCCCTTGTGCTTTTGTATGTTCTCGGGCTAAATTCACCATGCAATCGGCTAAATCTGCCATAAAAAAACCATAGTGAAACGTTCACATTATTATTACTGCCATAAGTGTGCAGATGAAATCACTGACCTTACACTGATGGGCAGTAAAACTGACACTGCTTTCAGTTGCAGTTGTCATCATAAATGACACAAACACTTCAGCTTCTGCTTCGATCATCTGGAAATCTGGGAAATTTTGATAGTGTGTGGTATGGACGGAGACTGTAACATCCCACTTTCTTTTGTTTGCCATAAAGTTCTCAACATCATTTTGATTTCCAGTGGTCTGATTCTCTAAGAACTTCCTGATATGCATTAGACTCTGAATGACTGCTGCAGTTAAGATGAGTCCATAAAAGTTTTCAGTTCAGGCCAGAGTAAAGTTTTTGCAGATATTTTATTAACTAAAGCAAATAATTATTCCTATTACACGGATGGTATTCATGGAACAGGTTTATGTGTCTGGCTCAAGGACACAATGGTGATAATATGCTTATCTTTGGTCTTTGGTGAAAAGGTTATAGAACAACCAAGGCGAGGGTCAATTAACTAAACAAAAAGGTAACACTTTTTTTTTCGATAGTCCACTTAGACATTTGACTAAATAAGTAACTTTGCAACTGTCAACTCTAATTAGACTATTAGTGGACAGCCGGCTTAAAATCTACTAACACTTTATTTTGATGCTCCCCCAAGAGACATTCTACTGACTATAAGTAACTTTGCAAGTACACATCAACTTTTTCTACTAACCTGAGCCCTAACACTTCACCTTAACTTTCTGAGGCCCTGTTTACACCTGGTATTAAGATGTGTTTTGGTTGATCAGATCACAAGTATGGGCAGACACACACCCGTTTACACCTGGTGTTTTAATCTTTTGTCCACTTTCAACCACTTCTGTCCTGATTTCGTCAAGGGGAGGGTCTATGGGTGGATCTTTTGATCTAATGGACAAAATAAGCTCTCACAAGTATATGAACGTGTCCAGAGACAGTTCGGACAGCTGCAAGACCACACCGAACGCCGATGAGTGTGTGTTAGAAATCAGGAATGGTGAGAAAACATTGCGCTTGGTATGCTTTTCGTCTTAAAACCTACAAGCTAGCGTGCTTAAGGTTTACGTGCAGAGCCGGCTCTCCCTATAAGCGAACTAAGCGGCTGCTTAGGGCCCCGCCGCCACTAGGGGGCCCCCTAACTACAGATTGTACTCGCCGGCGTCGCTCGGTCGCTGTAGTTGAACAGTCAACGAACGAACCGTCACCGACTCACCGTGTAAAATCGTTGTCTGTCTTCCCTGAACTTGGAAATTTGAATTAAAAAATGAAAAGAATCAATCCATCAGGTTCAGAGAAACGGAAAAAGAAGAAGGCTGACGATGAGAAGAGACAAGTGCAAGGTAAGTTAATTTTTAATAACGTAATTTAAGTTAGGGCGTGCGTGGTAATGTTACGCCAGGCGAATCAGGCCTAATATTAATGGCCACGTCCTTAATAACATTATAACTGTTAGTTATTATTACTTTATCTTTACTTATTTAATTTGCAAGTTGATGTTTAGTCATTAATAGAGTAACTGATGAAAAAACTTGGTGCTGCTGACGTTAGCTGCCGTCATGCTGAATCAACATTGCTTGCGCTATGGTCCAGCCGTCGTCCAGCTCTGGGCTACAGACCGCGTAGAGACAGAGACAGACCCACCTCCTAGTCCTATGAATGTATTTTCTTTTTAACAGTTAACGTTACATGACCTACACTAGTTCTGGGAAAGAAAAATACGAAAAATCTTTGTCTCAAATCTCAATAGACACTTATTACAATAACAATAGTTTAATTATTGAACATGAGAGAGAGAGAGAGAGAGAGAGAGAGAGAGAGAGAGAGAGAGAGAGAGAGAGAGAGAGAGTAAAAAGTAAAAAAGGAAGAGAAAGAGCAATCATTTGATAGTCAAAATCAAAATGAAGTTTAAAATAAAGCTGTTAAAATACAAGCTTTTTCTTATGGTCTTAATTGAATAGGCAATTAAAGATTATTAATAAATATTAATCTATATACTATTATGAAATATTGTATATATTGTTAAGCTAAATCAAGTTAAGTTAACCCAGACCATTTAAACCTAAAGAAAACACCCTGAAACTGTCCTCTCTGAAACATTATTGAATGATGATCGATACAAGACACCTAAAAGCAAAATGGATTTGGGGTAAATTTTAGTAAAGAATGTATTACTGTATGTAATCAAAAAGGTGAAAAAAATGTCTCTCTCCATGCTGTGAAGGTTTAAAATATGAACATTATGCAAGAGTTAATCAACCATTAATTAAATAATATAATTTAACATTGGATTTCTTTTAATTTACCCTTAACATTGTTTTCTGCTCACACTAATTGTAAAAAACAAAATGTCACTTCCTCAGGAGGAGCCATTCTTAAATATTTTGGTGGTCGTGGAGAAGCATTTCAGGAGGCTGACACCAGAGATGACACAAGTAAATATTTCCCACTGCCTTTCTTTTGAATAGTTTTGTGCGCAACTTCAACATAGCTTATTTTCCTCTTGCATTCAGACTGTAATAAAGCTGTAGAAATTTGGCAAATATGTAATCTTTACTTTTACTTTGTAGGCAATCATGTTAAAAGAGGTACAGATGAAATGTGTAAGGGTTAGATTGTATACAGTTGCTGGTTTGCGGTGGCAATACTCCATTATTCACTGCAAGGCAGGGCCCCAAAATTATCCTGCTTAGGGCCCCCAGATTTACAGAGCCGGCCCTGTTTACGTGTTAGATCAGTAGACTAATAGCAGGTGGTGTTTTGTGGTTGTTCGATCACATTCCACCACATTTAGCTGAAGTCAGTTCAGTGTTGATTCAGTTCCTTTATAAAGATCATCAGTTATTAAATTAGTTCAATTCGGCAGTGACGTCTTCATCCAGCTCAGTTCAGTTCTCATCCGATAGTGTCAGTTCAGTCAGATCATTAAATTTAAAACCGAAAGTAAACCGATGCCACATGAATGCATGCATTGTGAATGCTTGCTTTACTACAATGTTCATAAGCTACAGTGGCATGAAACATATGAATAAAGTTTTTCTTAATTGTTTTGGTGATAAAGTATCTATCAAAAAGATTAATGCAGATCCACAATCAATAACAATGTCAGTAAGATTTATGTGAACATAGCCTTTTTTTACTACATAGTACTACAACACATTTGTTTCAAAGTGTATCACGTATATGCTGAGACACAAGAATTAACGGTTACACTTTACAATAAGGTTGTATTAGTTAACATTAGTTAATGCATTAGTTAACATGAACTAACCATGAACAACACCTCTGTTCAGCATTAGTCTTTGTTAATGTTAGTTAATAAAAATACAGCTGTTCATAGTTTGTTCACGCTAGTTCCCAGTGCATTAACTAATGTTAACAAGATTTGAATAAGGCATTAGCAAATGTTGAAATTAACATTAACAAAGATAAATAAATGCTTTAGTTCATTATTAGTTCATGTTAAAGGGTTAGTTCACCCAAAATTGAAAATAAAGTCAGTAATTACTCACCCTCATGTTGTTCCAACCATGTAAGACCTTCGTTCATCTTCGGAACATAATTTAGTATATTTTTGATGAAATCTGAGAGCTGTCTCACTCCTCCATAGGCTTTCAGAGGGAATGAAACTTGATGGCCCAGAATAGTAAGTAAAAACGTCATTTAAGGAGTCCAAATGACTACAGTGGCTCTGTATTAAGTCTATCATGCGACGAAAATACTTTTTGAGCGGAAAAACAACAAAAATAACGACTTTATCCCACTATTATTGTTGTTCAATTTGAGCCTCTGACGAGAGTTCGCGGGAGTGCCACGACGCATGTGCGAGAACTGAGATTAGTAGTAGTAGAAGAACGCCGTAATCTCAGAAAATACTTTTTGAGCGGAAAAACAACAAAAATAACGACTTTATCCCACTATTATTGTTGTTCAATTTGAGCCTGAGATTACGGCGTTCTTCTTCTACTACTACTAATCTCAGTTCTCGCACATGCGTCGTGGCACTCCCGCGAACTCTCGTCAGAGGCTCAAATTGAACAACAATAATAGTGGGATAAAGTCGTTATTTTTGTTGTTTTTCCGCTCAAAAAGTATTTTCGTCGCATGATAGACTTAATACAGAGCCACTGTAGTCATTTGGACTCCTTAAATGACGTTTTTACTTACTATTCTGGGCCATCAAGTTTCATTCCCTCTGAAAGCCTATGGAGGAGTGAGACAGCTCTCAGATTTCATCAAAAATATACTAAATTATGTTCCGAAGATGAACGAAGGTCTTACATGGTTGGAACAACATGAGGGTGAGTAATTACTGACTTTATTTTCAATTTTGGGTGAACTAACCCTTTAACTAATGTATAGTTAACTAATGAACCTTATTGTAAAGTGTTACCGAAATTAACCATGAATACTGATACATGACATTCCATTGTACATTATATATGTCTCTTTAAAGTATTTGCCAAGCCCAGTGTCCATAGTTCAGTAGGATGTGTTTGTCCACAAATATGAGCAAATACAAGGAATACATTTAAATAACAGTTTATCTTCCAGACAATTGTTTGAATTCTTGTGTTGTCCACTGTTTAGTTTTAAAAGGGTTTTGAAAGCATTACATCTGGTGTTTGAATTTGTAGTTTCTAAACACCTGTTGCTATCATGCAGTCATCACACTCGTAAATCTAGCACGCAAATCCAGCTAGGTTTTAAAACCAGCATCTGAGACAAGTACACAAAGTGCTTCTAGAATGTGTGTATAGCAAACCACCAAATAATAACACATGGTCTTTATTATAGCCACAGACATCTGAAGGCTATGCATGCAAGAATGAAAATAACAAGAAATGTAATCTAATTTTGCTTCAGTGGCTTCCTTAATAAGCTTGGCCTTGGTTACAGACGTTTAAAACAAGGTCCAACTCGGATCCAGATTTGAAAGGCCAGGTATGAACCTAAAGGTACAGTAGCCAGACTAACTCCAAGTCTAGACTCACTTGTGGTCCTCAATTGACAATCTTGCTGGACTCTGTTCACTCTCAGATTAGGTTAAAGATGTAGTGTATTTCAAACACTACATCAGAGTGATAAATACATTACCTGACTAAGATCAATATAGATATTGTAAATATTATTTTTACTAAATATTATATTTACTACAGTAAGAGTCAAAAGAAGATGCATATACTGAACATTCTGTTAATTTTAATGGAACAATTCATAAACAAAACTTAAAACACATACACCATACCGTTCAGCAGTTTAGGATTAGTGAAATGTTAATATGTTCCGAAGTACAGTATCCACACCGGTGCAGAGACTGACAGACTCAAAACAATAGATTCATCCATGCTGAGGAGCCGTGCCGATGCACAACCCACGTAAAGACAATAATTCCGCAAATAACTGCAATTGCAGGTTTCAAACAGAAATGGCGACAAAGAGGCAAACGGACTGGAGCTTTAAAAACAGAAAATAAGATGCATTTACGTTTTCTTTTGTGTATTTTATAATGTTGTAAAGTCATACATTTTATAAGATAATAATATACAAGTTTTAATTAAATGAAAATCTCAATGTATTAGTTTCCTTTCTGCATTTACATACTGTATAAATATATAAAACAATTTAATTACATTCTAGAGTCCATATAAGTGGCCTGCCAGGACTATGATGCGAAATTCGCTTTAAATTTAGTCGGAATAAACAAATGAAAATGACATGCGATATTCAAGCATCACAGCAAAATGAGTAGGTTTAAGCTCAAAATGGTGCAAACATATTAAATTTATATTATTTTGAACTTCTATGCAAAACCCATCTGAAACGCACTGCGAGTTAGTGAGTCAGATGAACATTGTGAGACAAAAGCAGCTGTCTACAAAGCCTGCCAAACTGATAAGCCAGACTGATAAAAACACATCCAAATGTCCTCAGCATTCAGAGAGATGAAAGAAAAGAAACATAGTGTCCTTATGAGGATGATGGTGTTCTCTCTACATCCCCAGGGAGACTCTGAAGTAAAGACCTCTGGAACGTCTCCTCAGAAAATTCTGGAACAAGGAACTCCAGCAGCAGGTCAAAGATACAGTAAACCAAGTGCCTGCACATCCCCCATGCAGAAACAACACAATATTGAATAGTTAATAGGCACTTATTTCCAGCCTATTTACTCTCACCTAAAGGATTATTAGGAACACCATACTAATACTGTGTTTGACCCCCTTTTGCCTTCAGAACTGCCTTAATTCTACGTGGCATTGATTCAACAAGGTGCTGAAAGCATTCTTTAGTTGGCCCATATTGATAGGATAGCATCTTGCAGTTGATGGAGATTTGTGGGATGCACATCCAGGGCACAAAGCTCCCGTTCCACCACATCCCAAAGATGCTCTATTGGGTTGAGATCTGGTGACTGTGGGGGCGATTTTAGTACAGTGAACTCATTGTCATGTTCAAGAAACCAATTTGAAATGATTAGAGCTTTGTGACATGGTGCATTATCCTGCTGGAAGTAGCCATCAGAGGATGGGTACATGGTGGTCATAAAGGGATGGACATGGTCAGAAACAATGCTCAGGTAGGCCGTAGCATTTAAACAATGCCCAATTGGCACTAAGGGGCCTAAAGTGTGCCAAGAAAACATCCCCCAGACCATTACACCACCACCACCACCAGCCTGCACAGTGGTAACAAGGCATGATGGATCCATGTTCTCATTCTGTTCACGCCAAATTCTGACTCTACCATCTGAATGTCTCAACAGAAATTGAGACTCATCAGACCAGGCAACAATTTTCCAGTCTTCAACTGTCCAATTTTGGTGAGTTTGTGCAAATTATAGCCTCTTTTTCCTATTTGTAGTGGAGATGAGTGGTACCTGGTGGGGTCTTCTGCTGTTGTAGCCCATCCGCCTCAAGGTTGTGCGTGTTGTGGCTTCACAAATGCTTTGCTGCATACCTTGGTTGTAACGAGTGGTTATTTCAGTCAAAGTTGCTCTTCTATCAGCTTGAATCAGTCAGCCCATTCTCCTCTGACCTCTAGCATCAACAAGGCATTTTCGCCCACAGGACTGCCGCATACTGGATGTTTTTCCCTTTTCTCACCATTCTTTGTAAACCCTAGAAGTGGTTGTGGGTGAAAATCCCAGTAACTGAGCAGATTGTGAAATACTCAGACCGGCCCGTCTGGCACCAACAACCATACCATGCTCAAAATTGCTTAAATCACCTTTCTTTCCCATTCTGACATTCAGTTTGGAGTTCAGGAGATTGTCTTGACCAGGACCACACCCCTAAATGCATTGAAGCAACTGCCATGTGATTGGTTGATTAGATAATTGCATTAATGAGAAATTAAAAAACAGGTGTTCCTAATAATCCTTTAGGTGAGTGTAGATTATAGTTGATATATGCAACAGATTCTTAACAAGGAAGGTCATTAAAGATTATCTGTTGTTGTTGTTGTTGTTAGTTCTCTGATATTGTGAATTTAGATTATAATACCTGTTGATATTGGGGTCCTGTAGAGATTCCAGCACATGCTCCCACACTAGCCTGAATTTCCCAGAGCCAAGGATGTCTGTAATTAACTCTACAATTCACACAAAATACATAAACAACCATTTTGTGTCAGTATGTACTGCTTGCAATGAAAATGTGTGCTCCAACAATTTGAGTTCCACATTAATATGAAAACACACACCATATGAACGTCAACCATTTTAGATGAACCAGTTACAATGGTAGATACAACATGACTATTGTGTCTAAATTGGAATGAAGTCCATCCAGCTCATTAATTCTGAGGCAGTGGTATGAACTGACCTGGGAACAGCTGCATAAGGCAGTGCAGGCATTGGAGTCTGGTCTTCTCTCTCTGCTCTGGGCTTCTCTCAGGACGTGGCACTGCAGGCAGCTCACCCCCGGGCCACACTGCATCCTGGAGAACCCGCAGGTAGATCACCCAGCATGGGGCGCTGCTCAGGTGAGCTATGCCTACATCTAGCCATCTGCGGAAGACAAGACAGACAAGGAAATGGAGAATTGGCCGTAGGTTTTTTTTTTAAGGTGTTTCCAGTGTTATATTATTATGGTTTATATACAATTATAGTACTTTTTTTTTTTTTGTAGCATTTTCAGTTTTTATTTTAGCTTAACTCTTTGGGCCCTATCATACACCCAACACAATGCAGTTGTTATTTTCACGTCCAGTGCCACATTGTTTAAATAGAAAATGCACTCATGGCTATCTATGCACCCATGGGCGTGCTGATCTGAAAACGAGGTGTGTTCAGGCGCATTGTTGGTGCATTGCTATTTTGAGGCAACTGAAAATGACTGTGCCATTGGCCAACTGAAACCTGGTCTAAAGTCAATAATAGCGCAATATTTGTTTTATTATTTAAAGAGCATGTTAATGTAAGTAATATGTGCCTATAGGCGGGTCCACAACGTGCGTACACTTTGCTTATTACAAATGCCCAAAACACACCCATGACTCATTAAGTGGATTCAGACACGCCCAAAGTGCACTAGCGCCATGCGCTTGGATCATTAAAATAGGGCCCAATACGTGAGAAAATGCTTCCCTGCAATTGATGAAATTTCCGTCTTTCCACTATTACAGGTGCTGGTCATATAATTAGAATATCATCAAAAAGTTTATTTATTTCATAAATTCCATTCAAAAAGTGAAACTTGTATATTATATTCATTCATTACACACAAACTGATATATTTCAAATGTTTATTTCTTTTAATTTTGATGATTATAACTGACAACTAAGGAAATCCCAAATTCAGTATCTCAGAAAATTAGAATATTACTTAAGACCAATACAAAGAAAGGATTTTTAGAAATATTGGCCAACTGAAAAGTATGAACATGAAAAGTATGAGCATGTACAGCACTCAATACTTAATTGGGGCTCCTTTTGCCTGAATTACTGCAGAAATGCGGCATGGCATGGAGTGGATCAGTCTGTGGCACTGCTCAGGTGTTATGAGAGCCCAGGTTGCTCTGATAGTGGCCTTCAGCTCTTCTGCATTGTTGGGTCTGGCATATCGCATCTTCCTCTTCACAATACCCCATAGATTTTCTATGGGGTTAAGGTCAGGCAAGTTTGCTGGCCAATTAAGAACAGGGATACTATGGTCCTTAAACCAGGTACTGGTTGCTTTGGCACTGTGTGCAGGTTCCAAGTCCTGCTGGAAAATGAAATCTGCATCTCCATAAAGTTGGTCAGCAGCAGGAAGCATGAAGTGCTCTAAAACCTCCTGGTATACGGCTGCGTTGACCTTGGACCTTTGAAAACACAGTGGACCAACACCAGCAGATGACATGGCACCCCAAACCATCACTGACTGTGGAAAATTTACACTGGACCTCAAGCTCTCTTCCTCCAGACTCTGGGACCCTGATTTCCAAAGGAAATGCTAAATTTACTTTCATCAGAAAACATAATTTTGAACCACTCAGCAGCAGTCCAGTCCTTTTTGTCTTTAGCCCAGGCGAGACGCTTCTGTGAGAATGTTGTTCAAGAGTGGCTTTACAGGCGACAGCTGAAACCCATGTCTTCATACGTCTGTGCATAGTGGTTCTTGAAGCACTGACTCCAGCTCCAGTCCACTCTTTGTGACTCTCCCCCACGTTTTGAATGGGTTTTGTTTCACAATCCTCTCCAGGGTGCGGTTATCCCTATTGCTTGTACACTTTTTTCAACCACATCTTTGCCTTCCCTTCGCCTCTCTATTCAAAGCTCTGTGAACAGCCAGCCTCTTTTGCAATGACCTTGTGCAAGGTTTCAATGGTCTTTTGGACAACTGTCGAGTAAGCAGTCTTCCCCATGATTGTGAAGCCTACAGAACTAGACTGAGAGACCATTTAAAGGCCTTTGCAGGTGTTTTGAGTTAATTAGCTGATTAGAGTGTGGCACCAGGTGTCTTCAATATTGAACCTTTTCACAGTATTCTAATTTTCTGAGATACTGAATTTGGAATGTTCCTTAGTAGAGCGTTATAATCATCAAAATTAAAAGAAATAAGCATTTGAAATATATCAGTCTGCGTGTAATGAATGAATATAATAAACAAGTTTCACTTTTTGAAATTTGAAATTAGTGAAATAAAACTTTTTGATGATATTCTAATTATATGACCAGCACCTGTATATGGTTACGCAACTTCTGAAAAAGTACAGAATCTCCTGATCAAAACAGGTGAAAAAGAAGCAGAAACAAACAATATCATTATGTAAATGGCATTTAAATCAAAACTGCCTAATGTTACTGATTGAAATGTAGACCCAGTATGAGCTATAGGACTGTGCAAGCTTTGGGTGTGTTGATGGACTCAATCTACTCCATCTATGTTTTGATCATCGTTCTGAATCTGATCACAGTTTATAACAAAAACACAATTTTTTTCAGCTTTTTGCTCAATTTAGCTTTTTTAAACGAAACTTACCCATATTCAAGTGTTGATTAAAAAAAAGCATGAAGCTTGAATGGAATAGTTTAAAACCAGAGGGTCTGTTATTTCTTTTGACATATTGCATGTTCAGATATTCATATAACAAAATATTCTGGGGGCCGTGAAACTTTTGTGAAAATGCTGGTGGTGGCTGGCAACTTATTAAAAAAATATATATATATATAAAAAAATGCTGGCCCCTGGCAGGGAAAGAGTTTTAGCTATTTTGTTCAGTTTTAGTTTTAGTCATATTAGTACTTAAAATATATATTTTATTTCAGACAAGGAAACATTTCTCATTTCTAATCAAATATTTTTTAAAGTTTAGGTTCCCTTTCGAAAGGGAACTCACGCTGCGTCAGCTGATGCTACGGGGAACGACTCCAGCGTGACAAGTGCCTGAAATCACAATCAAAAAACGTCAATCCTATTGACCGGCGACAGCCTATGATGTCATCAAGGTGCGACCAGGAAGTATATAAGGGCGCCTTGCCAACATGACAGCATCTTTTCGTCTTCAGGGACTGTTTTGCCTGTCTTCACGTAAAGCGTGCTGAGAAGCAACGCCACTTCCGCAGGTGTGTTGACCCGTGTACCAGGTATCTTACACCTGAGGATACACACACACTTTGCCTTTACTGTCTGGGAGAAGAGCATGCATGGGAGGTTCTTGAGGGAGCCTCCTGTGCAAATTGCGAGCGTTTTCCCCTGAGAACGCTCCGCTCGTCTGGACCTCTTCTCGAGGGGAGAGGTTTCAGCATCTGGGAACGGCCCCGCTCGAGCTGAGGCTGAGCGGCGTCTAACATCATGTGGTTCCCAGATGGATCTGGCTCGCCGCCTGGAGACAGGTGTGGTTCTCGTGGAGGACGATCCAGATTGCGAGAGGCGGACTTCAGAGGAGGAGCAGGATTTAGGTTCCTCCTCCTCGTCTGCTGCTCTTCCACTCGAGCAGAGGATGGAGGAAGAGGCTGGTGAGTCAGTTGAGGCTGAAGCCTCTCAACCATCCTGTCCCATGTACGGGGAGTTGCTGGAGGTGATGGAACGCGCTGCGGGTAGACTGCAGCTGCCTTGGCGGCGCGTGAGGAGAGAGGCCGAGCGTCCAAACAGATTGGACGATCGGTTTCTCTCCGCCCATGACCTCCCAACTCCTGGGAGTCTTCCATTCCTTCCAGATCTCCATCAGCAGATCTCGAGGGGGTGGAAGAAACCATACTCAGCCCGCATCTATCGACATCAGCAAGCTAATTTCGCTGATGTCAAGGGATTGCCAGAGGCAATGTCCTTGATGCCCCGGTTTCGCCATCTGAACTTTTCGGCACCTCCGTCGAGGCGGTGGTGGGAAAGTTCAGAGAGACGAAGGCGAGCTCAGCATTTACAACATGCATTCCGCTGAGGTCCGGGACTGCGCCCAGGCAGTCGGGTGTCCCTGGCCCGTCATGGTCTGAGGGCTGGAGGCGGGACCAGCGAACCAGCGTTGCGTAGCGTAGCGCCGCACCACTTGGCCTAGGCTTAGCTAAGGATGGGGGGTCGTTTCCTTTAAAGGCAGGTATCGTCGCCCCGGACCTGTCTATTAAGTATAAGAACATTGCTTTGTTTTTCTGCATCCTTGATTCAGCCTCCTCTTATTACAGAGTCGTCCGGCCAAGGCCCGCCCCCTTCTCTGCGTTCTGGGGTTATTTAGTAATGCAGTCTAGGTGTTGCAGCAGGGATAGCGACTTTGCCAGTGGTCGTGGGGCGGGGTTAAGCGTCCTTCGTGTGCGACTAGACTTTATTTTGCTGTAACCCGCCTTTCAGAGCTTGTGTGGCCGCCATTTCTGGTGGCCCCCGGCCTCATCCTGGAGGATGGCATGGCCGGTGGGTTGCATATTTGTATGATATTTTAACCCTTGCTCTATGTCTTCTGCTCCACCTTCTTTAGGGCTCGGGTTGAGCTGAACATCGCAACCTTCTGCATGGCGGCTTTGGTCGGATGCTCCCCTGAGGCCCGAGCATTGTCAGTGGCAGACGCCCTTGCATGATCGACAGGCTGCTGTATGGGAAAGTAGCAGGTGACGTAAGTTGTACTCCCCTCGCTTTAGAGGGTTTTTAGGCACTGTTCGCTGAGTGCACTGCTATTGACAATGTGATTAGGTTCATGTCTGTAGGCACTGCCTGTGAAACTGCAAAGTCATGGAGGTCCTTTAGCCTCTGGGATGGAGCCAGCCCCAGGTGCGGGCGTATGAAGGCCAGCTGGTTGTGAGCAGCCAGCTTGGGCAGTCTAGGCAGCAGACTCCAGGACAGGTGGTAGGCATCATCAGGCCTCCTTGCAAGAGAGTCTCGACGTCGCGGCCCATGTGGGCCTAGGAGGATTTTCTCCGTTGATGTCGACTTCAGCAGAAACCTCGTCAACTAGCAGGCCCTCTTTGGCCTCCTTGGGGATGAATCCCCAGGTGATAACTGGATGTCCAGTTCTTCGTCAGCAGCAGACAGCTACCGTCAGCCCAGGCGCAGCAGCCAGCCTTCCTCTAACCGTGGCAGGGTTCATAGAATCTGCAGGCCTCCTATTTGGAGGTAGGCCCTGCCAGGCCTCCCTGAGGGGTAGGCTCCTGGTTTTTGGGTTACCTTGGCTCAGGTGGTAGGCCTCCCTGAGAGCCTGCTATGAGTAGCAGGCCTTGCCCGGTCTCCCCCGAGGGGGTATTCCTGGGAATTAGTCCCTCGACGGCTGGCACAAGCTGCTAGTAGGTGGTAGGCGCTACCAGGTGCTACCTAAGGGCCTGCTGTGGGGTAAGCAGGCTCACTTGACCTCCCCTGAGGGGGCGCTCCCGGGCTCCAGTCACTGGGTGGCTAGTAGGGAGTAGGCCTCCCCCGGCCTCCCCTGAGGGCATGTTCCTGGTCACAGTCTGGACAGGTCCAGTCTCGGTGTAGAGCTTTAGCTAAGCACACCTATCGTCAGGTGGCAGACCTAACTAAGCCTCCCTGGAGGAACGCCCAAAGACTAGCAGACAGTAGGCCTCACTAGGCCTCCCTGAGGGCGAGTGCCCGGTTCCCAGTCTCTGTGGCGGTGGGCCCCAGCGGGCCTCCCTAACGGCGAGCTCCGGAACTTCAGTCATCTCTGACGGTTCGCACAAATGGCTAGAACAGGTGGTAGGCCTCGCCAGGCCTCCCTGAGGGTGAGCCCCCGAGCTTGGACGCTCGGTTAGCTGGCTTAACGTGCTATCGGGTTGCAGGCCCGGTTCCAGTCACTGTGACAAGCTAGCTGGACCGTTAACAGGTCTCACTACCAGGTCTGGGTGAGCCCCGGAGTCGGGACGCTCGGACAGCTAGCATGGTCTGCTATCAGGTGGCAGGCTTCCCCAAGCCTCCCTGAAGGAACGAGTCCCGATGGCTATCAGGTGGCAGGTCTCACTAGGCCTCCCTGTCAGAGCGAGTCCCATCTTCCAGCTACCTTGAGGGCCAGCTCGACTGCTATTGGGTAGTAGGCCTCATTAGGCCTCCCCGAGAGCGAGCTCCTCTGTTTGGAGGCGCGCGCAGTCAAGCACAGGTTACCAGGTGGAGGCCCCTTCTGGCCTCCCTGGGGAACGAGTTCCCTATGAGGGGACACATAACTGGCTTTACGCTGACAGCTAGTGGTCATCTGCTATCAGGCTCCGGTTTCTAGCCGGTAGCACCTGAAGGCAGTTTTTCATTCCCTAGCATGACGAGATGACACTGCTGCTATGCGGTCCCTACAGGACCTGGGAATTGCATAGGTCACCTACAGCATGGTTACCTACCAGGCAGGCTTAGGAGCTCCTCTCAAGTGAGGGTCGTCTGTGAGCTTACAGCCGCTTGGCACTGATCTGTCGGTTGTAGGCCCCTCAAGGCCTCCCAGCTAGGATCAGCCTGTTGGCCTGTTCAGCCTCCTGAGCATGTTTTAAAATAAGTGCTTGGTAGATCCTAGGATCAAGCGGCTAACTCCCCTCGCTAGCAAGGGTTAGAAAGCACTTCGCTGAGCGCTGCTCTCCAGGATAACCCGTCTCTGAGGTCCGGCTGGTGGACACTGCCTTTTCTGCAGTAACCAAGCAGGATGTCTCTTCGGAGGCGAATACCAGAGGCTCTGTGCTTTACAGACACGGTTGGCTGTACTGACGTGTCCCACTTAGAGGTCACTAGGTCAGAACTCCCTGGTGGCATTCGGTGAATTCCTCCCGAATAGTGACTGGCGCAGGTTCCCTCGGGTTCCCTTGCCACGTTCCCTTAAAGGAACCCCTTCTGTTGAATGGGGTGGTTCCAGGCCTTCGAGCGACCAGGGTAGGACCTCATATGGTATGCGAAGGTTCCTTCTCAGGTTATAGCTTGGGCTTTGACCGTAAGGAGCGCTGTCACTGACAGCCTAATGTGACAAGAGGGGTAGTGGTTTAGGCATTTCAGTGATTCGGCATGGCGGCGTGGGTATATTGTTCCCCGTAGCGTCAGCTGACGCAGCGCGAGTTCCCTTTCGAAAGGGAACGTCTCGGTTACGTATGTAACCCTAGTTTCCTGAGAACAGGGAACGAGACGCTGCGTCCCTTTGCCATGCCTCAGGGCTTGCCTGCCAAACGGTCCCTTCAGACGATTAGATGCTGTCATGTTGGCAAGGCGCCCTTATATACTTCCTGGTCGCACCTTGATGACATCATAGGCTGTCGCCGGTCAATAGGATTGACGTTTTTTGATTGTGATTTCAGGCACCCGTCACGTTGGAGGCGTTCCCCGTAGCGTCAGCTGACACAGCGTCTCGTTCCCTGTTCTCAGGGAACTAGGGTTACATATGTAACCAAGACGTTCTTCCTTATATGTACATTTTATTTCAGATTTATTTCAATTAACGAAACACCATATTTATACCATAATATTTACATTTGCTTTAAAGCCTAAGCAGTTTAAAGTAATTCCATGTACAAAAGTAAATAAATAAAAAAATATGAAACGTCCATAAATGACACTTATGAAACTTTTAGTGGATCAAAAACATACATGAAACAAAAACAAAGACCGTTATGAGCTGGTTCTTTTAACGAACAGTTCAAAAAGAGAAGTTATTATTTAAATATATCAGTTATGTAATGACATATGTTTTTCAAGTCAAAGTCTTTACAAAGACTTCAGCACCTACACTCCTTCTGTCTGAAAATGTGATAAATGTGTCTTGAATGTCAACTGCACTGGAACTATTCATTGTCACTCAAGCTGGGCCCTGTCATCACCTCTATCTTTATCTCAATGTTACTTTCTTTGAAATCTCAAGGCTAATATTATGCACACCAAGCCATACCACTAAAAAGATCTGCACACTCTAAGATCAGGCAAAGGAAACACAATAAACTCCACAAGTGCATGAGAGGAGCTCAGAAGTGGTGGGTCAGGAGGGGCCAGTGTTCTGCTAACAACTGGCTGAACATATCTGTTTATTTTTCCATTTCTCTGCTGTGTGGTGCACATGTTCTCTGAGCTCCTTGCATGTCACCTGTGTGATTGACAGCAGGGAGCTAAACCAGTCTCCAGGGTCGCGTGCCTCGTCTCTAGAAATAGCACACTGAGACAGACATACACACAGAAACATACTGTAGGAAATTGCAATTTTGAACTGAATTTGATTGATACACATTCCTTGAAAGACTTTTTTGTGGAGTCGACCAAACAAACACATGCCCTCAATAACTCAAATAAACACACACTTGGGCATGCATAGACACAGACTAAACAAACAGGCATGCTGCACAGTGGAGATAGGATATAATCAATGTTGAGACCTTCAAAAACAAGTTAAATATGAGGAAACAATTGTTCATATGGAAACTCATTTCCTACATCTCATTCTCATTCCATTACCATAAGGTTTATGGTAAACTATAAAAATGAGGACAACCATGAACAAAACACTACTGTTAAGTATACGGATAAAAAAGTGTTCTCTTTTTGTTATTTTTAGCTATATTGAACAAAAGTGGTTAGATGTACATACAGTAAGGAAAATAAGTATTTGAACACCCTGCTATTTTGCAAGTTCTCCCACTTAGAAATCATGGAGGGGTCTGAAATTGTCATCGTAGGTGCATGTCCACTGTGACAGACATAATCTAAAAAAAAAAATCCAGAAATCACAATGTATGATTTTTTAACTATTTGTATGATACAGCTGCAAATAAGTATTTGAACACGTGAGAAAATCAATGTTAATATTTGGTACAGTAGCCTTTGTTTGCAATTACAGAGGTCAAACGTTTCCTGTAGTTTTTCACCAGGTTTGCACACAATGCAGGAGGGATTTTGGCCCACTCCTCCACACAGATCTTCTCTAGATCAGTCAGGTTTCTGGCCTGTCGCTGAGAAACACGGAGTTTGAGCTGCCTCCAAAGATTCTCTATTAGGTCTGGAGACTGGCTAGGCCATGCCAGAACCTTGATATGCTTCTTACAGAGCCACTCCTTGGTTATCCTGGCTGTGTGCTTCGGGTCATTGTCATGTTGGAAGACCCAGCCTCGACCCATCTTCAAAGCTCTAACTGAGGGTAGGAGGTTGTTCCCCAAAATCTCGCAATACATGGCCCCGGTCATCCTCTCCTTAATACAGTGCAGTCGCCCTGTCCCATGTGCAGAAAAACACCCCCAAAGCATGATGCTACCACCCCCATGCTTTACAGTAGGGATGGTGTTCTTGGGATGGTACTCATCATTCTTCTTCCTCCAAACACGTTTAGTGGAATTATGACCAAAAAGTTCTATTTTGGTCTCATCTGACCACATGACTTTCTCCCATGACTCCTCTGGATCATCCAAATGGTCATTGGCAAACTTAAGACGGGCCTTGACATGTGCTGGTTTAAGCAGGGGAACCTTCCGAGCCATGCATGATTTCAAACCATGATGTCTTAGTGTATTACCAACAGTAACCTTGGAAACGGTGGTCCCAGCTCTTTTCAGGTCATTGACCAGCTCCTCCCGTGTAGTTCCGGGCTGATTTCTCACCTTTCTTAGGATCATTGAGACCCCACGAGGTGAGATCTTGCATGGAGCCCCAGTCCGAGGGAGATTGACAGTCATGTTTAGCTTCTTCCATTTTCTAATGATTGCTCCAACAGTGGACCTTTTTTCACCAAGCTGCTTGGCAATTTCCCCGTAGCCCTTTCCAGCCTTGTAGAGGTGTAAAATTTTGTCTCTAGTGTCTTTGGACAGCTCTTTGGTCTTGGCCATGTTAGTAGTTGGATTCTTACTGATTGTATGGGGTGGACAGGTGTCTTTATGCAGCTAACGACCTCAAACAGGTGCATCTAATTTAGGATAATAAATGGAGTGGAGGTGGACATTTTAAAGGCAGACTAACAGGTCTTTGAGGGTCAGAATTATAGCTGATAGACAGGTGTTCAAATACTTATTTGCAGCTGTATCATACAAATAAATAGTTAAAATTGGATAAAGTTTTTTTTTTTAGATTATGTCTCTCACAGTGGACATGCACCTACGATGACAATTTCAGACCCCTCCATGATTTCCAAGTGGGAGAACTTGCAAAATAGCAGAGTGTTCAAATACTTATTTGCATCACTGTATTTACAATGCAGTACAAAATGGTGGCATTATAACAGCATTTTTTCATTTCAGCATATTCTAATAAATATTCTTTACTAACTTGAATTATTGCAAAATATGACACTCCATCATAAATACAAAACTAAAAAAATGGTCAAATGTTTCCAAATAATGATTTTGTAATGTCTGAATGCATAAAGAAATTGACAAATTTACTTCAAAAGGGACTTTATTCCCCAATGGTACAGTTCATTTGCTACATATAGAGCTATACGGCCATGGTATACTAGACATGTATAAATGCAAATAACATGTATTTAGTCATGAAATGCCATGTTATATTTTTTTTCCACAAGAGGTCAGCAAAGACACCCAATGCATGATCTATTATGATGTTTTAACAGGTCTTCTCATACACTGCAGCGTTATTTTGTATTTAAACGGGGGTTCTAATGCTATTTCATGCATTCTGACTTATTTACACGGTTAAAGAGTTGGATTCTCATGGCCAAAATGTTAAAAAACGAGTTGGATTTATGACAAAGTATTTCTGTGCCAAATACACTCCTTCAGGATTCAAATAAGTTTCTGAAAGATTTTTTTGAGTATGGCCTGTATAACTTCATAAAGGGCGGAAATGCTTGTATGGGCACTTCTCCCGGAAGAGCGAGTGCACACATCCACCAGAGTGAGAACAAGAGCGTGCCCATCAATTTGCGTTTGCGGACGTACAGAATATCTTCTAATACCGAACTGACAGTGTTTCTGCATTCAATCACTTTGAAGAACACATTTTGAGACATGACATAATCTCTGTTAGACATCTAACAGCTCCAAATGATGATCATCCATGTATTATTTCACAATGAGAAAGTATACTGTACTTCCACACATGCTATGACATTCTGCATTACTTTCTCACATTCCCACATGTATTCTTTATCCCAACCTCCTCTCGCTTAAAAATAAATGCTTTATTTATTTAGATTCTCGTGAAAAAGTCTTCTGCCAAGACATAAAAGAAAATATGGTGAGGCATTAGTTCAGATAACCCAAAAACCATCAAAGTGTTGGGTTATACAACAATATGTTCTAGTACAAGTATGAATAGAAAAAAATTATCAAATCTGATCCCTTGACAGACAGGTTTTTATCTAACAATCTCTGTGTGCATGCATGTGTGTGAGCATATAAGAAATAGACAGGGGGGGGGGGGAACAGAAACACAGGTTCAAAAGAGAAGTTCTGTCCCAATCAATTGCTTCAAAACCATTGAACCACTTCAAAGTTCAAAGAATTTACCTCTTCATTTGAGGTTAAGATTATTTTTTGATACTAGTGAGCTAACAGATTACAGAGAAAGTAAACGTATTTGGCACACACACTATACCGTTTAAAAGTTTGTGGTCAGTAAGATTTTTAAAGAGAATACTTTTATTCAACTAGGATGCATTAAATTGATCAAAAGTGCAGTAAAGACATTATTACAAAAAAAACCCTTCTATTTCAAGAAAATGCTGAACTTTCTATTCAGCACAGTTTCCACAAAATTAAGCAGCATAACTGTTTGCAACATTGATAATAATAAATCTTTCTTGAGCATCAAATGAGCATATTAGATTCATTTCTAAAAGATCATGTAACACTAAAGACTGCAGTAATAGCTGCTGAAAATTCAGCTTTGCCATCACGGGAATATATTTTCATCACAGGAAAACAAAATATATTCAAACTGAGCACAATTATATAAAACTTAAATTGTAATAGTATTTCACAATATGACGAATAAATCATTGCAGACTTGGTGACCATAAGATACTTTTTTCTAACATTAAAGGGACAGTTCACCCAAAAATGAAAATTCTGTCTTCATTTACTCACCCTCAAGTTTTTCCAAACCAGAATGTTTGTAACAAAGCAGAGAGAGCAACCATTGTATTTTTTCCCGCTACTATGGTAGTCAATGGTTGCTCTATCTGCTTGGTTACAAACATTCTTCTAAATATCTTCTTTTGTGTTCAGCAAAACGAAGAAACTCATACAGGTTTGGAACAACTTAAGGGTGAGTAAATGAAGATTTTTGGGTGAACTATCCCTTTAAAATCTTACCAACCCCCACATTTTTGAACAGTTGTGAATTTGCATATATCAAAGCATTATAAATGTTATATTAATTTTACATATAAAATACTGGAATACAGGTGAAAATACTGAATACTGAAAAAAAAAAATGTGTTACTCATATACACAGCATATGGTTCGCCCAAGACATGATGAAACAACACTAATAGAAGTCAATAATTGCTTAACATAAACCATCCCAGACCAGACCACACACACTTGTGCACATGGGCAATGGTGTAAATGATGGTGAATGCTGGATACTCATCACACCATTCAGAAAAAAAAGAGAAAAGACACAGTTCTAAGGTCTGCTGTATTATTGCCTGTGCTGTGACTTTTCCACTGACTGAACAGTAACAACAGCTGACAGAGCCACTGATCTAATTAGATTTGGTTACCTGTCAGACTGAATCTGCCATTTTTTCAGATCGCCTAACAAAATGTCATATGTCCGAGAAAAAAAAATTGACAGCAGCCTGAAAATGGCAAACTCTAAGCTAAGGAAATAGTAGTGCAGGTACTCATACCTAGGACATCAATTACATAACCACTTGTGTTAAGACACTGCCCCCTTGTGGTAAAACTGGAGCAATGTGCTGATGTCAGCTTCATTATAAATGCATATGAATGTCCTTGTTTCTGTCATTATGAAACACTGTCTAAAAAAAAGAGGAAAATTAACAACTATAAGGCTAAGGAGCATCTAGTTTTTTTAGAGTAGGGTTTGAGTTTCATGTATTTATACTATTTGGAGAATGATCAGCATCACGCCACATGATGCTCTTCATTTACTTGAGAATCTGTGGCTCTACTGGGAGCTGCTCATTTGACCTGGGATTTTACAGTTACTATGTAAGTGAGTTCATGCAGAAAGTCATCTACATCTGTTCAATATTATTTCCAGCAAATCTGGAAAGTGTCTGCTAAGAAGGGTCAGCCAGCAGTGGTCTATTAAGTGAAGAAACCCTACCATAATGAAGATGATTTTTTTTTAAGACAGAGTGGCCTCAATTCCAGTTTCACACAAGCTCTCTGGAACCACCAAATACAGTTAGACTAACTATATCTACGACATGTACTACTGGACATGCACACAATGTTCTCAGAATTAGGTTGAATTAATTGGCATGATGCAACATGAAAACAGAAAACCAGAACAGATGATTTCCATACACACGGACCATATGTATCCAGCCAAGATGCTCTTGTGGTGACATGAGGTCTGATGCAGAAATATACAACCCACTGTGGTGTTTATGCCACCACATTTAATGGGCATCTCCAAATCCAGCAACTGGACGAAACAGGATCTAGTCAGGACTGAAATCAAAAAGGCCAATGCATCCTAACCCAGTGACTTCATATTAATGTCAGTGTACACAGCAAGAACATTCCTGGCCCACGTTTGGTTTGCATTTCCATTGGGACATTTTATTCTCGGACAGCAGCACCCTGTTGACAAAAGACCAGCATTTTGTTTTCTGGTGGGCATTACATACTGGTATTTATGTTAGTAAGTGCAAAACTGTGGCTTGTGTGGGCATTTGTTTGCAGGCTGGTAAACTGCACATTGTGTTCTCCATAACATGTGGCATTTCTCTTATTCTTTTGGGGTGATGCACTGGCTAAAACTACAAGGCTAGAAACCAGAAGGTTGCTGGTTGGTATGGAAGCCCATTTCAACTACAGAGTAAAAAAACAGAACAGCTATTTGTGGAAAAAAAGGTTAAAATTAGTTGAACAGGTGCATTTTGAGTTATAAAATTTCATTGGGAGATACTATAAAGCCAAAATTGCAAGATATAAAATCACACGTAGCTATATATATATTATAATATAATATATATTATATTTATTATATTATATTTATTATATTATATATATATATATATATATATATATATATATATATATATATATATATATATATATATATATATATTATTCTATATATTATTTATATATATATATATATATATATATATATATATATATATATATATATATATATATATATATATATATATATATATATATATATATATATATATATATATATATATATTTTTTTTTTTTTTTTTTTTTTTGAGACATTCAGATGGTAGAGTCAGAATTTGGCGTAAACAGAATGAGAACATGGATCCATCATGCCTTGTTACCACTGTGCAGGCTGCTGGTGGTGGTGTAATGGTGTGGGGGATGTTTTCTTGGCACACTTTAGGCCCCTTAGTGCCAATTGGGCATTGTTTAAATGCCACGGCCTACCTGAGCATTGTTTCTGACCATGTCCATCCCTTTATGACCACCATGTACCCATCCTCTGATGGCTACTTCCAGCAGGATAATGCACCATGTAACAAAGCTCGAATCATTTCAAATTGGTTTCTTGAACATGACAATGAGTTCACTGTACTAAAATGGCCCCCACAGTCACCAGATCTCAACCCAATAGAGCATCTTTGGGATGTGGTGGAACGGGAGCTTCGTGCCCTGGATGTGCATCCCACAAATCTCCATCAACTGCAAGATGCTATCCTATCAATATGGGCCAACATTTCTAAAGAATGCTTTCAGCACCTTGTTGAATCAATGCCACGTAGAATTAAGGCAGTTCTGAAGGCAAAAGGGGGTCAAACACAGTATTAGTATGGTGTTCCTAATAATCCTTTAGGTGAGTGTATATTATATATTATATATATATATATATATATATATATATATATATATATATATATATATATATATATATATATATATATATATATAATCTTATTCTGGTTTCTGAGACAAAAAAAAGGTTTAAGACTCACAACACGTTTATTATTAAAGAGTTTTTAGCCATCACCATTGGGCCCTTAAAGTCGGAAGTAGTGACAGATCTTTTCTTCTGCATTGTGACATATCTGAGTGAAAACGTAGGACAGGACATGACAGGACACCTGAATGTGAGCTTGTTGACGATTGTAAAATTACTGTACTAAATTACATACATCACCAAGGGAAAAAAGTTTCTTGTTTTACCGGAAAATAAAGTTAAGGCATTTTGTTTACAAATTACAAGGTTAAATATATATATAGATGAATATTTCACAATAAAACCAAGCATTTAGAAAATAGGATGAATATTTATTTTAAGCCAACTTAATGCAATGCATTTATGCCACGTTGCTTACTTTACAATTATGTTTACTTACTTTTCAAATAATCATGTGTTTGTCTTTAATATTCTATCAACCTAGTAAGTCATTGTAGAGACAAGTGGAGACTATGATCAGTGGCTTTTTTGTGCAACACTGCTCTTCTACAATAAATTTTCAAAGCATGAAGTGCATGAAGTGTCACGGTGCACACCACACACATCGAGCACACAGAGAAGGAAGCAAATGGACCAAGACAATTACATAAAAACCCTGTTTGTAGATGTTCCATCCCCAGTGATGCCAATACATGCTTTGAACCACAGAGAGACATAAGTTTCCAGACTCCTCTCCATCTAAGCACCACAGAAACTCCCCAATTCTGGAACAGCTAACAGAAAGCTTTCATGATTATTCTGCGGCAAGTTCATCCACTTGAACAAATAGCTGTCGAGGGACCAATGATTTAGTGTGAAAGCAGACAGATAAGACACCCTCGCTAACAGTTTGAAAACGGTTGGCCAAACTAAACAAACACATTACTGGCAAATGGTGAAACTGGACTTCTCATATGATATATGTGAAGCTGAACAGACTGCCGTGATGCGCCTGTGAGCTGGCCTAAAGTGTAGATATATAAAACAGTTGTGGCTATTTTACAAGGCCAAAATGCTAACATAAAGACCAGACCAAAGAGGATCTCTCTCTCTTAGTTTCTACCCTTCATCTAATCCCAGTCAAAATCCCTCATGGTAAAGCTCCTAAAATGACTGTTAGAGAAATGACGAGCCTAACGGTATGTCTGGCCAACCCTGTCTTGGCTTTCAAGGAGACAGGATGGAGAGAGAAGGTCAGTGAGGCTTGAATATTTGTTGCCTGTTTCCATATTATTAGAAATTTCCGGAACTTCAGGTCCCAACGACATGCTGTGCTGAAGTTTGTACTTGAGAGTCAAATGTTTACCAGATGGAGTCAGGAGTGATTGAAGACATGAGGGCCTCACATGTCCTGTATCAAAACTCTAAGATAGGACACCAAGTACATTTTATAACTAATAAATTTAGACACTTTATGGAAAGAACTTAATATAAATTCAAATGAATTCCGCTTAGTGACAATTTTATATGGGGGCTAAAACTGAAAGTGTACCCCGTAGCTCTGAGGTACAAAGCCCCTAAAGGGACATGGTGAAGAAACTCAGAGCTCAAAAAGTTTTTGTGAAGTTTCTCGGGGGAATGCAAAACATTTGTATGAGAACACAAAAGCATTGAGTTATTATTTTTCCTCCCATCTCATTTTTTTTTCCACAGCTATGTCTTTACTGAGAAACTGTGCTCATTCAGCAACAAATGCAAGTTTTTTTTTTTTAAATAGTTAAAAATTTCTGCATCTGACCGCATAAGTGCAAGTGATGTCCGATGTGATGTCCGTAGCATGATTAACATTCCTATGTATACACACACAAGCAAACTGAATTCAGGACACTATTATATTCAACTCCTGTCAGTACATCAATGTGTGCATGAAATGAAGCACAGTTTGAAAATGCACAGGTTGCTTTGATAGTGGTTTCTTGATAGAACCATGACCTCATCCTTTCAAATATTGAAGTACTCAATAACCAGTCAATCAATCGAAGCAAATAGCCTAAAGGAATAGTTCACCCTAAAATAAAAATTCTGTCATCATTTACTCTCCCTCAACTTGTGTGAGTTTCTTTCTTCTGCTGAACACAAAATAAGATGTTTTAAAGAATTTCGGTAACCAGACAGTTGATCATCCCTACTGACTTCCATAGTAGGAAAAAACATACTATGGCAGTCAATGTCAACTGTTTGGTTACCGACATTCTTTAAAACATCTTTTGTGTTCAGCAGAAGAAAGAAACTCATACAGGTTTTGAACAAGTTGAGGGAGAGTAAATGATGACAGTATTTTCATTTTAGGGTGAACTATTCCTTTAACTCTGCATCAACACTTCATACATCTAAAATCTAGCATCTAAACTACCCCTCTCCCCAAATCCAGCATCAGAACATTCTATGCACCTCTTTTACAGGAAATATTCCTTTAAAACTGCAGTAATCCTAATTATACTTTGCATCATTTATTGTACTGACCCCAAACCACATGAACTCCCCAACTTAGCTGGAAAAAAACATGCCGGAGTAATGGCACATGGAATAGTTAAGCCGATGTCATGTGTAGAAAATAGCTTTAGATTCAGCTGACATAAGGTGCTGATTTTAGCCACACTAATTAACACCTGTCCTGTTCTGGTGATGTCATACAGACAAGGGCAGCATCAACTGTCACATCATTTAACAGACATAAGGCCCATCCTAATATAACCTTCCAGAAAAACAAGTTTGGCTTGCGTGTATCGCGTTTTAGTGAGGGCGAGGCCAAAATCCTAACTTTATCCCAAACCTAAATACGGCAATGCGAGAAACACATGTTCAAAGTGGCCAGACGAGGCCTTCTGCATTATGAAGGAGAATTGTAGACACATGGCCTACTTGTTTAATGAAGCACTGAAATCTGAGCATATATAGTTTACAAAATGCAAACCAAGAGATGGTTGGCTAATCTGCACCTAAAATGAATGTTCTTAGTGTTTTCTGCGTCTGTTTGAGATAATTACATTTACAATTTATGCATCATCTGGCAGACACTTTTATCCAAAGTGACCTTCAGTATATTGCATTCAAGGGCAGTGGCGCCCCTGCCTGTATGCACACTACATTCCCTGACATCAACAGCATTTAAGTATGAATTCTGTAGCATCATTTCTAAATCATCGTCAGTAATCATGCATGTCAAAAATTATTTTTGAGAAATGTGAGCAACTTTTCCCTTGCCATGTGTGTCTTTTCTGAAATTCAAATACAAAATAATCATGTTTTGTGACAAGCATTCAGTCTACTAGTCCAGGGGTGGGCAACTCTGTCTGGCCCCCAAGATCCACTTTCTTGCAGAGTGCCAACCCTAAAGAAGATCTACAGGTCTTACTAGAACGCTAAGGGCTGGTGAGTTTGATCAGGGTTGGAGTTAAACTTTGTAGGAAAAGTGGATCTCAAGGGCCAGATTTGCCCTGCCCCATACCAGTCTGTCTGCCCATTATGAAAACAGTGATTTGATTAGCATTTAGTGAACTGCAGTGAGCTGAATGAACAAAGAAGCCATTTACACAGAATTATTTTTTGCTTCTGAAAACGTGCAACAGAATGGAAAAATGTCTGAGCTGCATCTTTAAAAGTTGAAATGCTTGACACACCATTTCTGAAAACTCGACACTCGTGCACGAGTCGCTGAAAAAGCAGTGAAATGCAAAGCAGTGGTCACGGACATCCCTCTAGTATATTTTTATGTATGTCAGTGGGCAAGTTTCAACAAAACTGGAATAATGTTTGCTTCTGGCTACAGTATTTACTCATAAATATATGACAAAGTAACAGAGTGTGTTTACATGTACAATTTTACATCAATTATACCCTTTTACAAACCAATGTAAAGTCATGCAAATGCCTTAAACTGTGTTGTTTTATTGAATAAAGTACTGGCATGTTTTTTTGGAAATTTTGCTTCTGTTAACATTTATGTCCAAGCCAAAGTAATAACCTAATAATTTCCCAATCTAATGTAAATGTGGTTTCCTTGCATTTGTCAGATTTCAATAGTTAACTCAGTTTTGTTGTAAATATACTGACTGACTCTAATGTGTTGTCATTCATAGTGTGATTAAACCGACAAAACAAACAAATTTTACTATATATTTAACACACAAGATTAAAAAAAATCAGCAATAACACCTATATTATGCTTTATACTTTTAATAAACAACCTTTCTCTGGCTACTCAAAAAAAAAAAAAAAAAAAATTAAGATTTTGATCCATTGTAGCTAAAGTTCTGGTGGGAAAATCGAGGCCTGCAGAAAGCATTGATGGAGGATATTCACTGTGCGTGCAACAAATATTAGTGCTGGCATGAGGAGTGATGTACTCTGGGGAAATGACAGCACATGCTGTAAAAATGCTGTAATCCTCATGAGGAAGATATAAACTCACAGGAAGTGTGAACACACCCTCATGCATTGTTATGATTTTTTGGAGTAACAAAAGGCCATCAAGTTCAACAGGTGATCAGATAATACAGATTCCCAGCTGGCAGTGTTACGGTCGCAGGCGATTTACTTGTCTATTCTCGCTGGGCCATAGAGTGGAAAAAGGTTTTAAAGTCACCCATTTATCAAACACATCACAGAACTATTTGTGTACTTTGTTAAGCATGTGTAGACCAGATACTAATCAGTTACCCTGCGGAGATTGTTGCCTTATCTACAATAAATAACGATCATTAAACTAAAGGACTCATTAATCTTGGGACCATACGGCAAACCAGACACAGTTTCCTGTGAGGTCTTTTCACAATGTGCTATTTTTTCGCCATCACTTCTTTAACTGCTTATGACAGCTTACATATGTCTGGCCCACACAAATGACGCAAGGCTCTTGAACCAGATGCAATCCTGTTGAATAGCTCGCTGGCCAGTTATCAGCCAGCCCTTCTGCGTCCAATCACCTTCCTGTGCTTCGCTCCTCTATTACTTCTAATTGGGTGGAGCACAGCACATGCATGAGAAGCTCTGCTTTCCATGCTTCTAAGAATTTTTTTGCACTTAAAGCCTGATGGGGACTTATGCAGAGGAATGAATGGACATCCATTAATGATCCCCCCCAAACTGTGTATACGACCCTGCAGTTCTTCAATGTTTTTGTTCTCATAGATCATTTAAGTCAGGGTCTTGTGAAATAAAATTCAGCTAGAAAAGGCATTATACAGAATATCATTCAAGGTGACCACATTGTTGCTTTAAACAGACTTGTCTCCAAAGCCAGCTAGATGGAATAGTACAATAATCTCAAGTCAAAAACAAACTCTAATGTGCTTAAAGGAACACGCTGATTTTTTGGAACTTTATCTTATTCCCCATATCCCCCAGAGTTAGATAAGTCCATACATACCATTCTCAACTTCGTGCGTGCCATAACTCTTATGCACCCCGCGCTAGCCTAGCTTAGCACAAAGACTGGAGGTAAATGGCTCCAGCTAGCCTACTGCTCAATAATTGTCAAAATAACACCAACATTTTCCTATTTATATGTTGTGATGTGTATAGTTACATACTAAGACCGACGGAAAATTAAAAGTTGTGATTTTCTAGACCGATATGACCATGGATATGACTAGGAACTATACTCTCATTCCTGCATTGTGATCAAGGAATATTACTGCCGTACCATGAGTGCAGCGGCGCAATGATAGTATGCAGCACCTGAAAATAGGCTAACTTCCATCAACATAACCAACGTGTAACAGACTTCATTGTGATTTATCTTATAATTTGTTTTTTGTGTACATTTTTGACATTTCTGTGTGAATAGTTCTGTTTAAATAGGTTTAAGGTCTGCATTATCTGTCTTAATAAGTAGGGACTTTTATTTTGACGGATGTTGTAGTCTACGGAAAGATAGTGAGAGCTTGCGGTTCATCGGAGTGGTTAGGCAGATTTAAAGGTTGCAGTTTGTTAAGCACACATCACAACATGTAAATAGGAAAATGTTGGTGTTATTTTGTCACTTATTGAGCAGTAGGCTAGCTGGAGCCATTTACCTCCAGTCTTTGTGCTAAGCTAGGCTAGCGGGGGGTGCGTCAGACAGAGCTATGGCACGCACGGAGATGAGAATGGTATGTATGGACTTATCTAAGTCTGGGGGATACGGTGAATAAGCTAAAGTCCCAAAACGTTAGCGTGTTCCTTTAAATGCACATATTACTCAAAGGTGACAATGAACATCATGGCCAGCAAAGTGATTACTGGATAATTAGTGGTTTGAATATTGTGTTTACATACACACAGGGTAGATTATAAAAGATACATCACAAAAATTACCATTAAAATTCCCTTAATCACTCAAAACTAAAATAAGAGTTGTCAAACCTTTACTCACCTTTCAATAAAAGTGCCAAAGAGCAGTCTAATGGTTTTCTGGATGTTTTCTGTACACAGCCAGCTCCACTGGCCCTTCATCAGCAAACACAAGATATTCAGAGCGATATCTGCCAGGGCAGTGTCTGTGTCAGCACAAACACACAAAAGTTTGTTTGAAACATCAAAATTTGGCAGTGAAAAGGTAGGGTTAGATTTTAGAATGTATCAGATAAAGGCTTGGATCTCACACAACATAATTAAAGATACACCTAATTCTCAATCAGTATGTAATTCATCAACATTATACTGCCCTCTCCTGTTTGATTGGGTGCACAACATTCCTCATACTTATCTTTTAAATTAAAGTTAAAGTTAATTTTCAACTTACCCTGCACAATTCTAATGTGCATTTGAGAATAAAATAGAACAATTGTCAAGCGCTGCTTTTAAAGTTGATTTACCTGCTCCTCTTCCTCTCTTTTCTACAGGTCTCTGCTCTCTCATGTGTCTTCCTCCTGCAAAATGACTCCTTACACCACCATCCACCAGCTTCTCCTGTTCCTGCAGAAACCCCTCCAAATCTGACAGCGAGAAACCTCGAAGAACCTACAGAAAGAGATGAAGCACATAACAACCACTCTCTGCTGAATATCGACCGCTACTCCGTGGAGATCGTCAAGAGCGCCAAATTCCTTTGTGTCTTGGCGGAGAACTTCACCTGGTCTCTCCATAGTGAAGAAAGCCCAGCAGCCTCGGTACTTTCTACTTTCTACGAAGGTTGAAGAAAGCCCATCTCCTCACTCCTCACTCCACTACTGTGCCTTGTCTACTCAGGTATGCACACATGCACTTTATGTAGTCTTGTGTAGTCTGTGTATAAATGTTCAACTCTTTTTCTAGCTCTTAACTAATTAGTTTAGTCTATTTAATATGATTTAATTATGTACAGTTTCGTTTTGTAGTCCTGCGTCCGGTGTTTGTCTTACATAACACCATGGTCCTGTAGGAACGCGGTTTAGTTTCACTGACTAGTACAGACTGTATAGAGATTAAATGATAATAAAGCTTCTCAGACTCTTAAAAAAAAAAAAACATTACCATTATTCCAATAAGAGCCAACTACTGGGGGTGCCTAATAAGGTTTTAGGGGTACTTCACAATAATTTTGCTTTTGTTTTGCTAAAGCTATAAAACAAACTAAAATTAATAAAAGTAATATTAATTAACAGCAAGTACTTAATATAGTGTTAGGGTAGGAATAGGGTTTGGTTGAGGGTTAGTTGCATAATAATTTATGCAACTAAAGGCCTGGCTCGTAGTCTCCGCTCTAATACATCAAACCCAGACTCATCCATTGGATTGCCAGACAGAGAAGTGTGATTTGTCACTCCAGAGAACACGTCTCCACTGCTCTAGAGTCCAGTGGCAGCGTGCTTTATACCGCTGCATCCGATGCTTTGCATTGCACTTGGTGATGTAAGGCTTGGATGCAGCTGCTTGGCCATGGAAACCCATTCCATGAAGCTCTCTACGCACTGTTCTTGAACTAATTTGAAGGCCACACGAAGTTTGGAGGTCTGTAGCTATTGACTCTGCAGAAAGTAAATTATATAGCTTCCGGCCAAACGCCTTCCATATTCAACTTACGGTAAAAGTGTTGTGCCTCTCCCAGTTTAAAATGCTTAATGCGTAAGTGGTGTGCAATGTCATCAGACGTAGCGTAAGCATTTTGAACTGCGAAAGGCACGACACTTTTTCCGTAAGTTGAATAAGGAAGACGGTCGGCCGGAAGCTAGATCATTTACTTTATAAAGTTTTAAATATGGATATATTTCTTACACAAATGCATCGATTTGCTTCATAAGGCCTTTATTAACCCCATTTTTGGATGAACTAACCCTTTAAGGGGTACTGATGTACCCCCGTACATAAGACAAAACCCTGCCATACTCAAAATAACACACCAATATTTTATATTTATTTATGTGCAGGTTGCATGGACAGAATGTGAATAACTTTTTATGTGGTATTCTATATGATATGAAGTACTCACTGAGCAGCATTCACTGAAAGAGTATGTCACTTTAGGCTGCAGGCTTGGGACATTAAGAGTAGGAGCTATTTTGCTGGAGAATCTCAGACGAGGCCTGAAATATGAAAGGACAGTTTGTGGAATTAAAAACGAGAGGAATATTAAATTGCATGTTATCTAAGTCTCATATATTCTCACTTTCTTTGTGGGTCTCCTTCCTCTGTAGGGCTCTGAGGCTCTTGGCGTGGAAACGCAGTCTTCAGAGTATCCACTATGTTCTCAACCATCTGTTTATATAGAAAACATATCATACAGGCAGAAATGCCACAATAAAAGGTAAAAAAGAAATAATTCTTTTCTAAACATTAAAAGGAATCAAAGTATATTTTGTTTCAGGACAGAGTGACCTTGTCTATGCGTGAACTCGACGTCTTCTTCTGGAAAGCTGCTGTGGCATCAGTGTTGAGGGCAAGGAACTCGTGCACCTCCTCACTGTTAGCTGCCTCTGGGATGGTGCACAATTTCTGCAGGAGTAGAATAAGGTGTGAGAGAGACAAAGTCCAGGGTTTTGCATAAACGTCACGTTTCATCGGCCCGGAAAGTTTTATTAGTAAAGGGAAATCTCTTACCCTGAGGAATGATTCCAGTTGGCTTCTTCTGGCTTCCAATTTGTCTGTGTCCAGGTTGCTGAAGGGAAGGTCTGGGAATAGTTTCTTTGGACCTTTGACATCTTAAATGTAAGCACATATTTTAATATGGACCAAAGTCGAGATGATGCACCGAATTGCTAACATGACATCTTTAGTTAGGAATATTAATAGTTATAGTTCCATCTCAGCACAGCATATATAGATGTTAAAAATTTCACATTAACAAAAAATTTACAAATTTAAAATGTTTGAGACTTCAGTGTACCGCCCCGGTGACAAGCTAAAAGAACAATTTCTGTACAATTTCTACCAATGTACACTACCGTTCAAAACTTTGAAGTTGGCAAGATTTTTTTATGTTTTTGAAGGAAGTCTCTTATACTCACCAAGGTTGCATTTATGTGATCAGAAATACAGTAAAAGCAGTAATATTGTGAAATGTTATTACAATTTAAAATAATCTTTCTATTTGAATTAGGGCTGGGCAAATTAACGTATTAACGCGGGCGATTAATTTTTTTCATCTTAATGCATTAAAAATATTTAACGCAAATAACGCAGCATCCGTTTTTATATCCATTTTTGCCTAGCGTTACATGATCACGCTCCTATTCATGTAAATGCTTCTACAAATAAATTGACTCTGAATTTGTTTTTTTATTATTATAATGGGTTTATGTAAAGATTGTTTTAAGTTCCCTTAAATTAAAAGTTGTTTTTTTAAAGCCTAATAAATGTTGAAATTGGGAGCTTTCAGATATACTGTAATGTAACGTCATTAATGTTTCATAGAGACATTAGTATCAGTGATACTGGCCTTCATTCATAAAAAGATGCCATTTCAACACATATTTAAAATATACTGTCTTTAAATTGTTTCTACATTAATTTGGAGAGTAACTGAAATTATTACAATATCAAAATATTAAAAACTTAATATATTAAAAACTTGCGATTAATTACAGGAAAAAAAATTTTTTTTATCGATTCCCAGCACTAATTTAAATACATTTAAAATGCAATTTATTACTGTAATGACAAAGCTGAATTTACAGCTGCAAATGCATTTATGTTCAATTTTAATATGTGAATCAAATACATTTCAAATGTCTTACTTTTGATCACTTTCTTGAGATCAGGCCTTTCCTCCAAACGGGTCTGCAGATTGAGGAACTCAGTGTAGCGCCGGTTCACCATATGATGCGTGACCGGCTGGTCAGAGCTATCTGAATCTGAAACAGTTTCAAACTACAAACACACAACACAATGAATCAACTCTGAATTAGTCAAATGGGTGAAGCAGCCTAAAAACATTTGCTTTTCATGAAATGCATTATTCCAAATGATTCCAAACCAAAATTTTACAAAAAAAATTTCTGTATTTAACATTACATGTTTTGTGCCGTATGAGAATCTCACCTTTACAGTGTAAAGAGTATAAGGATGAGTGCTGTTGCTTCTTTGCTCTTTGGTTGTGATGGTCCCAATGATTTGCAAGTTCTGAATAGATACCGGTCTCCCTAGATTCCCCAAGTTTTCAAAAACGAACGAGTCCAGGCCAAGGCTTCTGGGAATGGAGTTTGATGTGTTAGTCAGTGGTCGGACAGGAGATTCTTCCACTGTACTCTCCAGTAATGGAGGAGGATCTGAAACGATCATGTTTTGCCTGAAACACTTCCCCAAAAGACCTAATGTCTCTTCCTCCAGACAAACCAGCCCACAAAAGTCTGATGGAGAGATGCAGTCACAGAAGTCCTCAGCATCTGAGTCTGTTCGTTTCAAAGACTCACTAGATATCTGCCTCTCATCCGAAGAGGGGGATTCCAGGTCGCAGTCTGTGTGTCTATACAGGCGGCTAGTACGGTACGGAGATCTAAGAAGATCAGCTGTATTTTGGGCCATTCTTTCTGGAAAAAGTATCCCAGAACTTTTCCTCCTATGTACATTTTCATCAGAGGACCACTGACTCTGGAAACTTGTTTCAGAGGAATCATGGAGGGGGGCTGTGGATATAGACCAAGCTGTCTGCATGCTGGAGGTTTCAGGACAGTTGAAATTAACCGGGGAGTGATGATCCCAGAAGCTGCTATGGGATTCATCCAAGTCTGCTGGAGGTGTTTTCTGTGGACTTGTTTCTTCTTTGTCAGTGGACTGAGTGAACACATCTACAATGGTCTGGTTTAACCAATCTGGACTGGATATTCTTGCCACGAGGGGCAAAAGAACATTGCATGTGATGAGCTCTCCCACCATGTAGCGGCCTGTTCGTGTTTCCAAGTGAGATTTTGGAATAAGGACGTGCATGAGGAGATCTACCAGAGCTCTGGAGTAGCAGAGCTGGTTAGCTGGGCCAGTCAGGGCAGGGTGAGGCAAATCAGCTCTACTGTACAACCTCCATAGTTTTTGTGAGTTTAAAAGTGGTTGGTCAAACTCTTCTTGCAGTGTTCGTTGGAGTTCCCTGGCTTGGCTGAAGCTCTGCAGATGGCATCCGCAAAGCTCAAGAACCCTCTGGGCCAGAGCTCTCCGGTCCACCTGCCTTGCCCTCCTCTTCAGTTCAGTGGCTGCCTCCAGCATAGCGTCCCTTACCTCCCATTCAAACTCATCCCCTCCTTTAGAAACAGAGCTGCAGTACCAGGATGACACAAAGTCCCGCACAGCCTTGTCAACAGCACTTTGAATCTCCCAGTCTAGTCTTTGTTCACTCTCTGAGGCAGTGTGAACTTGAGGGGACTCGCCCAGGGGCAGGAAGTGCTCCAAATGAAGGAGGCTGTTGGCATCTAAAGCGACACGAGATCCCAGCCATCCACCCAGCACTACCAACAGACTAGTGAAGATGCACAGCAGCCACACATTCACCAGAAGATGGAACAGAACTAACCATGTAATCAGAATTACAACTCCAAGAATGCTTCTCTGCCCCAGTAACTCAGAGAGACTCCATGGATTTGGATGGGCATCAGCAGGCATTTTATCACAAGTTAGAGCTCTTAAATAGGAAAGGGATAGACAGACTGTCAAATAAATCAATTATAATAATTAAATAAAAAATAATATAGCAAATAAACGGATACAAAGTTACATTATAAAAAAAGTAACATCTCAACACGATCGTTTGTGTTCAGGCAAATATGTGGCAGATAAACTTTACCCGTTTTCTATATCATTAGCAGTTAAAGCAGATAAACTCACAAAAACGAATAATAATATTTAAAGAAAACTTACTGTTTCAGAGAGGCTGTGTGCAGACTGAGCAGGTCACAATTCTTGATTATTAAACTATATCTGTGACCATATTACTCATCGTCAGGTAGATGTGCCCAGAAGATGTCAATGAGATGGTCAGTATATCAATATTATCATTAATATGGAGTTTGCCTTGCATGTCGTTGCTATCGACGCTTGCAGTCGGTAATCTACTTCACTGTAATTAGATTAACATCTAACAAGCTGTCCATCTCAGACTAGACTTCAGTTCAATAGTTAAAACCCGACTGAACGGCGCCCTCTTACTGCAGCATTTGTGAAGTTCAACAACAACAAACACTTTCAGACTGAAATTGTATTAGGGTCAAAATCATCCAACCAAAAAAAAAAAAAAAAGAAAGTTTGTCTTGATATTGTTTTCTAATCTCCATTACAATTAACAGTATTTGGCGATTTACATGTTTTTAAACTAAAGATTAGATCAAATCATTATGAATTCAGGTTATTTTTAAGAAATAAAAAAAGTTTCTAAAAACATTTGAAATGTTAAATATTTGTAGACAAGTTGTCAGAATTAAATGACTGATTTTGAGTTGCATTGTGGGAAACATAAAATCATAACAATTAATAGGATGTACAAATTCTTTGTAAGAAATGTACAATATTACATATAGAGTAGAGTATATAGCCTAGTTTCAAGATTTTAATATAATATTTTGGATTACAGGCCTATCATATAGGCTATTTCAGCCTCAAACGCAGTTTTTTTTTTAAAGCAACAAAGTCCAACAGCCTGAAAATCCTTATGATTTAGGTGGCACCACATAAAAAAAATGGCCTAAATAAAAAAAAATGTAATAGATAAAAAATAAATGAGCACCAGAAATAATGTTTAGAATGGAGGAGCATATTCACATTCAATTCACATTTATTTGTATAACGCTTTTCACAATACATATCGGTTCAAAGCAGCTTCACAGAAAAATGCATGCATCTACAAAGTGATTTGTCCACGTTATGCATTTCAGAAAAACATATATACAAAGCACATATTAGCTAACAATGTATCATTAATCAATCCATCGGCGTCGGAACCATTGTATGTGGGTGGGACAAGACCCACCCACTTTTTACGATCAATGATATGACTCACTTTTATCGTCTCTAACATTCAGCACGTCTGTTTACCTTCCCCTAATCGATAAACACTTATTAGTAAACACATGTTAGACGCTTTATTTCCACTTTTCTAATATTTTCTTAATTTTTATTGAAAATAAATGCCTTTCCGATCTGATATGTGATGGGAAAAGGGAGAGGATTGAGTTCGGCGAAAGGCGGACTCGAACCGCAGGTCGATTTGTGTCAAAAGTTGGTGCTGTGCGTCTTACCCCTACACCACTGACGCGCTAAATGATACGGCGATTTCCGTTACTTTGTCTTCCGAACTAACAAGCAAAGCGGTATATTTCTACTTAATGTAATTCTGAGGACCCACCCACATTTGTTTTGCTTCCGACGCCCATGAATCAATATAATAATCAGTATAATAATTCAGGCACAGAAATAGGCATATTGCATTGTTTATCAATTCATGAAAATAACATTAGAACAATGAAACATTAAACTTTTAATGGCAAATGAAACTTTTATTTCTATAGGCCTAAATATGATTACAGAGGGTTAAAAGACAAAAAGAAAAAGAAACAAATTTAGAAACTTATATGGATATAGGCCTAGGCTACAACCTAAAATAGGCTACAGACACTTGACGGGTGATTTTTCGCTTTTGCACTTGTGTTTTTCCTGAAAAGGGCAGATTTGTTTGCTGCACCCCCAGCACGGCTGAACATCATGGTCTTCATCAGCAGTGTCGCGATGACAAAGATCGCAGCCTTCGTTTTTCACTTTACTGCGAACCAGCCGTCGAAGCTCCCTGCGTTTATTGTCATCCATACAGCACGCCACGTCAATCACAGTGATTCGACTGGGGTCCCACACGCAGTCCTCTTCGCGACCAGACTTGATGGTGGAGATCTTGCTGTTTGGCGGAACCCACGCGCAGTCGTACCCGTTGCTGTGCCACGATTTCTGGAGAGGATGATTGTCACAGTCTATTTTCTTCACTTTTCCAACACGCACCCGTAGTTTGAAAACGACTTTGTCGTTGTTGTCAGTTTTGAGAGGGTAACACATGGCTTTAGCCCTGTTACGACTGACATAAACGCCGGGGCCCAGCAGTCCATCTTTAGAGCGTTCAAATCCTTTAATAATGATAGCCGTGGCGTTTTGCAAATGTGCGCCGTGATACATTGTGTATACACGGTCTGACTTTGGTTCCTGGTTCTCGGACAGAGACTTGCCGTCTTTAACAGCTTTCCAGCCACAGAAAGATACCTCTCTCTCCATTCTAAGATTGAATACGTAGATTGAATTAGTACTTGCACTCAATAAAACAGCCTTTTATGTTTAAAATCCACGGAAATCAGCGTTAAAAGAGAAAATGTGCTCACCTTCTTCCAAATCGTCTGTGGCACCCGGCAACTTTCTACTTTCGATTTCGTTACTTGCTAAATAAAAGCCATCGCGAGATTCCAAAACCTTTCATCGTCGATCTCACAAAACAAGGCGTTAAAACCACACACACGCACACAAATTACGTTTTATGAGTAGCCAAATGTAGCCTAAAACAACAACAACAACAACAAAACCCACACAACATTCCCATGACAACTTTCTATTTTAAATAGGCATATATTAGGCTATATAAAGTAAATCGTTTTTACAGGTACAGTCAGCAGCATTTGCCTTTGATGCACTATTTAAAAAAATTAAAAAAAACAATTCAGCATTTGACTCAACTTTGTTTCTATCTATAAGATTTTGTTTCTATCCATCCAATAACTTGTCACTTAAAGTTTTGTCAAGTTTATCGTGTCAATGAGTAGGCTAGATCGTAGTGACTTTGCTTAAAAGTTAAGGCAGCAATTAGGTACACTAGTTTAAAAAAACTTATATTCTTTAAGTTTTAGTGGATTGATCACAGCATGAATTATCCATTATGGGCTTATCCACCAGGGTATCCTTACAAATATCCTCTAAAAAGAAAAGTTTTTAAACTAAATGAAATAAAACTAAACAGATATATAGGCCTACGTTTGATGATTTATATATGTTCCCTTGTCTTCATTCTGTTTAAGTAGCTACTGTAACTTTTCGTCATCATTTTCCTCGCTATAATATTCAGCTTTTAATACGGCTGTCACACTCCCCATTTTTCAACAGTGCAGCCTTAATAGTGTACTCTGATCTACAGTAGATGCAAATTATTAAGAAACGTCTCCAAGCCAGTTATTTGCATTTAACCAAATTACGAAGGCTTCACAAGCGAAACCATGTGAAGGGTATGAATAGAGGTGCGTGAGCTTGACCATAAGCTAGCCTACATATGTCTACTTGAGTTTTTAAATCTTCTCTCTTCATTTGATAAAATGAACGTGGTATGAGTTCTGCTGGAATAGGAATCAAAATTGAAGACCTGAGAAACCTGACAGCGCACGGCTAAAATTATGATGGAGACAGGTGAGAGTTTGTGAAAACGATATTTTCATTTATTTCATTCGATGTTCAATTTGTAAAGCATTAATAATGGGGCTGCATTTTTTTCGCTCTTGTCATCTAAATATATCTACCTACCTAAATCTAACAGTTGTGAGAAAGAACGTCATATTTGATGCAAAGTTTAAAAAAAACGTTTTGACCCTGATTTAGAACGTAATAAATGAAACGATTCAAAGTGACTTTTTTTTTTCTCCCCAAAATCTGTAGGCTATAGCAACTGACGCGTGAAAATGAAATACGGATTCTATTTAACTATAGGCTACTTGTTAAAAGATAACAGAAAGGGGAAGTAAACAATACAATAATGTCTGTACTCTGGCACTGGATTTATTTTTCTAAGAATGTGGGCAATTTATTAAAAGAGCCTGTTATCGACACAGGTGACTATATATAATAGATGTCTCAAAAGTGAAGACAAAGAGTGTAAAGTACCTAAATATTGCGTATCTTCTGTCAAAGCCAGGGCAACATTTAAGACCCCTCTTTTCTCTTTCTACCTGTCAACTGCATTATGACTGTTAACGGGTGGATTATGACATAAGGCTAAATGACTATGCGTGCACACCCTAGACCACAGATGAGACAGGTGTGTGTCAGAGAGAGAGAGAGAGAGAGAGAGAGAGAGAGAGAGAGAGAGAGAGAGAGAGAGAGAGAGAGAGAGAGAGAGAGAGAGAGAGAGAGATACGAGTCTACGACTGAAAACGGACATTGGCCGTATTAAAACATAAGAGAACTGAGGAGAAATTCCACTCCTAAATGAGAAGCTTTTTGCCCAAGCATCTGAATTTGAAACCTAACGATTTAAAAGCCTAACAATGTTACATGTTAAATTGTTTAACACTAAATATTTTGCAATTATTTTTCCTCAGACATAGACGTGCAACATGGCTAATGTGCTCTCGGTTATGTAGTTAAACAGAGATTTACAACTGGAGTTCTCAATCTATATGTGCAAAGTTTAGTTTTGTTGTTTTCAATTGAAACGGAAGACTATGACTGGGTAGTGTTTGAGTAGAATTGTATCTCCAGTCACCAGAAGATGAACTTCAATATAACGTTAATATTCTGTTTAAATGATTGTGTAAAATTAGTGCATCTGTTTTACTGACAATTCTGTTTCTACCCCTAAAACCATGGCATCTTTCATCAACAAAGGAAAACATAAGGCCATGATGAATCAATTTCTAGTAATATCACAAGTTGACCTATTTATAAGAAATGCATATGGTTTAAAACACATTCAAGTTCATATTTAACACATTTTATAGATCTTATTTGCATGAATATTTTTAAGAGCTGCTCAGCAATAAAACCTGTCAGCTTTCATTTACAGTCCAATTCAGGGTTAGTCTAACTTCTATAAAAAAATTAAAAAAAAAAAAGCCTAAATAAACAATTTAAATACTTTTAATCAAAATTTAAAAGTTAAGTTTGCTTAATGAAGATGTAACAGGTTCTAAGCAGCAGGTTCTCCTTGGGTACCCAATAGATGTTTCACCAAAAAACAAACAAACAAACATCAGAATGGTTCTGTATATGGTATAACAATTCATGATTCATCAATGATTTAAAAGATATAACAAATAATCATTTATCAACTATTCAAATGTGAATGGCTGTGAATTTTATAAAGTAAACCTATATTTGCAACAACAAAAAACTACATTATTTTTTTGGCTGTAAAAATGTTGTAAAGCCTGTGAACACTGGGAAATAATGCAAAAGATATTAAAGCAAACTTTTTGTGAATGCAGCATGACTTATGTTTTTACTTCTCATTATGGTTTATTCTATCGAATGATATATGCCCATGTGGAAAAAAGGCTTGTTAATATCCACAACAAAGCAACAGTAGCCTAACAGTGTGTGTTTTAAATAAACCATACAAAAAACTGCATTCACAATAAGGTTGCTTTAAGTATATTTTGCATACTTGCAGTGTTGAACAATAACTACTAGTTTCACAGTCATATGATAATGTAGATTTTTTTTGCAGTCTCTTTAAATAAAAATAAAAAAAGATCTATTAGGCTATTGTTGCTTTGTTGAACTGATTGAGTCACTGCTCTGAAGTGTAAAGTCACTATCAATGAAAGCTTTTGGAACATATACTTTATTTGCATGTCTATATTATGTAGGTTCATATAAATACATGTATTCATTTTTTTTTTCCTTTACATTATAATTATTGGCAGGTTAGTTACTCCAGAAACATCAGATTAACCAGAGGATTTCTTTCTTTTTTTTTTTTTTACTTTGCTTTGCTAGACAGCACAGTGTTTTTTTTTTAACGCTTCATTTTCTTTGTTTCTAATTGACAGATATTTATTCAAAAAAGACATAAAAAACTGTAAATATATTTCTTTCTCCCCTCAGAGTATTCCAAGAGAGTATACCAAGGTGTCAGAGTCAAGCACACGGTCAAAGATCTTCTAGCAGAGAAGCGATTACGACAAACAAATGCACCCCGATTCAGTGTAAGTTAGCCATCATTCTCACATTCTTGTTGTCTGATGTTCTTAATAATCCCATATCCTTAAGTATTTTACTCAGTACATTTTTTTATTCAAACACGATCTACTATGTAGACAAAATACACTCACAATATACAAACAAACAGAAGTATAAAGTGTAAGATATCTCACACAGAAACAGTATTCAGAGAATCCATGCTTGTCATGTCCTTGTTACTTTTAAGAGATAAATATCAGGCACACCTGCCAAAATCAGATCTACCTTCCTGAAAGGGGACAGAAAGGCATTGTTACCAGTAGACGGTTAAACCCAAGCCTTAACCGAGGTCATCACTGAGGGATTTGCTAACAAGATACAAAAGAACACAGTCCTTGTGCTCAAGTTGTTGTCGGCTTTTGTCTCGTGTCCTTACTGAAACTAATAGACCTTTCGGTTCATGCAAATGCCTCAGACGGGGTGGTTGGCCTTTTAACATATATCTGAACAATGGTCTAGCAAAGACTTTCCCATTACATATTCTACAAGATAAATAAAAGCATTAAATCATTTTACAAATAAATAGTTAACTACTATAAGAATTCCCTTTAGAATTGAAAAGTGTCTCTGTGTGGCATGTACTGACTGCAAGTCTCTAACAAAGAACGATATCTACTAAACAAATGAACTTTAATTCCATTGCATTCTTCCCCGGTACGTCGCAGAGTCAACTGGGATATGTTCCCAGTCATCCAATGATTTCTTTAGATCCTTGTGGCAAAATCTCATGAGAAGAGTACACACTCCACCGGAGGCAAGCGTACACATGGAGCGAGGGGGTGCAGGCGGGTGGTGGGGGAGCACTGTTGTGACACTGGCAAATCATATTCAAATATCCTCCCACATGATTTGACTGGCTTTCAACAGAACAAGCACTAAAACTTGAGCCTTCCTGTCTTTTTCTCCATATTCTCACTGGCTGCAAGTCAGGTAAAATACAAAGCAGCACACTGGGGGGGTTTATGTTTCTCTTTGCCTGTAAACTGTAGGGGGATTCGTGTGTTTTCATTACACACAGTCTTTTTAAGTGTAGTCTATGAGAAACACACACACACACACTGTGTTAGTGTCAGTGACAATGACTCTCTAAATTTTTTTTGGTTTTCAGACAAGCAGCAGTTCCTCTCAGCCAGCTTTTGTGCCAATGCCCGGTGAGTCCGTCTGGTAAAGATTATCCACAGCTAGATCTAATTAGATAGGTTCAGATCTAACAGGTGTGCTCAGTGAGAAGCTAATTCATCTGGAATCAGGGAGTTAACGAAATTTCCTGCTTCCTCGTGCAGGGTCACACGTGCTTCCTGGTTACTACAGTATGCGAAGATCCTTCCTCCCAGACTCAGAGCTCTGCCATCCCATGAAGCAGTACCCATCACCAGACACTTACTCTTCAGCACTGGGAAGCAAGGCCTTTTCATACGATCACCCCTCCACTTACCCTTCCTTCATTGACAGCTACTACACTCCTGATTCATATGGAGATTACAGAGGGCCAACATCTTATACCACCAGTGGAGGGTCACTGTTTCCACCATCTACACTACCAACACTACTACCAACTCTGTCTGGAGAGTCATCGTCACACTTGCTCTTGGTATTTACACGTTCTACAATTTATATTATTTGGGTCAAATATTAGAGTGTCCATGATAAAGAAAAACACAAATTTTACTAATTTAGATAAGAGCACAATGGTTACATACTATGCGTGTTCATATATATATATATATATATACACATCATACATTTTGGGTGAAGATTGGGATCAGTAAGAATAAAAAATAATATTTTTATTCAGTAAGGGCCCATTAAATTGACCAAAAGTGAGAGTAAACACATGTATAATGATTTCTATTTCCAATAAAAGCTGTTCTTTTGAACATTCTGTGATGATCAAAGAGTTCTGGATTTCCAAAAAATACTAAGCAGTACAACCATTTTCAACCTTGATAATAATAATAAATGTTTCTTGAGCACCAAATCAGCATATTAGAATGATTTCTGAAGGATCGTGTGACACTGAAGTCTGGAGTAATGATGCTGAAAATTCAACTTTGCCATCATAGGAATAAATTGCATTTTAAAATGTATTACAATAGAAAAAATATATTTTAAATTGTAATAATATTATAGATTTTACTTTTTATTTTTGTTCAAATAAACGCAGCCTAAGAGACTTCTTTCAAAACATTAATATATCTCACAGACTCAAAACTTTTGAACAGTAGTGCAACCTCACAAAGTTATTTTTTTGTTGTTGTTAAGATTAACAGATAAAACGGGTTAAACAGATAAAAAAAACAAGTGTCACGTCATTGTTGCATTTTCTAACCATATTAATGAAAAGGTTAATAAGCAATGTTGCTTTTTCTAAAGGTGTTGCATTATTTGTTTGTTTTACTGTATTTATTGTATAGTATTATGTCTGCATTTCTCCATTTTATTTCTGGTTCCTGTTTTTGTATCACTTTGAGAATGTGAAAAGTGCATTAGAAATAAAATTAATTATTATTATTAATTCTCTATTTCTACAGAGAGACCCTTGGGATCAGCCATCAGAGGACCCAGTCAGTCAGTCAGAAGTCATATGTCCCGAGGGTCCAACCCCTGTGACAGACTCACCATCTCTGGGAGGGCCTGATTCTGGCGGTTCCTCTCCATACCGTCTATCCTCGGGGCGCAGTGGGAGCTCCATCCCATCCAGCTCTCAGCCTTATACTCTACAACCCCTGGAAGACGTCCCATACCCAGCAGCATCCTACACCTCTGCCTCCAGCTACTCCTGCCCACCGTACATGGTGACACCTGGAGATCTGGCTGTGGTGAAGATGACAGCTGTCACCTCAGAGGAGACTAGTGGTGGAGTGGTGTCTCTCAGTGACACTACATCCTGGGCTAAAGATGATGGAACTGGCACCTGGTTGTCATACGAGACTAGGAGGGCCTTTTAAGAGGCTTAAATGACAATACAAAAAACTGTGGACTAATCATTTGCAATTACACAGCCTCTCGCCTCTCTATTCTTATACAGAAGGAGATTAAATACAACATCCATCATAAAGATGACCTCCTCAAGAAATGCTGATCACGATTCAACAATTTTTAAACTGTTTATATTGCGTGAGGATACGACAAAAAAAATGTGCTGATAGTTTAGTTAATTCAGGTTTTAATTATGAATTTTACATGTCCAAGCGTTTTAGAATGAATTAGAAGCAATGTTCGCTTTTTTCCCCCTCTTTCATACATTTTAATTGTAACATCAATCCTCAAAGGAAAAGGCTTTACTGGTCACGAATATAATTCGCAAACAATACAAAACAAAACTTTAAGACAACAATGTTAGACTTTTGTCAGGAATGCCAATATATAAAAAATAAACATGTTTTGGCTTTAAAGAAAGTGTGTTATCTTTATAGAATAGAACAGCTGTTCTAAGGAACTTACCTCGCGATATGAGTACTGTTGTTAGGACGCCACTGCGTTGTTAAGTTAAGGCCCCCTTGGTGACAGGAGTGAATGAGGACACGAACACATCGCCTGTTCAAATTTCTCTCACTTCGGTCAATGTATCTCTTATAAGTCGTGCATTTATCAAGCAATAAAACTATCCAACTAATAAACAAAACATGAACGTATAGTAAAAAATATACTAGTCGAAATAAGCTATTTGAATTTGCAGAAACTTTTATAAGGGCTTCTATTTGTGCGCCACCACGTTGCTAGGTGCTTTTTGTTTTTGTTCTTCTGGAGAGCAGCGCACGTCAAACTTTCGGAAGTTTTAAGCTACCGTATTTCTTTGCAGATACCATTTTCTGATTACAACTAACTGTTACGTGTACTAGTTGTTTTGCAGTTGCCTTAAAGATAAAGTTCATCTAATAAAAACCGTGCACTAGCTTAGCCTAGTTTGCCCTTTTCGCCTAAAAGTCTGTCTTGCTTTCCTTATAAGTTACTGTCCAGTTGCAAAACAAGCCATGAGGAGAAAACTGCCTAAACGATATGCTTACGTGTGTTAACTGTGTAACTTACTGAGTTTTACTAGCTTACCTGAAAAGTCATCGGACTCTTCCTCTGGGTCAAGGCTTCATCGCTGACGATGGATCAGTATCACATTTTGGAGGTTATCGGGGAAGGGTCATTCGGCCGAGTGTACAAAGGCCGCAGGAAGTTTAGCGGCCAGGTGAGCACTGCATGATGTGCACCGTCCGCGGTGACAGAAATTCACATTTTAATTTGCCCCCTGGAATTAATTTCAGGGATATTTTTATGAGGGGATTTCTAACCATACAATAACACAGAATTTCCTATATCTCAGTTAATTCTCAGTCTGAACAATAGGGAAAAAATAAACACAACAATGTTTGTTCAGCGACTTAGAACTTCAGTCAGCCAATCAGAATCAAGCATTCTTGACTCTCGCGATATAAATGACCATAATTATTCATCTCTGTCTACATTACAGAAAATTGTGACATAATTTGGATGTTTTCATAATTGTCTGGGCTATTTGTTGTTTGTTTTTTCTTTCATCAAAAATCATGTCATATTAGGCCCACATTCAAAAACCCTTACCTCCAAGGCATAAAACACAAAGAAAACAACAATTATAATAGAAAGAAACTGGCTTTATTAAAGACAGAATCTCTCTCTGTCAGAGTAACATCAACACTTTATTTTCTAGGTCGTGGCTCTGAAGTTCATTCCCAAGGTTGGCCGCTCAGAGAAGGACCTGCGCAGTTTGAAAAGAGAGATTGACATCATGAGGGGGCTTAAGCATCCCAACATAGTGCTGCTTTTAGACAGCTTTGAGACAGAGAGGGAGGTATGATTGTCACGACGTGATCCCAAATCATGTTACACTTTCACTGTTCCATCTCTGTTCCTACAGTAGAACCTGGTGCTTCCAGTATAACGGCATGTTGAATGAAACCTAGCTCCCAGGGTTTTCAATTTTAACATTCAAATTTCTAGGGAGTAGTTCTCGTTGGCAAAATGTAATAAAATGTTTAGACGTTAGGATACTGGTGTAGGTACAAAAGCAGTGAGCTTGTGACTTTGATCGTCCCATTAAAATGTGTAACTGAAAAAACTGTTAGTAAGAACAGTTTAAAAACAGGACTGAATTTGTGTCAGAGGAATAATTAGAGCATGTATTCCTCTGACAGGTGGTGGTGGTGACAGAGTATGCAGAGGGTGAGCTGTTTCAAATCCTGGAGGACGATGGTAGTTTACCTGAAAATCAGGTACATCAGCGGTCACACTGTTTTACAGTAGCCAATAACTCAACATATTAGATTTGTACCATTTCTAGATAATGAATTTATTAATGCTGTGTATTATGCTAGAACTATCTAAGGCCTGGTTTACATCTTTCTAGACATTAAAAGCTAATAATATCATCAGTGATGCACATACAAAATTAAAGTATGCCATACAAATTAGAATAAACATCATAACATTTAACCTAAGGTAAATGTATTTTTGGAAAATGCATACAGTTTATCGTATAGTTCATCACTTTTATTTCTTCGATTTGATGAAGTGCTGGATTTTCTGGTGCCTGGACCTAGACACACTCACCTGCTAACCAGTTATCTTACTTCTTGTGTAGGTGTGTGAAATAGCCTGCCAGCTTGTTTCTGCCCTGTATTATCTGCACTCCCATCGCATATTGCACCGTGACATGAAACCACAAAACATTCTGCTGGGAAAAGGAGGAGTAATAAAGCTCTGTGACTTTGGGTTAGTATCACCAATTGTTATATATATATATATATATATATATATATATATATATATATACACAAACACACATATACATAAAACGTATACAAAAACGCAAAACAAAAACATATAATTTAATCTCTAAAAACATAATCGTGTCATATTCTCTTGACTATTCACAGATTTGCTCGAGCCATGAGTGTGTCCACCTTGGTGTTGACCTCTATTAAGGGGACGCCTCTCTACATGTCTCCAGAATTAGTGGAAGAGAAACCTTATGACCACTCAGCTGACCTTTGGTCTCTGGGCTGCATTCTCTATGAGCTCCACACGGGGGCGCCTCCGTTCTACACCAACTCCATCTTTCAACTGGTGCAGCTTATAGTGAGAGATCCAGTCAAATGGCCAGAGAACATGAGCCAAGACTGCTTGGTATGGAGTAATTACTTTTCACATGAAAACCTCTGACTCTGACCATTAAATCGAATTAGTCTGAATTTGATTGAATGTTTGACACACAGATCGAAAAAAAGTGTTACTATTTGTCAGTATGCACTGGTTGTGGTAACATTAAATAGTACAGATTTTAAAACCCTTCCCTTTAATTGCGCTGTCTGTGGGTTCTCTTAATTTAGAGTTTTCTGAAGGGGTTGTTGATGAAAGACCCAGAAAAGAGGCTGTCATGGCCTGACCTGCTTCATCACCCTTTTGTTGCAGATGGAGTTTTAAGTGAGGATTACTTACAGTTTGTATTTTCTATGTACACATATCTGTAAACTATTATTTAAAAGAAAATATTTAATTGTAATAATAATCAAATATATAAAAAATATGATTTTGTTTATATATTCATCTAAAATGGTGCCTTGTGCTGCTCTTTGTTTTAACAGTGGTGTCAGACGAGGGTTCGAGCAACCCCCTCACAGTCCCAGCCAGCCCAGACCTACAGGCTCTGAAACACCAGCAGGCTGCTGAGAAGAAAACGGCACGCAGTGGAGAGGGCAAACTACTGCGTAAAGCTAGAGAGCTTCAAGAGAAAAAGACTAACAAACGGGTAAACTCAAGCTAACAACAGCAGGCATAAACAAAGTTTGTCTTTCTTCGTTTTCTGTATTAGGAGGTTATGAATCTGTTTTTTAGGTTTCTTCCTGTCTGATTTATTTTATTTTTGCAGTAAGTTGAACTTTATGTAAAAACAAAAAACAAACAAAAAATAATGCTATTGGTGTGATTTGTGAAAATGCGACAGTTTACTTTATTATGGAATATGGAGCAAATGTGGAATCATCTGAGAAGAAAGAGCTTTCAAAGTATCCATTTCTGTGGATGTGAAATAATACAATTGTGTTGGCTGTTGTTTTACTAGGAGATTGCGAGTGGAAGTGCAGCCCGCGCCAGTCAGACACGCTGTAAGACAGCTTCTGCTGGAGGAGCCCCCACCACTGGCCACTCATTGGGCAGCACCTTTTCAGTGTATCAAAATTCATCTCAGCCAGGAACCAATCAGCATCAAGCAAATGACAACAGTGTTACCAGGTAGTATTTCCATCTAGAATTTGAATTTGAAAACCTGCGGACCTCAACTTAAAAAAAGGTATGTTAACAATGTTGCTGTGACAGTGAAATTGATGTTTTGACCAGCGTGAAGGAATGAATATATTATAAATCCAAATGTAGAGAAGTGAAATAGTCAAAAAGCCTGTTTAAACCAAGGGTAAAAGATATAGTGAGGAATCCGATTTTTAAAAGCTAAAAACACATTCATTGCAAATGTATTATGTTCATTTTTTATTAAATTTGAGTAAATTACTGACTCTTAATGGCCCTCTTCCCCATGTTCCCTTTCGTTCTTAGGGTGCGCTCAGCTCCACATAAAGGCCAGATCAGTAGAGACTACGAGAGGGAGTTCCCTTCAGTAGAGGTGGGACCCCGGCAAGTTATGAAACGCCCTGGACATCCGCGGACCAGTCTGGCTTCTGTCAGGATGGACAGTGAGGTTGTTATTTTAATAATTTCAAATTAAATTGTGGATTTAGTTGGAGCAAACTACTAATGTCAGATCTGTCACATGGTTTTCCCACTAAATCTGTTCATAATGCAGGAACAAGATATCGACAGTGATTATGAGGGGCAAAAATTGATCGAATTAAGTGACCGGGGCCCTGTGAACACTTCCATCCTTCAGAGGTTAAAAGCCAAGCTGCTCTTAGCCAAAAAACAGGTAGTGTTCTGTTAAATGTCACAAGAGCAGCTGTTTGAACTGGGTAAGTGAGTGTGATTCAGAGTATTAAAGACACACTGATCTGTCCAGCTATTGAGCAGGAAAGGTGAAGAGGCCTCTTCAATTCTACAGCCACTAAAGATCCTCAGGAACATTGTTCAGAGCTGTCAGTCCGAGGATGTTGAAAGAGTGGGCAAGGAGTTGGAACTGCCTCATCTACTGTTCAGCCTGACTGAGGATATCCTGAACATTCCAGATCTAATGCAGGTCACAAAAATGAATATGCATATTCTATTCACATGATTATTATTTTAAACATATATTTTATAAGTTGTTTTAAATTATTTTATTTTAATTGGTACATAATTTGGGTTTCATCAAAACGTAAATTGTTTCATCAAATCTATGGGAGGTCATACTTGATTTCTGACCGATTGTTATTATTTGCCAAAGGAATCCCAGGGTGAGATAATATTAGGAGATCTGATGAGTGCTCTCATAATGTACCTGGAAAAATGCCCGGGCTGGGAGATAAAGGGGAGGAGGTATGGATTTCTGAATTGTTTTTAATGTACAGAGTTAGAGTACACTTTTTTTTTTTCTCCACTGAAATTGTTTTTACTTTCATTACTTCAGTAAATCTATTGTTCCTTTTTTAAAATGAAAGAATATTTAGTGTTAATTGCATAATCTTTGTTAGGCTGTCGTTATCTCAACTGCAGCTGAGCTTTTAGTACAATTTTAATCTTAGTGTTATTTTATGAGAAATATTTTCTCTCATCAGAGCTGAGGATCTCTGTCAGCTATTTATATCAGTATTTCTCTGTCGTGACCAAAAGCGTTCAGCGGTAAGTGCCTCTATCTGAAAGATTTTTCTCCCTAGTTTGTGTCAAATTCACTTTTAATCTGGAAAAATGAAGTACAATAATTGTAAGATGTCTGGTTTCATTTGCATTACGCTTGTGATTTTGTGGTCTCTCCTACAGCTTTTGGCAACTGCAGTCTTAACCTTGTTCACTCACCTAGGTATAACTGTGAATATTGGTATGGAAAGGCTTTCAAGCTTTTTGGGGAATATTTTGACAGACACAGCAGAGGTACAATTACATTATTTATACTGTGAATAAGGGTTAACTCTGTTTAGAGTAATTAAAGTCATTGATGTGATGAAATCCAGTGTAGTCACTCTCACACTCACTCTCTCTCTCTCTCTCTCTCTCTCTCTCTCTCTCTCTCTCTCTCTCTCTCTCTCTCTCTCTCTCTCTCTCTCCCCTCCCACCATCTGTGTGCTCTCTCTTTTTCTTTCGTATAGGCACATAACCCCTTACCTGCAGGTTGGGGCATGTGTGACGGCCTTCTGTCACTGATTCTCCACAGACTATCTGAGGTAATTCCTCTCAGATTAATTGTGCTGTGTTAATTATAGAGATATACCAATAATCAGTTTCACTGAATAATTGGTTTTCAATTTTTTAAATATTGGATCTACAATAAATGGCACCATTTGATGTCTCTTAAGAGCAGCACCCAATCGAATGTATTCATTTTTCTATTTTATTTAGTCTTATATACACATATGTGACCCTGGACCACAAAACCCGTCATAAATTGCACAGGTATATTTGTGGCAATAGCCAACTATACATTGTATGGGTCAAAATGATCAATTTTTCTTTTATGCAAAAAATCATTAGGATATTATGTAAAGATCTTGTTCCATGAAGATATTTTGTAAATTTCCTACTGTAAATATATCAACAAATTATTATTAGTAGTAATTTACATTGCTAAGGACTTCATTTGGACAACTTTAAAGGAGATTTTCTAAATTTTTAGATTTTTTGCACCCTCAGATTCCAGATTTTCAAATAGTTGTATCTCGGCCAAATATTGTCATATCCTAACAAACCATACATCAATGGAAAGCTTATTTAATCATCGTTCTGTTTTTATTTTCTCAAATTGACCCCTTATGACTGGTTTTGTGGTCCAGGGTCACATGTTGTATAATATTACATAAATACAACATAATATTACAAAATGTGGTTGTCATTGATAAGTATTAATATTGCCCTATTTTTATTGTTGTAATACAATGATCATTGAATTATTGTTAGTTATTTTGTTAAGTCAAATAAATCAGCAATAAACATAAAAAACTAAAAATAATCTGTTTCACAAAAACAAAATACTATTAGGCATATGTGTTAAACTCGTAATGAAATGGAAGTAGGGACAAATATTTTCTTTCATATTGTGACGTACATCCGAGTGAAGCAGAATAAAGAAAAAAAATGTAGGGGGGTGGGGCTTGGTTTTCTCCATCGATTGTTGATTGGATTTTGAGATGTGGGCGTTATACGTCCACAGAAAAGTAGTTTCACCAGAAAACCAAGTTACGAGATTTTAATTAAAAGTTAAAGGGATAGTTCACACAAAAATGAAAATTCTGTGAATTTTTCTTTCTTTTGCTGAACACAAAGGATTTCATGTTTGTAACCAAGCAGATCTCGGCAGCCATTGACTACCATAGTGTGTGTGTGTGTGGTGGGGGGGATACTAAGCTAGCCAATGGCTGCCAAGATCTGCTTGGTTACAAACATTCTTCCAAATATCTTCCTTTGTGTTCAGCAAAATAAAGAAATTAATACAGGTTTGAAACAACTTGAGCGTGACTAAATGATGACAGAATTTTCTTTTTTTGGGGGGGTGAACTATCCCTTTAAGGTTTAAATTTAAAAATTGTAAATACATTTTTTATTTTAAATTAATCTCATGCATGGATCATGATCAGTAATATGGTAGGGTAATAGTAGGGTGAATATTCATGTGCTGTCTAATCACCATTATTTACTTTTTCCTTCACTGATGAAAGTGTGAAAGCAGCTCACTGCTCGACTTTCAGGACTCAGAGCTTTGGCCCTGCTTGTGGGCTACAGTGAACACCACACTGGAAAACACAATATCTGAGAGATGCCATTTCTCTCCTAATGGTACTGAACACCAACAGAACATTCACTCATTTCTGTATTGCAGCTTTAATATACCAGTAATTTAATAACATACTGTACATTTGTCTCTCACAGGTCTGTATGCGTTTCTCTCTCTCGCTTTACTGGTTTTCTCCAACAATCCATACAACTGTGTGGCTTTTCTGTCAGATAACTCCACAAAATGCTCCTCTGCCCTCGGCCACCTTCTCACTTGGTGAGCATCAACTATCACCCTAAAGCCTTACTATGGTGTCAAACATATTCTTTTTTATATTAGTGTTTAATTGAAGTGCATCTCTCAGTGGTTTACAGTATATTTTATACCTCACAGCAGTGCTGCATTGCTTGAGCATGGCCTTTTCTGGGGTGACTCTGAAATAAACAGCCTATCAGTGATGAGCTGTCATCTTCTCTGCATCCCCTTCTCTCTGGAGTTACCCTTAGAAAAACTTCTGCCTGTTCTCCAATCGTATCAAAGCTCAAATATTGTGGCCGGTCTAGTGCAGGTATGGTATAAAAAATGCTCCACTGTTTTCAGATGGCGGTGTCTATTGGAATATCGGAAATGGAATTTTTGTATTTCTTATTTTTCTGCTGACTTGTCTTCTTGTTCAGATGATTCAAACTCTTCCCATCGCCCTGGTGGAGCTTCCGCTGTGTCTTCTGAATCGTCTACTGCTATCAGACCCACAGCACACAGCTCCATGCCTTATCACTGCAGCCCAGGCCTCCGCTTTCCTCCCTCTCAGCACCGAAAGCCCAGACAATGGGGCAGACCACACTCAGAATCAACTTAACCACTTCGGGAATGGTGTGGAGCAATTTAAAAGCAATAGAAGTGCAAAGAAAACCAAGATCGATCATACCAAAGGTGACATCAATTCAAAGAAGAGGTTACAGCGGCTCAAAGGCTGTATAGATGCATCTAAGGAAAAAAATTATTCCTTAAAGGCTCAACACCAGCCATTCAAAAGCAAGACTGAAAAGTTCAGGGAGGTGCAACCAAAAACCAAAATATATCCGCAGAAGACCATGGAACATTTAAGAGATAAAATTGAGCATCAGAGCAGTTGTATAGAGGAGCTCATGGACAGTTTGGAGATCCATGGCAGTCCTGCAGGATGTCTTCAAGATCTCTCAGCTCAGCAAGAGTGCAGCATCAGCTGGCTTATAGACAGTCTGGAGGAGTTAAGGAGATGTGGTGATCACCCCAAGGTCTCCACGGCTAAAATTCGATCCTCACCAGAAGAGGTCAGAACAGCAGGTTCTCTGTTAGCTGTGTTGCTACAAAGTGAACTTCTCTGTGGGTGTGCAGTGGAACTTCTCATCCTTCTCTCCCAACTAACACGTCATCTCACCCATCAGTTTTTATTCTTTTTTCCCATCAAAACCACCCAACTGCGGCTTGCATTGCACCACCGAGATGATGGAATCAGAGCCGCATGCTGTGGCTTACTGGGCTCAGGTGTCTGGCAGGTCATCAGTGAATCAAAGTTTGACCTATTCCAGGACCTGTTAGGTTGCCTGTGCGATCCTGCTTCATCTGTTCGCAGGACAGCCTGCAAGGCGGTGGGAAACTGGCTAAGTGGAATGGGAAAAAATATTTCCAGTAAAGGTTTTAAGAATACAACTGACATAAATGCCTTGTCTGTACAAGACAAATCGAGGCGGACACCAGTAATGGAAGCCGTCAAACATAATGAGGAAGATGTATGGATGGAGCTCGCCATAGGAGCCGCCCCTCCCCTCGCGTCTCTTCTGTCAGATGCTGATAATGTCATTCGACAGCACTGCTGTTGGGCCTTGGGTTACCTGGCCACTTTCAGCGGAGGGGATGGAGCGCTTATCAATGTAGATGCTCCAGGCTTGATTCTCCAAACTGCCTGTAATGATTCCCATCATGCAGTGCGACGGGCAGCTGTGGCCACTCTGCGTGTGTTTATCCAACAAAACACATTACTACAGGTGAGAGCAGTGTGAATCAGTTTTGAATAACATATTTAGATGTTTTCTATACCCTCCAAGAGAATTAAGAGAGTCATGGCATTCATTATACTCCAGTATAGTCGGGCAAAGAGTGCAGCTCTTGTTGAATTGTATTTAAACACTGAATCAAAATTAATATAGAGCTGCTTTTGTGCTGTATTGCATCATTTTGACAATTGTGCAAAAAAAATTGAAAGACAGACAAAGCTGGTGGGGGGAAAATCCTTACGGTCATTTTCACATTTTCTCCTTCCCTTCCTCAAGGCTCTGAGGTCTCTAGATGCAGGAAGAAAACTCTGTGGCACATCCCGAAGCTCTTTATTTCAGAGGGATTATCAGTGGCTTGTCAGCAAGTTGGACGGGTCAGTTGAAGGAAAAACCTAAATGTCAGCCTCATAGTCTGTGTGCAAGAGAGAGGATGCAATTTCTCATTATCTAAATATGTGTTGCTGGCTGCTTCTGTGGCTGAGAAAGCTTTCTTTTTTTGTATTTATTTGATCTGTGATCAAACGATTTTGACTGAAATTCTGTCTATGTATTTTGAGAAAATTAAATCTTACATTTAATATTACATTTAGATGGATTTCAAATATAAGTTTGAAACTTTTTATTCAGCAAATGTTTGCATATAACATGCTTCACATATGATATATTGAAAACATTTGCGACCTTGAGTGTTTGATCTTTTTTTTCTGTTTATAATAACAAAACTTAACTTGCATTTTTATGATGTAACTAATTTGCAGCCTTACTTGTGTGTATTATTTCAAACAGTTCAAATTAGTTAATTGTCTGTAGCCTATATATCGAAAAAAATCGATATATATTTCGATGTGTAGGCTATCGAAAGTGTTTCCAAAAGGATGTATTGTTATGGTGTAAGTGTAATCTGAAAGGGGAAAATATTGCGCGATCCATTTAGTCACTTTTTAAATAAATGAATAAATCGATAGAATTTCCTAAAGTTGTGTCCGTCTTGTCTGTTTTATGTCTGATTTTTAGGGAGGTGTTTTGTTTGTTTTCACTGGATAAATTGTCTCACCCTGTCAAATTTTGTTTTGTTTTCAAGATGTCTATTTTACCTGCGATTTATCTGAGACGTCTTGGAAGTTTTGTAACTCTTCATACGTGTTTGTCACAAGAAAAAGCCTTTTGACGTGTATCCGAAATCCGCGACTTTTAGTTTTAGTTTAGTTTTTTTAGGAAGAATGATTTTATCTGAATTATATATATTTTTCAGATACATACAAATACAAAAGTAACTTATTAGTGGGAAATGTTTTGACAGACGTAGGCTAAACGGACACTGTTAGAGTAAAACATTAAATAGCGCCCAGATTTTGTCTGATTAACCCACCCGTTGTAAGAACAATTAAAAAACGTAATTTTAAAGATACTTACAATGAATAGTACATTTACAAAAAAATGCGGGATTGTAATGTAGTGTGTGAATCAGTTTAATTAGGCTATTGTTTTTATATCGTATGATTTTTCAAATGCTCTAAAAATAACACTCGCTTTTTTTTCAACACTCGTGCCCAGATATATTTAATGTTTTGGCTACTTTCATTTAGTGGCCTTTGGATGATTTGTGATCATATGTTACCTGTGTGAAAACAACAAACAAAGACTAAATTCAAATATTGTTGGGTTCAACAATATTTTATTTAGAGAGATATTAAACAATAAACAAAACTGATCGGTGTTCAGAAACTAGAAATAACAAGTAGCCTAACGTTACCCGTTAAAACGGATATGACATGAATCGAGCTACACAGAAATAAGACTTTTGACGGACGGGAAAAAACATGATTTCCCCCTTTATTTTCTGCTCTTTGTAGGTTACATTTGGTTCTGTCGTGTTTTTTAAAATAATAATATTAATTAAATAACGTGGGTGTTTACTAATGATTAGCTACTTATTAAAAAGACTTTCGGGATACAAAAGGCAGGAGTGAACACTGCGGTTAATAATACAAAATAACATTTTAGACATCCTACGTTGCTATTAGAAAAGTATTCTATTTCTCCTTCCCTCACACAAACACACACGTAACTGACACTGTCTATGGACTCATTCGAGGTTCTTTTTCCTCCACATCGTGCTTTAGGGGGGACAGGAAATAGCTCTGTTCCATATATTTGGCTTGCAGAGCTTTAAACAATTTTCCGGCCAAAAAGGGATAAACTCCATTTAAAATAAATCCGTTAAACTCAAGGTCTGTCGATTAAGCTCTAAAAATCTCACATGAAGCCATCATCGCCAACATGCAATGTTGCTGACATAAATCACTTTATTTGAATTCAATGGAATAACAGGAAACACAAAGAATTAATCGGAGACGATACATCGAAATGCCTGGTACAAAATGACTAGTCTTAGTATTATAGCTGGTGTAAACTCTTAGAAATCGTGTGCCTTAATTTTGGGTTGTTAAAAAAAAATCCTCAACTTCACAAAATGACCGTACAACACAGCGTAGAATTAGCTATATTTCATAACCATGATTGTATACCGCCAAGGAAAGCATATTTGAAGTCGACATGCTATGCTCTCTCAGTATCCAGGTTGTTTATTTAGAGGAATTAAATGATATTTGTAATATTGCTACGTAGTATTAAGGTACACACGACACTTCGGTAAAAATGCCCTCAAATGAATAAATAGGAAGAATAAAGAGTAACTAATCAAAGCCTGTTTTTTTTTTTGTTTTTTTCACTTAATTTCTTTGTTACTGTTTAAATTGTGATAAATGCATGTCTCCTATATGAGCAAGTAGAAAATCAGAGCCAACTAGACAGGTTAATCGGAATAAACTCCTGAAATTGACTAAATTGTAAACATTAAAATCATAACATTTGTCAAGGATTGTGCATGATCGCAATTGAAAAACAAAAAAATTGTATAACTTGAGTCATTTACATTGTTGATGAAATATTGCTAAGAAGCTGGAAAGTCTGAAATTCTAAAGCCATCACAATCATTTCAGTGATTATTAAAAAAAAGCTGTATCACTACAAAGATTTTACTTTCTGTCCCCCAATACACACTTGTACATTAGAGCAAATAAGCTTTATAAAATCACAAACCCTGATTGTAGTCGCAATAACAGCAGAGACATTGGGCCAAACAGTAGTTTGTGAATCAAATGCCACTCATTCATCTCTAATGAAACGTGTTAGCCAAGATAATATAAAATAGGGCTTCTTAAGCAAGAAAGACTTATGCAGTAAAATGTCATTCAGACGAAAGAAAAACAAACATTCTTTGTAAAGAGCCATGAAACCTTCTGCATGCAAGAATGAAAGTACAGGAAATTAACACACACAACATTATTAGGCAGTGCCATATCTTCAGCATTGAGTTACAAACTGACATACCTCCATGACTTTGGACATAAATCGTATACCTGAGCTGCAGGACTACTCTAAAATTGGGAATTCAAAAACACATCTTCAGGTTCATTATTCCTGAGGGAAATTCGTTTTGAGAAGTGCTTCCCCTGAAACTCAATATATTAGAAACAAGATTGCTTTTAATATCAGTGCTCATTCCTTGTTTAATATACGGAAGGAAAAAAAGGAACCACCAATGTTGTATATCATTAGTACCATAAATGTTGAAATTACTAATAAATAAATTTAACATCAACAACAACAACAACAACAACAAAAACGCCTCTGTATAAATTAAAATCAATGCAGGTCATATGCGGAACTTGTGATATTACCTTACAGCCTTTTCCAAATAAATGAAGACGCGTATTGCGTTATTCGGTGTTGATTTTTGTCAGTCATAAATGCTCTGTTGTTAAAGCTCATTCATGAAAACAAGAGGATGAGTCGTCTAGCCACTCTTGAGAAAAGCAAGAGAAAATACAAAACGGCTGTCAACGTTACAGTCAAAGACATAATCACAGTGCATATTGACTGATTTGGAGTTATTTCTGAGAAAGTGGATGCCTGTGCTGCAGCTGTTAGTGGACTTTGTCAGTTTGTAACAAAAATGAAATGATTGAGTAACGTGCAATAGTACAACCTCCACCACATCCTAAAAAAAAAGAACATTCAGTCAGAAAACATTCCAACTCAAATCTCCATCAGACAGCTAACAATTCTACTTGCAGGACCATCGTGAGGTGGTCGAGCTTTTGGTCAGGCGCTGGTTTCCTGTTTGAGGCGTTGGCTGCGGGCCTTGTACACCTCAATCAGAAGGTCTTTCACGTACTGGATCTCCCGTTCCACCGATTCTGCCTTGTCCCGTAGCTCACGGTTTCTACCCTCCAGACCATGAAGCTGTTCCTCCAACGAGTCCAACTCCGCTCGCTTCCTTTGACGATACCTATTCAAACCGATTAATACAAAGGAAAGTCAGAAATGGTCACACATTTCCTGTTTACTTACATAAGATGTGGTCTTTGGACCATAAGACCATTACTTTGTAATGCTCGCAGGCATTGTATGTAGGCATTGTCAGATGCATAATAAAATTCTGTCAAGGATTTGTCAAGCCAAAGCCACCAACTTTACTGTGTTCACTCATGTAGAATACATTTGACACCATTATGACTCTTACCTGTGAGCTGCAGTCTTGTTCTGGTCTCTCTTCTTCTGTTTGCGTTCACCGTGGTGCCCTTCGATCAGTGGCACCTCTAGGTCTGGTTTCACAATGCAGGGGTCTTCTTTCAGCACACAGACTCCTCTGGCACAAGGGGACATTTCAGGTCTGTGGCGGTCACCGCTCAGGCAGTCAGTGCCTTGGCCTTCGATAAAGCTGCAGTGGAAGTTATGTTGCCGGTGAATATCTACACTTTCCGCCTTTACTGGGTCATTGATGGCCCCGAGGAAGCTGTGGTAGGCCTCTTCTTGGGATGTACTTTGGAGGAAAGAGCTTTCATTGGGTTCGGCCTTCCAGGGGATGTTGGTCTTCTCGTCACTAGCACCATTCTTCGCTTCGCCCATCATCTCTATCTCTGCATTTCCTCCTATGCCACTTAAATTGACTTCTCTGACACCATACATCATCATTTCGTCTTTCTTGTGGGGAATTTGAACGGGTCCGCTAAAGTTATACCCGCCACTGCCAGCCTTACTTCCACCGCCGGCCTCCTCCGTGTAGCGGCAGTTCTTCTCCTCTTTGGGTAAAATGGCGCATCTCCTGATCTCCACTGCACTGCCTAGGCAGTAGCCTTTGCCTACAACCCGTTCATCTTCAGCACAGCTGTAGCTCCCACCAGGCGCAACAGCTGAGTTACCTGAGGAATTTCCTTTGGAACTCCAGATGCTACTCTCGTAGCTGTCACCCACCCTCACCCCATCGGAAACTCTCTTGCGGCTGCAGATGTTGCTGTTGGGGCGGCTGCAACTGTAAGGGGCATGTCTAGGAATCTTGTTACGGCCAATGGGACCCCCACAAAAGCTCAGCAAGTCAAGTTCCCCAGTTGCCAGGGTAACAAGTAGAGGGCTGGATTCGGATTGGTTGGAAGTAGAATATGATGCGTAGGGCAACTGGTAATACGACGGTGGACCAACTGCTGTTGGACCCTTGTCGCATTTGCCCAGTTTGGAGGCTTTTTCTGGGAGTGGGTCAGACAGGAAGTAATCCTCCAGCTGAGCAAGCTCCTCTTGCAGCAGAGAGGTCATGACCTCCAAATCTGAGGGCACCTGGATGTCATGCTGGAGGGGCGAGGGGGGAAGGGATGCATTGGGGGAGGGAGAGGAGTGAGGGGTTGGGAGGTAAGAGGAGAAATCTACTTCTTCCGTCATCCAGTCACTAAGACCATCACCTATGAGGAAAACAGAGTTCAACATGTTAATCACTGGCCTAGAAATCCAATTTAGCACAATTATTTAAACCAAATAAACAACTATACCAGCAGTATTTTAACAACCCGTTTAAAAAAAATAAATTAAAATAACACCTCAGTGCGCTTACTAAATCCAAAATGCGAAAGGCAGTATTAAACTAGCACGTCATCTACAAATAATAAAAAATAGATCCACATTGGTAGTTTTACTCACTGTTCAAGGAGAACGAAATGTGCTGCAGTGCGGTGCCCACCTGAAACTGGGAAAAATAAAAAACTGTATTCACTGCAACTCACCAATTAAGTGCTGGTTCTCCTCTGGCCCCTCCCCTCTGCGCCCCTCCGATTGGCTGTGGTTAGCCTGTGGGTGAGAGAGAGTGAGGGGGTCTGCCGGGCAGACGAGTAGAGTCTTCCAAATAGGTGCTGACATTGTCATCATCCTGTCCGTTGGTCCTACGATTCAAATGTCCGAGCGTACAGTGCACGATAGTGAAGTTTGAGAGTTGAGCCACAGAAAACAGGGCTGGGTGCGCATTATGAAACCTAAAAAAGAGGGAAAATATGATGAGACACGGTGTGTTAAAACGCATTGTCTATGGAGGTCTATCTGGTATCGAGAAGACACTATCACACCAACATGATTCTTTAGTTGCTAAAGTAGGATGGAGTGGGTAAAAAAATCATTATGTCCTAGTTGGTGGGACTTTCCATTCTAAACTTGTCCTGTCTCTACTAAAATATCTAAAAATATCTCCAACTGACCATAAATTCATATTTTTAGATTGTTAACAATGAGAGATACAGTGCAAACTGAGTAAAATAACCATAACTCCCCCAATTTTCCAACAGCATCAGCTAAGACACACTGGTGATTAGCGAGGGACCAATTTAGAAAACTACCATTCTTCCATCCATCAAAGTCCCTTGTGCCCACTTAGGGGAGTTCTACTGAGATCCTAGACAAGCAGGCGAATGCTCTACTTGTGGGAAATTTATTAGCAGCCTAAATATACAACAGACACACAAATGTAAAGCTTCTTCAGATCATATTTTGGACCATGCCAATAATAAATCATAATATCAAGAACTTAAAAAAAAAAAAAATTGTGTATACATATATTTAGTGCTTATTTCTACAAGTTATCTGGACTATCTTTTTTTGTTTGTATGATGCAACCTAAGGTATCTACAAACGCCCTAATAACCTAAGTCCAGTTTGTTTACAGTCTAAGGTCAGACTCAGGACAACATTTTATGCTGACAGAATCATTAGAGACAACTTTGAATGCAATGACAAACAGCAGAAACAACGCCTTTTCTTTTGCAATCAAGTAGGCTATTAAAAGTCATTCTTTCGAGCAGTATGGCAGATGTATGTGTTGCAGGCGCCTCTGAACTGAATGTCTGAACTTGGCCAGCACGTGGGTTACAATCTATGACGTAATGCGCAACAAAGAAAGCAAATCCTCGTGAAAGCTTTTAAAACGACTCGTGCTTTTTCTCAAAGGCAATTTCTAAGAGAGAGAAAACCACAACCGCTGCATGCAACATAAAACTATACAATAATGTGGCAGATATTGATGACACAAATGGAAAAAATAACAACCTTTGCTAAGATATAATGACAGAAGAACCTGTGTAGCCTCAGTACTATTGTTTAAACAGACAGGTAATGCATATGTATAATATTGATAATCAATCCATAAAAACCACCAACAAGCTGTTCAACAAACAAGTAAAGTGCATAAAAGAATGGATTGTGTGTCAAAATAAATTCAACATGTGAACATGCTAATTAAATAGGTCAAACTGATTATGGTGTTATCATTCCTAGAGTTTCAAAACTGTCTAGCAACGATTAAAAGAGCTGAAGTGAGTTTCTGAAACTTTTCCAATAAGGCAGCAATGTGCATAAAAACATCGCCTGAAGCACTGTTAGGAGTGACAACGTGCTTAACAACAGTTAAACAAAAGCAACACACCAAAAAAGTACAAGCCAAGAGACAAAACAAATGCCTGACAAAAAGCAGTAAAGTAATAAGTTGTACTTACTCCATTCTTGCTTAAATGTTGTGGGTTTGGGGTGCGTTGCAAGTGCAAAGCACGGTGTTTCTTTAGGATCGAAGACTTTACTAAATTAAAAAGCCATGTCTCCTCTGGAGTGTCTAGGACTGAAGTGCTGTTGGTCTTGCTTTGTTGTGATGGAGTTGATGACTGAGAATCGGCTAATTGAGTCAATGCATCAGGTCACCCACACCTAGCAACCAGCTGCGTCACTCGGTCAGCCCCCAGTGCTATAGATTCCTCCGCCCTATGGATGATGGGTCGAGATAAATTTCACACTTCGGGCCGGTGAAAACGCCCACAAGATTTAGGACTCACTTTCTTAACGATTTCCGAGAAAACACAAAATCCCGTTGGCATGAAAACATTATGGTTTGGAGGCTCTGAGAGAAGCATATGTAATCAAAAAGCGGCTGTTCACGAGAGTTTGGATGATTATCATACAGTTGCAGTATCTGGTTATACATGAAAAATTCATATCATAACACGCATAGCATACTCTGCCGTTCAAATATGTATTGTTTCACGGGGACTACTTGATTTCTTCTAGCGAGGAAGAACACTTTCTACTACCCAGGAGATACGTGGCTGTTGTTGCAGCTTAGTTGCATCAGCGCTTCAAGCTGCTAGCAGATTCGCTGGACGGCCCGAGACTGTGGTGCAGCGATTGGCTGAAGAGGAACTGTTGTCTTCCCTCATTGGCTGCCGCTGGAGAGACGTTGCTTCCCAGTGGGCTTCGGTTTTCCACTCTCCGTGCACATGTTTCACGTAAACATCCCGAGAGCACATTCTGAAAGTGGTTAAACTTTCATGTCGCGGAAGGGCAGTTTACGGAACTTTACTGACAAAACATTGTAATATTTGTTGTGGCATTTGCTGATGCGTGTTTTGGACGCTTCCCGGTTCAGTTGATTTGCATTAAACTCTGTAAATATACGATTTTTTAATTCCATTTCAACTGTATGGTGATTCAGTTTTGAATTACTTGGTGTGTGGACAATTAGCGCAAATAGGCTTATGCTCAAGGTTATTATTAGTATTATTTTATTTATAAAGCTTATTTAGGCTACCTGTTTACATGTCCACTAAACTAACTGGCATTGGTTACTCTGAAGAGATTTAAAAGCATCCATTATAGTTTAAATGAACTCTATAGAATATTCTAATGTGGTGCGTGTACCAAGTGGCGTCTTTAACGTCATTATTTCCACTTTAGCATTTCTATAACTGCCAATGGGAAAAGCGGAAGTTAAATTCTGCGATCGAGCAAAACGTAAACCCTATCTAGCGTTAGTTTCATTCATTGTTTGCCATATTTTGATCCTTCCGATTCAACTTCAGAAGGACCGGCGCCACATTATGCTGAGCTATTCAAGTCATGCGCGGTCACAGTGAGACGAGACAAATTATCCTCAGACTCACAAACTTAATTCCCCGTTAATAACGGTTTTTCATAGAATCAAGCTTTGTTTTCCCCCCTCAGCAAATCCTAAAGCTGATTGAAGGAGCTATGTCTTCCTGTTGCTATAGTAATAGCGAACACTGCCCCCTATTTTAGACATGTTTTCTGGTTGCTGTTGCCATGGGATTTGCAACGAGAACTCTCGCTCCCTCTCTCGGCCCGTGTTTTTCAGTTTTGTCTCTGTTGAATAAAAACGACATTCCCAGCGAAGTTACTTCAGTCTTTAACAAACACAACCGCAACAAGTGCCTTTGCTTAACCTTTTTGTTGAAATGACTTATTCGCCGTATTAATACGCGCCCTTCACAGTCCACAGTAGTCTACATGAATAAGTTGAGTCGTCACAAACATTATGAAACTTAGCTTTTTAGTTTATGTTGATAGGATGCGTAATAAAATTGAAAAGCACACCAACCATCTTGCCAAAACATAGAAAACCCGAACAGACACAGAGGAAAGTGTAAAACTGTCAGAAGGAATGTGCCGTAGCTTTAGCAGAAGGTTACGTCTTCCTCGACTGAGGAGAAATTGATTTTATTTACACTCAATAGCCCTGCATGAAGCAAGATGACACCTGCTTTCTCGAGGAGCAGTCAGAGAGCGGCGGGATCAAAGAGGGGCTTCAGAAGGTGCTGTGATACTGTAATTCCTCTTGTGAGTCGGCTCAGCCTCGCAGTTGTAGAAGTGAGGCCTGATGCAATCTTCGTGACCGCAGTCGTAACGTTGAAGAGACTGAGATAATAATGGTTGTTGAAGTGTGGGATCTCTCCCAGGAAAGCGCTGACTCTCCCAACTCGCCGTGTCTTAATTGGTCCGTGGGGGCGCCCTGTTTGCGCAAAGCGTGAGAGAAAGTCAGCAGTACACACACACACACACACAGAGAGAGAGAGAGAGAGAGAGATACACACAGACGTGTACACACACAGCCACAGACAGCTCCAGTGCTGTTGGGCCATCATACTCTGAATCTCTGTTTGTATTGAGATTTTTCCCCAGCTTAAATAGCTGATGTTGCAAATAGAGATGTATAGGTCCAGGCCGTGGCGTTAATTAATCACAGCTTTTGAGGATTAAAAACGCTGGTTAGAGTGATAAATCTGTTCCCTTCCATAAATCCGGCTGTCCATGCGTGTGAAACAATTAGATGAGCTCATTGGAACGAGATGCAGTCTTTGGATGCCTATATTTAAATCGATAAACACTATTAAAAGCTAATCTTGTGATTTTATGTTTGTTTATTTCTTTCATTAACCTTGTTTTGGCCTCTTAAAATTGGCCCCTTACCCCCCCCCCCCCCCCCCCCCCCCTTAAAGAATAAGTTAGGAGTGTGTGTGTGTGTGTGTGTGTGTGTGTGTGAGAGAGAGAGAGAGAGAGAGAGAGAGAGAGAGAGAGAGAGAGAGAGAGAGAGAGAGAGAGAGAGAGAGAGAGAGAGCGCAAACGCATCATGCCAAGCTCATGTATAGCACACATTAGTAACAGTTACATCACAGTTTCATCACCATCTCCTTCTGAATTCATTGTTGTCTCTTTTTTCATTCTCCTCTGCACGAGCGATCAAATCGTTTAAAGTTTCGATTACTTGCCGTAACTTTTTTTTAGTTTTATAAGATCCAACAGGAATCTTCTGGTAGAAATCTCAGCAAAATTGCTATTGTTTCATTTCCCACTGAAGCCGTGTCGTGGGAATCGGGATAACCTTTCAACAGGTTTCAAGAGGTTTGACGACCCCCTCCCCCAAACATGTCCTATTTAGAATAACAGACTCGCAAGATAAAGATGTGACTAATAACCCATGTTGCGTGGCATGAACTAACCGCAGTCGTTTCACTGACTGTTCCTTCGGGAGCGCGAGGCAGCGTTAAAGTTGTTTGATTTTGAGAAAGTGCATTTGTCGCGCGCCTCCCGCGGGACGCCGCTGTGTTCGGGGTGCGTCTCACATCTCAAACTAAACACGAGCCACTCAAGGACAAACTCAAGGAGTTATTGTGTTGGAATTCCCCCTGCCCCTTGTGTATTCTTATTTTTTCTAAATGGGTTTTATTTACGTTCATGTGAATTTACATTTGTAAACATTGAAAGCTCCAGTGTGTCTGAACGAGCAGCTCCTGCTGGTTCTCATGGTTGGATTAGGTCGGTTGATCACGGCTTCAAAGTGGAGGGCTCTAGATTCCCGAGTGGCTCCCCTCAAATGTCTCCGAGTTGATCTTCTGCATGGGCTCAACAGTTGATCATGTCAGCTCAGTCCCTATTGATTTAAAGGCACAAACCTTCCCCTCTTGCTTTGATATGGGAGACTTCTGCTGCTCTTTGAAACTCAAAGATCTTAGGTTTAATTAGCGTCTTTTAGGTTGTTTAGGCTACACGTTACAACTAAAAGCGACGTCCTTATTTAAATTTGTTGTCTCCCGTTTTTTGCCTTTATTATGTTAGTTGAGTTAGTTCCTTTTGCTTTTATCTTGCTTAATTTTAAAGTGAGATGAATTAGCATCAAGTGATAAATTAATTGGTGAGACAGATGGCATCATTATAACGCTGATGACATTTGTAGTTGCATTTAACTGTTATGGTAATGACTGGGTGCGAGGCAGAGAAGAAAACAAGCTCAGGGCCCCGGGGCCTCAGCAGAACACTGAGGGGAACGCAGATCCAGCCCTCGCATCTGGAGCATGAAAACACGCGCTGAAACATGACGAGTTGCGCCCTCTACCGAGCACATTGGGTAAACCAACCAACTAACCGCTTCGTGAGGGTTCTACTTTTTATTCTCCACGGACATTTTCCCTCATAGAAATATAACGTGAAATGTTTAAAATAAAATAAAAGTTCTTTTTTTCAAAGTAAAAACAAACGCACAAGTTTGTTTTTTATTTATAAACTTTATTGTTAATACTGTAGACCTGTCTTGGGAATTTCCCTGTTCATTAACTGATAGTTACAGAACTGATGTCTGGCTTAAGAAGTGTGTTCTGCGGTTACAGCCTAAACCTCAGTTTACTTACAGTTTATTCAGGCGGAACTGACCCCCCCTTGCCACACATTTAATTTGGCAGTTATGTTTTTTTTCCCCACTTAGGCAAATAAAGCACAATAGATGGTCATGTGAATGATATCAACATTTTAGATACGAAATCATTTTGAGAATATATTTTGTCGTAAGCTATAGTTAAATGCACGGATCAAGGCAATTATAGCAGTATGACTACACTAGTTATTTTAATTTGTGAACCTCATATATATAATTTCTTAGGGAAGATTGGGGCTAGATTTCACACAGGGAAGTTGTCACAATGGTTAAACCTTTTGAGTTAATGGTACAAATGTTGAGGAATTTTCTCTTCAAAAGTAATTTTAAACTTTAAAATAATATTTTAGTTACAGCTGCTTGGTAAACAAGTGGGAAAAAAACAACCCACTGGGATACATTCAGGTAAAAGTCTACGTAGCAACGTAACATTTTATACATCTAAATTAATTACAATATTTGTTGTCCAAAACAATGTTTTTTCTTTTTTTTTTTTTGTATACTACCGTTTGCTTTTTGTATTCTTCATGAATTGTTTTAGTGTTTAAATATCAGCCCACTACTCATGCTTAATGAACTGCATTTTTTTCCCCTTGGCAATAATTATGGAAATGGCCAAATATTTTGCAGTCAAAACTTTAAGGTATGCGTTTATACTGAAGAAAAGAAAAAAAACAACCCTGAGAAATATTCACTGGAGTAAAAGGTGTGATAACTAGCCCTGCTCTATGTGACTACAAGAAAACATAGGTTTTTAGACTTTTTTTATTTGCCTCAGAGTATATAATACTTATTTGTGTCAAATGGAACAAGTTAATATTTAGAAATGCATTGTTAGTGTTGTATCAATGAATTATCAAAAGTTCACACTGTTCTTCTCATTGACTTAGATGTCCATTATCTGAATAGCACAATACACAAAATATTTGATTATATCATAGTGGCACATCCACAAATTTTTAAAACCCTGAAATAAAAGATGTGCAAATCAGAGAACACATATCGACATGGGTGAAGCTTTGGCAAGACAAAACCTGTTGGTACTAACGTACCAAGATCTTAAAAAACAAAAATATTTACTGCAATGGTCCCCCACCAAATAATCTTCTATAATAAAGTTACAAATCAGGTAGCAGGCATATCGTTTTTAGTTACATGTCTGAGCACCTGAGCCATTTGTTTAAGAATCTTTGCAGCAAAAAAAAAAAAAAAGATATATATTATACGGATAAAGATGAAGATGACATGATAAAGATGGATAAAGATGACATGAAATATCTTTTAAAGCAATTAAAAATATTAATTCTGCCTTTCCAGCTAAAAAGATATTATGAAAGCTAGCAAATGCTATCAAGTTTAATCTCATTGTAATCATGTAACTGCGGAAAAATCACTCAACAATTAAAGATGATAAAGTGTTGGTAATATACCGACGTATATACGCCTGAAGACTTGGCACCATAAAACTACAGAGATATTAAATAAAAGTACTGAGCATATGATTGATTTGAAATGCCATAAAATACTGTAAGCTCTGTAACTGTCTCTGTATTACAATATACAGATAAAACACTCTTGCTCTCATTATATATATATATATATATATATATATATATATATATATATATATATATATATATATATATATATATATATATAGCGCTTCTCTTTTCAGTAACATCAATTCTGAGCATTAGTTGCACAATAATATGTCGTCATCAGGCCAGCCTGAATTCAGTTCTTCTCTAGTCATGACGACAAAGAAATCAGTCAGTGCTGGCTGAAGTTTTTGACACAATTCTGCATATGTTACACGTTCTGTTAAATCTCAGATCACTGCAGGAAGAATTGCATCCACTCTCTCTCAGGTCATAAACTGCGTGTAGCCCTCGGCACCCGTTACTATGACGTCCATCCAAATGCGCATGGCCTCTGGGGACGGTGCCACCATGAAATAAAGTCGATCATGAGTCTTCACGCAGAAGGTTAGCGAAGGATTCGGACTCTGTAAGGACAGAAAAAGGACACAGTGTGCATTAAAGTGTGAGAAGATGGAAAACAGCAGAGCAGGGAAAAAAGGCATGTCGCTGAAGTGAAAAAAGAAAGCATGACGAAATGAACATGAAGCCGCCTTTGATCTCTTTTGCCTTCTGCTCTAAAAAATTCTCTTTATGAAAAGACGCCTGTCTGTTTAAACTTTCAATGTGTGCTCAAAGTTGGTGCTGTAGTGTGAGCAGTATGGAGCTTGATTTGTTGATGGTGACGGTAAACAGGAGACGTTGAAGAAGCACGGCATCATTTCACTCATTACCTTAGTTGCGCTGCGCAGGTGATCGTAATACACCTCCTCTATGGCTTGGAAGTAGATGACACCCTTCAGTTTGGTCTCGTGTTTATCTGAGTAAAACACCATGAGGGGGGGGAAATTAAGGTGAAAATGTGAATTATTCTACAGATCAGCATTATTATTCATAAAGAAGAGATTATATTTGCAGCTTTTGCATTACACAATGAGTCGGTTGTGATTTGTTTTACATGTCAGAAATAAATCACTCTGTGAAAGATATTGGAATAAAAAGTGTGAAGTCTTTTTAAAAGCTTCACTGCAGGGATTAAACAAGCACATAAAGTAGAAATGAATTCTAGCGCACCGAGCGAGTCACCTAAAAGCACTGTCTATCTCAATTTAACACTGTCTGCCACCCACTGCAAACAGCTCCTCTGACAGACTTTCCTTTTCGCTACTTAGCGCAAATTAACATCTCTCTTCGGATGGATTCTTATCTCGTAGATGGTTTGAAACCACCGTTTTGAGCTCGTCAGCCTCCCGTGAGCCCCCACACACCTGTGCCGACAATTAAGATTTACTACTTCCCATTTTGGACAGTTTCATTTTATTTTTTTATTTCTGGCTCGTCTCTGTTCATTACACAAATCTGCTTAGTAATGGGATAAATAGTTTTTGTGTCTCATGTTTTTGAAGAGTTAAGTGCAGTATTGTTACTCAGAACTGAGCCAGGGGTAAATCTACACCCCCATCCCTCACAAACGCTGGGCTAGAGAAAGTATTGCAGTTTATTTCATCATCATCATCACCATCATCATCATCACTACTAACATGGGGAGTGAGGGGGTGAAAAGGCTACACAAGAGCAAAGCATATGTGTGAGAAAGAGAGAACATCTAAAAGGCAGACAAGATAATCGGAGCGAACAGAGAAAAAACGTTTCACCAGAATTTGCCACTTTGTAAGTGCCGTAAAAAAAATTTTGTCCTTCATATTTCTTCTTCTCATTTTCCACCTTATATATTTTGACTTATACTAAGCAAGACCAGAAAAAGTATCTTATGTACACTTAAACCCAATACACTATCAATTTGTCAGGAAATAAATTGAGATTTATAAATATATATACTTTTTTCAAAAGTCTCAAAAGTATATAAACAGTATTGTTAATAAAAAACGATTTGCTCACCATTTAATCAGGCATTAATACAACAATTATCTTACCTATGTAATAAGAGAAGGTCCTTTTAAGCCGATCAAAGACAAACCAGCGTTTTTTCCAGGATTTGATCTTGCCGCCCATCTTCACAAGATGACCCTTGCACATTTTCTCTGTAACAATGACATACGGACATGTGTCCACACAGTGGCCGGATGACTCCACGTGAGAACGCAGATCAAACTCCTCTTTTCGAATAGGTAGGTAGCGCGTCATTGGCCGAGCCTGAGGAGGGCAGAGCTCAGATTAGCTGCTGTCTCAAATATTGACTTGTTCAGGTACACATAAATACATTTCATTGAAATATAACACGATCATTTGTTTTATGCAAAAGGATATTGTGATAAGTATTTAAGCAGGGAAAATGTATCAGAAATATGCACACAGAAGTGAAGATCACAGGTTGAAATCCATTGTTTTGGTTGTGTCACTTATCTGTGTTTAAAACATTGCTGTCCTACTGCCCTGCCCTTCTTGCCTCTGTCTTACACCCCCTCCTTCCTCCCATCTTATCTTCTTTCTGCTGTCTCCCTCTCACCATCTGTCTGCGTGTCTCCTCTCATCCACCTGCTGTGCGGAGCTGCTCTCGGTGCATTCATGCCTCCCGTCTGGCCCAGTCAAGCTGAGCCAGTGACCTCATAAAGACTTTTAAAGAGCAAATCCAAACATTTACTGACCTCAGAGCAGCACTGGTGAAGCACACTGCTGTGTTCAGAGTTGTACGCAGACATTGAAACTGTCTACTCCACTGTGCTTACATCCGTGTGTTACACTTTATATATAAATTATATTATACTAAGCAACTAAATAGGTTCCCTCTATTTTCTGATAGTCTGCATGTTGGTTATGCCACAATGACTTCGATTTAGTAGAATACATCAAATATGAACAATAAACCAAAATTGGTAATAATAAAACAAGATTATGCTACTTAAGCTACTTATGCCAAGATTTATTTCTAAGAAGACTTTTAATTATCTTTTTTTACAATTGCTGGACAGTCACTCCTTGACTAATTTAAAAATGTATATATTAAATAATAATATAAAATAAATGGTAACAAATTAGTTAATGTATTAACTAACATAAACTAACCATGAGAAATACATTTGTTACTGTATTTGTTAATCTTAAAAAAATACAACTGTTCATTGTTTGTTCATGTTAGTTCACAATGCATTAACTGTTGACAACTTTTGATTTTTTTGAATTTTAAATGTTGAAATTAACGAACAAATATTAATAAATGCTGAAGTGCAGTTCATTATTAGTTCATGTTAGCTAATGTAGTTAACAAAATGTAATATTATTAAAATATTCATATTAATATTTAAAATAAATCACAATGGCTTTTTATTCAGAACCTGAAAGTACATTATGCAAGAGGTGTATTCAAGAAATGTCTTAGATTTAATTATTTATGAATAACTTAAACGTGCCACATCACTGACCTATATATACATGATCTACTGATCTATAAAGCATTATGATTATTAATATTAACAATTATTCATGACTTATTAATGAAAGCCTTATTATTTAGTATTGTCCCTTTTATCTCACTGGGAAACGTGAGGATTTTATGTCCGCCTAATAAAAGACTGGGAGACACTATTACTCTATTGCTGATCTGAGACCAGTTCATTTAGGTATTGAACAGATGCACTGACCTGGGAACACTGTTTCTCTCTCATCTTGACCTCTTCCTCCACAAGTCTCTGCCTATGCGCAGTCTCATCCAGCAGCCTCCTCTCTACCTCCTCTCGCCTCCTTTTCTCGGCCTCCAACAGCTGCTTTCGTGCCTGGACTTCTCTCTCCTGACAAAAAGACAGACCGACAGATTAAGACACAGAGGGGCTTCAAATCTACTGTGAGAGGATTTAATAGGCGATAGGGAAAAATACATACAAATACATAAGACACACAGTGCGGAGTGACTGGGGATGCATTAAAAAATAATTCAGCAAGAGATTGTCTGAGTGAGTATTACAGTCTGAGAGCTTGTTAAGATCCAGCCTTTCATGTCTATCACTCTTTGTAGGTAAGAAACAATCTTTAATGCAGTAATGCCAAAGGGACCGGGGGGTTCCTTTTTAAATTCATGAAAAAGATCTCTTTTATATGAGAGACACGGTGAGGGATAGATTATATTTCACAGACAATTAAAGTTTAATGGTACTCACTCGACTCTCCACCAGTCTGGCTTTCTCCTGCTGGGCCTCCTTCAACATCTTCTCCATCTCCTCAAGCCTCAGTCCTGCCAGCCCATTGCTGCTAAGGGAGAAACACGCAGTTACTGTTTCTGTGGTGTTTTCAGCGGCAGAGGATGACATTGGGCCAGAGTGATCACTCTGTCTAGACAGATCATAGTTGCTTTAAATGAAACTACAATGAATTCAAAATAAGTGTCAAAAAAACTTGTATAATAATAATAATAATAATAACAACAACAATAAAAAAATATTAAATATATTATATTAAAATGATCTAATACATATACTGACAAATTATTATTATTTAAGACATTTACTGCTGTCAAATTGATTAATCACAATGAATCGCATCCAAAATAAAAGTTAATGTTTACATAATAAGTATACACAGTACACACACATATATATTATGTATATATAAATACACACAGATACATGTATACACTGTATTTAAGAAACATTTGTTATATTTATATAACATAAAATATATATATAACATATATATACAGTGAGGAAAATAAGTATTTGAACACCCTGCTATTTTGCAAGTTCTCCCACTTGGAAATCATGGAGGGGTCTGAAATTGTCATCGTAGGTGCATGTCCTCTGTGAGAGACATAATCTTTAAAAAAAAAAGAAATCACAATATATGTTTGAAATTATATGATTTTTAACTATTTATTTGTATGATACAGCTGAAAATAAGTATTTGAACACCTGTCTATCAGCTAGAATTCTGACCCTCAAAGACCTGTTAGTCTGCCTTTAAAATGTCCACCTCCACTCCATTTATTATCCTATATTAGATGCACCTGTTTGAGGTCGTTAGCTGCATAAAAACACCTGTCCACCCCATACAATCAGTAGGAATCAAACTACTAACATGGCCAAGACCAAAGAGCTGTCCAAAAGACACTAGAGACAAAATTGTACACCTCCACAAGGCTGGAAAGGGCTACGGGGAAATTGCCAAGCAGCTTGGTGAAAAAAGGTCCACTGTTGGAGCAATCATTAGAAAATGCAAGAAGCTAAACATGACTGTCAATCTCCCTCGGACTGGGGCTCCATGCAAGATCTCACCTCGTGGGGTCTCAATGATCCTAAGAAAGGTGAGAAATCAGCCCAGAACTACACGGGAGGAGCTGGTCAATGACCTGAAAAGAGCTGGGACCACCGTTTCCAAGGTTACTGTTGGTAATACACTAAAACATCATGGTTTGAAATCATGCATGGCATGGAAGGTTCCCCTGCTTAAACCAGCACATGTCAAGGCCCGTCTTAAGTTTGCCAATGACCATTTGGATGATCCAGAGGAGTCATCGGAGAAAGTCATGTGGTCAGATGAGACCAAAATAGAACTTTTTGGTTATAATTCCACTAAACGTGTTTGGAGGAAGAAGAATGATGAGTACCATCCCAAGAACACCATCCCTACTGTGAAGCATGGGGTGGTAGCATCATGCTTTGGGGGTGTTTTTCTGCACATGGGACAGGGTGACTGCACTGTATTAAGGAGAGGATGACCGGGGCCATGTATTGCGAGATTTTGGGGAACAACCTCCTACCCTCAGTTAGAGCATTGAAGATGGGTCGAGGCTGGGTCTTCCAACATGACAATGACCCGAAGCACACAGCCAGGATAACCAAGGAGTGGCTCTGTAAGAAGCATATCAAGGTTCTGGCGTGGCCTAGCCAGTCTCCAGACCTAAACCCAATAGAGAATCTTTGGAGGGAGCTCAAACTCCGTGTTTATCAGCAACAGGCCAGAAACCTGACTGATCTAGAGAAGATCTGTGTGGAGGAGTGGGCCAAAATCCCTCCTGCAGTGTGTGCAAACCTGGTGAAAAACTACAGGAAACGTTTGACCTCTGTAATTGCAAACAAAGGCTACTGTACCAAATATTAACATTGATTTTCTCAGGTGTTCAAATACTTATTTGCAGCTGTATCATACAAATAAATAGTTAAACAATCATACATTGTGATTTCTGGATTTTTTTTAATTTAGATTATGTCTCACAGGGGACATGCACCTACGATGACAATTTCAGACCCCTCCATGATTTCTAAGTGGGAGAACTTGCAAAATAGCAGGGTGTTCAAATACTTATTTTCCTCACTGTATATACATTCACCTAAAGGATTATTAGGAACACCTGTTCAATTTCTCATTAATGCAATTATCTAATCAACCAATCACATGGTAGTTGCTTCAATGCATTTAGGGGTGTGGTCCTGGTCAAGACAATCTCCTGAACTCCAAACTGAATGTCAGAATGGGAAAGAAAGGTGATTTAAGCAATTTTGTGCGTGGCATGGTTGTTGGTGCCAGACGGGCCGGTCTGAATATTTCACAATCTGCTCAGTTACTGGGATTTTCACGCACAACAATTTCTAGGGTTTACAAAGAATGGTGTGAAAAGGGAAAAACATCCAGTATGCGGCAGTCCTGTGAGCGAAAATGCCTTGTTGATGCTAGAGGTCAGAGGAGAATGGGCCAACTGATTCAAGCTGATAGAAGAGCAACTTTGACTGAAATAACCACTCGTTACAACCGAGGTATGCAGCAAAGCATTTGTGAAGCCACAACACGCACAACCTTGAGGCGGATGGGCTACAACAGCAGAAGACCCCACCGGGGACCACGCATCTCCACTAAAAATAGGAAAAAGAGGCTACAATTTGCACGAGCTCACCAAAATTGGACAGTTGAAGACTGGAAAAATGTTGCCTGGTCTGATGAGTCTCGATTTCTGTTGAGACATTCAGATGGTAGAGTCAGAATTTGGCGTAAACAGAATGAGAACATGGTTCCATCATGCCTTGTTACCACTGTGCAGGCTGCTGGTGGTGGTGTAATGGTCTGGGGGATGTTTTCTTGGCACACTTTAGGCCCCTTAGTGCCAATTGGGCATTGTTTAAATGCCACGGCCTACCTGAGCATTGTTTCTGACCATGTCCATCCCTTTATGACCACCATGTACCCATCCTCTGATGGCTACTTCCAGCAGGATAATGCACCATGTCACAAAGCTCGAATCATTTCAAATTGGTTTCTTGAACATGACAATGAGTTCACTGTACTAAAATGGCCCCCACAGTCACCAGATCTCAACCCAATAGAGCATCTTTGGGATGTGGTGGAACGGGAGCTTCATGCCCTGGATGTGCATCCCACAAATCTACATCAACTGCAAGTTGCTATCCTATCAATATGGGCCAACATTTCTAAAGAATGCTTTCAGCACCTTGTTGAATCAATGCCACGTAAAATTAAAGCGAATGGCGAAAGGGGATCAAACACGGTATTAGTATGGTGTTCCTAATAATCCTTTAGGTGAATGTATATATATATATATACAGGGAGTGCAGAATTATTAGGCAAATGAGTATTTTGACCACATCATCCTCGTTATGCATGTTGTCTTACTCCAAGCTGTATAGGCTGGAAAGCCTACTACCAATTAAGCATATTAGGTGATGTGCATCTCTGTAATGAGAAGGGGTGTGGTCTAATGACATCAACACCCTATATCAGGTGTGCATAATTATTAGGCAACTTCCTTTCCTTTGGCAAAATGGGTCAAAAGAAGGACTTGACAGGCTCAGAAAAGTCAAAAATAGTGAGATATATTGCAGAGGGATGCAGCAGTCTTAAAATAGCCAAGCTTCTGAAGCGTGATCATCGAACAATCAAGTGTTTCATTCAAAATAGTCAACAGGGTCGCAAGAAGCGTGTGGAAAAACCAAGGCGCAAAATAACTGCCCGTGAACTGAGAAAAGTCAAGCGTGCAGCTGCCAAGATGCCACTTGCCACCAGTTTGGCCATATTTCAGAGCTGCAACATCACTGGAGTGCCCAAAAGCACAAGGTGTGCAATACTCAGAGACATGGCCAAGGTAAGAAAGGCAGAAAGTCGACCACCACTGAACAAGACACACAAGCTTAAACGTCAAGACTGGGCCAAGAAATATCTCAAGACTGATTTTTCTAAGGTTTTATGGACTGATGAAATGAGAGTGAGTCTTGATGGGCCAGATGGATGGGCCCGTGGCTGGATTGGTAAAGGGCAGAGAGCTCCAGTCCGACTCAGACGCCAGCAAGGTGGAGGTGGAGTACTGGTTTGGGCTGGTATCATCAAAGATGAGCATGTGGGGCCTTTTCGGGTTGAGGATGGAGTCAAGCTCAACTCCCAGTCCTACTGCCAGTTTCTGGAAGACACCTTCTTCAAGCAGTGGTACAGGAAGAAGTCTGCATCCTTCAAGAAAAACATGATTTTCATGCAGGACAATGCTCCATCACACGCGTCCAAGTACTCCACAGCGTGGCTGGCAAGAAAGGGTATAAAAGAAGAAAATCTAATGATATGGCCTCCTTGTTCACCTGATCTGAACCCCATTGAGAACCTGTGGTCCATCATCAAATGTGCGATTTACAAGGAGGGAAAACAGTACACCTCTCTGAACAGTCTCTGGGAGGCTGTGGTTGCTGCTGCACGCAATGTTGATGGTGAACAGATCAAAACACTGACAGAATCCATGGATGGCAGGCTTTTGAGTGTCCTTGCAAAGAAAGGTGGCTATATTGGTCACTGATTTGTTTTTGTTTGGTTTTTGAATGTCAGAAATGTATATTTGTGAATGTTGAGATGTTATATTGGTTTCACTGGTAAAAATAAATAATTGAAATGGGTAAAAATTTGTTTTTTGTTAAGTTGCCTAATAATTATGCACAGTAATAGTCACCTGCACACACAGATATCCCCCTAAAATAGCTAAAACTAAAAACTACTTCCAAAAATATTCAGCTTTGATATTAATTAGTTTTTTGTGTTCATTGAGAACATGGTTGTTGTTTAATTATTAATGTTGTAAAATTAATCCTCAAAAATACAACTTGCCTAATAATTCTGCACTCCCTGTATATATAGTATATACATGCAAATATTTCTTAAATATATACATGAATGGTACTGTATATTTAAAGGGGTCATGACTTGAGAAATCAACTTTTCATTCAGCCTTTGATATATAAAAGTTCATCGTGATATAAAAATATCCTGTAAATTTCGGAGCTGAAAAATTCCTTGTTAATAAAAAAAAAGTAAGTATGCCTGATTCTGTAGCCCCGCCCACCAACTCGTGCAAGAAATGTAACATAAATAACATGGGGCTACATGGAGCTAAACGGATCGCGCTACCGAGTAATAAACATGCCGAAGATAGCAAGATATTGCGCTGTGCCTGGTTGTGGAAGAACACAGTCGCTGCATAAGCTTCCTTCAGATTCTAGTATTAGGAATGTGTGGTTGAACTTTATTTTTAATGAAGATCTAGCTCACGTGGGGAAGACATTGCGCATTTGTTCCTTCATTTCACCACGGATTCGTTTGTAAACAAGAGATTAGATTACAGGATGAGGGATGAGATTACAAGAATGACTGAAGCAACACACTTATGTGAGTAAAAAATATTTTTTTATATGTGATAGTATTGCATTGTTACAGATCGTTTGATATCTACTGATTATGTGTAAGTGTCTAACTGAACATAACATGCTGTCACAGGCTGGAGAATCCTTTATTTGAGGTGTTGTTGGTTCATTGTGCTGTACCAAAACGTAAGCCCGTCGGCAGGCCGGTGAATCTTAAATAGTGAAATAACATTCCTTTCTTGATGTGCATTGTTCACTCTCTTGACTTGATATTTGAAGGAAAAATGCAATCACAGAAGTTTTGATCATGCTGATTTGTCTGACTCTGCAGTGAGGCTTGTGCATGTGCGTGCGCGCGCGCGCGTGTGTGTGTTAGTGATGCACGGTTCGTGGTTATATCCACCGATCGGGCGGGACAAGTAATTTAAAATAACATTCCAATTAATTGCGGGTGGATGAGAGATAAATCATTGTGTTTGTTTGATAAAGACATTTTCCCACCCGCTTTCAAAACAATTTCTCACATGTACTCACGGGGGAGCCGAAGCTCATTATAATATGCAAAACTGTTATCCAATCATAGAGTGGGCCAAAATCCCTCCTGCAGTGTGTGCAAACCTGGTGAAAAACTACAGGAAACGTTTGACCTCTGTAATTGCAAACAAAGGCGACTGTACCAAATATTAACATTGATTTTCTCAGGTGTTCAAATACTTATTTGCAGCTGTATCATACAAATAAATAGTTAAACAATCATACATTGTGATTTCTGGAATTTTTTACATTTAGATTATGTCTCACAGGGGACATGCACCTACGATGACAATTTCAGACCCCTCCATGATTTCTAAGTGGGAGAACTTGCAAAATAGCAGGGTGTTCAAATACTTATTTTCCTAACTGTATATACATTCACCTAAAGGATTATTAGGAACACCTGTTCAATTTCTCATTAATGCAATTATCTAATCAACCAATCACATGGTAGTTGCTTCAATGCATTTAGGGGTGTGGTCCTGGTCAAGACAATCTCCTGAACTCCAAACTGAATGACAGAATGGGAAAGAAAGGTGATTTAAGCAATTTTGTGCGTGGCATGGTTGTTGGTGCCAGACGGGCCGGTCTGAATATTTCACAATCTGCTCAGTTACTGGGATTTTCACGCACAACAATTTCTAGGGTTTACAAAGAATGGTGTGAAAAGGGAAAAACATCCAGTATGCGGCAGTCCTGTGGGCGAAAATGCCTTGTTGATGCTAGAGGTCAGAGGAGAATGGGCCAACTGATTCAAGCTGATAGAAGAGCAACTTTGACTGAAATAACCACTCGTTACAACCGAGGTATGCAGCAAAGCATTTGTGAAGCCACAACACGCACAACCTTGAGGCGGATGGGCTACAACAACAGAAGACCCCACCGGGGACCACGCATCTCCACTAAAAATAGGAAAAAGAGGCTACAATTTGCACGAGCTCACCAAAATTGGACAGTTGAAGACTGGAAAAATGTTGCCTGGTCTGATGAGTCTCGATTTCTGTTGAGACATTCAGATGGTAGAGTCAGAATTTGGCGTAAACAAAATGAGAACATGGTTCCATCATGCCTTGTTACCACTGTGCAGGCTGCTGGTGGTGGTGTAATGGTCTGGGGGATGTTTTCTTGGCACACTTTAGGCCCCTTAGTGCCAATTGGGCATTGTTTAAATGCCACGGCCTACCTGAGCATTGTTTCTGACCATGTCCATCCCTTTATGACCACCATGTACCCATCCTCTGATGGCTACTTCCAGCAGGATAATGCACCATGTCACAAAGCTCGAATCATTTCAAATTGGTTTCTTGAACATGACAATGAGTTCACTGTACTAAAATGGCCCCCACAGTCACCAGATCTCAACCCAATAGAGCATCTTTGGGATGTGGTGGAACGGGAGCTTTGTGCCCTGGATGTGCATCCCACAAATCTCCATCAACTGCAAGATGCTATCCTATCAATATGGGCCAACATTTCTAAAGAATGCTTTCAGCACCTTGTTGAATCAATGCCACGTAAAATTAAGGCGAAAGGCGAAAGGGGGTCAAACACGGTATTAGTATGGTGTTCCTAATAATCCTTTAGGTGAATGTATATATATATATATATATATATATATATATATATATATAGTATATACATGCAAATATTTCTTAAATATATACATGAATGGTACTGTATATTTAAAGGGGTCATGACTTGAGAAATCAACTTTTCATTCAGCCTTTGATATATAAAAGTTCATCGTGATATAAAAATATCCTGTAAATTTCGGAGCTGAAAAATTCCTTGTTAATCAAAAAAAGTAAGTATGCCTGATTCTGTAGCCCCGCCCACCAACTCGTGCAAGAAATGTAACATAAATAACATGGGGCTACATGGAGCTAAACGGATCGCGCTACCGAGTAATAAACATGCCGAAGATAGCAAGATATTGCGCTGTGCCTGGTTGTGGAAGAACACAGTCGCTGCATAAGCTTCCTTCAGATTCTAGTATTAGGAATGTGTGGTTGAACTTTATTTTTAATGAAGATCTAGCTCACGTGGGGAAGACATTGCGCGTTTGTTCCTTCATTTCACCACGGATTTGTTTGTAAACAAGAGATTAGATTACAGGATGAGGGATGAGATTACAAGAATGACTGAAGCAACACACTTATGTGAGTAAAAAATATTTTTTTATATGTGATAGTATTGCATTGTTACAGATCGTTTGATATCTACTGATTATGTGTAAGTGTCTAACTGAACATAACATGCTGTCACAGGCTGGAGAATCCTTTATTTGAGGTGTTGTTGGTTCATTGTGCTGTACCAAAACGTAAGCCCGTCGGCAGGCCGGTGAATCTTAAATAGTGAAATAACATTCCTTTCTTGATGTGCATTGTTCACTCTCTTGACTTGATATTTGAAGGAAAAATGCAATCACAGAAGTTTTGATCATGCTGATTTGTCTGACTCTGCAGTGAGGCTTGTGCGTGTGCGTGCGCGCGCGTGTGTGTGTTAGTGATGCACGGTTCGTGGTTATATCCACCGATCGGGCGGGACAAGTAATTTAAAATAACATTCCAATTAATTGCGGGTGGATGAGAGATAAATCATTGTGTTTGTTTGATAAAGACATTTTCCCACCCGCTTTCAAAACAATTTCTCACATGTACTCACGGGGGAGCCGAAGCTCATTATAATATGCAAAACTGTTATCCAATCATAGCAGTGGGCGTTTACTTCCAAGTCTTCAAAGCAGCATGGCCATAAAAACTGAGCGTTCCATGAGAGAGTCTCAGGGTGGAAAATAGCCTATTACTTATTCATTATGTTTTTGAATGTAAAAACCACGCAAACGTCATATGTTGACCTCAGACAACAGCATTACATTTTTTAAAAAGCCAGTTCATGACCGTTATTGTGAGTAAAATGCTGTAGCAGAAATTTGGTATAATGTCTAAACATCGAAGGTGAGGTTGGGCTGTAGGTTTAAAAATGCTGAAAACATCTAACCGAAATGTAAGAATGCAAGGTCAAAGATTCCTGTCCAGACTATCGATGCTGAAAAGTAGGACAACATCAAGAGAACGTTGTTTCATGACTTCAACATCTTACAAAACACCTGAAGCTTCCCTGGCTCTAAGGAGCACATACTTTAAAATGACATTCTGTGCTTGTTCTGCCTCGGGACAAGACCAAACTTTGAAGACGAGAAGAATAGCATGTCTCTTTGTATGGACATGTGTTGTCATGGAAACAACCCAGGAACTATTCTGGAAGGAGGATGAAAAAAACTTTTATGGGGAAATTGGGCAGCGTGACCTGTTGTCAGGGGAATGGAGGCAGAACGAAGGGTTCCCTTGACAATCTCACCTTTCAGGTGAACAGGTGGAATTGTTGCCGGTAGATACACTGGTCTCCATGCTGTCAGAGCTCTCCAAACTCAGAGTGTCATATGTTGACTCTCCTGCTGGGGGTGCATGGTGGTGCAGAATGGAGTGGTGTACCATGGGAGCTCCAAAAGGTGGTGCCCCCCAGTGGCTGTGTTTAGGGTCCGTAGGCCTGATTCTGGAATCATCACATGTATAAAGCCCTGGAGAAACACATCCAGACCAGATCAATAAAACACTGGATTATACAGTATGTCTACAACCACCTTTAGGTTACATGTAGCTGTGTTAGCAAAACAACATTAAATTATTCAACACACGCTGTTTATAGTCTGATAATAGTGAGTGATGGGTTACCTCTGCCCTGTAGATCCAACTGTCTCTTGGAGTCTAAGTCCAAATAAGCAGGAGACAGATCTGGGAGACTCTGAAGATAATCAAAAAAGAAAAGATAAATAGAAATGTGTATTGAGCTACATGTATAATGGAGCTACAGCAAGTTTTTAGTTGAGCCAGTCTTCATCTGTCTGTCCAAGTACACACCACATTGCACATTCTAATATTTAAAGGATTAAATGCACATCATGCACCAACTTTGTCTTTGAAATAAGTGCACAACACCAAGGTCCAACTAATGTGTTTACATGCTGAATGAAGCTAAAGGCTGGCCTACACTAAAAGATCTTTAAAACATTATCAGATTTTCAAAACGTGAGAGACCATAAACATGACAATAAAAAAATCATAGATTTAAAGGGTTAGTTCACCCAAAAACGAGAATTATTTCATTAATTACTCACCCTCATGTTGTTCCAAACCCAGACCCTGGTTAAGGTTGAACCACTGGAGTCACTTGGACTACTTTAACGATGTGTTTACTACCTTTCTGGGCCTTGAAAGCGGTGATTATTTTGCAGTCTATTGGGGGTCAGGAAGCTCTCGGATTTCATCAAAAATATCTTAATTTGTATTCCGAAAATGAACAAAGGACTTACAGGTTTGGAATGACCAGTAATTTCCATTTTTGGGTGAACTAACCCTTTAAACAGTTTTGTTGTGTGTGGAGTGCCGTAATGTGACCAAGACAGCACACCACAGCACACACTAACAGATTCCACTCACAAGCAACCAGATTCCCAACTGTGAACAGGGGAAAACTCGCAAAATTTCTTTGATTTGGCCATTAGCAATGTTTTATGGGATTGTTGCTCTTCCTTCTGTAAAGCTGTTTATTACATTAGTTTTTTGTTCAAATCAAGGTTTTTAATGTGATTCACTTCTGGTTGGTCTGGTTCATGGCTAATAACTCTTTTATAGTTTTTTTGTTTAATCCCTATGGGAAAAATACTTCCACGGCTGCTGAAAAGGTTGGTGAAAACAGTTGCATTCTATATTTCAGCACTGCAAAAGTTGTCAAAAAAAATTGTAGACTGCATATTGTGGCTTACTTTGGTGGGTGTGTTTCTGCCTGATGTGGTCATGCTGGAAGGCGGGGGTGTAAAGGTGCCATTGGTCTGTCCCAGCTCTCCATCTTGCTTACAGATCTGACAACAAAACATCTCAGTGTTATTAATCCCTTAATCATTCATATCCTTCATCCATAATTACAACTATAGCAGCTTGCCCCCACAGCAGGGAAGAACAACACCAAAGCAACCACACCCGGCAACGTAAACGCTTCACATAAAAGTACTACTTTTCAAGTTATTTATTTATTTATTTTTAAAAAGAGTGCTTATTTCTGGATAGATCCGATCAAAAGGACAGAGAACTTAAGGACAGACAAAGGATGCAAGCAGAAGAGAAGACAGACAAATGAAGTTTGAGAGTTTACCTGCGTAGGTTTACGTGAGGAGAGACACTTAGCTGGCAGAGGGGGAGGACAGGCATGACTGGGCTCCCCAGCTGCCATGATTTCTTGGTACCAGCGCTCTGAATCTAGCCTGGGGACTGAAGGCCTACTCCATGCAGGCTGGGTCTGAAGTGCAGTCCAGGTAAAGGGAGGATAGGTGGGAAAAGAGGAAAAATTGATACAGGAAGGAAGGAAAGAAGAGACATGCATTGAAAGTATGAAGTGGTATTTAGATCAGAAAATTAAAAAAAATATGTCACAAAACCAAAAGCTTTAAATCCCACTTTATTCAACTCGGATTTCACATGGACAAGCCAGCACTATGGTAAATACAATTATGAACACGTCTACACCAGGAAATAACACACACCTCAACAGGAAGTGACTGGGTGGAGCCACACTGGGATGTGTGGCTGGAGTGGACAGGATCAACGACAATAGCTTGGAATGATTGGATGGAAGATGTGGGGGAGGGGTCAACTTTAGGCATCCCGAACAGCTGGTTTAACTGACTGACTGTCACATACTCCTTTATACAATCAGGCAATCACACACAAACATAAACATAAAATGTAATGGGGGCATTTTAGGTATAGAAAAGCATAAAGCAGAGGCAGAGGATACAACAGCAACTAAGACAGAGCTGAGAAGAAATGAATAATAAACGTTTCAAGAAAAGACAACCAGTGGGTTATTCTGAAAGCATCATGAAAGAAAAGGCACAAACTAGAAATAAATGGCACTGGAAAGGGAAACAGGAGGAGAAAAGGCAAGGAAAAGATTCTGTCGTGGATGAAAGAGTGAGTGGAGGAGTCGTACCTCACGAGGTGTGTCTGATGTTACAGCCAGTGGTAGACAGAGAGCGTTAGGGAAAGAAGTCTGGGCGGGGGTACATCCGTTCCCATACATCTTATATACATCAGAGAGTTTGAGGTACTCCTGAGCACACACATCCACATCCACAAAGGATATCAGTTTATATCTCAAACAACTCGAAAAACTGCACCATAAATCTTCATGCACACACTGAAAAAAGCACGCTTATGCCCAACACATCACAAACATGCCAAGCAACATCTCCAATGTACACACATGCTGAATGTGTGATACAGGATGTCAATGTCCGCCATCCCAGGACTACGATATGTAATCACAGCAATCATGAATGGTCTGAAAAAAACTATTCATTCTGGATTGAGGCAAACAACATCCACAATATGTACACAGCAAAGTCTCACACAAAATGCACAACTATAGCTGTTGCCATAACAATTGATGAATGCTCAACAAACGAACACACAAATACCCAACTCAATTAACATCCTGAAAATATTTCAGATATGATATTAGACCACACATTTGTTTATTTTTACAACTGTTCAAAGGTTTGGGGTCAGTAAGATTTATATTTTTATATAATAATATTTTTTATATATTTGGCAAGGACACATTATATTGATCCAAAGTAACAGTAAATGCTCTTACACATTGTTACAAAAAAATTGTTTTAGCTTTGCCATCACCAGAATAAATTACATTTTAAAATATATGACAAAAAACAGTTATTTTAAACGGTAATAATATTTCACATTATTTTTGTACTGTATTTTTAACATATACACACAGCACCTTGGTGAGAATAAGAGACTTTCGAAAACATCTTGCCACCCTTAAACTTTGAACAGTAGTGTAGGTTATGTTCAAACACATCAGTAGGGTTGGGAACTGAGAACCGGTTTCACTAACAGTTCTCACACATGCATTCTAACAGAATCGTTAGTGGAACTGTTAAGAAACTAATAATTAAATTCTATGCAATTCCAATCCCTTCTCATCAGCCACATAGTAACATGTTCATTATGAATGGTGAAATGACTGAGCTGCAATGATATAATGTTTTGTTAGTTTGTAATCCCCCACAGCTGTCCTGCTTTTACCTCCTGTGGTCTGTTAGAATATATCTGAGGGGTGGATCTTTGACAACAAGAAGAAGGGAGCAGAGAATTCTGGGACGGGAGCTCATCAAAAAAGTCAGGTTCATTGATGTAAAGCACTTCCTGTTTTGAATATCAACATCGAAGTCAGAAAGCACCAGTGTTGCATAAACCATGCCAAAGAAAATATTTATGGCATTATTTGCCTTAAAGTCAAACTTCTTCAGATTGCCTCTATATATTTTATGGCTGATCAAAGAGGCATTGACATAAAGCTTATCGCTGATGGCGATAACCCAGAAAAAAACATGCTCATTACTGCTAAGCAGGAGTGGAGTGGATCCCCACAGACCACCACCATCGGTATGTACACAACGACACGGTTATTTCAAACCAATCCACTAAATACTGAGATTAAGATACAGTGGGGGAAAAAGTATTTATTCAGCCACCAATTGTGCAAGTTCTCCCACTTAAAAAGATGAGAGAGGCCTGTAATCTTCATCATAGGTGTACTTCAACTATGAGAGACAGAATGAGAAAAAAAATCCAGAAAATCACATTGTCTGATTTTTAAAGAATTTATTTGCAAATAAGTAAAATAAAGTAAAATAAGTATGGAAAATAAGTATTTGGTCAATAAAAAAAGTTAATCTCAATACTTTGCTATATAACCTTTGTTGGCAATGACAGTGGTCAAATGTTTTCCGTAAGTCTTCACAAGGTTTTTACACACTGTTGCTGGTAGTTTGGCCCATTAGAGCAGTGTTTTGGGGCTGTCGCTGGGCAACACGGATTTTCAACTCCCTCCAAAGATTTTCTATGGGGTTGAGATCAGGAGACTGGCTAGGCCACTCCAGGACCTTGAAATGCTTCTTATGAAGCCACTCCTTCGTTGCCTGGGCGGTGTGTTTGGGATCATTGTCATGCTGAAAGACCCAGCCACGTTTCATCTTCAATGCCCTTGCTGATGGAAGGAGGTTTTTACTCAAAATCTCACGATACATGGCCCCATTCATTCTTTCCTTTACACGGATCAGTCGTCCTGGTCCCTTTGCACAAAAACAGCCCCAAAGCATGATGTTTCCACCCCCATGCTTGACAGTAGGTATGGTGTTCTTTGGATGCAACTCAGCATTCTTTCTCCTCCAAACACGACAAGTTGAGTTTTTACCAAAAAGTTCTATTTTGGATTAATCTGACCATATGACATTCTCCCAATCCTCTTCTGGATCCAAATGCTCTCTAGCAAACTTCAGATGGGCCCGGACATGTACTGGCTTAAGCATGGGGACACGTCTGGCACTGCAGGATTTGGTCCCAGCTCTCTGCAGGTCATTCACCAGGTCCCCCCGTGTGGTTCTGGGATTTTTGCTCACCGTTCTTGTGATCATTTTGACCCCACAGGGTGAGACCTTGCGTGGAGCCCCAGATCGAGGGAGATTATCAGTGGTCTTGTATGCCTTCCATTTTCTAATAATTGCTCCCACAGTTGATTTCTTCACACCAAGCTGCTTACCTATTGCAGATTCAGTCTTCCCAGCCTGGTGCAGGTCTACAATTTTGTTTCTGGTGTCCTTTGAGCGCTCTTTGGTCTTGGCCATAGTGAAGTTTGGAGTCTGGCTGTTTGAGGTTGTGGACAGGTGTCTTTTATACTGAGAACGAGTTCAAACAGGTGCCATTAATACAGGTAACGAGTGGAGGACAGAGGAGCCTCTTAAAGAAGAAGTTACAGGTCTGTGAGAGCCAGAAATCTTGCTTTTTTGTAGGTGACCAAATACTTATTTTCCACCATAATTTGCTAATAAATATTTAAAAAATCAGACAATGTGATTTTCTGGATTTTATTCCCTCATTCTGTCTCTCATAGTTGAAGTGTACCTATGATGAAAATTACAGGCCTCTCTCATCTTTTCCCACTGTATCTCATGAATTATAATTATTCTTTAGATCACAAGGCCTCTGTATACAGTCTGTTTACTAGATTAGAGTTAAAGAGAGTTAATTTGGCAACCAAAAATGTGCCATTGATTTAGTACAGTCATGGCCGGTGTTACCTCCTTTGTGCTGCTAGGCTTGGAGAAAGTCTTTCCACCAGTCAGGCTCTGGTATCTCTTCTCCAGGGCAGACAGTCTCTCCTTTTCCTTAAAGAAAAATGTACCAAGGGTAAGATTTACCATTAGGGAATATTCCGGGTTTAATATAATCATACATTTTAGTCATTTTGGAGTTACATTGTCATGGAAATGAATATGTAAAATTGGATATAACAAACTAAATTGAGCTAAATAATGACACTTTTGACTTCTGCAGAGCCGGCGTTCTGACGTAGAACCCGGAAGCGCTGCACTGTGTTTACTACGTGAACAGCGTAGGAGAATGACGTTGAAGAGAAGAGATTGTTGAATAAATTGTTATTTTTGTTTTTATTTTTGCGCACAAAAAGTATTTTCGTTGCTTCGTAATATTAAGGTTGAACCACAGTCACATGGACTATTTTAACAATGTCTTTACTACCTTTCTGGGCCTTGGAAGTTGCAATGACATTGCTGCCTATAGCTGGTTCAGAAACCTCTCGGATTTTATCAGAAGTATCTTAATTTGTGTTCGTAAGATGAACAAAGGACTTGCGGGTTTGGAACAGTGAGTGATTTGAGGGATAGTTGACAGAATTGAGAATTGGGATTGAGAACTGATGACAGAATTTTCATTTTTGATAAACTAACCCTTTAACACTATTAACACGTTATTTTCCTGTTTATAACTGTGAAGCTGCTAGATAAAAAAAATTCACCAATTTTTTCATTCTAAAATCTTGGTTACACATTTTCTTGAGTCTATGATATTGAAACGGTGAGTATATTAAAGTTACTATGAAATTAAAATAGCGACAGATCTTTTATTCCATATTGCGATGTAATCGATTATCAGCCAAGAAAAAACATGGGGCGGGGACTTATCCATCGGTTGTTGACTGGATTTTGAGATGTGGGTGTTGCCACACAATCGATTGTGGAGGGGCAGGTTTAAGCAGTCTAAATGATTGGATCCAGCAAACCTCACCAGAGGAAAGTCTACTATTTTCAATGGAAGATCCAATTATGACATTTTGATCAAACATTACGAATTAAAAAAATTAATTAATTTTAATGAAATTAATTACAAAAATTAATGAATTAATGAATTGTTCACAATAAGACCAATAACAAAATAAATTGAACATTTTCATTTTTATACCGACTTAAATGTCCAATTTATTGTAACCCAGATTTTTAAAGTGGTAATCAACATTATGCCACAAATGTTGTTGACTCTGCTTGACTTGTATTTAACCTGGAATATTCTTTTAATTAACAAGCTTTATTTCTGTGGTGATGAAGACACTTTGCATGAAGTGTAAATAGAGATTAATCGTTGTTCTCAACCTTGTGGAGCATCTGCAAGGAGAGGGTTCTATCTTTGACCATCTTTTCACAATCCTGAGCTGCCTGAAGTCCAAGTTGGTTAGCATGGATCTCCAGGGCTGCCATTTTCTCCTACACAACCAAAAGAAATGTTTTAACGGAGGCCATGCTCATCTGTCATTCCAGTCTGATACAAGATTAGCCACTGAGTCCTTTAATAGAACTGACCTGAGATCAGTGTTATTACCTTCCTTTTGGCCACACTCCGGTGATACTCTGCCTTCTCTTGCAACAGCTGCCTGCTGACTGTCTCCTTCTCCTCCTCTATGCCACTCTCTCGCTCCAACTGGCGGAACTCCAAATCCTCAAAGCGCTTAGTGGCCGACTCCAGTGCCTCCACCTTCTACAGACACATACATGCACAGATGGACAGAGAGACGAAGAGACGAAGAGGGAGAGGGAAAGACAGAGGCAGACGAACAGATGGGAGAAACAAACAAGCAGACAGACAAATGTTCCTCAATGACATGCCGAAGAAGATCACTCTGTCTGCCAAACAATGTTTGCTGTATGGAACATGTTTTTTTTTTTCAATGCATCTCCTGGAAAAAACTATTTTATACACATCCTCTGCTTGGTGATTATTAGTACAAAGATAAAGAAGAGTGAGGTGATTCGCTCAGTTCGTCGCCATATCAGTGAATTAGTGAGGAGATTTAGTCAAATAAGCACTTAAGCAAGAGTGAAAAGCAAAAGACAGACATACAAATGAATGAATTAATTCCATGCATTTTCATTGCCTAAAAGAGCAGAGGTGCATCATAATGATCATGGTTGTTCAGTCAGTGTGTAAACCCTTTATTGCCATGAGCATATTGTGGCTCGAGAGAGAGAGAGAGAGCACGGACACACAGCCATAGGATATTTGTGCAGTTTGTACAGATCCAGATTCTAACAAGCTGTCCAGTTAAGGCTGTTGTATCATGTCATGTGATTTGCCCATTAATTGCTGGTGATACTGGAGCGTGATACATTCCAATATTTATTTTCATAGTGTGTCATTTGTGTAAAAATGACATTAAATAAAGTAAATCTACATCAAACTATTTTGCTGATCTCTGATTATTTTCTTCTTTACTATTTGATTTTACTTAGAGGCGCACAATTTATCGGTACCATATCTGTTTTCAGCCAATATTTGAATTATAGACATTGGATATTCTATTGTGCATGTTCATTTCCCTTTTTTATATTTAGATTACCATTTATATTTTTATTTACCCTTTCCAACATATCAATCATTTAATAAATGTAATCTTTATTAAATCACTTAGCATTTAAAACAACTGATTACATGTTTTACTCTTTTCTTTTTCATTTATTTAGACAAAATAGCATAGAATTGTAATATCAGCCAGAATTAAATATTGGTGTATTCAGTTTTATTTATTTATTTGTCTATTGATTAAGGCTGTCAAAGTTAATGTGTTAAATAATAATTGAATTAATTAAATTTATTTATAAGTTACAATTTAAATTATATAAATATAAGTATACATAATTTGACAGTACAATTGCTTCATGGTATTTTTTTTCTCTCATTTCTAAAGACTGGCTGGGAAAAGAGAACCACCACAAGAATCTGTGTTTTTGTAGCAAGGCTTTCCTTTATTCTCCTGTAAACGACAGAGAAAGGATTTCTAAATTATAAATTATAGCCACATAGGACAATCAACACGTAGTAAAGTCATTTTTATTTTATTTAATAACTATCAAAGCTTAAGTATTAAATATGGTGAGCGAAAGGCCACTGGAAGGCCACTGGACGGATGGCAAAAAACAAGCTGTTATATATTTTTGGTTATAGAAAAAAAGGACTTCTTAATTAGAGAAAAAAACGAAAACTCGACAATAACTGCACTATTTAAAAAAAACATGAGATCAATTGCTAATTATTTAATATTTGAATGTCCTGACAATCCTATTTTTCTTTTTTTCTTATTTCTCCAGCTCCTCTTTAAAGTGAAGCGGACGTATTTGTTCGATAATCACTGTGACTGTCTCGGCAGTATCAAATCGCACACTGACCCTGGTCAGTTGTTCCTGTAAGTGTTCCCTCAGTGATTCTGGGCATTTATGAAGCTGGCCCTTCAGCTCACTGTATGAATCCCTCAGTCTGGCCAGGACATCCCGCTCAGCTGAGACTTTTGCTCTTTCCTAAAAAAACATTACACACACGTAACACACACACACACACAAGTAAAATACACACGCAGCAAGCCAGTGATGGTGGAGAGAGGTGAACACAAAGTAGAAACTGCTTAGATAAAGACACCATGCTGTGTTAAAACAGAGGTTTAGATAAGAGGTTGCCATGGCAATCAGAGCCCATATTGCAGCAGACTAAATCTGATCAGAATAAATATTTATACAGCAGTCAGTTGTAGAACATAGTATTTGCACATAATATTGTATATAACATCTCTAGTTGATATTTGTTGACTTTATGGTATTTCACCCATTTTAACATTTATTGATGTGTTATACATTTAATACATTTTTATTATACCTACAGAAAACTAACTCTTCTTTTTGTTTCGGTCTGGAACAAGGTGGCTTTAAAGTAATATTGCAGATTTCATTCCAAATTATTTAATTTTAAATCCTGATATGAAATAGCCCATTCAAACATGCAGTATAGTCAGTGTCATTTGAATTAATAGTTAGACGTTAGACTGTTAGAAACTAACATGGTAGTAAAGATGCATCCACAAAGTTTTTCAAGATAAACCAACAGGAAACAAGGAAGCATGCTTCATAGCGTGTGTTTGTTGTCAGTACCTTCCCTTTCTCCTTCTGAGTCGCATTTTTCACTTCATTCAGTTTCAGCTGAAGTTGATTGATGATCTCCAACTCTGCCTCCACTTGATCAAGCTCTGCCCTCCGTTCTCCCTGCAGTAATGCTCTCTCCATCTCTGCCTGCCAATAAAACGACACATTCAACAGTATATTCACTTCCATATGTTTCTGTTAACATGAATAGCGCAGCTCTGCTGATCAGGCAAAATCCTGCTTTCACATCGATTTTAATATGCAACACCAAAGATGTTTCTATGCATGACAGATGGTGATGCACTGATGTAGATGAAGACGACTAGTTATTGAATAGACTTTACAAGTTTTGATGTGAATATACATCTCTCGCTCCCATTCATGTGGTTATGATGGAAGTGAAGAAAGGTACATGAACTTTGTAGACAAATCAAAGGTAATGATCTGTAGCAACGGTCTGGAACCTATTGCTTTTGACTCACCACAACTGGCTCTTTTGATAAAAAATTATTAATAAAAAATTAGACACATCAACAGAGATCAGCTTTCTGCAGAAAAAGCAGCCAATTACAATTCCTTCGTTGTACCTACTGAAGTTAATGAAAATAAGGTTTGTACAGGGCAAAGTGTGTGTTCAGTGCTGCTCACTACTAAATATTCCATGGTCAACTGTTAGTGGTATTAAAACAAAGTGGAAGCAATTGGGAACAACAGTGATTCAGCCACAAAGTGGTAACCCACTTAAATCACAGAGCGGGGTCAGCGCATGCTGAGGCACACAGTGCGCAGAAGTCGATGGCCAAGCAGCTCTATCCAAGCCTTACATCACCAAGTGCAATGCAAAGCATCGGATGCAGCGGTGTAACGCACACTGCTACTGGTATAGAAGACCACCTTTGGGATGATTGGGAAGACCTTTCACCTTTATGTCCAACATCAGTGCCTGACCTCGCAAATGCGCTTCTATAAGAATGCTCAAAAATTCCCATACAATTAAAGTTCAAGTGCATGTAAAGGCAGACGTCCCAAAACATTTGGCAATATAGTGTGTAAGTATATATATATATATATATATATATATATATATATATATATATATATATATATATATATATATATATATATATATATATAAGCAATCATTAGAAAATGAAAATGGAAGAAGCTAAACATGAATGTCAATCTCCCTCGGACTGGGGCTCCATGCAAGATCTCACCTCGTGGGGTCTCAATGATCCTAAGAAAGGTGAGAAATCAGCCCGGAACTACACGGGAGGAGCTGGTCAATGACCTGAAAAGAGCTGGGACCACCGTTTCCAAGGTTACTGTTGGTAATACACTAAGACGTCATGGTTTGAAATCATGCATGGCAGGGAAGGTTCCCCTGCTTAAACCAGCACATGTCAAGGCCCGTCCTAAGTTTGCCAATGACCATTTGGATGATCCAGAGGAGTCATGGGAGAAAGTAATGTGGTCAGATGAGACCAAAATATAACTTTTTGGTCATAATTCCACTAAACGTGTTTGGAGGAAGAAGAATGATGAGTACCATCCCAAGAACACCATCCCTACTGTGAAGCATGGGGGTGGTAGCATCATGCTTTGGGGGTGTTTTTCTGCACATGGGACAGGGCGACTGCACTGTATTAAGGAGAGGATGACCGGGGCCATGTGTTGTGAGATTTTGGGGAACAACCTCCTTCCCTCAGTTAGAGCATTGAAGATGGGTCGAGGCTGGGTCTTCCAACATGACAATGACCCGAAGCACACAGCCAGGATAACCAAGGAGTGGCTATGTAAGAAGCATATCAAGGTTCTGGCGTGGCCTAGCCAGTCTCCAGACATAAACCCAATAGAGAATCTTTGGAGGGAGCTCAAACTCCATGTTTCTCAGCGACAGGCCAGAAACCTGACTGATCTAAAGAAGATCTGAGTGGAGGAGTGGGCCAAAATTTTTCACCAAACCTGGTGAAAAACTACAGGAAATGTTTGACTTCTGTAATTGCAAACAAAGGCTACTGTACCAAATATTAACATTGATTTTCTCAGGTGTTCAAATGCTTATTTGCAGCTGTATCATACAAATAAATAGTTAAAAAATCATACATTGTGATTTCTGTTTTTTTTTTTTTTTAGATTATGTCTCTCACAGTGGACATGCACCTATTATGACAATTTCAGACCCCTCCATGATTTCTAGGTGGGAGAACTTGCAAAATAGCAGGGTTTTCAAATACTTATTTTCCTCACTGTATATGTATATATATATATATAATGTTATATCATTAATTTCTGTCTCTTTTGGAAAAATGCATTACCCAAAAATGAAAAAAGGTTCCCGACCCCTGGTCTGTAGGTTTAGGACTCAGTCTAACCTCTTGTCTGGACTCTTGTATCTGCTGTTCCAGGTCAGTGACACGAGTCTTCAGCTCGTCCACCCGAACCAGAACCCTGTGCCGCTCTTCCTCTAGGTACGCTCTCTCCTGCTGCCCCAGGACTGAGGAGTCTTCATGCTGAGAAAGCATTTGTCAATTACAACAAATTGTGCATATGTTTGTGTTGGTGTAGCCACTCACAGTAGTTGCAACAAACTCTCCCTGGAATTCTAACAGTGAATGAATGAATGAAAACCATTTTTATCTAAAGAAAGGAAGAGAAAAAGGCTGAAAGAGACGTGTTTACAGACAGAGCAGAAGAAATATGAAAATCTAGGTGAATTCAAAATTGATTAGCAGTCCACAAGAGGTCAACGTATACTTATTTTTCCACATGAACTGCATAGGAAAGTACACAATTGTATGTTTTAACAAAATCTCACATAAAATGTCAAATTATGGCCATATGCATAATAACGTGTGTACACAAATATGTTATTCAAACAGGTTATAATGAGATCCAAAAAAGTGAGACCACTAATTCTTGTTAGATCTATTTTGCATTTGTCTAATATTTAATACACTGTTTAATAGCAAATTATATTAGTTACAATCGGAGTAAAAGTTTAATTTGAAAAATTAACGATTATATATAAAATGGTTTTACGTTAAATACATAAAATCACATGATCACGTCACAAATTTACTTATTTGACTAGTGACCAGGAAATAGTGCTTAATCTTTCTTTTTTTTTCTTCTTAATTTTATGTCACAATGTTGATAAATATTCAAAACTCAGTCACTCAGTCAAAAAATCCAACAACTTTCAATTTGATTTATGAAGCTCAATATGATCTCAGATCTTTTGACCTTACTGTATTTCTCTCATATGAGTATCAGTGTCTAATAGTGGGAGTATCTCTCATAGTGTGTGTGTTGTACCTCCTGGTGCTGGCTCTCAGTGCTGCTACACTCCTCTTTCAGGTTCTCCTCCTCACTCTCTCTCTGCCTCTGAGAGCTCTGGGCCGGCACACTCGCAGGCTCAGGGCCGGGTCGTCGAACAGAGACCTCCTCCATACCCGGGAACTGACACGCCCTCCCTGTGTCCAAGCCAACCGGAGGATCACTCTTATTATACTCGGCACACAAATTCAGGATGGTCTCAAGCCTCTGCCTCTCCTAAAAACACAAAGAAGGTTTTAGCTATGCATACAGCTTTAAATGGCACAGAAACTCACACACATGTCTAAATGGTGTAACCACATGTAGTTAACATTCTTCTAAGAGCTTCATGGCGTATGTTCTAAACTAACTGCAACCTGACACCAACAGAACATTTTGAAGACTACTTACGACACCATGTGACCCCCAACATCCTACTGGATTCATTCAGCACCTAGCACATTAAACAACTCAGTGTGTAAAATTCCTGAACATCTGCAACAGCGCTTGAGATCTCATAAAAATACTATTTGCGAAAGTTTCCATTCAACCTAGTTACTGACCCCCAAACCTCTGAGCACACTCAATCGACCTCTCACCCGGCTGTGATAGTCAGCTGCTGCCATCACTCTTCATACATGGAGAGAGTGTGTGTGTGTGTGTGTGTGTGTGTGTGTGTGTGTGTGTGTGTGTGTGTGTGTGTGTGTGTGTGTGTGTGTGTGTGTGTGTGTGTGTGTGTACTGTACACCACCTACATACAGGCTGCCAGGGTCTCAGTCTTCTCTTGCAGCCCCAGTCGGACTAACTAGCACTCTAGGCATTGAGGCTCATTATATTTTACATGGACAATACCCAGTTCAGCTAGATGACACCAGTGGCATTACTAAAATAGCATGGCAGGGAGCACGAGTAATGTACAGCCATCCATTTCATTGAATAAGAGTTCATTTTGAGGAACTAACTAATTATTTACATTAGTGTTAAGAAAGGCCAGAGACTCTGACTTCTGAAAATTCACACAGTACAAGATGAATACAGCATTTGTTAAAAGATTGAATTTAGTGCGCTAGGTGTTCAGTGCTGTAAAAGTCTTTATCACAGAGCCATTATCTCACAAGACCAGCCAATAGAACGTCTTGAAACATATGCTCTTCCCTTTTAACGAGGTCTCCCCTGTCAGGAGAGTGCAGACAGAGTGCTGGAACAAGAAAACACTAACTGATGGGTAACGTAGCAACAGCATTCTTCTCCAACAAAAGGTTGTCAGCACAGCTGGTCTGCATGCTGAAGATGCCACAACACAGACCAACACAAAGCACTGAGCACTAAACCTCTGTGTATAAAAGACACTTTATGACATGACTGTCCTCTATTTGGGCACAACAGTCAAGGTGGTAAATTTAATTAATTATTAGGGGCCTGAAAAACTAATTTAAACAAGGTAGTTAAGCATAACGTGTATTTTATACACTCTAAAAAATACTTGACAAACCAGCAGTTGGGATGCATTTTTTAATTAGATTTTTAACCCAGCGGTTGGGTTTGTCCATATTTGAGCCACATTTTGGTTAAAACAGCTCAGCATTTTTTAGGGTGTAGAATTTGCTCTGAGTGATTTTTGTGTAAATGAAAAACAAAATGCAGGTTAAAAAATATTTTTTTTTTTATTACTTATTAGTTTATTAAAAATAACCTTCATTACTCCCTCTCTCTCACACAACATTTTCCATGCCTGTGAAAATGTAAGAGGTGGTCTAAGGAAGAGAAGGTTAATTTAAACATTCTTAGCCTTATCTATATATATATATAGTGCAATTAAAAACTGTATTTAGGGTATATTATATTATATTAATCACACAAAGTGGAAAACATTGTGTTCAATATTTAAACTGATTTTTAGATGTTTTTAATCTGGTAAACAAAGAAAAAAAGTAATTTCTTTCAAAAGTTGGTGCCATATCGCCCTCATGTGGTTCATAGTATGAAATGCTTCAGTTCTCTAGCTTTCACAGATGCAGCAAGGAACAAAAGACAAATGACCTTTAAAACTTCAGTGAGACAGAGACACATCTTTATGGATTCCATTTAGAAGACAAAGTACATGTGTTTGTGTGTGGTGTAAAACAAGTTTTCTACTGGTCCATTGTGACCCACAAATACAACAAGCCATATAATTTTGCATAGTTATAGTAAAATAAACAGGTTTTTAAAAGGGAGGTGAAAATACTTCCTAACACTCACTGGCATCAAAGCCTATGAATCCAATTTAACATTTCAGTATTTTGGCACAAATTCACCTGTCACTTGGTCAAATGGTTTATAGTAAAACATTATTTGGCCAAGTATTGTTTCATGCATTCGGCTGTTCGATCACAGTTTCTGCTATTGTTCATGCATTTACACTTGTAATTTTTCATGTTGTCATGTTTTCAAAAATTGTCATGTTAACTTTGTGACAAAATTAACACAAAACCACACCATAAATTGTTTTATTATTATTATAAATTTAAGTTTTTATAAATTTTAAGTATCCTGACAAAAATATATAACCATTTCAACATTTCCACAAGTGCTTTCACATTTGATAATAAGAAATCAGCATCTTAGTATGATTTCTGATGTCATGTGACACTGAAGACTAGAGTAATGGTGTAATGACTGCTGAAAATTCAGCTTTGCTTCCACAGGATTAAATTACATTATAAAAATAGAAAACTATTATTTTAAACTATTACTAATATTTCACAAGTCTTTACTGTATTTTTGATTAAGTAAATGGCGAGCATAAGAGACTTATTTCAAACCCCAAATGTTTGAACGATAGTTGTATTTACAGCCTTGCGCTCAAACAATTTTGTTACACGGTTGGGTCAAAAACTGATCTAAAATGTGGTCCCTAAAGCAAAACCAATTGAGAACCACTGTTGTTGAGAATACGACTGTCTAGAGAGTGTGTGTGTGTGCGATAAAAGGTGGGCGGAGCACAGCAATGCAACCATTGAACAGAGAAGAAACACATTTTCAAGCCAACTGGGCCATGACCTAGAACGGAGTAAACATAGACAAGTGAGGGGATTTGAGAGTAAATATGACCCCACGAGCCATATTATCTCTTGTCAGGATTAGAAGAAAAGATCCGATTCCAAATGCTTTTTTCTTGATCTCTTCCCTCTCATTTGATATTCACTTGCTTACTTTTGTCTTTTTATCTTATCTCGAAAATTCTTTTCCAGTCAAGAACCAGCTTAAATGTTCCTCCATCCACAGTATATATCATTCCTGCCCCATAATCCCAGAATGTGTGGTCACACGTGGTTTACAATAGCATTCTGCGAGGTCATACCTCTGAAATGTCATTTTTGAAGCTAGCAATCAATGTCTGTGAATTTGATGGCGTTAGGAAGGAGATTAATGCTAAATACAGCTCAGCAGTCCTTTCAAAGGTGATACTAACCTGAGAGCAGCGTTAAAAAGGGCATTCAGCTCATTTTGGACAACCTTTCCAGTTGCCACACCATTGGATAAAGCTGTGCTGTAACCATGACAACAGTACCAGACAGACCAGAGACTATAGGACAAAGTTTAACCCAAACAGAGTGAAATGTGTTCATAATACACCTAATGTTCCTGCCATTGTCTCGAAACACTGACCAGAGATTGTTATTATGGAAAATGACTTCCTATCCCTGTATTAATTTAGTTCTGTCTGATAGTAAATGGCCTAAAATAGTTTTACTCGAGGGAATAACAAGAATGTGTGGCAGCCGCATATAATTAGGTTTGTGTGTGCATTGTATTTTTAAGAAGGGTTACAGTACTTCATCATAAAAATGTCATTAAGTTAGATGGTTAGAAGAACAGAAGATATATATAATTTCAGAGATAAATAAGATGGTAAGAAAGATGATGAATGGCAATTCCATATGGGAATTTGAGATGCACCCAAGCAATGTCTGGGGTTTTAATAGGTTTAAATGAGAGAGATGATGTCTATGTGTGGTTATTATAGGGGGTAGGGAGACTAGTGTTTAGACTGCTTAAGGAGGACAGTATGTGTGTGAGTGTGTGTGTGAGTGTGTGTGTGTGTGTGTGTGTGTGTGTGTGTGTGTGTGTGTGTGTGTGTGTGTGTGTGTGTGTGTGTGTGTGTGTGTGTGTGTGTGTGTGTGTGTGTGTGTGTGTGTGTGTGTGTGTGTGTGTGTGTGTGTGTGTGTGTGTGTGTGTGTGTGTGTGTGTGTGTGTGTGTGTGTGTGTGTGTGTGTGTGTGTGTGTGTGTGTGTGTGTGTGTGTGTGTGGGGCCTGGTAAACCCTACGTTATGTCCCCACAAAGATGGCAATATCCGAAATCCTCATCCTTGTAGGGACATTTTTTTGGTCCCCATGAGGAAAACATCTTATAAATCAGACTAAGTGGTGTTTTTTGAAAATGTAAAAATGCAGAATGTCTCCTGTGATGGGTAGGTTTAGGGGTAGGGGCAGTGTAGGCAGATAGAAAATACGGTTTGTATAAAAACATTACGCCTATGGAAAGTCCCCATAAAACATGAAAACCCAACGTGTGTGTGTGTGTGTGTGTGTGTGTGTGTGTGTGTGTGTGTGTGTGTGTGTGTGTGTGTGTGTGTGTGTGTGTGTGTGTGTGTGTGTGTGTGTGTGTGTGTGTGTGTGTGTGTGTGTGTGTGTGTGTGTGTGTTTGTGTGAGGAAGAGGGCAGCTCATAGCACTGAGGTTGTGATTGTGTCGGGTAAATATAGTCTTCGGAAAGCCACACGTTCTGCAAAAGCTTTTTAAAAAAGGCCTCAGGAATTTACATCTGTGTGTTATTCCTGACTGTTCTATGTCTTTCCCAGAAAACTCTCTCTGTATATAAACTCCACCCGTTCAACCTCCAGTGCTAATTCCACTCCGAAAGCCAATGACACTCAAAGCCTCATCACACAAATACTCTCATCAGTGCCCTACAGCAATCTATAGCTTCTCTACTTCATTTTACTTTCCAATGACAAAAAGTATCACTTTAATAGTACCATAACTTATATTTAGATTGAATTTGAATTGAAAGTGAAGAAACACAATAAATGAAAGTGACCAGCTGTAAAAAGGCCCAGGTAGTTTTGACTTAACATGTTATTGGCCACTACATGATTTCTATACACTACTGTTTAAAAGTGTAACGTTCTCAAAGAAGTCTCTTAAGGCCTGTTGACACCGGGACGATTTTTGCGTGTGTTTATCGCCGATGTTTAACGCCTTGTGACTACACAAAGGGCGCCAATGTGAGTGTGCACACCAACGCACAAAACGGCAGGCATAAAAGCATCATTTTTTTAAAAAACACCTCGGGTTAGTTTATTTATTGTGACGCGGCGCTTTATAAACTGGCCGACCAATGAGATCGGCGCTTTTGTTCACGTGCCTGGAGCTGCTGAAGTGACAATAAAACACGACTTGGTGGCACTCAAGCACAAAACGGTCTTGCCGAGCACACATTGATACGACAAAGTAGTAGTAAGTAGACAAAGAAGAAGATGAACTGCTAATGCTGCTTGCCAGTTAGTAAAATGTGTGTGAATGGTTTTGGCCATAGACATAATATGTCTATGGTTTTGGCAAGCACGTAAATACTGTCTCTCTTCTACTTCTGTGTGACAACCGAGTGTCAGAGGCGTAAAGTGCCGCAGCACCACCTTGTGTACCGGGAGCGCATCTACTGAATGTGCACGTTCACTCGACGCATCACCAGTGGAAATCGCTTGGGTGTGAACACTCAAGACGCGCCGAAAAACGTCACAAAAAACGCTGGTGATAAGCGCGTGCGATATTCGTCCCGGTGTGTATAGGCCTTTAAGCTAAGCTAAGTCTGCATTTATTTGCTCAAAACCACATTAAAACTGTAATAGTGTGAAATTTAGTTATTTCATAGTTTGATGATAAAACTAGTACATAAATGATTAGGGTTTTTTGACAGGTACAGTAAACACACATGCTCAGACATACCAGCCTCTCCATTTCTTGTTCGCGCATCCTTTCCTCTCTCTGCCAGCGATGGTACTCCAGTAGGTCTTCCTCTTTGTCGCTGACCTCTGAAATGCTGTTTTTGCGTTCCCGTGTGCGCGTCTGGACCTGCCGAGGCTCCCTGGAGTTCTTTCTCTGGTTATGGGGACTAGTGAGAGGAGACGCCCCTGTCTGAGAGCCAAGAGCTGAGGTGAAACCACTGTTCTGCTTTCCACCAGGCTGGTCCTTCAAAAGAGCTGATACAGGAGATGGACTTCTGGCATGCAATCTCATATTTCCTGCTTCTTCCTCTGCTGTGGTTCGTCGTTGGAGACGAGGACTCTCTGGTACAGTCCGGCCACGAGAGGTCAAAGGAACACCCGGTAGAGCTCCAGGGAGAACAGGCACCCCGAGGACACCTTTGCGTGATGCAGAGGGACTGAGAGGAGGAAGTTGACGCATGCTAGATGGTTCTACCCCACGGCGGGACGACTGAGGACTGTCTGGAGGAAGGAGTGCACGAGAAGAATTTTCTTGGACTGATGAGCCAACACTGGATCTAGGGCTAGAAGATGCTGGGGAGGACGAGGAGGTGAGTCTGGCATTTATCTGTCTGCTTAAATCTCCAGATGCAAATGATAGTGATGAAGAGGAGGAAGCATGGGCCAGGTGTGGATTCTCACCTCTACGGTTTGTTGCAGGGCTTGAGGGGGTTTCAGTTAAGGCTTTTTGAAGCCTAGGACTTTCTTGATCCTTTAGTCCCCCGTTGAAATTGCTGGCCTTGGATGCAAAAGTGCGTGGTTGTGGCACCGGGGCTTGGACGGTGTGGGTGTAGCTGGTGGAACGGGTATTAGAGGAGTCCAAACAAGCCCCTGGACTGCCAACCACAGAGGAGGTAGAGAGAGGAGAGAAAGGAGGACTGGTATTTTCATAGCTGGAGCTTACCAACAAAGCACCAGGACTGGTTGGAGGGGAGACAAGACTGTGGCTTCCCCCATTGAGCATGGCAGACTGTGAAATGGGGTGGTGGGCTTTTTTACAATGCTCAGATAAGGAAGTCTGGCCTTCGCCCATAGACAGAGAATTCATAATGTCTTGCAGGTCCTTTTCAATAGAGCGCACAAGAGTGCCATGTCCATGACGCGGCTCATTCACAGGAAGGTGGTTTCCATTGAGCTGCCCATGGGTTTCTGTGGAGAATAAAGAACATCAGTTTATGATCTTAAATATTAATATATATCAAATGTTGAAGTCTCATACAAGATATAGACCAGGTTAGCAAAATTTTGTATTTAAAAAAAAAAAAAAAAACACAGAAAAATACACTACAGTTCAAAAGTTTGAGTCAGGAATAAATATATGTGACCTGATCCAGCAAAATGAGTCACAGTGACCCACATTTTTCTGGATCAGAACAAATAATGCTAGCCTATGCAATCATATCTTTGTGTAGGCTAGTGGACTATAACAGTGTAACAAATTCATAACAGAGATACCAACAGTTAAATATTGGGTTAAAATAAATCAAAGACATTGTAATGGATTCTCCTTGCCGATAAATACACTCACACAATAATTGCACTCACTCGCATCTATTCACAATAAATACACTCAAATTGGACATTAAATTCACATCTCAGCTCTTTTCTTCTTAGCTGGGCAGGGAGAGGGACAACTTACTTTCTCAAAAAAATTTTTTTTTTTTTTTACTACCCTATTAACTTCCCCAACATCAGTCACAGGCTGTTCAACATTTTCATCATCGTCGTAATTCTCTTCCACAGGGGTGACAAATTAATGCTTCTGCATCCAAAGGACCCTTGACATCGCTGTCGCTTTCACCAGAGGATGACACATCTACAGATCCAAAAAAAAATCACTGACTAGCCTTAGCCACTCTTGCTGACCAGCAGCAGAGCTTAGGTTAGAGGCCTCCAGTGAGTTTAATGCTTTGGCGACTTTGCTCTCTTTTGACAGCGACATTTCTCAAATAAATAAACAGAACTACACACAGTATATACTACACTATGCTACACAGAGCGCTGCTAGTCTGACAGAAGGATGGCTGGACCAATCGTGTGCCAGTCAGTTGAAACGGGGCTTCCCATTGACAAATGATCAGTCACTGTTTGTCTACATTTATAAGCTTTTTGATTGGTTCTATACAATGTTTAACGCCATATTTGGAGAGCTAAGATAGTGACGTTTCAGGGGATACCTTGGATATAGGGAAATGCTCAGAAGTGACAAGAGGAGTTGAGAAAAGCAATGTTCATTTCCAGCGAATTTAGTAAAACTTTTGTCAACTTTAAGGGTGCGTTCACACTTGTAGTTTGGTTCTTTTGGTTTGTTTGGTCCGGACCAAAAAACAAAAACAAAACATATAGTCCTGGTCCGTTTAGCGTTCACACTGGCATTTTTAACAGTGAACCGAAAGTTACCGAACCAAAGGCATAGGGATACGGTCACAACCTGATTGGTCGGCTTTTATGACGTATATTTTGCGACGGAGCTTGCTTACCGAACATTCAAAACAATGCCGTGTGCTGGATTAAACGCAATCATTTTATGCGTGTACATTTGGTTTTATTTTTACCAGCTGAGAACTCACGAAGAGTTTATAAAATGTTCAAAACGTTCAAAACAGCACCAGGATTTCCTCCGTTGTATGCAGAAACGAAGATCTGCATATATTGATGAGGCACTTTACCTCCTCGTTGCTCCACGTTTGCCCTCTACTCATTTTGGATACACCAATCTTTCCGAGTCATCAAATCAGCTGACTTGTAGCATCGCATCTTGTGACATCGCGTCCTGTTTTTGGTTCATTTACATGTGTTTGGTCCATGTTGCGTTCATATATCAATCGAACTGCACCAGAGTTTGTTTAGAAGCGGACCGAGACCTATCTTTTTAGCAGTATCTGTCTGCTTGTTTGGTGCGCACCAGGGTTCGAATGGCAGCGTTCACATTTGTTCAAATTAACCGCACTAACAGAACAATCGCACCAGGGTTCTTTTTAAACGAACCAATCATGACAAGTGTGAACGCACCCTAATAGTCATTTAAAAACCTTTACTCAATTATCTGGACTACGAAACTTTGGGAGATTATTTTTGAACGTCTGTTCTTTGAAATTAGCTATAAAAAATAGATTTTTTTTCATTGTTTTTCCACATTATCGGCCCGTATCTTAAAACGGAACGTTGCGACTTCCAACTCATTTCGCCAGAACGGGTCACATATATTAATTATATATATTATATTATATCTTTTTTTTTTTTTTTATCAGCAAGAATGCATTAAGTTGATCAGTGACAGTAAAGACATTTGTTGCAAAATGTTACAAAAGAAATGTTACAACATTTATATTTATCAAAGAACGCTGGGGAAAAAAGCATATTAGAATGATTTCTGAAGGATCATGACACTGAAGATGCTGAAAATACAGATTTACCATTAGAGGAATAAATTACATTAGAAAAAGAATGAAAAAACTGCCATTTAAACTATAATAATATTTGACAATATTAGTGTTTATACTGTATTTTTGATTAAATAAATGCAGCCCTGGTTAGCATAGCAAAAATATTTTTAATTTGTATCAACCCGCAAACAATAGGGAATAACACACATCAAAGAAACATATATATGAGGGCTTCTTCACAAAAAAAAAAAAAAAAAAAAAAGATTTAAATGTATCTATTTATTTATTTTGTATTAAGGTTAAAATGAGTTTGAAACTTTTTACCCTGCCTTTAAATTCAAATTTCGGTAACACTTTAGAATAATGGTCATTAGTTAACATTAGCTAACTACATTAGTTAACATAAACTAATAATGAACTGCACTAATAAAGCGTTTATTAATCTTTGTTAATGTTAATTTCAACATTTACTAATGCTTTATTAAAATCTTGTTAACATTAGTTAATGCAGTGTGAACTAACATGAACAAACCATGAACAGCTGGATTTATATTAACTAACTGTATTGCTCATGGTTAGTTTGTGTTAGTTAATACATTAACTAATGTTAACTAATGACCATTATTCTAAAGTGTTACCCAAATTTCTTTTAAATTATTAATATTTTTTTATTATTATTATTGTTTATTCATTCTTTTACCCTTCTCCCAGATCCATACTTTCAATCTTAAACTATGAAAATCCGGTTATGAATTACTGCAGTTATTATGATCTAAACAAACAACAAAAAACATAAATCAGGTATCTATCTCTCACAGCAATCTTGCAATTACATGAGGATTTGACATGTCTATATTTTAAACCATATTTCACTCATACCACTTGTGCTCTACACCCATGCAGGACATGGCTGGGCATTATTCATACAAACACACACCTCCCCCTCTCTTACACATATGCTCAACTGGGTGTGTCTCTTAGCCTACACAGACTGTGGATGGCAGGAATCCCACCCTCAGCCCAAAGGTCAGAGCAGACAGAGGAAAATAGAGCCTGAATTACGGCATGACTCATTCTGCGCACTCAGGACCAGCTGAACGCACTCTTTGCAGTCAGGGCCACCAGTGCACTAACCATGCAAAAAACACGTTATTTTAGAGCTGTGGCACAGTAGGTAGAACATGTGCTCACATCACATAAGGGAAGTGACATTTTATTTTGAAATATACAACAAGAATTAGTTGTTACATCAAACATGTAGTTCTTGAGACATTTGAGGTAATAGACTTCTACTGTCCAGCAGTCAGAGCATTTTAATTATCAAAATGTACAATAAATCACTGCCAATTTCCTAAGTACAGACTAGTATCCTTACATCAGATCAAAGAAGAATTAATTTCAATGTTCTTTTTTTTTTACAGTACTGAATGAAAGACATTTAGGGTCACTGAGATAAACAATGATGCACTAGGCAGTTACACCCACACTGGCCTCATAATAATGTGATATGCAACAGTGTCATTGGGTCACGTTCCTTTAAATGTCCAATTGGTGTTCAAGGATTTTAACCTAACAGGGTCAAGGCCAGGGTCTCTCAGCAGGGGCTTTCCAGCAGCTGACACAGTGCCTGTGGCAATTTAAATTCCCATTCTCTTCCAAGGACCTCACTTCCTGGTTTCTAAACTATTTGAAATGAGTCAGTGGTGAATGAGTGAGAGCAGTGTTTAAAATGGGCAAAGATAGAGTTAGAGTTTTCTCCAATAGCATGGATATTAAATAGGCAGGATTAGGCCAAGTTATTTTAGGCAGATTTGTGTCACCTGAGCAGTGTCTGGAGCTTGTTATAATTATCTAGGGTACAATGCCTCTCTGTGCCCCTTTTGCTATAACGTTTAGTAATTAAATCAACGAAACGCGTACCATTATTTGCAAATGTAGCTCTTTCTCTCTTTTTCTGAGTGCCTTCAGCAACTTTAACTCCCCAAAGCACAGTATCCAGAGAAGTTCTTACTACCTGATTTTAGGTCAGTGTAATTTTGCTTCTGCATATATACCTGAATGGTTCTTGTAGGTACTGGTAAATCCAGGGCTTCCACCTGGCATCAAACTCTTCATCCTGAGGGCCTCTTCTGGGTGGTTAAAGCGGAAAAAGGATGACTGGCCAAAACACAGCATACACCCTGAGAAAAAGAAGCATGTGTGGTAAATAATCAAAGAAGTGTTTTATGATAAAACTTCTAAAATAATAGGTGTTATTCAAGTTGACAATAATATTTGACCAAATAAAAAGATTTATTAAAGACTGAACTACATCATCAATAGTTTTTAAAGCACATTTTCTGTGACCTTTTTCGGCAATTTTATCAGGTGGAGATGCCAGCCCCATAACCAAAAACCCTGAATGGAGCAAAGGCATCATATGCTTCCAACTGCTAAAGTTGTAATAATATCTTAATAAATATAACTTTATTCTTTCAAGGTAATCGAGAGCATCTGAACGAAACAAAACAAGGGTGTGGATGAAACAGTTAAGCCAAACAAAAAGCAATCAGTTCAAGTCACACATGCAGTATTTGTCTGGCCTGAATCCATGTCCTTCTTTACATCTTTTATTGAAACTCATATCATGCCTTATCTTGCCATATCATAGGAGTTCAAACAAATATATTAAACTGAGTTTGTCTATCCGTAGGAAACACATATATACCCTCCTAAACACATTCATATTACCTTGTCCTCTGCCCTTATGAAATTGCTGTGATTAATGGGGCAGAGGGATCAATGCAGAGTCTGTCAAAATGCCAGTGAATTATGACCCAGACTTCCATTTCATAATGAACATTGGCACAGAAACCACAGAGGGAATATAAGATCAGTATGACTCATTGCTGACTTACAGTAGAGGAGAGAGGATATGACATGCAACAGTGACATGAGCTCCACTTATTCAACAGAAAATACAGACCCTCTTTTAAATACTGGCTTAACTCTGTACATATATCACTATTTATTTGTTTCTGAATTGTCAGTCTTTTCTAAATGAAAGCTTTCCCTATTATGATGTCAAAGTTGAACCCACAGTGTCCATATATTTTTCCACATATGAGCACATACATGATCGAAAACAAGATGTAGCCACATATTTAAGAAAGAACAGACTGTAATATTTTAAGAATCAAACACTTTCTTCAATTCAGCACTAAAATGAATACTGGGGGTCATTAATCTCAATATTTAGGGTGGTTACAGGCCAGCCCGAGCATTCACTCAAAAAAATAAGTATATAAATATATAAAATAGTTGTGTGCGGTGTACAGTTTGTACACTTTCTAAAAATGTGGTACAGACACATTGAATTAGGTCAAAGCACTGATGACAGATTATAACCTCTATTTACACAACTAAAAGACTGAATATCAATAACAATCACACAGACATATGGCACAAGGGAGCATCCGAGGGGTCAGGCTGGGCATAATGGGGCCAGAAAAGGGTTTTGTAGAAATCAAGGAGAAAGGAAAGGTCAATATATATAGTGTTGTCTTATTATCATTATATTAGAAGTCACATAAAAAGACTGACGTAGGTTTATCGCGTTTTGATAGCGTTCTCGAAAAAGTGCACAATAGTCTGTTTATTTTATTTTATTTTTAGCAGAAGTGAGTGGAGAACATTCAATAATATTTCAGTTATTTCTATAACAACTCTCTATTTACTGCACACATTACTGACTGAAAAATGCAAGTTCGTATGTCAAGAATCTACTAACAAGACTACTGTAAATTTTATATATTATACCCAGTCAGATAGTTTATATGGTTGTAAAAAATAATATTGATTTGACGTACAAGTCAAAATCTTTTGATATTTCTATGTTGAATCCGTAATGAGTTTACAACACCACTTCAACTAGTTGGTGTTTAACAATGTTTTGATGTTGAATTAAGGTTTTTTTCATAAACTGACATTATTTCAACAACATTAAAACGTTTAATGTCAGTCGAATGCCAGCTGGGATGTTTGACCTGATCAGACACATTAACAGGGGTTTTCAAACTGGGATCCGGGGACCCCCAGGGGTCCTCCAGAGGGTTCTAAGGGGTCCCTAGAAAATTTCAGAGAATAAAACGACAAAGCAAAAATGGATAAAGTCTACCGAATATTCTAACGGTTTCTCTCCTTTCTTGCTGTATACATACTTTCCAGAATTGTATACGTTTGCTTTGTATCTTTCTAGTGAGTTTTTCTCACTATAGTCCTCTCGCTCACTGGGGTTGTAAGGGAGTTTTCTTAACGCAGTACGTGAGCTGCTTGCATACATTTATTGTGAAAGTTGCTTATACAAATCATTTTTAATTGAAAATACATCCAAAATTAAGTATAGCCAATGTAAGTTGGGAAACAATATTGTAGAGCATTTTCATTTTCTTGTGGTGCCCCTCTGAGCACTTGGTGCCCTACGCGCAGCGTGATGCGCTTAATGCGAGCGGCACTGATTTGGTAAATTATTGAATATAAAGAAATTTCACCTACCAGGTTTGGGAAACGAACTCAAACTTATATCCACTCGATTGGAAAACGCTGAGGAACGGCGGACAGTAGTGTGGAGCTCTTGCGCGTCGCGTGGAGTAAGAGCGGTGAGCGCGTGTCTGCCCGCAGCTTTTGTGATGTAAATGTCAAGCGCTACGACAGCGAGTCCACTCACTGACTTCTATTACAACACAAAACAGCACAGCTGTCACCTGCCCGACTGTCATCGCCACCCCAAAGAAAATGGACAAGACAACGGACAAGCAGTTAATACAACAAAGTGTCCGACATCCGGGGAATCTAAAATAGACTATAGCCTACTTTCCTCCTGTGGCGAAACTCTGGACTTCACGAATGTTCCATCGGTACAAGCTGCTTTAAATGCAACTCGAAATTTAGTCAACCTGAGTAAATAATAATAAAAAGACAGGCATTAAGTCTGTTTAGGACTATAGACGCCTCATTAAGACACGTGAATTGGAAGTTACATGGGTGGCACGTTGGACAGCTGTCCTCGACTCCTCGCGCCGGCTGTCTCAAGTTATTGTCATGCACAGATCGCGGGTGGGGGGGTGGGGGGGGGGGGGGTCGGACTGCAAAGCAAATGAGCGTATCCGGATCACTATCTCTTCACTAACGGTCGAAATGGTAATAAGTAAATTGGGCTATTCTAGGCTAAACGTCAAAAAGAAAAGCTTAGGTCAGGTGTCCCATAAAGGCATGAAATACGCTTTAATAGCCTACATATTTGTTTACAGCTATTGTTAATAAGATGAAACATATTTAGAGAGAATTCTGAGAATCCAAATCAACAAAATATCACATATCCCCAATGTATAGAATTAATATAGAGCAATGTGCCTGAAATAGCCCAACAGAGTAGGGCAAGGTCAAGCTCTTCAAATGGAAGTTCAAACAAAGCCCTCATCATTATCATCCTGCAATTTCCTGGCACCCTATAACACAAATACACATTGATTCCAAAGTGGACAACCTGAAATAGCTCCAAAGAGTAGCGTAAGGTCAAGTTTTTCAAAGGGAAATTCAAACAGACCCTTATCATTACTAACACAAAGTGATTAAACAGTTATATTTGTCTTAAAAATGCAATATTATCTGTGATAGAAATGGTAAATATCTGATTGCATTATATTGAGGGTTCACTGAATTAATGCAAAGGCCTCTTGATGGGTGGAATGGTATTTAGAAATGCATGTTATTGATGTGCAGGCTGAATATATTGAATAACTGTCAAAAGAGTTCAAGGCAACCAGATGAAAATGAAAGTGAACCATCAGGTGGACACTTTCTTTCTTTCTTTCTTTCTTTCTTTCTTTCTTTCTTTCTTTCTTTCTTTCTTTCTTTCTTTCTTTCTTTCTTTCTTTCTTTCTTTCTTTCTTTCTTTCTTTCTTTCTTTCTTTCTTTCTTTCTTTCTTTCTTTCTTTCTTTCATTCTTTATCTCTCTCTTTCTTTCTCTCTCTCTCTCTCTCTCTCTCTCTCTCTCTCTCTCTCTCTCTCTCTCTCTTTCTTTCTTTCTTTCTTTCTCCTTACAGACTATGAAGTGGATGTTTGCATTTCAAATTCCACATTAAGAGTAATGCTAATTTTGTAACCTATTCAACATATGGAACTAATGCAGGTGAATGAGTTTGAGAGCAACTTAAAAAAAACATTGCTTACCTTGTGAGAGTCTGACTGGTTTGGTAACTGCTAAGCCATCCAATGAGCACTGATTTCCACAGGGGTACAGAGTGATGGCTCCCCCCACATTTTCAATGTAGCAATGCTGAGCAGTGACACCTGGACCCTGAATATTAATGTCTGTGTTCCCATGGCCGAGTGTGGTCTTCCCTGCAACATGTGATAAAGATATATTTATACTGATTATTACATTGTTGTACACACTTTTTTTTTTTTTTTTCAATTATACATATGAAATGCTTGCAACAAATGTTTGCATGTTTGACATGTTTGCGTTCCCTTCTTTAACAAAGACAGGACAGACCCCCAGACCCCCCCTATCTATCTCTCTGTCTGCATGAGCACAGTAAATTGTGTATTCAGTCCCCTATAAAATGATTCGCTGATGAATAGTGCACTACATCGACATCCTCTGGGATTTATACTTGAATGCTTGCTCTCATTCTTCCACAATGTCAGGGGATCAGAAGTCCTCTATTTGTCATTCTTCAAGAGATGAAGCATAGCCAAGCTACAAGGACAGAGCATGCAAGGTTTGTCCTCTGTCATGAACTTCCTACCAATCACCGCACAAAACACAAATACTGATCTTAATTTGGAGTCCCCAGTTTTTCAGTTGGCATCCCCTCTTTCTGTGTGATCATGTTATACACTGTCAAAACAAAGAGTACAAAATTGTACCCTTTAAGGTACAAGTGGCCGTCACTGGGGTGGTACCCTTAAGGGTACATTTTTGTACCTCTAAGTCAGGGGTAGGCAAGTTCGGTAGAGAGCTGATGTCCAGGAGAGTTTAGCTCCAACCCTACCAAGCCACCACAGTATAAAACTCATGGCTCCCAGTATGCATTTCAGCATTAAGTATGTCACCATTGTTGAGATTCATATGCTGATTCTTGATATCTGTGTGCGTTTAAACTTGTTTCTCCATAGAATGTATTTAAAAATCAAAATTCAGAATACCTGATATGTAGCAAGAAAGTATTGTTGGTGAATATTATTTATTGATATTTTTTAGTCAGTGATGAGTTTAGTCAACCATTTTTCTTCATGACAATTATTGTTTATGGCTTCTTTTGGTTTGAACAGATTTTGTGTTTTGTTAACACTGTAACAAAAACCACAAACTTGCATACAATAAGAAAACTGCCCAACTAAAGAAAACACTCACCACCACAATGGTGACCAAATATTTTCAATAAAACCAACATCTAAACCTCTGTTAATTCTCAATAAGAGCTTCTATAGATATCTTTCAGGGTTGGAGTCAAACTCTGCAGGACAGCGACTCACTGGGACCAAACTTGCCTGGCAATGGTTTAATTGTACCCTAAGGACCAATTGTGTACCTTTAAAGGTACAATTATACGTTTTGTTCTTCAAGGAACAAAATTGTACCTCCACTTACCTTTTTGTCTGAGAGTGTAGGTCTCAGAATTTGAAAGAAGCATTGCCACTAAGCACAAATTCCACAGCAAACCACATCCTTAGTCAAACGGCCCTGTTTGCATCTAATTTAGCAGAATCTGCTGATGGGATACTTCATGAGGGTGTGTATTATATTCAGTTACTTTTTAAGATGACTGAACTTACCCTCTGGCAGGGGCAGCAGAGTTATAGCCGTACTCAGACGGCCACTTCCCAAGCTGACAAGATGGGGCCGTTCTGCCTGGACTTTGAGAGTCTTGCCTGTTTCAATCAGGTCCAGCGGTGTGGTCTGCGAATATATGAGGACAATACTACAGTGAACTTTTTAATAATGGATCATTTTTTACAGCCTTTGATCACCATTAAAGTGACCTGTACTTTTTGGACGTCTGCTCAGGGTTCCCCAAAAAGGATTAGTGTAATTCAGTTAGGCAGCGACAGGGTAAGAGGCTAACTAAACGGGTTTAGCTCCATCAGGTACCACTGTGCAGGCTAAGAGGCTAACAAGATTTAGCTGTTAGATGAAAGACTATAGGGACCAGACCGATAAATGACCAAAGGAGAAACATATTTGGCCTCAGCATGTCACAGATGGAGGTTCTCAAGGGCAGCGTGGGGATTATTTGCTTGGTAAATATCACTTTGATGTTTGAGAGGGTGATGAGACACTACACTACATCGAAACAAATGGTATAGTTATTTGTTTAATAGGGAAATAGCATATTTCATTATTTTGTGTCTTTAGATGATGTTAGATATCACACAGGTTGTAATGCACTAGAAAGGATTTTGAGAACTGAAGAGCAACCAATAGCTGATTGGGTTTGGAATTTTCACATCAGTCTCTTTTCTCATTCCATCTGGAATGTTAAACTCTAAATGATAGGAATGGACTGGCCATATGGAGTATGCAGTGGGCCTTTCTAAAACATATTTATATACAAAATGAATAAGTTTGAAAAAGTTAGAAGTTTATTTTCATTTTGAAAAAATGGAAAATGTTCTGACATCATCAGGCCTGCCCAATTTAAATTACAATGTAAATACAGGTATTTCAGATATCAAAATACATTAAAATCCAAAAGTTGCATTGAATGCATATGTAATACATATAGTGGGGAATTATGCATTACACGGGTTGTGATTGTGATAGACATGCAGACATTTGTCCTGGGTTGTTTTTCGATCCCAACCTAACACTGATATGAATGGACTTCAACCCTCTAACTTTCACTCCATTCACTACAGTTAAATTAATCTTTTACAAATATAAGTCATCTTTTAGAGTCTAGCGCTAGCGTCCATAGAAATAACCTTTAAAACTGAACATGCGGCTTCTAATAACAAAGTATAAATTCTTTCAAAAGTGATTAAATGTCACTGTAGTTTGTTTTAGCTTTCATATCTTATCCTGCCATAGGGCTGAATATAAAGCTGCAACACAGTTTCCATTGTCCTCTGACATTTTTTCTACACACAGCTCAGTTGTTTGTGTATCTCTCTCTTTGTGTGTGTGTGTAATCAACTTTACTAGTGAAGTTTTAACAGGTGCATTGAACTAACAGGCTTGACGTTTTTGAGACCCATGAACATGGAGGAACGTCACAACCCTACTTTTTTCTTTTTCTTTGTAGAAATGTGTTACATGTGAACTGAAATTTCTCAGTTGCTTGCCATGGAAGAGTAATAGGAAGATATAAGAATCGGTGGTGGTAAACATAATGTGTGTAAATGAATAAGCAACTATGAATTTTCAGTCTACATGTAACATTTAAAAATACATGTGCTGTATAAATAAAAATGTTCATTTTCTTTTTGTACACAAGTAAATTTCTACCTGTTGAAATCTGTATCTAAAAAGCTCAGTGTGATCCACAAGAGCATTCAGCTACAGGCAAAACTTGTATATAGAAAGTGTCAACAAAAAAGTAGAAAAAACCAACCCATTCTCACTCCCAAGGCGTCAAAATCCGAAGCATGGTCAAGTGCCTTCCGCGTCACAACGAAGACGCTAAAGTCACCCCTAGGCGTCACTATTTTGACTCGCTGAGTGCGTCAGATCAAGACGCATTTTATTCTTTGCATTTGTAAAAGCATACATGATTTTATTCATATTTTATTCATATTTAAAGGTTACTTTTATATTTTGGAGCAGCTAACCCAACCCAACTCCCTAAACCTACCCACTCCTAAACAATATAAAACACAGGAAAATACAAGTACAGTCACAGGTATTTATTGTAAAAACTTACAAACAACAGTATAAAAGTATTAACTCATGTTGCATTCCAAATCTTCTGAAGTCACACGATGTCTTCATGTAAAGAACAGAGTTGATCTTGTTTTAATCGCTGAGATGATGATCCCGCCGCTCCGTTAACACACTCATTCATATCTCATTCAAATAATACACACACCTCCTTAGCATGACGCATTCGGTCACAAGACACACGAGAACCAATGACATTTTACAATCAAAGCTGACGTAATGACGCAATTGGTCACGAGACATACGAGAGCCAATGCAATTTCACTATGAAAACTGGCGTAACAGGCGGCAATATTTGAAATTGTATGTGTGTTCGTGATCTTTTTCGGATGACGGAGACGCTATTCGCTTTTGGGGATTTCCTTCACACAAATCAATCGCTTGGCCTCGGAATATTTGTAGTTTTTTAATAAATTGTGCATGCAGTCAACTCTGCCTGTTATATCTGCGTTTTGTACCACACGAATGGGTAGGTTTAGGGATGGAATAGGGTTGGGTTACATGTTAAAACGTGTCTAGATAGTGTAAATAAAATGATGCTGGCTGATTAAATTGAGAATCACAATCCAACATGTCATAATGGCAAAATCATAACCCAATATATGATCAGCATGAAGATAACGTTCCCATGCCCAACGCGTCCGTGTCTGACGCCGAAGATTTCTCATTGAAATGAATGGAGCACTCAGCGCGTTGATATAGTGACGCCTAGGGGTGCCTTTAGCGTCTTTATTGTGACGGGGAAAGCACTTGACCATGCTTCTGAATTTGACGCCTTGGGAGTGAGAACGGGTTGCAAAAACATGACATTTTTATATAAGTATTTGCATCGTGGAACAACCCCATTTAAACATTTTGACCAGTGCGGCTGTTACAATGTGTTTAGTCCAAATTTCCCACCAGTCATTAGGCTTGTTCGACTTCACCCAGCGATGCGCAGACCGATCGGCGGCTGACTTGAAGCAGTGCATGCCGGTTAGAAATGTTGTCCGACTTGAGGCAGCGGCGACGCCACATGACAGTGACGTATGTCAACAAAGTGCAGCGACAGCGATTCGAGAGCAATCAGCTAATACAGCCGGTGCAGTTTCTCCAGAGCAGCTGCAAGAGGCTGCACGGACTCTGATGACGACACAGCTGTTCCTCGATTGGCCAGATTCACCGCATGACAGCAATCACGTGTGTTTCGTGTTTATTCTGAAACCTTCAGCTCCACTAATGCGCACAAATCTGTTTTTTATAACAGTGAAACCTCCTTTCATGTAGTCGCGATGTTATATTGTCATGTTTATCAAAATAAAACAGATAAAAAATGTTGACCCCACTTCATTGATAGTGTAGGATTATATGTTGAACTCTATTCTTGTACAAACGCACGCTGTATTAAGCAGTACATAAAGTATTACATGACAATAATGTCTCTGAAACATCTGTGTATTGCCAAATATTGCATTTATTTCACTTCAGCTGTGATAAAGTATGCAAACACAGCGCGAGCGTCACTACGGGAAGCAGAAAGTGTCCGACTTCACGTCTGCGTTTGCAGCTCCTCCCCGCCTGCACGCGGCTACTCTCGCCGATCAGTTGAATCCGGCCGCAGCCGATGTCGAACACACCTATTATTGTCATGAACACTCATTCAATCATGATGTCACATGTGCTCTGTGTCTGTCCTTGGACTTTTAAGTTGAAGGTTTCCTGTGCTTTATTTTGTAGTTTTTCATGTTGATTTGAGTTTCAGCTCACCTGTGTCTCGTTTCCATGATCTGTTTGCTTGTGTATTTAAACCCTGTGTTCAGTCTTGTTCTTTGTCAGTTCTTATTGTTGCGTTATGTCGGTTGTTCTGTTCCTGAGTCCTGAGTTCTTGTTCCCTATGATTTTATATTTGTGAAGTTTTGAGTTTATTTAAATAAAGTATGACTGCATTTGGATCCTGCTTCCTCATCTGCTGCATCCAATCGTGACACATGACACCTGTTTGTTGTTGTTGTTTCATCATTACTGTCTATTTAAGTTCCTCTTTGAGCTCTATTCAGAGTCTGGTATTGTTGTGTTCTACACTGTCACGTTGCCTTTCTTCGTGTGCATTAATTGAGTTTGTTTTATTTAATAAATATTTTGTTTTATTGAACACGTTGGACTATTCATCTTTATCATGTGGACCTAAATATTACTGTGGCTCACACAATGATAAAAACACTTTTTATTTTGATGGCATTGACCAATTTACTGACACAATAACTAGGTTTTGAAGCATGAATTAAATATTTTGGATGAGTTACTACATTTCGAAAAAATGTGCCTACACGGTTGAGGAAAAACTGAAAAATATACTAAAACAGAAAGTTATTTATTAACAATATTTCACAATACTACCGTTATAAAATACAGCCTTTGTGAGAATAAGAGACTTCTTTCAAAAACCTAAATAAAATCTTCCAGACCCAAAACTTTTGAACATTATTTTGAATGTATATACACTCACCTGTAAAACCTGATGAGTCTGACGGCCGTGTTCTGGAACGTTCTGATTCAGCCTGTCCATGTCTATGGAGTTATTATCAGTCACTTCGTGACATTTGTTAAGATCCTGCTGGAAATACAGAGATAAATAGTTTGTTTTATTTTTGTTTTATTATTATTATCATTATCTAAATCAGCTAGCCTAAAAAGTCTTTGTTGAATGGCTGAATAAAATGTGAGTGACAAGAGTCATAAACGCAATATAGTTGTTGTATTTATACATAAACAGACTATAAGAATATATATGTAGATCTGGCAAGGTTGCAACACTTGTGTCTTTGATCTTAACAGTGAATGATCAAACACATCAGGTGTTTCTTTATTGTAGACAAAATACAGTGATGTATTTTATAAAAGATCTAAAAAAAGAATTATAGTATGATTAACAAACTGTCATGAACAGACTGAAGTCTGCATCTTAGTTGAAATACACAGCATTAGTCAGTGTGACTCATCTCACACACAAACACACACACCCAGACTCAGAGTGAACAGATGCAGCCAATTATCTATGGTACAGACATGGGCACATTAGCGTGAACAAACTAGAGTAGACCTCAGGTCAGTACACACATCACAGCAGATCAGTCATTTTGGAACATCCCTAACCTGAAATCCCCCTCTCCCTCCTTCCCTCACCTCTTCTACGTCCCTGACTCATGCCACTGTCTCTCAGACAAAACACACTGGGAATCACAGAGAAACAGACCCGCAAGACAAACTGAACATCAGTTTCTGTGTGTGTGTGCACGTATCTCTGTAGATAATGGCCATTGAGAATCAGTGAAGGGCAGTTTCAGCTATAATAGGAAACATTCTCAGAACTTTGGCTTTCATTCAAGGTTTTCTCAAAGTTATAAACAAACGTTCTTCAAGTAATATCCGTTCAAAGTCATCTGTTCTTTAATGACGAAGCATTAGCACACAAATGTTTTTTATACATCATCCATGGAATGTTTTTCTGAAACATTTTGGTTGGCTGTTAGTCCTACTACTTTTTTAAAGATGATTCAGAGAACATACAAAAGTAGTTTCCATAATACTTGCAAAATTATAAAACAGAGGGAAAAAAATCCCTTAATGTTTTCGCTAATGTTCACATAATCAAGAAAAAAAACAATTTTATCATTGAAAAACTGGATGTTTTGAATGTTCTTAGAACATACAGAAATAATGTTCTCATAGCCAATTGAAAACATTGGCAATACGTTCTTGGAACATTTTGTTAGCTAGGTTAACGTCACAAAAAGTGGCAAAGCTATTAGGTAAACTACATTTCTCAGTAGCAAGGTGGTAGTGTCACTTAAAATCATGTCACTTTGCAAGTGACACTATTTATTTTAATAAGTAGTGATTCAGCTGTTTACAATCAGAACAACTGACTCAGATTCAAAAGAGTCATTCCAACAGGAAATACTGTAAAAACTCACAAGTAATCAGGTATACCTTTTCCGTATGTGTACCTGTGTACATTATGGTCAGTGATGATCAGTGAAGAACAGTAACGTCAGTAAAAGTAGCAAAGCTATTAGTTGAACAACATTTATCAGTAGTGATGTAAAATCATGTAACTTTGCAACACTATTTTATTGATTAATAATTTGATTTGGCTGTTTATAATAAGAACAAGTGATTGCGATTCAGAATAGTAATTTATTCAAAATAAAAATGGCTTGTTCTGATTCTAAACAGCCAGCAGAAAGTACTGTGTTGTAGCATTTCACCACACTTTTCTTGATAATATTTCAACAATCTGTCTGCTGTTTAGAATCTGAACAAATGCTTCTGAATTAAAACAAATTAATCTTTTGGATCGGAATCACTTGGTCTGATTAGTCTAATATGAAAATTAACATTAATATATTAGTTTGTTTTACCTCAGTTACATTTTTTTCTTAACATCAATGTAATAACAACAACTGTTTCTATGTGTCGTGAGAGGACATCCTACATTGTAGATGGGTTTGAAAGCCAAAACTGTGTGAGATTTAGGCAAGGAAAACTCTTTCCTCTGCTGGCATGTCCAGTCAGGGAAATGAGTGGAATGAGACGCTTCGCTTCTCCAAACAAGCGAAGACAGGTTAGGTATAGTGCATGCATATAGATTAAGATAATGATGGACATTTATAGTCTTTAACTCAACAGCTGGTACAAAACCAAGCTTCCTCTTTTCCTCCTTCCCTTAGCTAACCTCTCTCTCCTTTTCATTCCTGATGTCATGTTTGCAAGTGCAGCTGGCAAGTGCTGCAGGCCGCCTCTCACAACCACGTCCAGTGTGTGACACAGAGGGAAGAGAGAACAGAAAGCCTCTGTCACTATACTGAATATGGTCACTGCTCTCACCATCACACACACACAACTGGACAATACAGACACACTGACATTAATGCATACACACTTGCACACATATAAACATACAAATATACTTAATATCAGTTCGACTGGAGTATTTCATACTGGCAAGTGTCTTGCCTCTGAAACGTGTCATTAAGTCGGCAGTTATGCCACTGTGTCCTGCCCTCTGCAGCAGAAAATAGACTCAACCACATAGCACAAACCACAAAGCTCCTCTTACAGGGGTTATAATCATACAGGCTACACACATACACACATACACGCATATAGCAGTATGTTAGAGTTACGGGAGAAGTAAGGAAACCACAGCAGTAACATACAGCTAATATAACAGTACAGCTAAATGTAGCATGGACATTAAGTAAATCTAGGAAACAGAAACCAAAAACTGTAAACTTGTAGGCCTGGCGACTTGTGAATCCTATGAAAAACGTTAAATCACACTGATATTTAAAATATCTTTAATAAGAAAGTTACATTATAATTATAATTATACAACAGAACCCACATTAAAAAAAATAAAATAAAAATAAATAAAAAAATATATATATATATAATATATTCTAATATTAAAATAATTTCAATTTAAAATTTATTTATTCAAATATATACTAATAAATTCAATTTATTTTAATACATTTATTTTGATTGAGTTACTTTAGCACTCATTTCCTTGGCATAAATACTAATATACATTGATATAGTGAAATATTTACTATATATTTCTTGAGTCGTAGCTGCCAAAAGTCAATTTAAAATCAACAAAAAAATAACCTTATTTAGAGTTTGTAGAAATGCCAAATACCAAGTTCTTAAGAACCCATAAGCAATATCACACCCACTCACCATCTTTTTTAGCTCAAGAAAGACCCGCTCTGTTGCTTCATAGCCTTGTTTACTGAGTCTCTGTGCTATGTCCTGATTTTACGCCTTTGAGCCTTTGGTTGACCGTCTACAGTCCAGCTCTTGCTGTTTGTTTGTCTCTGCTGCTCGCTCATGTCTCTTACTGAATGTTCTGAAGTTCTGGAGGGCAGAATTACATAGTAGCACCACAGCTGGGACAGAGAGAGAGAGAGAGAGAGAGAGAGAGAGAGAGAGAGAGAGAGAGAGAGAGAGAGAGAGAGAGAGAGAGAGAGAGAGAGAGAGAGAGAGAGAGAGAGAGAGAGAGAGCACTAGTTGAGGAATCCACAAAAAAAAGTCTCTGTCAGAATCCAGGTGTGCGGTCTTTCCAAACAGCCATGAATAATCGTCAAGTTTATGTCTAAATATAGAAAGCTAAATCACGAGTGACATTATCTACAACGTCATGCAGAGGTCATGTTCTGTGAACTTGTCTCACCTGTTTACTGCTCGTATGCACAGCTTACTGCTCAAAAACATACTAAACATACTACTAAGAATAATTTGTTATTGGAGAGTTCACCCGAAAATGAAAATTCTGAAAAATGAAGATTCTATCTAAAATTCTATTCTATATCATTTGTTTGTTTGTTTTGTCCAAAAGTTTTGTGTTTGGCTACCTTACCAACATTCTTTAAAATATCTTCTTTTGTTTTTAACTATCGGGTAAACTATCCTTTAAAGAATTATGTTAGGATGTTAATGTCATGTTTTCATTTTAAAGCGACCTTTAAGACAGCTAGACAGTGGGAAACATCTTATGCATGTGGTTTCTATTTTTAAAGAACTGCTGTGGAATGGTATTAAAAATTGTCAGATCACCATCATTGCAGCAGATGGACTCGTTTCAGACAGATTTGAGTTGACATGCACTTGTGGAGGACGGAAAAGACCTTGATATTCCAGGTGGAGTCCCCCTACTCACTTCCTGTTCTTCCCTCCTCCACAGAGGCAAAACAAAAATGGTGTTTTCCATTTGATGTTTTACAGCTGCAAAACTGCTGATGTGAGTCACTTTAAGAGTATTTTTTACATAATTAGATTCATTTATGGAAACAATATATATATATATATATATATATATATATATATATATATATATATATATATATATATATATATATAAAATGATATCAACAAAGTTGTCATGGAACTCGTATAAGCAAACATTTACGCTTTGTCTCTTAGTCAACATACAACTAAGCAATCCATCATACAACGAGCCAGACTGATTGGTAACAATCCTAAAAAACATGGGAAAGCCATGAATCAGAGCGCTAGAGAGGAACGTTTTTGTCTGGTGGAGAACGAGAAAGAAAGGCTTTTTTTCCATGGCCATTGCCAGTGAGTAAGACAGATGTCAAAAGAGTCCAAACACATTAAAAATAAACACAAACAAATCTGAGCAGCAACTAGGCAACCACAGCTGGAAGAGGAGCGGACTCTTCCGGTGTGGGCTCCTAAGCGGGGACTCTTCCTGTCGGTTGACCCTAAAATCTAGCTACTCTCTGGGAATAAACAGTCTCCAGCTGCCCCCTTCTCACCCACAACTGAGAACAAATGTCAATGTGCCTGATAATTTAAAACAGTCCTCTGTTTTGAGCCACCATACCTTACTGTTGAGCCAAATTTAAGTTATTTATTTGTTTGTTGTCCTCTGGGAGTGAAAATTCCAACGAATTTATGTGAGAAAGGCATTAAGCTCAGACGTCTATGTGACTCGTATGTGAGGCTGCCATGGTCAACACATGGCAAACACACAAGTCGGAAAGTTAGCTGCTAGATAACTTTCCATATTTCCATGCTGGACTGCTGTCTTGGAATAACACATGTGATATCAAAGCTAAGCATTTTGGTCTTACTCATAAATTCTTTGATGGCAGGAACATGCGGCATTAATCTCTTGCAGCATTTTGCAACAGTCTAGTCACTTATTATAGTATCAGAGTAAAGCAACAAGGCGTCAGAAAGATTGACCACAGATCTCATCCCAGAAAACAGTCACAGTGCTTGCGTGGCAGAAATGCCTGAGATCAGAACACTGTTTATATCAAAGTGTTTTTGTGAGAGATTGAGAAGAAAGACTGGGTTTGTTTCATTGGCACAGTAGTATGAGAAAATGTCTTCATGTTCTTTAGGGCTGTCCAAGAGGGAACAATTCTTACATATGGTGCTTTTTTTCATTAGAAACCATTAGACTTAAAATATATTCATATATATTCAAGCAAGCATTTCCAGTCTCAGCCTGCCTATGTCTGCCAAATATTTCACACTTTCTCACACAAGCAAAGCAATATGTTAAAACTGAGCGTGACGTCCACATTCTCCATTACACCTGCACTCATACCACTTATTAAAGTCACCATGAAATTAAATGTCATTGATGTTTTGTTAATTTAACTATTTTATTTAACAAAACTTGATCTTCTAATCTAGTGAAAACAACATACTTCTTTCTGAAATGACATTGATAACAGATTGAACAAATGTTTCAGGTTCAATCCCTTGTAAGGGGAAGAAAATCAGTTATTATCCCAATATTATCATTCCATCATGTAGTGTTTGTAATTCCTCTAGGAAGGGAGATGTGAACTCGTGTGACAAATTCATGGGTCACTGCAGGTAAAGAGACTGATTTATGGTTCAAACAGATAGAGAAAGTTAAAAGACTGAAACTTTAGCAGTATAGCTCACATTGTAGTCTAGAATGGAAGTGTTCATTTCCATATTTCCAAGGTAAGCAACACCTCAAACAAAAGCTGGTTAAGACTCACAGAGCCAGACTTTTGATTATTGGCATACATCGGTCAGTGAAGCGGCCGTGGGCGTGCCCATCTAGAGCTGGTGAGACCTAGACTGAGTGAATAAAGGTGTGTGCACTAGGAGAAAAGCAATCATGCCATGGTCACTGAATCCTGTTTGGCTCTTTTTCAAAAATCAAATCAAATCAAATCAAATCACTTTATTGTCACACAGCTATATACACAAGTGCAACAGCAGGTGAAATTCTTGGTGCAGTTCCGAGCAACATAGCAGTCACGACATGACATGTACAACATTTAAGCAACAACAGATTACACATCTGATGCGCCCACAATTACTCACAGCACAGTATACACTACAATAAACAATAAATAATTTACACAATGTGAGTGTAGTTCTCACAGCTTTAGCCAATATACACATACTTACAATATACATATACTTTAAACAATATACACTAAACATACATTAAACAGTATAAGCTATAATAATAATATACAATGTACAGTATACATTATTATTCACAGTAGAGATCCAATTATGTACAATAGGTGCTATATGATAAATGATAAATAATAAATGATACATAAATGTGTATATAATGTGTGTGTATCTACAGTGGGTTGTGCGGAGTGATATTCTGTCCAGTGTGTGTTATGATCCTGATGGATCAGGAGTTAAGTAGTCTAATTGCTTGTGGGAAGAAGCTGTTCTGGAGTCGGCTGGTGCGTGTTCTGATGCTGCGGTACCGTCTGCCTGATGGCAGCAGTGAGAGCAGCCCATGGTTCGGGTGGCTAGAGTCTCTGATGATCCTCTGAGCTCTCTTCACACACCGCCTGGCGTAAATGTCCTGGAGGGAGGGAAGCTCACCTCCGATGATGCAGCTGGCCGTGCGCACTACCCTTTGCAGGGCCTTGCGGCTGCGGGCGGTACTGTTGCCGTACCAGGTGGTGATGCAGCCAGTCAGCAGGCTCTCGATGGTGCTGCTGTAGAAGCGTGTGAGGATGTGGCGGTTCATTCCAAACCTCCTCAGCCGTCGCAGGAAGAAAAGGCGCTGATGAGCCTTCTTCACAACGGCCTCGGTGTGGACGGACCATGAGAGTTCCTCTGTGATGTGGACACCGAGGAACTTGAAGCTGCTGACTCTCTCCACCGGTGCTCCATCGATGGTGATGGGGCGGTGTTCTCTCTCATTCCTCCTGAAGTCGACCACCAGCTCCTTGGTCTTGCTGACGTTGAGGGAGAGGTTGTGCTCCTGACACCACCGTGTCAGAGTGTGCACCTCCTCTCTGTAGGCCGTTTCATCATTGTCGGTGATAAGACCTACCACCGTCGTATCGTCAGCAAACTTGATGATGGTGTTGGAGCTGTGGGTAGCCACACAGTCATGTGTGTACAGGGAGTACAGGAGTGGGCTGAGAACACAACCCTGAGGGGCTCCAGTGTTGAGAGTCAGTGATGAGGAGATGTTACTGCCCATTCTGACCACCTGGCGTCTGTTTGACAGGAAGTCCAGGATCCAGCTGCATAACAGGCTGTTTAAGCCTAGAGCCCGGAGTTTCCCATCAAGTATGGAGGGCACAATGGTGTTGAATGCTGAGCTGTAGTCCACAAACAGCATTCTCACATACGTGTTCCTCTTTTCCAGGTGGGAGAGAGCAGTGACTTCACCAAGTCTGTGCTGGTGTTCAATTCCTTCTTTTTGTTACTCCTTTATGTTCTTTTCATTCAATCCCTCTTTCTGTTTCTCCTTCCAACATGCTAGATTTTCAAGTGAACTTTTGTTTTTGTTTGTTTGTTTTATACACACACAATTGAAGGCTACACTTCCAGCAATCATGCATACAGATTAATCTCTTAAAACACACACTCTAAAAAAAAAGGTTCTATATGGCACCAAAAATGGTTCTTGGCTCGTAATCATAGGGGAACCTTTTTTAGTGCTATATAGCACCAATTTTGGTGCTTCAGTGGTTCTTCAGCGGTTCAGAGGTGCTATATAGCACCTTAGTCAAAGAACCGGTGAAGAACCTCTGAAGAACCACTGAAGCACCAAAATTGGTGCTATATAGCACTAAAAAAGGTTCCCCTATGATTACGAGCCAAGAACCATTTTTGGTGCCATATAGAACCTTTTTTTTTTTAGAGTGCAGTGCTAAAGTTAAAAGAAGTTCAAAGGAGCTCTAGACCTTTTTTTAAATGTGAAAACGCGTTCTGTGGGAATCACCCCTAAGAAAAGAAATTTTAAGCTCAAAACGATGTCAAAGAAAAACAGTTTCCAGTCTCCAAACAACACACAGCCTACACTATGGCTGCATCCGAAATCGCATACCTCACAACAATATAGAAGGCGAAAAACAGTAGGCTATGTAACAAGAGTACTACATTCACAGTACTCATACAAGAGTAGGCAAGTACTCGGATTACATACTTCTTACAGTGAGATTATGAAATGTGCATACGATCATACAAGGGATACTTCACTATCCCATGAGCTAAAAAAAAATTATAGTATATCCCATGAGGTCACATGAGAGGATTTGTGAATGGCAGTGAAGCTACGCAACTGACCCTGCTAGGTCACATGATAATGACAACATGGTGAATGTAGTATGTCCGGATTTAATTCATAGGCCTAACTACACATTCATATACTATGTAGAACATACTTTTTTAGCGGTTGTGAAGTAATTACTTATTAAAAATAAGTACCTACTCAAAAGAGTGTGATTTTGGATGCAGCCTTTGCTGGTGTTTCCTTCCTAAATTCCTTCCTAAATGACCTAAATGTGTTCAACGAATCGTTTGAGTGAATGGGCATCTCATTTCCTACATAGCCTACCTTTCCCGTAGCCATTCAGAATCTCACCATGTAGCCTAGTAGGTCATCTGGGAACTTTTTGCCTACTGTTTTATACAGTGATTTCGGACATAGCCTACTACTCTTCTTACATAGCCAAATGTTTTTCGTCTATTATAGTAGGGAAGTATTCAGATATTAGGTTAATTCTTGCCATGTCGTAATTACAGTACTTATGAGGTCCCGACTTGTAAAAAGTGTTCATGTCCTCGTAGAACTCGTCATTACTTGTAAACTGAATTTTCGGAGAGCTCAACTTGTACCACATGACCACTGTACCACCTGACTGGTGCAGATTAATTTTGGTGTTGATAGTGTTGCCATAGAAACGCATAATTCCAAGTCCAAGCCTTCCACATGCTATCGGAAATGTCCTACTTTCCACTTATAAAGTCATGATTACAAGCTTGTCAAGTGCTTTGTTGTCAGAAAGAATAGAAATCATGGAGGACATCAGGTTTATTCTTGCCTATTTCTTGGGGAAATCTTATTAAAGCCAAAATGTATTGAAGATATTTAATTTTGAAAAAAATATATAGCGTCCCATTCGTTGACAACCATAACTGCGCCATCTATCAGCTTGCTGACGATTCTGAAACTTTGGTCAAATACAAGCTAATTTCGCTGTGTATAAAACATATAGGAGGCTATGCTTCAAATGGTAATTCATATGTAAATATGCACCATTTTAACAAGACAAGGCGATGTAGCTGTTATTACAAACTAACAACTAAGAATACCTGTCACAGGAGCAATAGTTCTCCCCTCCGCCATCTTTAAAGTTTACAGCACGTAGGAAACTTCCGATAGTGAAGGCAGCATTATTTCAGAGTTTCTCAGTAAATAGCCTACAAATTAAGTTCATGTCCAATTTCTGACTAGGAAACTCTGTATTTATGATCATTCCAAAAGCATGTGAAGGCAGCATACGCCACCCTGAAAATCCTCGCAATTTATGCACAGACTGTCTGGAACGTGCAAACCAAATCAAGCGGCTGCTATAAGGTCGCTCAAACTATCAAATTCAGGGACTGCGACTAAATGTTGTTGCCTATAAAGTATGTCACATGCTTTAGCTTTAATAGCAATGTGTCAAAAATGTTGCATTGCAGGGGTCATACAAAAGAGATATTGTGTTTCCACATCTCTGAACCAAATTAATTAGGCAGTTGAGTCATTTCACTGACAGGTAAGGATTTTTTTCAACCACCTGTTAGTCAGCCTTTTTTAGTGAAAGTAATTGGTGGTGCAAAGAATGTGTCAGCAGACCCAGCACAGTCTTCCTGCACACTTCTCATACACTGGTGTGCAGTGCTGTCTCCACTGGGACAATAGTCTCATTGTCCATTCTTTAGGTCAGGGCCATTATTCCCATCCTTGTCCAGTGCGGCCCATTTTCATTCTCACTCATATTCAACATATAGAAAGAGTTCTCCATTTCTCACACACACCATAACTAAAATGAAGAAATGCATTCATATGAGGTAATTCATAACTCATACTTTGACATCATAGTGTGCAAAGACTGTTACACTGTTGTTACTTTTTAAAGACAGCTTCTTCATTATGTGTTGTATTTGTGTCATAAACTTTTTCTTCAGTTCCTCTTTCAATGATTCATATACTGATTCTAATAAAGACTGCAAAACTTTTACAAAGTTTTGAATGGGTTACCATAGAGACAAACAGATGTGGCATTTATAGTTATTTTACAGAATTGGTATAATTCTACAAATGAATAATGCTTTAAATAAATAACATTTTGCACATTAAAATGCTTTAATAGATCTGTTTACCTTTTTTATCCCTAAAGAATGCATAGTATTTTAAAGGTAGGCCTATATACTCTTATCTAAACTACATATTATTAGTACCAACATTTATACCAGTGTACCATGATTTATGTAAATGCATTCAGAAAACTTCACAACATCACAAAAACAGAGCTGTCAGTCAAGGCCTTACCTATGAGTTCAGATCTTAAGCTCTGTCAGTCCCACATGTAATCCTGAGAGCTGGAAACTCATGCTCACTTAAGACATCTTAAACTCTGTGAAGCACCAGAGCAGGATGGATAAATCATTCAGAACTAAAGATGAGAGAGAATGAGAAATATCTTCCCTCACTCTCTCTCTGTCCTGCACTGTTCCCCCACCTACATGTTCTCTCCCTCTCTCTCTCTCTAGCTCTCTCCACCCTTTGCCTCTCCTTCTCTTTTCCAACCCTCATAGTCTCTCACACACTTCTTCCCTCCCTTCTTTTTTCATTCTGCTGCCACAAGGCAGTCTTTTATTCTCACAGCTGAAGAGCTTCTCACTTGTTCAGTCTCTGGAACGATACACCCACCCTGAACCCAGATCAGGAGACAGGCTGAGAGAGGGAGACAGACAGGCTGCAGTACAATAGGGGCGACTTATCACCACATACTGATGTAGAGATTTGAAAAACGGAGTCTCGTAAAATTTGTAATATCAGCAAATGGAAGCAAGTCAGGTGGCTCGTTTTTGGCTCTCACTTGCCCTGATTTTCCCTTGTCCATTAGATTATTTGTATAAAGAAATCTTATTCCCAAAACATAGCTGAACTCTGGCCAAGCCAGATAAGCAAAACGCGAAACTAAATTAAATTAGAAATAAGCCAATAAAGCTGCCCTCTAAATACGTTAAAATGCCCTCTGTAAAATGTCTTATGACAAGAAACGGAAGAGAAAACTAAAATAGGCTAATTGAAGGCGAGATTGGAGGAGTTTGAGATGATGTTTCCTCTTTTGAAACAGAGAAATGGCTGTTGTGCTACTCAGAATAATGTCTTATTTTAGTGTCCAAATGTTAAACACCCAAAATACACACATACGCAATAGTGGCTCCCCTTAAACCCAACCCATGAGACATTCCACCAACGCATGTCTGGAGAGGACGTTGTGTGGGTTGTAAGAGGGAAACTTTGGGGAAGCTGAAGGCAGTAAACTTGAGGGGGAAAAAATGTCCAACTTAAAACTCTGTTTAGAGAAATATTGAGTGGGATGGGATAGTATCAGACAAGTAATAAAGGTGTAAATACAAGATGAAGGCTGCTGCCGAATATCATCTAGCTTGACTTGAAAATTCCAGGCTAGTGAACGAGGGCAGGGTGGGAAGAAATAGGCCTACCCTACTCATTGAGGATTCTCAAATATTTGCACACTAAAACTTAAATATTTATTTTCTATTAGTTACAATCCTTGTTGTCTGAAGTATCATTGTTTGTCTAGAACAGGCACGGAAAGGGTAATTTTTGTGCTTAAACACCCTTTTACCTCTTTTCTCTTCATCTTCCTTTCTCAAGGATTTAGCTACTCCGCTCTTATTTATCTGAAACCCACACACCGCATTCATACAGATTAAATCAAACTACACACTAAATCACATGGCCTTAGCTACAGTAAATAGGATAGAAATATCATTGCTGCAAAAAACGTGTTATACGGGGAATTTTAGGCTACTTTCAAGGATGCCTGGCGGCCGTTTCCATTCATAAGATTCCATTACGCAGAGAACAGAAGATGAAGTGGATTAAATGATGACCTCTGGTGGTTGTGCACATACATTTAATTTCCCTCTACATCTAAATGTTAATTTTCACTTTAATTTTCACTCTAACTTCTAACCAGTTAATATCTACTCAAAACAACAAGCTCTGGTTATTGAGGGCTTGTTTTGCTCCAGTGATTATTTATCAGAAAGCATATAATTTAGAATGCATTATATAGTCCTAGGGTTTTCATTTCAGCAAAATTCTAATAGGCTATATATGCCTTAAAGAATTTTGATTAAAATATGGAATATACTGTAAACCTAAAGAATTTTCAGTTACACTTTATTTTAAGGTGTCATTTTTACAGTGTAATTCCATTTAAGTACTTAATATTAATTAACAACATGTACTTACTAGGATTAGGGTTTGGTTGAAGGTTAGTTGCATGTAGGCCTAATTATGCATTATTTAACGTTATTATATGGTAATTACATGTAACTTATGTAACAAGGACACTGCAAAATGAAGTGTTACCAAATTCCTCAATTACACATCAAAAGCAGCAAAAGGAAACTACTTGAAAGCGAACCCTTTTAGGGGCCATTGTGATCCTTGTCCTAAATAACGGGAAAACTCTTGGTCTTAAGGAGTGGGATATAGACTGATCAATCAAGATGAATTGCTCTGTAGTACACTCTAAAAAAAAAAAAGTTCTATATGGCACCAAAAATGGTTCTTGGCTCGTAATCATAGGGGAACCTTTTTTAGTGCTATATAGCACCAATTTTGGTGCTTCAGTGGTTCTTCACCGGTTCTTTGACTTAGGTGCTATATAGCACCGCTAACTATGGTGACCATATACTATGGTGACCATACAGAACATTTTAAGATATGGTGCTATATAGCACCAAAAGTGGTTCCTCTATGATTACGACGAAGAACCATTTTTGGTGCCATATAGAACCTTTTTTTTTTTAGAGTAGTACTCGAGACCGGTCTTAAGACCATTTTTTGATGGTTTTGGTCTTGTCTCGGTCTCAACTGCATTTCTCCTCGGCCTTGGTCCCCTCTGGATTTTATCTCAAGACCACAACTGCAAGGATATCGCTAAATTGCCAGTGCATTGTCTGATTGATTTAACATCATAATGTGATTTGATGTAAAACTTACAGCTTAAAATGCAATCAATAATAACTTCTTTGTAATGTGATTTCTTTTGTTACTGTGCTGCCGGGTTCAAAATCAATGCAGCATTGTCTCAAAAATGCCCAAAATGAATATAAATGCCCACAAAATTCTAAGATTTAGTTTTTTTTATATAACAGAGTGGGCCTATACTTAAGCAATATCGCAAGATCAAGAGTGCTGTTTTCATGAATATAAGTGGGATTGCAAATTATATTGATTTATACAAACGCTCAATAAACAAGAAGCTAATATTAAATGAGAAATATTAAACTGTGTTTTTGAAAACAACTTTACAGTATTTCTTCCAAACAAGGAGGGATGAAAAAAATCTCCTCCTTATTCCTAAACATGACTTTGATGAGCACAGATTACATTTTTCCTTCTCCTCTGTTCATCTTTCCCCGAATTATACATATAGACAATAATAAACTCTTGATCACATGCACATCTCTCAATCTGTCATTCAGACACATGAGAAAATCCCAGCCTACAAAAACTTTCATCAAATCTCCACCCTAGTTTTAACCTCTTAACTGTCACCGGGACACCTGGCACTCTTTTTTTGATCACCTTTTTTCCGTATCATATATTTTAGTAATTATCATAAATTAGGTATCATTCGAAAGCTTACGAACTCAAAATTCATCCTGTGAAAACCGTTTTGAAATTGGACGTTGCGTTACCATGGAAATGGTACTTTAAAACCTTTTAGCAGGCTCCTCCCCTAGTGGGCGGTGTCATGTTTCATATTACAACATTTATTTTTAACTACTTTATAATCAAAATATTTTCTAATCTTGACAAAACACATATCGTCAGAAAGGTCTGAGTCTCAAGGGTCCATATTTGGTGACCGTTTTGTGATGGAAGTGATATTTGGACAGAAAATTACAGGAAAATGCATAAAAAAAAAAACAATCAATGGAATTTGAATGACACCCGGTGGCTGTGTTTGGTACAGCGCCTAAACAAAATCTCATGGGGACTTCAATTTTTGTGACGTCAACTTCAAACTTGGTTAGACATATGGCTTAGATTTTATAGTAATTTTAGATTAAAACATTTTTGTAAAATATTTTATATAAAATAAAAATATTTAGTACAGTATTTTTATTTACAGTAAACTTAAACTTCCTTAACTTTTTCATACTTTCATATTTTGAATTGCTTTCACATTAGAAATAATCTGCTGAGTGTCTGCTTTAAAACAAGACCAATTCCAAAGCATTCTTGAATTACAGCCCTTTAAGTTTGGATAGTGCATTTTCATGTGTATTCTCAAAAAGGGGGGTGACAGTTAAGGGGTTGAGGTGGAAAAAAATTACAAATGGAAAACATGAATTATTCAGTGTGGTCAGTCAAAAACTGACTGGTATGACTAGGTGACAAAAATAGTGCTCCTACACTGGCTTTATGCAAATACTGGTTGTAATACTGCTGGATTTTGTAATTTTAGTTTTATTATAAAATCAGATGCACTTCAACATATTTCAGCATTCCAGACAATGACGTTGTTTACATTGTGATAACCATTCAAATAAGATACATTCATGCAGCAAAAAAGGACAGTTCACAAAAGATCCTTTTTAGACTCTTTAATTATTATTTTTTAAAGTTTACACTGGAATGTTCTTCATCATGAATCCCTAATTCATTATTTTACAAGATTACAAAAAAAAATCTCTGATGTCTTTATACCATTTCCCAATCCAAATTATGATTCCATGACAACCAAACAAAAACAATGAACACAAAATAAAATAAAAAACAAAACATTTAATACGCCCTTCCCATCATCAAAATATGCAGAGACATTCAAGGCATTATTTGGAGCCAAGACAGCAAGGGAGGCCTCTTTTCTTCAGTGGGGGCCATGTGGGGTTGAGACTGAAGTTTGGGATGATGGCTTGGCGGGCTGGGAACCACTCTTAATGCTGATTTGAGACCAGAGGTCCCTCCCTGAAAACCTATTCACAATCACTGACAGTCAAGAGACGCACATGATCCCCGTCCTCCACTGTGGGGCTCTATCTACATACAACACATTTCAAATAAGAATGAGCAGGTTGCCTTTTAGCAGTATGAAAGTCCAAGCCTGTAGTTTCTGCTTTCAATAGAAAACATGATATAAACCAGACAAACTGAGCTCTCATTTTTGAAGCACCAAGACTTTCTCTGACTGCAATGCTTTCAGCTTAAATGAAACGACATTAGAAGTTGTTAATGGCTTTAAATGTTTTTCCATTTGAATTGTTTGTCAACTTGCCCTCAATGTCCATGATACTGGAAAAAGTTTTGAAAATGAACTATTATATGTTCCATTTCCTTACAGGTTGGTGTTACTACACCAAATCAATGGAAAGCAAGATAAGACAAAGATCCAAGCACAGATTTAGTCCATAAACATGACAGATGTCTAACAGCAGACTGAAAAAGGAGATAAAATATTTTAGACAAAAGAATGACTATAGACATTTCAGGATATGGACGAAAAGGCTATTATTGTAAGCAAGGTACAACAATCTTCTAGTGTTTCAAAAAGGTTAGTTCACAGCACAATGAAAAGAAAACTTTAGAAAACCACAAACTGAAAGAAATGACATGAGCAAATTGACTTGACCATTACAGTGAAGGTATATGAACCATCAATTCAAATATATACTGCCATGATGGCATCAAATAAATAAAGCTCCACCAGCCCACTCCCTACTTCTGATACGGTCTCCATTTTAGCCCCGACCCTCGCCGATACTCGCTGGCCTTTAAGAAGGAGGTTACTTTGTGAAACTAATTTGGTACAAGTACAGCCAATATTGCCAACAAAGGCTAAAATTACTTAATTTTTAGGGGATAAAAAAAGCAAGCAGAATTCCATTAAAGTACTGCTGAAGATGATAAAGATTGCATCGTCCCTCCATTTGTCGGTCTCTCCCTTCTTTTATTTATATGAATGTTTTCAGTCCATTTATCTGCTTTTCTGTCAAGTTGGGTGGAATTTTGTTAGTGACGTTTCCTTCTATAGTATTTCATACTTGTCGACCACAAATGATGTTTCTGTGGAGAACCGAACAGGGCTGTCCCCATCCACCTGAGACACCTTAGTGACCTGGCAGGAGAGAACATGAACAAAGACAAAGTGAGTTTAATTATATTGCTTTTAAGGGGTCATGAATTAATTTTTTTTTTAAATATGCTGCACTTACAATGTTAGTATGATTTATACATCAAAAATGGTCAATTTAATAATAAAAGCCCATTTTCTACCCTGATTTGAACGCTATATTTGCATATGAACCAAGTATTATATGGAACATTCTCAAACTTTTACTACGTTTTTACTATTACAGATGTCAAGATTAACTAATTGTGACCCTGGACCACAAAACCAGTCAAAAGGGTAAATTTTTGTGATTTGAGCTTTATACATCATCTATATATCTAAGATATATATATATATTACATCTTCATGGAACATGATCTTTACTTAATATCCTAATAGTTTTTGGCATTATAATTTTTTTTTTTTTATATATATATATATATATATATATATATATATATATATATATATATATATATATATATATATATATATATATATATATATATATATATATATATATATATATATATATATATATATATATATATATAAAAACATTAATTTTGACCCATACAATGAATTGATGGCAATTTCTACAAATATAGCTACCCGTGCAGCTTATGACTGGTTTTGTGGTGCAGGGTCACAATTGTGAAAAGCGTTGATTACAGCATTATATATAGATCTACTCCTGTGGCATGAAAGTTTGCAGCGATGAGCCATTCAGCCGATGACAGACATCTGTTAATGGGTAACACTTTACAATAAGGTTTCATTAGTTAACATTAATTAATGTATTAACTAACATGAACCAACCATGAGCAATACAGTTGTAACTGTATTTGTTAATGTTAGTTAATAAAAATACAGCTGTTCATAGTTTGTTCATGTTAGTTCACAGTGCATTTCCTATTGTTAATAAGATTTTAATAAAGTATTAGTAAATGTTGAAATTAACCTGAACAAAGATAAATAAATGCTTTATAAGTGCAGTTCATTATTAGTTCATGTTAACTAATGTAGCTAACTAATTTTAACTAATAAACCTTATTGTAAAGTGTTGCGTGCATGAATGCAGTGACCTCGACATTGCAACTCGATTTCTGCACTCTCACGAATGCTTTCATCATAATTAATGCAAACACGATGTAAATAAGAGCTTCATTGTGCAATGTAGGAGCTTTGGCCAGTCACTGATAAACTTGCTGTGTGATTGAGAGCTCCAGCGATTATAAAGGGAGCGTTCTTTGATCGCTTTCTATACATACATTTACATCACAATTTAAATAACAGATTGTTTTCATGCTACTATGAGAAACAATGTGAAATTTTCCATTTAGTCATTACATATTAGAAATCACAGATTATATATCGTATTATAAAAGTCTGTTTGCAAAGCCTGAGCCAAAATGACAACTGATTTACCAAAGAATCCACGGTGAAATTTAATGTGAAAACAAATAATGCTCCACTGAGACATTCACATAAAAAAATAACTGTCCTAGCATTAGGATCCTTTGGAAGATATTTTTATTTTTAGTCCAGTGATCATACATCTCTCGCCTTTCCTTCTTCTGCAGAGGCGGTCTTTTGTTGTACTATTACATCATAATGTGACAAAATCCAAAACATCTTTGCAGCTTGGTTTCAATAAAAGCTGTTTTTGGACTAACAAGTAAGTTGAGCTCTGAAACGTAACGTACAGGATGTCTTTAAATAGTACAATGACCCCTTACATGTCAAAAGATCCACTAACCCAGGGAAAAATAACATTTTTGATTATTAGCTTTTAAATTAACTCATGAACCCCCTTGAGTTCCGTAACAACCCCCAGTTTGGAAACCATGACCTCTTGTCTTACCTGAATATCACAGTAGCTGCCCTTGGAGACAAAGGAGACATTGACAGGGAAAAAGTCATTGGGCTGTCCATTTATGTTGAACTCCATGCTACCGGTCTTATTCTTTACATCGATCACAGGCAGACACCACTCCAGGACATTTCGTCTGCTGTCATGGCGATATTCTCCATCTAGATCTCCAATCACAGGAGCTCCTACTCCTGACCTGTGATGAAATTGTTTCAATAGAAAAATGTAAAGAAACCAAATGACCCCAAGATGCTTCATTACACATGAGGAAAAGCAAAATGTACTTTAATATGGTGTATATTGTTAGTAAATTAGGGTCCTGAACTAAATCCAATGAACTTCTACTCACGGTACAGGAATAGAGATGACTACATCATTGAGTTCCAGAGATTCATCCTGTAGCTCATACTCAATGTTTACATCACAGCCGGTACCACTCTCAGAGGGCCAGCAGTTTACTGCAGAGACGAAACAGACAGAAATTGGATGAGGACAGGTCATGTGACACTAAGGGTGAGACATAAACTGTTAGCTTTATTGGTATTACTGAAACCAGATGTTAAGGACTTACTTGTTAGTGGAATGAGAGATTCATCTGTGGTCTGTAGTCTCCACTTCAGCACACCCACGTCAGTTTTCAGGGGGAAAGATTTGTCAGGGTTTTTCAGACCAATCATGGACTCCGCTGTGAATAGTTTTTTGTCCACATTGGGATGGGTCTACAAGAAACAAAATGTTGGAAGCAGTGTTAATTTCGTTGACGAATAATTTGTCATAATTTTCGTCAAAAGTGTTGGATGACAAAAACTATGACGAAAATCAACTGTCATTTTCGTCAAAAAATAAAAACGAGACAAAAATGTTAGGGAGGGACGATTAGGGAAGAGATCCAGTCAGAACTGATGTCCTGTGTAACAGATGCGCACATTTGATTTGAACGTGCTGATCTAATCGCTGGAAAACACGGTGCTGTTCTACAGGCTCACCCCCGCATCCCCAATACAGCGCTTCAGAGCGGTTCACAATCAATGAATAGCACACTTTTATGCCAGGCAAGTGTTTATGAACTAATGCTGATGAATAATGACAATGTTTACTTTACGATGTTTATATAGTAATATGTTTTAGACGGTTGTAACAACGCATATTATATCTCCTGACCTTAAATGAGCTCCTGCAACTGCAATAGTAAGGTGCAGACATTTCAAAATAAGAGTCAATGTGTATTTCGAGCTTGTTTATAATTAAAAGTCACGCATTATATATTCGTTTTTGGTTACACAATAAACTATTTAATTTAATTCCCATTTAATTCATAGTCAGGAGGAAAGACCAGTATTTAACACATATTAAATAAAGTATCGGGGTTATAATAGTTAACTAAAACCATTAAAAAAAAAACTTCATTACTTGAAATAAATGTTAACTGAAGAAAAAAAAAAAAAAAAAAAAAAAAAAAAAAAAAAAAAAACTTATATGAAGCTTTAGCTTAACCTGATATGGCCTACTAACTAAAACAAAAAACTATATAGATGGGTTTTTTTTTTTTTTAAACAAACAAAAAAGTGAATTGTGCTCTCTTTCGTGTATTTTTAATGTAATAAACAAAATTGTCAAAATATCAGTTCAAGTGACTGTCGGTTATGTAATGCTTAAATGCTTAATGTATTACAATTTAACTAAACTCATTAGATTTTAAGAGACTAAATCTACTGTAGAATTAGTTGACTAAAAACAATTCAGGTGACTAAAATATGACAAACTAAAATGGCATTTTAATCAAAAGACTTTGACTAAAACTAAATCAAAATTTGCTGTCAAAATTAACACTGGTTGGAAGAGGGTTCCACACTTCTATTAGGCTTGCTGCAATTGTAGATGTTACATGTGATTCACCAAATGCTGCTACATTTAGAAAAACGTCACCTGCAACTGGACGCCTCTCTTGTCATTATTGCTGACATTTAGCCTAATTCGCCCAGTCTTCTCTTCAGACACTCTGAGTGTAATCATGCCAATCACTTCCATGTTCTGGAGGCCACCATCTCGGCCACATGTCAGGGTGATCTTTTCCTCCACCCGCAGATGCACACTGAAAATCAGACAGAATTGTTTAGATTATTGTCAGATTTTAAAGAAGTCCTAATTATTTAGAAAGAATATCCTAATATCTGCAAAATGATCCTATCCTAAGACAAATCTTGGTCCTGTTCCACACATCACATGTTTGCAGCATAATGGTGCATAAAAATGATGTGGCTTTATACAGAAAATAAAGTGATTTCTGGGTTTTGGCACATCCTATGTCCTCTGAGAACAGAAAAAAAAAGATCAGGAGTGGGTCATTGAAAACTATTTGCTTGTGAAACTCAATCTAATTTACATGAGGAAATACATAGAGGAGTCTTAATTCAGTTAGAAAGTAGTGCTTATGTGCCTTCATTGCTGGAGAACAGATGCATTTTCACCACATGTTCTGCAGCAAAAATAGGCTCAGTGTTGAAACTCTACTTGACATGCTGCTCAAACGTACAGAATACTGCAACTCTTAACATGGGTACTGAAAAGAATATGCACCATTTACATGCTGCTGACCTGAGATGTGCGAAACGGGTCTTAATCTGAAACCAACGAAAGCAAGTAGTACATTTTTAAATCTATTTCCTTGTCTAACTTGCATTTGTAAAGCCTCACAAAGAGACCTTATACTTACAAACAAACAAATGGACCTTTAAGGCATTAATGAACAGTACTGCTAAATAAACAGTGATTATTTTAAACTAATAAGATCATACACTCCACTAATGTTCTTTTGATTATCTTCATTCTGATTCTAGCATTAAAAATACTGACATAATTACCTCTCTGTGTGGGTTGGAGGAGGCAGAGATTTGGATGCATCTGAGGGTCTTTTGCCTGTGCCGGGCAAGATGATATTTTCTCCTTCTGACTTAAGTTTGTCCACAAAGTCATCCACCTCCTTCCCTTTGCCAACCAGTTTAAGTGCTTTACTTGGACCACTGGACCTAAAACCAAAGGGCATTAAATTTGCAGCCTGCTGCTTTTTTATACAGGTTAAGGATTGCTGTGCTCTATTAAGAGTATAGATGTACCTGACGGGTGCAGGGGAGGGTTTAGGTTTTTCAAGCTCGATCAGCGTGTCTGTGATGATGGATGTGTTGCTGCTGCTCATGCCCGTGCTGCCAAAACCACCGAAGCCCGGCCCCTTCTTTCCACGCTCTGAATCACGCCGTATCTGCTGAAGCTCTTTAGCCTTCCGTCTCATCTCTGCCTTAGCCTCGCGCTCCTGAGTCTGATGAACAATTGAGAGGTTTAGAGTGGAGAAAAGATGATCGTCAGTAAAGCACATCATAATTACTAAGAGCCCTTGCCGGTTGGTTATTGATAAATGACAAACACATAACTGGGATTAGGGATGTTTAAATATGAACTCCACACACACCACCTTGTTTCACACTTTAGGGATGTATTGATCCTCCCCCTCAGCTATACAAGTCTAGCAGACTGGAATTTTCTAGAATGTTATAATGCAGTCACAATGCAGTAGACTTTTGTGGAATTGCCAGATTTTTTAATTACAAGAGGATGAGAGCATACTTGAAGTGATGAACGGCAAAAAAGATTGCTCTGCTATTTTTCAAGAAATGTATTTCCTACCTCTCTGACGGCACGGAACACCTTTTCTTCATGAGAGTCCATCTCTGTGAATGTCCGGATCTGGGCCAAGTTAACATTTTCTCTATAACCGAGTGCCACAATCTCATCGAATGCAAAGATGAGGTCAAAGCAGTGCTCAGAAATCTCACTCTCCTCCAGGACACGACAATATTCAGGAATCTACCAAAATAAAAGGTAAAATGAACACAAATCTTTGTTTTTGTTTTTGTACATTTTTTTTTTTGTACAAATTTACAACACAGTTAAATCTACAGAAAAAAACTTTAAATCTACCATTACTAAAACACTGAAATTTAGACAACTTTGCTACTGTAAAACTTATTAATTGGTAAACTTCTTCATTACCTTACCATATCCAGTCAAAAACTGTAAATGGTCATCACAACATTACATGTTATTTTATGCTATCATATCAAATTTATGTTTTTTTGTAAGTAAAATTATGGATTGCCATACAATTTATGGTGAAAATAGTAAAAAGACATTTCCTAACTTAATAATAAAATATCCTGTAATACGTTTTTTATGGTAAATTTCAGGCAATGAAAAGTGAACACTGATGTGCATCATGAAGTGATGAAAAAACAAAAACCATTTCGTTGTCCATAAAAAATAATTTTATTCCATTGTGTATGTGGTTTCTTTCGTACCACACGTGAGAAGAGACGCAGTGTCTCAAGGTCCTCCAGTATATTACTGTTCTTGGTGGTGACCAGCACCATGTAGAGCTTTTCCAGAGGCTGGTAGACGTAGCGCACACTCTCCGTCTCGACAAATGTGTGCTGTTTGCCGGTGTTCATCAGCTTGGGAAAAGCAGCCAGCAGACCCTCCACTCGCGTCCGTGTCATCTCCACAAACTGCCGCGAAACCAGGGCCTTACCTGCCTTGGTGCAGATTGCTGCTGCCAACAGCACCTGAAGAGGAGTTATTGGACAAGAATTTTAGGGAGCCATTTAAAAAATACAGCAGAACAAACAGAATGCAGCACACCACTTAGATGTGTGGATGGAAAGACAGGGCTCCAGCATTTTGCGAAGTTTTTTTCTGCCGGTGCGAATGCATTTTGTTAGAGGTCGCACTGGTGCGACCACCACGTTGCCCAACTGATAAGAGCTGCCTTTTATGTCATATGAGAAACATCAAACGGCAAACGAAACAAAAGTGAAACAAAACCACACTTGGAGCAATACTAGATGACAACGCATGCTCAGGTTTTTACTCAAACACTTGACGTTCATACGCGGTGCTCGTTAATTGGCTGCAAAATTAACAACATTGCACTGATCACAGCGAGATATAGGGGGAAGCATTCAAATTCGGCGCATAATTCTCTGTTATAACAGACATCAGATCAAACAGCGTTAACATGTTATAGAAGGCTTTTCAATGCACAAATCACCAACATTCACCATGGATTTAGGCACTGTCCCAAAAGGCACCCTAAAACCCTAAGTCTTCCTACGAGTCCGCACTTCTGTGACGTAGCGCTGCTTTGACTGTCTGAAGAAGTCTGCTGCAGAGCTCGCACCAGTGCAGGCTCGGCAAAAGTGCGCATTGAGGGCACATATCGACCGCAAAGGGGCGCTCACAAGCCCCCTTCTGAAACCTAACATGACAAACGGGACACCCTACGGTCTCATGGATTTAACGGACACACGCACATGGCAGCCATTGTAAGTCTACAAGACCAAAAGAGCATATGAAGTGTGCCATTTGGGACAGGGCCTTAATGTAGCAACACAAACTGTAACCATTAGCCTGACGTCGTCATACTCAATTCTAGTCAGAATTTGAGTCTGATTCTGCTCTGTTGGGCTGTGATAATGGGGCGTGTTTCAACCGAACCAGGAAAGACCTCAATTGGATAGACCTACAACCAATCAGAGCAACGGAGCGACGCATAAAGTCAGTTGTCAAATGTCAACAGAACTCAACTGCACTGTGTTGCCAAGTCCGCGGGTTGAAACGACCCCAATTATGTGATATATAGACACAGGTATGCGAATTTTAGCAGGCAGCCCTGCCAAAATAACACATATTTTGCCCAAATGCCTTTTTTTCCAGGAGTTTCTCGGGCATAATTACTTCTCTACGGATCAAGTCCAGACCAAACTGCCCGAGTTAAAATGTTGTGGGCGGGGCTAAGTTTGGCTGGCATCCAGGCTAGTAACCATGGTATTGTGGCAGAAATAGTCTGTTTTTTTTCTTCTATTCATCTCAGTGTTCGTACAACCTTGTAAGAGTGAAATTCAAGCACTTTGAGGAATCTCAAGTGCTTCACACATTTTCCACCACTTTAAAGCTCTAAATATTATACAAATTCAATATAATTTTTAATGTGATGATTTGAAAAAACTAAAAGTTTAAAGATTTAGGAAATTAAAACTGCTTCTACAAAAAAACACTATAATTTCCACTATATAACAGCAGAGGATCACTTACTGACTTCCCTCCATCTCCCCTCCCCTAATATATGGGAAAAATTAGGAAGTCACAACAAAAACTTTTCTTCAGTAGCTGTCGGTCAGGTCAGTGTGATACAGAGATGCTCACAAGTCTCTGGGCTCGAGTCCAAGTCAAGTTTCAAGTCTCTTTATTATAATAAGTCTCTGTTTATAATAAGTGTTGCATCACGTACGGCGAGCCATCCAGGCTGTGTAGAACACTGCAAAGCTATATATAAGGAATTCAAAGCATGTAATGTTATTTTGACACCTTTCTTTTTTCTCTTTCAACATACCGTCAGCTTTTTTTTGTTTTGTTATATAACTGTAAACAGGCTATTGCAACATGACAAAAACAACAAGAATGCTTTACTTTTAAGATAATATCTGTATTTTGCCTTGTAGCATGAACGCACAGTACAGTACAGACCAAAAATTTAGGTTCTGAAGAATAGCAATAACAAACTTTTTTCCACTTAAATAGCACACACACACACACATTTAAAAACTTTTTTTCCCCACTTTTTGAAAACGGGTCTGTATGACAACAAGGGTTACCATTAAACAAACGCTCATTTATATTTCATAAAGAAAACAGTCAGAGTTAACCTCCCGTAATGTTAGGTAGTAGCTAAAGCAAGAAGCAAGCTAACGGTAGATGGTCAATGCGCTAAACATGTTTACCGACCTGTCAGGGTGCGTTTTCAGATGCCCAATAAAATTAGATGTGGTTGAGCCAGAATCTTTTATCTTGAGACCGCATATTTTGCTTTGAGCGCTTCTTTTGTTTGGGCCATCGTGTTGGAAGTTTTTAAACCCAAAACTTATGATGAGTGGCACAGCAGCGGCAGGTGCAGTCGACATGTTTGTTCGTTGTCCTCACGTGTGGCCACGTGCAGCATATACGTAGAACGTCACGTGTTATGTGGCAGGTAACAGGTACCGGAGGGAGGGGAATAACAGCGAGCTCATCAGATGTTTCCTAAAAATAAACATTGTTCACAAATCCCGCAGCTCAAGTCTTTCGAGGACGAGTCTCAAGTCGAGTCTGAAGTCACTGTTTGTGCGACTTAAGTCGCACTCGAGTCCGAGTAGGGATGGGAATTTTCGTCAATTTCTCATTTCGATCATCGATAGGTCTCAAAAACGAGTACTCAAGTAATTGGGGGCGGGGCTTGTGGGGGGTGGAGCGTCTCCGTCATGGAGATATGAAACTATTTTAAGAGTGTTACGAAAATTAATGTTGACAAATACAAACATCACATGTCTATGAAAACATGAACATATGACTAGAAAAAAATAACTGCTAGATTATGATGCATAAATGTTTATTTTGTTTTTAGAAATAAAATAACCCAATCATATCATTGTAATTGAACTCAAACTGTAAATAAACAGCACCCTACATAGCTTTGCTATGCAGGTTAATAAACTCAACCAAACACATCCTATTAGATTCATCAGTGTACCTACTTGCATCAGCACAAAAAGACACAAATGCGCACGTGAACTTGGCCGTGCTAGTTTTTACACATTTTGAATGCGCACTTCCATAACAACAACGCCGATACACGGGCAACTAAAGCACAGATAATGGTAACACTTTACAATAAGGTTCATTAGTTAACATGAACTAATAATGAACTGCACTTATAAAGCATTTATTTATCTTTGTTAATGTTAATTTCAACATTTACTAATGCCTTATTAAAATCTTGTTAACATTAGTAAATGCACTGTGAACTAACATGAACAGCTGGACGTTAACTAAGATTAACTAATGCTGAACAGAGGTGTTGTTCATGGTTAGTTCATGTTAACTAATGCATTAACTCATGTTAACTAATACAACCTTATTGTAAAGTGTTACCCAGATAATTTACAAAACTATTACAATTGTGTTCTCATTATAATGTTATGTACAGTCCCTGACAAAAGTCTTGTCGCTTGTGTACAAATTGACCTGAAGTGCCGCTGAAATATATTTCTAATCAAGATTTTTTTACAAGAAATGGCTCATTTTAATCCCAACAGCTTTTGTAATAATATTTCAGTGCAAAACAAAACTGTCAAAAAGTATTCTAATATTCACAGCTTGGTAAAGCCCATTGAGTCAATTTTTGCAAAGACATAAGTGTTGTCGCCTTGTCATATGAGCTTCACCTGTGACTAATAATGGATCAATTAGGTCTCAGGTGTGTATAAAAAGAACCCCGGTACACTAGATCTTCACATCAACTGCAACTAGACCTCTGCAAACATGCCTAAGATTCACCCTGAGACTATTTGATTATCAAGAGGCTGAAGACCAGATCTACTGCTGATGTGGCAGACACCTTCAATGTGTCTCAGCGTCAAGTACAGAGGATAAAAAAAAGATTTGATGAGACTGGAGACATTTTTGACAAGCCCAGGTCAGGCAGACCGTGCAAGACAACTGCTCGAGAGGACCGTTTGTTGGCTCGAAAATGGGCTGGCCTTGGATTTTCCACTGCAGCAGAGCTCCACGAGACCTGGTCACCTGAAGTCCCTGTGTCAACCAGAACAGTTTGTCGGATTCTGTCTCGAAATGGCCTCTATGGTCGAATCAGTGCCCAGAAGCCAGCACTAAACAAAAGACAATTGAAAAACCGTGTAGCATTTGCCAAGGCCCACAGCCTGCTAAAAGGATGGACGGTGGAAAAGTGGCAGAAGGTGGTTTTTTCAGATAAATCTTCTGTTGAATTACACCACAGTCCCCGCAAATATTGCAGGAGACCTACTGGAGCCCGCATGGATCCGAGATTCACACAGAAAACAGTGAAGTTTGGTGGCGGAAAAATCATGGTCTGGGGTTACATCCAGTATGGGGGTGTGCGAGAGATATGCAGGGTGGAAGGCAACATCAATAGTCTAAAATACCAAGAAATCTTAGCTACCTCTTATATTCCCAACCATAAAAGAGGCCAAATTCTGCAGCAGGATGGTGCTCCATCGCATACTTCCATCTCCACATCAAAGTTCCTCAAGGCGAAGAAGATCAAGATGCTCCAGGATTGGACAGCCCAGTCACCAGACATGAATATCATTAAGCATATGTGGGGTAGGATGAAAGAGGAAGCTTGGAAGACGAAACCAAAGAATATTGATGAACTCTGGGAGGCATGCAAGACTGCTTTCTTTGCTATTCCTGATGACTTCATCAATAAATTGTATGAATCCTTGCCAAACTGCATGGATGCAGTCCTTCAAGCTCATGGAAATCATACAAGATATTAAATGTGGATCTCACAGCACCACTACTTAATTTGCTGACATATTTTTGTATTTTCAGTAAATTTGTTCAATTTCTGTATAGGCGACAAAACTTTTGTCTTGCCAAAATTTGACCTTTCTGTCTTCATTAAATGATCAATCTTTTTTCAGTGAAACTAATTTATTTCAGTGCATTAAACATCATTTGGGAGGGTTTTAGCTTTTCATATGAGCTATTTCTAACACCAATTGATTAATTAAAATTCAGGTTAATAGCAGGTGTTTCTACAAAATAGATAGGCGACAAGACTTTTGTCAGGGACTGTACATGACAGATTGGCTCTGCACATCTTGCACTTCATTTTATTTTTCCTGATCAAAGTGACAGACATCACTGTGTGTTTTCGAAGGCATAATGAGAAACAACTTTAAATAAAACATAGATCTACTGTTAAAAAATATGAGAAAGAAATAACGTTGCTGAATTAATATCATCAATGCTTTTGAAAGACAAATAGCCCATCCAAAAAGAATATAACCGTCTCAAATAACTCAGAGTCGATAATGTCGGGCATTGCATGTGAGCTGAAACTGAACAGAATGAACACCAGTTGGTAAAGGCAGCGCTTTACTAGATGGTTATTAAACTCCATATGAGATTAAATCAGATATAGACAACATAAAAGTAATCTTACTACTAGGGATGAAACAGTATGGAAATTTCACATCACGATTATAGTGACCCAAATTATCACGGTTATCAATATTATCACGGTTTTCTTCAAATGAGATGAAAGTGTTCAAAAAGAACAGATGCACACACTTAAAACATTTCAACAAGTTTTCTATTTGAAAATCAACAAACAACAAATAAATAAAACAGCTCTATGCACTTTTTTAAGCTAGATTCTATTCTGTGGGATTTCCTTCCTTATAATGGCCGTTGTCAATAGCAACACATAAATAATAATAATTTGGTGTAAATATAATATCTCTGTAAATATATTCTCAAGCAATATTCTCAGTGTTCTATCAGCTATGCCACATTTAAATCTAGCATATTTTGTATGAGCCCAAACAGTTTCCTAGTGAAATAATGCATATCCATATTTTCATATGATTTGAGTTTATTTTATTAAATATCAAAAATACCTGACACCTAGATGAACACTTTACAGCTGGTTTTATGACTAAGTCATTTTCTTCAAACGCTATAGAAGTTAGAAACGTGTATACCAATCTTGTATGTAACTTTAGAGACGGTCCCTAAATTCGCGGATCTCGAACGTAAAGCCAGCGTTATGCCAGTCATATCAGATGCGCTGTGGTTCTGCTGTGTTTGTTTGAAACTGTTTTCGCTGCTGAAATAGAACAAAAACAGTCAACCACGGTATGAAGAATGAATCTCCTGCGTACGTCGCACATTTTCAGTGAGTGAGAGCGCGCTCTGAACAAAACTGGCTAATCTGAACGCCTCTGATCATTAGAAACTCGTTTGGTTGGTTATAATGCGCAACGCGATTATAACAGATGGCTTCTGAGAAGACTATAATAAGTTCCAACCGCCAAAGAGGCTAGTGTGAGTGGTAGTAATACCAGACGTAGTTTTGATATTGAGGTCAAAGTCCACTTGCCTTGCGTTCGCAGATGTGAAGTGTTTCACAGCGACGTTATTCTGGCATGTTCCGCAAACAGGATAACCATCTTCGATTAAGTTTCCCTCAGGACTTTTTTAAAAGCCAAAATATGACCACACCTCAGATTTGGTCCTTTTAGAGGGCTGAACAATCCCCCGACTGCTGCCTGTCACTGCCTTCTGGTATTTCTTCTCATTCAAAAACAGCGTTGCGAGCTGCGCCTGCACCAGATTGACGCTGACTGGACAGGATTTACCGCGCGTTTTCAAAATCGTGATAATCACCAGCGGTTTTAATGATAATTCATTTTTAAACGATATTACTAACCGTCAGTACATTTTATCGTGGTTTATCGTGAAACCGGTAATCGTTCCATCCCTACTTACTACTTGTATCTGCAGAAAAGGACGCGGACGCACACATGAACTTCACCGCACTTGTGGATTTCCTTTAACAGCTGATACACGGGGAACTAAAGCACAGATAATTTACAACATTCTATTACAATCTTGTCTTCATTATAACGCGATGTATATGACAGATTAGCGCTGTACATCTTGCACTTAACTGTATTTCATGATTTCAGTGATTCCAGGCATCACTGCAGTGCGCGCTTCAGTTTCACTTTATTTCGCCGGTCTGGAAGGCGTGCTGTCTAACGCTAACCAATCAAACCTCAGGTTACCGCCAAAAATGCCGAAATAACCAATCAGAAAAATAGATAAATATATTTTTTTAAAGTCATCGTTTTCATGACCGATCATCGCTGTCACGTTCGAGTACCCGATCACTGTTGCCCATCCCTAAGTCCGAGTCTCAAACTCGAGTCCCCATCTCTGGTGTGATACTATAAAAGAACAATGGTACATTTAATAAGAGTAGAATATTTAAATTTTCCCTATAAAAATAAGTTTAAACGTTAATGTCGTTATTAAAAGTTAATTTTATCTTAACTTCAATTCAAACCGTCAAATTTTCAATACACAAACATGCAATATTATCAGTAACTGCACTTATTTATTCAAAACAATAGTAATTTTATAATTAAAAGCGCTACTAAATTAGGTGCCATCATCTGAAGAACTCAGTGGCACTGTTGCTACTGCTCTCAAATGTTAGTCTGGAGCCATGAAAGAGCACACTAAGATTTAATATTAACATGCCTTCCAAGAGCAAAACAGACAACTGTATTTGGCTTTCAAGTTTAATGTACTTAATTTATAATGTGTTTAACTTAGGATAAATAGTTACACATAACAGCAAAGACAGCCCATCTTTCAACAGAAAGTCACCTTTAGATTCATATGATCAACTGTTAGAACACACTGACTACCGTAACAAAAGCAAATCAGAGAAACGCCTAATAAAACCAACAATGTGATTACATATCATGCAGGGTTCCCACAATTTCCAAGATTTTTTCCAGTCATTTGTGATGATTAGACACGGATTAGATAAAGTTATAAAGCTTACACACAAGGTGTTATTTCAGGCCAAAAAAATGTGTCCTTATTGAACATAAAAAAACCAAGACAAATTGACTACAGAAATTTCCATGACTTATACTAATGTTATTCTCATCATTACAACTCTCAGAGGAGTTTAACTAGGCCTGTCACAGCAACTACCTTTTGTTGGGTGATATATAGTCCCAGAAATAATTGCAATAAACAATACTGTTGTTCCCTAACACCTATATAGTGCATTATGTGCCATTCACCATGTAGAAAATGGAAAATATGTGAACAAGTGACCGATTTTAGCCGCAGAGTCAGCATTTGTTATTCTGTTTATAATGTAGGGGGCGGGACGCTTCAGATTCTAGAGAGCATTTGATTGGACAGAAAATCTGATAAGAAGCTGAAGTGCATAAGTTTTGAATGCTTATATCTTCTATATGTGAATTTTGTCGTTGTTTTGGAGAACACTACCTTATAGATAACAGTAAGGCTAACAAATTCATACAAATTCATTGGGACTTTAACGCTAGCTGCGAATGTACGCTAGCTGCGAATGTGCACCATTTCACACTGTCACCAGAACAGTGGATTGTGGCTTTGAAACCCGAATGCGTTTTAACTTATTCTTCCAAACTGTCTGTAATTGTCAGGAAAACACTAAAACGGCTCAAATGACACCTACTTTTTACCTGTTGATGTCTGCGCTGTGTATGAAGGAGCTGCCTGAGCCCTGCTTTTGCCCCTGATACGAAGTAGATACAGTGAGGAAAATAAGTATTTGAACACCCTGCTATTTTGCAAGTTCTCCCACTTGGAAATCATGGAGGGGTCTGAAATTGTCATCGTAGGTGCATGTCCACTGTGAGAGATATAATCTAAAAAAAAATAATCCAGAAATCACAATATATGATTTTTTAACTATTTATTTGTATGATACAGCTGCAAATAAGTATTTGAACACCTGTCTGTCAGCTAGAATTCTGACCCTCAAAGACCTGTTAGTCTGCCTTTAAAATGTCCACCTCCACTCCATTTATTATCCTAAATTAGATGCACCTGTTTGAGGTCGTTAGCTGCATAAAGACACCTGTCCACCCCATACAATCAGTAAGAATCCAACTACTAACATGGCCAAGACCAAAGAGCTGTCCAAAGACACTAGAGACAAAACCTCCACAAGGCTGGAAAGGGCTACGGGGAAATTGCCAAGCAGCTTGGTGAAAAAAGGTCCACTGTTGGAGCAATCATTAGAAAATGGAAGAAGCTAAACATGACTGTCAATCTCCCTCGGACTGGGGCTCCATGCAAGATCTCACCTCGTGGGGTCTCAATGATCCTAAGAAAGGTGAGAAATCAGCCCAGAACTACACGGGAGGAGCTGGGTGGAGCTGGGACCACCGTTTGCAAGGTTACTGTTGGTAATACACTAAGACGTCATGGTTTGAAATCATGCATGGTAGGGATGGGCATTTCAAGCAAAAATAATATTCGAAGATCGCTGGGAATTATTCGATTTTTATTCGAAAATCGCAACTCCTCCCCCGCATGCACGCATGTAAAGGCTACACGCATATAAACAGAGAGAGAGGGAGAGAGACCATTCACACTCTCAATCTGTATGATAACAAACTGTTTAATTCATTAGGGAATAGGCTATATCAACTCAAGCCATATAATTATTGTAACATGCTGAAACATATGACTGTTATTTGACATTGCCCCAAGTTACCGCAACCGTTAAATGCCTAAAGTCTACAGTGCGCGCGTGAGGCGATGTGTTCTTCTTCTGTTGTCTCATGGCGTTTTTACTCTGGCAGTTTAGTTCGAAATGGAGCACGGTTCGCATGAAAAATTGCTAATGTGAAAGCTTACATACAGAGCTTTACATACAGAGGTAATGAACCCGAGAACACACAACCGGAGTTCGGTTGCACTCGAAGCTGTGCCGCGATTGACGTGAATGTGAGACAACACTCGGGTGTGCACTTGTTCAGGAAGAAAAGTAACTAGCGCATGCGTTTTAGCTGATTGCAATGTCATTAGTTCAATAACATGTAAGTGATGATAGTGTTGATGATTTACCTGAGATACAATCGCGAGAGCGAGCCTGCAGTGTATTCGCTCATAGAGTGCAATCAGGGCAGCAAATGAATGGCAATTCACGTCTCCTCAAAAGAGTCTGTTTGCAAGCAGCAAAGCAAGCGACACACATACGGTAAACCCAAGTGTTGTTTACTCAGCTGCACATAATAGCACCAAATTAATTTAAAAAAGCCCAATATATTTGACCCGCGTTCTGTTTACTATCATGCCCGTGCACATTTGTGATGACGTTAGATGAACGCAAACGCACTAGGATTCAAGTTGAGTGTGAAACCAGACCAACACTGCGGAGGCGCAGGGAAGAATCACGCTCGGACTGCATCAAACGTGCCCAGAATAAAACACCCTGAGAACTGACTGACCGCTTTAGGTGCGTTATTAGCAGCGCCTACCTCTGGTCACATGAACGCATCACCACCACACCGAAAACATGGGGATTTTTTTGAGGACGATAATCGCACGAACTATTCGATATTCTAGAATTAAATCAACTATTGAATATTCGAAAATCGCGACCCATCCCTAATGCATGGTAGGGGTGGTGGAAAAAATCGATTATCGATTAATCGCGAGTATGTTATGGACGAGCATGAATCGATCATTAAATTTTCAAAAATCGATTTTTTTATTTATCGAAACCTGACTCTACCACCGTGTGTGTGTGTGTGTGTTCATTTGATGAATGTAAATCTGTCGTTAATGCTGAGATGATTCTGAGGGAACACTCTAGAAATCCTCCCGCCTCGCCTCCTCTGGAGCTCAGGCGCATTAGCGCGTTAGCACGGCTCAGATTCGCGCACAAACACCGAATAAACGCCTTCAATCCGCAGATTTATGAGCGCTTCAGATGAGCGAGCGCGACACACATCGACGCGCACATTCGCGGGAATTAAGGCGATCCTGAGGACGCGATGAGCAGATCTCACACACACACACACACACACACACACACAGCCGGACTGATGCTGGAAACACACCGCTGCACCGACCCGCGGCTCCCGCTCACGGAACCGAACGGGCCTCGACACTCCTCCGACACGAAAGCGTTTTTCTTCTGTCGTTTTTTCCCCTTTTGTCTTTCTCACGTCAGGAAACGAACGAGAGGAGCTCGAGCGTTCCACGCGTTCCCGCCCCCCTCACGCGCGCACCGCATCCATCACTCTTGACATTTTGTCATGGTGTTCTACAGTACAGTATATAAGCTGAAGCTACAGTAAGTTGTTCAAAAATGTTCATTTTGTCTTCTTAATGATTAAATTGGACAATTTTCTTCTAGAAAGACAAGGTGTTTAGGTGGAGAAAAAACTTCTTCTTTACCTTGACATGTTTCGACTGCAACCTGCAGTCTTCCTCCACCTGAACACGTTGTCTTTCTAGAAGAAAATTGTCCAATTTCTACAGTATGTTGGTTCTGATCTACTTCCTAAAGGAAATAAGCCTTTAATTTATTTGTTATTGTTTAGTTCAACTTGATGAGTCACAACACAATGTGATGTATTCATTTCTGTGTAACTATACGACACTACACGACAAGTGCTTTGAGTTGATGTTACTCAATAAAAGAGTTAAGTAATTCAGTAGCTGACTTTTTTTTAATACTGCAATCACTTTGTAGTGTATTTTCGTTTACTGTTGTGAAATGGAAAATCAATAATCGCTAATCGAGAATCGTTAATAATCGAAAATCGACTGTAATCGAATCGGGACTTCAATAATCGTAATCGAATCGGGAAATCAGACAGATTAACCACCCCTAATGCATGGCAGGGAAGGTTCCCCTGGTTAAACCAGCACATGTCAAGGCCCGTCTTAAGTTTGCCATTGACCATTTGGATGATCCAGAGGAGTCATGGGAGAAAGTCATGTGGTCAGATGAGACCAAAATAGAACTTTTTGGTCATAATTTCACTAAACGTGTTTGGAGGAAGAAGAATGATGAGTACCATCCCAAGAACACCATCCCTACTGTGAAGCATGGGGGTGGTAGCATCATGCTTTGGGGGTGTTTTTTTGCACATGGGACAGGGCGACTGCACTGTATTAAGGAGAGGATGACCGGGGCCATGTATTGCGAGATTTTGGGGAACAACCTCCTTCCCTCAGTTAGAACATTGAAGATGGGTCGAGGCTGGGTCTTCCAACATGACAATGACCCGAAGCACACAGCCAGGATAACCAAGGAGTGGCTCTGTAAGAAGCATATCAAGGTTCTGGCGTGGCCTAGCCAGTCTCCAGGCCAGAAACCTGACTGATCTAGAGAAGATTTGTGTGGAGGAGTGGGCCAAAATCCCTCCTGCAGTGTGTGCAAACCTTGTGAAAAACTACAGGAAGCGTTTGACCTCTGTAATTGCAAACAAAGGCTACTGTACCAAATATTAACATTGATTTTCTCAGGTGTTCAAATACTTATTTGCAGCTGTATCATACAAATAAATAGTTTAAAAATCATACATTGTGATTTCTGGATTTTTTTTTTAGATTATGTCTCTCACAGTGGACATGCACCTACGATGAACATTTCAGAGCCCTCCATGATTTCTAAGTGGGAGAACTTGCAAAATAGCAGGGTGTTCAAATGTTCAAATACTTATTTTCCTCACTAAGACGACAGAGGCAGCACATTTGGCAAAAACAAAATGGGCAATATATATCACATCGCCAAAAAATTATTGAGATGATGTCCATTTATCATGCGATTAATCAATATATTGATTATCACCACAGGCTTAAGTTTAACATGGCTGCTATTGATTACTGCTGCAGAGCAAGTACAGAGACTTGTTACTGGCAATATATAGACACGCTGCTGTGAGCAAAGTAAGATTTGATGCTGCTGGACAACGCTTCAGCAAACATTGACCAACTATTTAAATGTTGAGCAACAAGCTCATTGGCTACAGATGCAACAGGAATCAATCAGCTTGTGCCGTGTAGTTAACAAATGTGATTGTCAGCAGGTTGCGCCATGTAGAGTTTCATGACAGAACTTGATATTTATTTCCATGACTTTTCCAGGTCTGGAAATAACACTTTTGAAATTCAGTGATATTTCAAGGTTTTTCAAGCCAATGGAAACCCTGAGACCGCAAAAGCGGCCAAAGTAACTGACAGAATGAAGGGTTCCTTTTATTATCATCAAGAAATCAAATGGGTGAAGAATTGTGTGTTCTGTTTTGAGAGACTTTAAATTACAAACTTCACACTGCATTCATTGAGTGCATTTCTGCTGCACTTCAAAACACCACAGCTAGTCCACATTAGAAAAGACAGACCAATGATTTTGTATGGAATTTAGATATCAACCACTGCCATCAGCATTTCCATAAAACGACTTAACAAAAAACTATCCACCTAACCTTATTTTCTGAATGTGCCCAAACACCTGATGCGTTTCTTTTTCTTTCTAAAGCTCTTAGTTCTTAGGAAATAAAATATTCTAATTCAGCAAAACTAAACAGAAAAGCCTCGAAACCTGTTACAATTGATCTACAGACAGGTCCACATGATCTTCAACTGATCAACACGCTAGTTGCAAATTTACCCATTTAAACAAAGCCAAAAAAGTCTGAATTGTTCTCAGTGGTAACGCCAGCACTGAATTTAACACAACCTGACCACGTCAACAGATATTTTACACGAACAGTCGTAATGAAGAACACGAATTACACGAATGTATAATTAGCACACATCGTCTTACTGTTATTAATCAGCTGATTTGTTATCACAGACACGTATAAGAGAAGCTGATAGAGAAAGTTATAGGCCTACAGTACAGCGAGTATGTGACTCTGACGTAACTCAGCTAATTTCTCCTTATATTGACAACACACCTTACTAGCGAGTTGAACAGCTCAAGAAGTGACATTATACGTCGACATTGTCAATTAACTTATTTACAATTTTGCAATACGTCAATTTCAAAGTCTCTCTTCAATAAATACGCATTTCGAGCAATAAATCAGTCTGCGGTTCATTTCGTTAGCTAGCAGTAACCTCTCAAAAACCGGAACCCGTCGTCAAAATCAGTCGTTTGTCCATAAATGAATAAAGATAAACTCACCATTTTCACGGTCTGGTATGTTTTCTGCGTTTAATCTTCTGAACGCCGTTTGTGCGGTCGTTTAAATGCTACGTGGAGATAAATAAAACTGTTATTTGTGTGCAGGGCGGCTCAATATGGCAGAAGTGTAAGCCACGTCTCCAACCGGAAGCAGCTCGTCGTCAGGGGTAAAAGGGCAGCACGACATATGTGGAGGATCCAACATCAGCAGCACTACTCAACACTCACATCACATGGTTCTCCGTTTATTTAAGGCCTTATTATAATATAACGCACACACGCACACAACATCAAAAAAAAAACCTTTTGTGTGTGTCTGTGGTTTCTATAATGTTTCAAAATGTCAATAGTTCACCAATGTTAATTTCTTTCGGATTGAACTGGAATATTTATTTAATATGTTAAGTGGAATTCAATTTAACATAGAGAAAAGAGATTATATATTTTTTATTGTGAAAAAAAGATATAGACAAGAGTCATGTTTTTATGTTAAATCTTATAATATTACTTGGCCAGTATTACATAAACAAATATAAATGGTCTGAAGGATACCCAATATCACCCATTTCAAGGCTGACATGAAGATTTATTTTGAAACCTTACAAGGACTTTCAAAGAGATCAGAACTATGGACATTTACAAAGAATTAAATTCCTCTTCTTTATTTTGATTATACACGGATACCCTTTTCTTTCTTTCTTTCTTTCTTTCTTTCTTTCTTTCTTTCTTTCTTTCTTTCTTTCTTTCTTTCTTTCTTTCTTTCTTTCTTTCTTTCTTTCTTTCTTTCTTTCTTCCTCTTTAATATGTGAATCTATTCTTTTTAAATATATTTTATATGAATGTTATCTTTATCTTTAATTTTTGGAAATAAACGTTAAAACAACTCAATGTTTCGCCGCTGGGGGGCGATGAGAATGAGATCGCTCATCACGGTCTATGCTCCCCAGCGGCGAACGGCGCAAGTGTCTGTTTTACCTGATCTCTGATCAGTTTTATACATATGTTTTAAAAGGACATTAGTATAATTAAAAGGAATATGTGTAGTTAATAGTCTCTTATTGGCCCGGTTAGCTGAGCCATCCATGGAACAAACGAAACTGAAAATGTATAAAATAGCACATAGTATATAGACACTTGATATTTAATATTGAATAGTTGATTGCATTTGATCGATTTTACTTTCAATAAAAAATAAAAAAAAGGTGTTTTTATGCATGCTTGGCCCGAGTTTTTGTTGCATTCACACTGTTCTGGCAAGCTAGAACAAAGGGATTTAAGAAAGCATAAGATCATGCTATAATAAGATAATAAGGAGCTGCAGGATGCAGTTTGGGACTCACCGAAGTGAGGGTTTTTTAAGCTATTTCATAATTACTGTTACAGATCCGGCTGTCCGGTTTTGAAGATCATTCCATATATCTTCATCATAATAAAGAGTACACCTTTAGCTCATCATTGCTTGTATCTTTTATAATTGAGATCGCAGTATTTCAGTTGACTATCGAATTTAAAATATATAAATATGTATACGTATGCTTTACTATTTAAAGTAACATTTTCAAATTGTTTTACTTTTTTACATGTAGTTTAAATGTGTATTTATTTTATCTAAACAGGCAGGACACCAGATATCCCACAAGGTTCATTTCTCAGTCAAAACTTTTAAGTCGCAAGATTCCTTAAGCAGTGTACTCTTACATTAAATAGGCTTATAAATATGATTTAAAAAAAATTATAACGATGTCAAAAATTGCTTGACGGACTTTAAGTACTCAACATTTTGACACATAGTTTTCGTTGGATTGAAGTATGCGCTGTGTGGCGCTGCTTTTACGAGCGTGAATACATCCACAGCCCAACGTGTTCTTGGCAGACGGAAGTATCGTTCCAGTCTAGGTCACACCTCAGAAATCAGGTCAAACGCAGAGTTTGCGGTAGCAGTTGGGCATTTTAGAAGTCAGTCACTCATTCAACCAAAACAGTTGGGCGAATGAGTGAAAAATCTTGATGATACAGTTCGGGGAACAGATCGCTGATGTCTGGGAACGTTAATATCTCTCAAGTAAGTGTAAAAACTACATGGTTCAACGCGCAGTGACATATTGTGATGGTTCATTGGCTCGGCGAACTGCCATTTTAACCGTTCTGTCTTTCTATTGGTGGGTGGGAAGAGTTCGGTAGAAGTAGGCGGGTCTTGAAACATGTGGACCCTAAAAATGAATGACAGAACTATGTCTGAATCCGAAATCGCTCCCTAAACCCTCAATCACTATTCCCTTCTTTAGTCCACTAATACATTTCACTTGAAGGAGTGAATGAAAACGAGTGAGTGAACTCGGACAGCTGTTGTGTGTACATCGGCTGCGCGCTCGTTATTGCACTGCAATGTGGGCTTGAATGAGTGCACTCAATAACGTCCACTATGGTTTCGTTAGTGCCCTATAAGGGGAGAGGGGGCGATTTCGGGTTCAGCCTATGAGATTTTGAAATAGGCACCAACTTGGTGAATGTAGTGTATGTTGATAAAAAAAAAAGTGTGTGTGTGTGTGTATATATTTATTTATTTATTTATTTATATTTGAGAGTTATACTTAATTCTAATGACAAGTGCACCGTGATGTAACGTTCTCTTACTACAGTTTAGTCTCATGTCAGTAGGCATAAAAGTCTCTTACTGTACAGGGCGAATGACCAAAACGCCTCGTGATTTTACAATGTAATATAACAAGACAAATGTAATCTTAAGGAGACTCTCTACAGCTTGCCTCTTCTAGCATATTCTCATTCTGTTCTGAATTTGAACGTCCGAATAAGCAATAGAAAAAAAGGACGAACTGGGTTGAACGGTCAACATTTATCTGACTTGCATCTGTGTGCAGTGGTTTATCAGCACTGCCCAGCAACACAGGGTGTGGGGAATGCAAGGACACTGTAAAGAATAAAAAACCCTCCACCAGTTGTTCATTCATTCAGTTATTCACAAGGCCTTGGATCCAGCACATCATCTTCTGCCACCTGAACTGTAAAATTGTCCTCAAATAACATGGAAGGGCCATTCAAGTATATTAGAGTGAGAGTCTGATGAAACTATTTTACTATTTACAAGAGTTGAGGTATAAGCACTAATGTGAAATTTTGCGAAATTCTTGTTCTTGCAGGAAGGAAATGGCAAAGTCAGTCGGGTTATTCACATGGGAACAAGGAAGAGCCAGGTAATGTAAAATGTTCAGTTATTCATCTGTTCTGTGTGATAATTTATTAATCAATTCAATAATCTTTCTATGCAAGTATTTTCTGCGCTTAGTTATACAAGATGTAAAACATATAGAATTGCAATAGTGCATACAAATACGATAAGAATTATTTAATGTAATGTTAATAAAAAACAGTGTTTTTATAATGTGTATAATGTGTTCCTTGAATCAAATGTAGCTTTTTTTCCATTGTGGTTTGGCTGAGGGTCCCTGGGTCTGTACAGGTTGACATCTCTTTAACATGGAGAATTTTATTGGGATTTGCGCTCAAATGAAATGATCCGTTTGGGCAGTTAAGCCAAAAACATGCAGTATAAATTGAATGGGTAGTATATAGATTTAGATTTTCTAGTCTGGAACCGTTATAAATTGAGGGTAGATAACAAAATGGAAATGGGTGTTGACTAGCGTGCTTTAATCAGATAGAAACTGTAAACTCAGTGTGTCTATAGTAATTGCTGGGAGCAACTGCTAGCATTTAATCATAAAAAAAATGGTAAATTAGTTTCTTAGCATCAGCACACTGAGGTTAGTTAAAATCTTCATAATTCTGAGAAGACTTTGACTTTAAATGCTTAGGGAGCTGCTCTCAGAGAAAATGTATTCCACATATATTGCGGCTTTATGAAATTTCATTTTTGTATCTTCAATAATGTCTGTGTCTGTGTCTTTCAGCTGGCTCGCATTCAAACAGACAGTGTGGCCAGCAGACTGAACGAACTTTATCCAGACATTCATCTAGAGATAGGTAAGAGAGGAAATTTTGCACTGCCTAATTTGTATGAATTTCCGTCAACTTTACTTGTATTGCATTTGTCTTGTGTCTGTCAATTAAATGCATAGATTTTCATCGGGACATGTTGCCTATACACACACACACAACTTTTCATTTGCGTGTCCCTATGCACTCACTACTTGTCTAAGAACAGAGAGGGATTGTGTTCTGCTGAGAATGTGTAATCTATACCACCGCTCCACTGCTGAATCCTACTGTCTGTGTCAAAAGACATGAATGATGATGTCAGAATTGGAGCCAGTGTGCACAACTATTCGGTTCTTAACCTTTTTGTGTGCATGCATTTCAGTTGCTATGTCGACAATCGGGGACAAAATCCTGGACACTGCATTATCAAAGGTAGAAATCATCTGCAATTTCATGTGTCGTTATTATGGTAGGTTTTGTGTTGTCCGTAAAAAAGAAATGCGTTTGAACTTTTGTGTGCTGCCCATCTTAACCTATTAAATGTGTTTCCTTAGATTGGTGAAAAGAGCCTCTTCACCAAAGAGCTGGAAAATGCCCTTGAAAGAAATGAGTAAGTTTGATAAAAAACGTAGGACTTCTATGAAGGTTTCCCCTTCTTAAACCCTCTTTAGAAAACATAAAAAGACGGTTGTTCAGTTGATTATGCCATAAAATGCTCTAGATTGACTTAACCTGTAATTATTATGCTTTCAGTATTGTTGATGTGACATTTCAAATATATATATATATATATATATATGTATATATTGCTTCAGCAGAACTGTTTTGCTCATATTTACTGTTGTCAGCTGCTTCATCCTCTGTTTTACTGCTTACCAACACTCTACAAGCAGTTCTCTTAGACTTCTTGATGTGTTTTGTCTAATAAACCTTAATTAAGCATGTGATAACTTTTTTATGGGCACAATGCAATGGAGGTTAGAACAAAAATTATATTGTCATTGTATTATTGTTAATATTAATATTTGATATATGTTTTGTTCACCACTAGAGTGGATATTGTTGTGCATTCTCTCAAGGATTTACCTACCTCATTGCCTCCTGGATTCACTATTGGAGCCATTCTTCAGTAAGTACCACAACCTTAACCTTTTTTTAAATGAATCGGTAGATTTAAATATTTGTATGTAATAAATATAGTTTTTATTCAAAGTTAATTTAATAAATTCATATTTATGACTTGTAATGACCAAGGGCACTGCTGTAGGTAGTTTGAAAACCAGTTTGAGCTGAGTTTTGAGTCTGATATGTTGCACATTGTGTTTTGAAGGCGGGAAAATCCCCATGATGCAGTGGTGCTTCATCCAAAGAATGCTGGACTTACCCTGGACAGTTTGCCAGAGAAGAGGTGAGCTGTGTTCTCTAACAATCTAGTCAGGCCAAATAAAAGTGCAGACATCCATCCTGGAGAATTTAACTGATAACCCAAATAATGAAGGAAGATCAGCAGTTTTTATAGCGATGGCATTTAATTTCAAAATCTACATTCTGTCATGTCGTGACAGCTATATGCACTTATGTAACCAAAGCTGCCAGAAACATTTTGAAACCTCTCTTTTCCCCCCCAGTGTGATTGGCACAAGTTCACTTCGCAGAGCAGCTCAGCTGAAGAAACGATTTCCACAACTGGAGTTTGAAAATATTGTATGCTTCACTTTCCTTTGCTTTTGCATCAGAAGATGTTTATATATTATTAATGGGAGCAGCTTTATCATTGATTTTAATAAACCACCAAAGCCAGCACATATTTCCTGGAAATTTGTTGTACCAGCAAGTTTCTATATACTGCATATAACATTTTAACAGTATTAGTCTTCCTCCTTGACTTTACTGCTATAGAGAGGGAATCTAAACACCCGTCTAAAGAAGCTGGATGAAAAGGACGACTATGCTGCCATCATTCTGGCTGCAGCAGGCCTCAAACGGATGGGCTGGGAAAACCGAATCAGTCAAGTATGTCGACATACATCAGAGAAAATTGGATTGTTTGGTTGTTGATTGGATGGTAATACAGTAAATTGTAAGAAAGGGACTAAATTATTCTGGCATGCATCATCAGTTGTTTCACTGGAAGATTGAGCTATGACATTTAAAAAATATATTATTTCAAAAAATAAAACATGCATGAATAGTTCTCAATAAGGTCAAAAACATGCATTTAGAAAATAGATTTTAATTCCATGCCAACTTTAATGTTAAAAGTTTTGTCTGTATAGGACCATTTGCAAAGTTGATCTGAATCATATTGGCTTTAGACCGCAAACTTGAGATGTAATTCCACTTCTATCTACCAACCACTATAACCACTATTCTGAATATTGAAGGTCTCTGGTGGCTACAGCAGTGTTTATAGTTTTATTTATAATGCATTTATTGTAGTTCTTCTATAAATTGCAGATTCTCGGCCCTGAAGATTGCATGTATGCAGTTGGCCAGGTAAGTGTGCAAGCGTGCACAACTATTTGTGAACTATGAAAAAGTATTAGGTATTCATGCACTAGATTTAAAACAGTAGCACCCCCCATCCCTCCCCCCGCCGTGTTTAAACCCATCATGCTTTGCACCTATTATTGTGTTGTTCATGCGAGAAAAGAAGCAGGTGCAAGCTCAACTGTTAATGCTCTTTATAAACACTAAAGGAAACACCTGTGTAACAATTTGTCAACGGTTACAGCCAAAAAAGTACAGTTTTCACTGCTTCACTGCTGTGAAGCCATTGTATACATACTGTAACTTCAGAAGTGTGGCACTTAACCTGCAGAACTGTTGTCTTATTTAAATGTCAATCAGTAAATAAACATAAAATGTGACTTGTGATCAGGGAGCACTGGCAGTGGAAGTCAGAGCACAAGATAAAGACATTCTGGAAATGGTGTCTGTCCTGCACCATCCAGACACAGTGTTGCGGTGCATCTCAGAGAGAGCTTTCCTCAAGCAGCTGGTGGGTTCCCTTACATACACACATGAACTAAAATGCCATTGGATGTGGTTCATTTATAATTGACCATATCCCTGGACATTCTGTGTAGTCCAGCACACAGCTTTGAGATTTATTCCTTTGTTCTGCTTTCAGGAAGGAGGCTGCAGTGTGCCTGTTGCTGTTCATACAGAAGTGAAAGGGTCCATGGTAAAGAGCATGTTTTATGCTACTTCACTCAATGTAAACTGATGGCAATACAAATCTGAACGGGTGTGGTTGATGTTTGTATAACAGTTTAAAATCAGCTCTTTTCTTGTTTCAGTTGTATTTGACTGGAGCAGTTTATAGTTTGGATGGAGCTGATTGCTTGAAGGACACTATGCAGACGTGTGTGGAAATGGACAACAAAGTAAGGGTCAAATATACAAATATATATATATATATATATATATATATATATATATATATATATATATATATATATATATATATATATATATATATATATATATATATATATATACATACATACATACATACATACATACATACATACATACATACATACATACATACATACATACATACATACATACATACATACATACATACATACATACACTACTATTCAAATGTTTGTGGTCAGCAATATTTTTTTGTTCAGTAAAAATGCATTAAAGTGACAGTAAAGACTTTCATTGTTGAATTATTATTATTATAATTTTTACATTTCTATTCATCAAAGAATTCTGGGAATAAATTGCATCACCGTTGCCACAAATATATTAAGCAGCACAACTGTTTTCAACATTGATAATAAAAAGAAATGTTTCTTGAGCAGCAAATCAGCATTTAGAAATGATTCATGTGACACTGAGGACTTCTGTCTGAATGAATGTCAGGAATAAATGACTTGCTAATATATATATATATTATATAAAAACTGTTTTTGGACCAAATAAATGTAGCCTTGGTGAGCATAAGAGACTTATTTCTTTAAAAAAAAAAAGGCGTGTACCCCAAACTTTTGAACATTAGTGTTTATATATAATTCTACAGAATGATATAGTATATAATTGTACAGCATTATAACCTTTATTCCAACCTTTATTGTTTCTATCAGGTGAGTGAGAGTGCGCAGGAGTGTGTACACGTTGCAGTCACTGCCAACAGCATATCATCATCAGCCCTCAATGCTGCTGAGAAACTGGGGATGGATCTGGCAAATGTTCTCCTTAATAAGGGGGCCAAAGATATTCTCACAACAGCCAGGAAACTTAATGATGCTCAATAACTATTTTTTACATTTTGTGCACTGGAGTTAGTTAGGACCTAGTTTAGGAATCTTTGTCATGCTGTTAACTTGATAAAAAGTACACTCAACCTGTATGATCTATAGCTGAAACTCCAGAGCTTAAATACCGGGTGAACATATCAAGTCACTTCAGCTACTATACCTCAGTTTAACAATGTGACGTGACCAATTTTTCTGTCAGCTGCTCACACACAAGACACAAAGTTATACTGTTTTTGATTGCCATCAGGCACAGAATTCTGGAAGGAAGTTCATGTTGAGTCTTCCACGAATGATCAGACTACCTTTATGAGTCACATAAAACAGGTGCTCAAAATGGCTACATTTACATCTGGCCATGTTTTTTTAATTTAGAATTTTAGTATTTAACAAATTGCTAGTTATATTTAACGGCATATCCTCAATCTTCAAAATATGCATTTTAAATCAGACACTATAAAATTAAAGAGTAGTATTGAGAAGCTAAGACAAGTTTTTTTTTTAAAGAGTTTGGGCTCCATGTAAGATATCTATTGGCAAAATGTTTAAGAAGTTTGCGTAAGACAGTTTCTAGACCTAATTAGAATAAGTATGCAATGGGTTTTGGTCAAAGAAAAACGCCATAATGTGCCTTTTAAACGTTAATCGAATTAACACCAATGTCAATGTTTTGTTACTATAATCAACATGAGAAATGTGAATAAAGATTATCATAAAATACCAAAGTTGTGCTTTTTTTCCCGCTGATCACAAGCGGCATCAACCAGACAACACAATCTTTTATATATAAAAAAAACAATTTAATATGTAAAAAGGCAACTCAAATATACAGGTTACATCACATTCAGACAAATGGAATTAGCTCTTTTCAGACGAGTGGGGTGGCCCTTAAAAGGGCCTTTGGGTGAGTTAGCTCAGGACAGCGTGGTTTTAATACTCCTGTGACTGGGAAGATCCCTTCTTTCCAGATTTGCCAGAGCTGGCAGCAGCCTGGCCGGTTTTCTTCGGCAGAAGGACAGCCTGGATGTTGGGGAGAACACCACCCTGGGCGATGGTCACTCCTCCGAGCAGTTTGTTCAGCTCCTCGTCGTTACGGACGGCCAGCTGAAGATGACGAGGAATGATACGGGTCTTCTTATTGTCTCTTGCAGCGTTTCCCGCCAACTCGAGAATCTCAGCGGTGAGGTACTCGAGGACGGCAGCCAGATACACGGGAGCACCAGCACCTACTCTCTCGGCATAGTTGCCTTTACGCAGGAGACGATGCACACGGCCGACGGGGAACTGAAGACCAGCACGGGAGCTGCGAGTCTTAGCCTTGGCGCGGGCTTTTCCACCGGTTTTACCTCTTCCAGACATGATGAAGAAACTTCTTTTCTCAGCTTGTAGTCGAAGAAATCAGTGAGACGTTCTGTAGAGTTGCTGCAGAATTTAAGGACTGACAACTAGGATTGAATAGTCCCGCCCACCATTGTGATTGGTTACGCGTAGTGAAGAACAGACCTGATTGGCTGTTAGATGCAACCTTAGAGCGGATGTGATCTTCTATTGGCTTGAACATGCTGTGCATAAACAGCGCAAACTAACAAACCAATCCGAGTCCATCTAAATGTTCGCGAGCTGATTGATTCCTGATTGGTTCGTACGGTTCGTCTTGCGCCGCCATTGGTCTTTTGTTTTGTCAATCAAATTTGGGCGGTAAATTCAAACCAATAGAACATATTCCCTCTGAATTTTAACACAGTTACACGCAAAATCATAGGCTGAATCAGAAATCGCCCCCTATACCCTTAAATAGGGCACTATTTGAGGGGACAGCCATTTATAGTGGTGTCCGAAACCATAGTGGACGTTATTGAGTGCACTCATTCAAGCCCACATTGCAGTGCAATAACGAGTGCGCAGCCGATGTACACACAACAGCTGTCCGAGTTCACTCACTCGTTTTCATTCACTCCTTCAAGTGAAATGTATTAGTGGACTAAAGAAGGGAATAGTGATTGAGGGTTTAGGGGGTGATTTCGGATTCAGACATACATAAATGAATGATTATCGTATAAACGCATTCACAATTCTCGTTTGTGATGTTTTGTGTGTGTGTGTGTGTATATATATATATATATATATATATATATATATATATATATATATATATATATATATATATATAGAAAAGTGTTTATTTACATACCATATATATATATATATATATATATATATATATATATATATATATATATATATATATATATATATATATGGTATGTAAATAAACACTTTTCTCGTTCAAGTCATATATGTTTGGGGGGAAAAAGAAGAGGAATGGATTTTCAAAAATAATTTATTCAGAATAAATTAAACATCAAATGAACCACACTAATATATAAAGCTCTGAATACCTCAAATGGCCACTGCCTTCGTTTGAGATTGTTCGCTGTTATCATAACATTCTGGTCATATAACATTTTTCAGGCTTTATGCTCCAGGAATTACACCGACTATAGCAAACAAGCGAACCGTCAATGATTTATGAACTGCGAGTTGTTGTTGTTGAATTGTTGACATGTTTTTCTGTAGTTATTAGTTTTGGTTAACTTTTCTGAGCACAGATTATTTAATATTAAATCCGATAGAACCAAAGGCTGAACATATGCACAAATTCGTACAGGGATGGGGAGGAATACGGCAAGAGCGATTCCTTAAAGGGATAGTTCACTCAAAACGAGATTTGTGTTCATTTATTCACTTAACTTTTTTTTTTTTTCAAACCTATTACTTACTTTCGTGCAGATAAACAGCATTGGTCACCATCTTTGATCCATACAGTAAAAGTGAATGTTAACCGAGTTTAATGATGATAGCATTTTGAGTGTGAATGATTCCTTTACCACGAATTACTTTACATTACTAGAAAATAATCAAATGTTTTGTTCAATATAATAAAAAAAAGCTATGGTATTATTACTACGAAAAACATTAACTTGTGTTTCAGAAGCACGTGCGTATGCCGGTTGCTCTGGATAAGTTTATTGAAACCAAGTTAAATGAATTTAAGAGGAAACTGGGTTGTATGTACTGGGGCAGCGTCTGTTTTGTTCAGGATGGGGAAAAAAAACAAGATGAAACATTTTTACCTTTTTATAGTATATCCTGAGGTTTGTTTTCACGTGGACCCTGAAAAAGCACTTTTTCCCACTGCAGATTGTAGCTCAAGAGGTTGTAGATTAACAATAATTTGTGGAATAATTCATAAATATACACAAATGCATTTTTTTTCCTGTAGTGTATCCCTTTTGTCATATGAAGGGCTCATACTTAACAACCAAAACACACAAACGTAATTTAGTGAGATATGTCTACAGTAACTTATGAACGTTTCCGTTTTCTAAAACAAAAACAAAAAAAATCATTATAAAAGATTATTAAGCCACAATAAAAGTCAAAAGTACCACTATTTGAAAACAGGGCATAATATCCCGTGATCTAAATGCTATATCAACAGCAAAACGAGAACAAAGCTCACAGCATGTCTTAGCATACTCTCGAAATACTCCTAATAATGAGCTCAGGAGAAATAAATCAGCGCCGATAACAGTAAACGATACACAAATATGATTTAAAAAAATACGACAGAAAAGAGCTCCCCAGCATTGTAAACAATCAGATTACGAGTCAAAGTGCAAATGATGAAATAAAATAAATAAGAAAAACAACACATAGCGACAAGTCTTGGAGGCATCAATAGTCCTTGATCTGTGTCGCCCCCTTGTGCTCAATAACCGCATGACACTCCCGTCCATTTTGAGTTTCTCGTTTGTTCGCCCATAATCATCCAACAAAGCAGCCTTTCCCCCCGTTTTACCAAATTAATTTGATTAACAATGCAACCATAAACGGTAAAATCCTTTTATTTTCCACATTTAATGGCGTTACCATCCTGAAAAGCTGTAATCATAGGTGAAGGGTGACATTCCAGGCAGGAGAACACCAAAGCACGGCTGGCTTTCCGGGTACAGTATGGTCTGAAGGTATGAGCTATCCCCCAAAGGTTGTGGACAACCAGTATATAACATAAATAATTTTTCACACTCATTTGACTGGTGCCTGCACCGTCTCTCTCTAGATTTTCCTTCCTCTCTATTTCTCCTTTAGTTATCTGTAGTGCTGGACCCTCCATTGGCTGTGCTAGATTTGCCCTTAGTCTTGGATGAGCGGAACGAGAAGCGTTTGATGAGACGACGGGAGAAGCTTCCAGACTTCTTACGGCTGTTGGAGGAGCAGGAGGCTGTGGAGGAGTCATTGCCCAGGTTGGAGACATCCTCGTGAGACTGACTGAAACTGGGGTCTTTTTCTCTGTTTTTCCTTCGGAATAGTAGCTTGGTACCACTGCGGAGGAATCCCACTGAAACAGAACATACATGCACATAAATAAAAAGAAAGAAGAAATCTATTTTCCTTATATTGTAATCATTAAAGTGTGATGCAGGGATGACGTCAAAACTAAGACTAATTTGCCACTGGTTCCCTCAAGATTTTCCTATGGCTTTTTATAATGGGGGGTTTTCAATTTATGAGGGAAGTAAGGTCTGTGGCAAAAATAAAACTTGACAACAAAAAATTACACACAAAATACAAATCGAGAATTTTGAAGCTGTTTTAAAAAACATAAGTTTCCAAAAAGAAACTAGATAAGAATGTTTGGGGTGTGAGTGTGTGTGATTTACGGTACATACGTGTTAAGCAAAACGTTCAAGTAATTTCAGGTTATGTTCACCATAGACCGTATTTCACTCGTTGAAAATTCCAATAATAAAAACCCATGAGAAAATCTAGAGGGAACAGTTTGCGAATTCCAGGTTTTGACTGCACCACTCTGAGCCTAACATTTTCGTTGTGTCTGCTTAAAAGGATAGTTCACCTAAAAATTAAGATTCTGTCATCAGTTACTCACCCTCATGTCATTCCAAACCCATAAGACTTTCGCTCATCTTCGAAACACAAACTAGAGATATTTTAATGAAATTAAAATAATGTCTGTCCATTTAAAGTCTCTCTACCCAAAACTCTGACGCTTCCAATTATTCATAAAGAGATTGTAAAATAAATCCATATGAATTGAGCGGTTTAATCCAAGCTTTCTGATGAGACACAATCACTTTTTTTACGTTTACTAAATTTGAGTGATCTCTGTATGTTCAAAGATCAATGTTTATATGTGAATAAAGGCCTAAATTAAATATGTTCATTATATAAAGCGATCATGTCTCTTCAGAAGACTTGGATTGAACCACTCGATTCATATGGATTTATTTTTATGAATGTTTTGAGCGTCAGAGTCCTGGGTGAAATGTCAATCAAAAGATGGACAAAAATCTCTCAACCTTCATTAACAATATCCTCATTTGTGTTTCGAAGATGAATGAGATGGTTTTGGAACAACATGAGAGCAATTGATGAAGGAATTTTAATAATTTAATTTTAACTATCCCATGTTAACTAATCACATAACGTATGATATATAGCTGTAAATTACTGCCATATGGACATTACTTTGACATGCACATCTCTGGCTGATAACAAAATACTTTCTAAATTGTAACAATAAAACAAGCATTTTCTGTACAGCTGCTTTGAAACCATATGTATTGTGAATAAAAACTCAAAATGATTTTCATAATAAATACATCAACGGAGATATTACAGAGAAATATACACCTTTGTGGTCTTTGAGACTACGAGTCTCCAACGCTCCGGTCGATCCGGTCTCCGACTCCGCGTCATCCACGGACGGTCGTTCTGACGCGTCAGACGGTGTGGTCTCATCTGTTTCCTGATGCGCGGATGCTCCGTGGTGGTTCGTGGGTCCGCTGGGAGAATGCGCCCCCTGTAGGGCTGCGTCCATGGCTGCAGCATAGCCCACTGATAAGGCTGAGTCATCCTCAGTAATGGGGACCTGTGGGAAGGACAGAAAATGAGTTTTAACATAGTGTTCCTCATGTACATGTCCTGCAGGCACAGCTGAGGAAGACAACAACATCTCAGCAGTGTTTGCAAAAGCGGCTCTGCTGTCAGCCTTTCTGTGAACCCTTTTTGTTCAGACAGTGAATTTGAAACTTTAAACTTTTCGATAGCCAGGCGAGGGCCAGTATGTTCTGATGATATATGAGATGTGATATGAGAAGACTGAGCTTCCGATGACATTTAGATTTACAAACTTATAGATTGCAATGTTTAAAAGGAAGTTAACATTAGTTAAATGTGACGTTTCAGTTAAAACAGAATAGAAGTTACATTGGTCACAATTAAATCCTATCCAAAAGGTGTCCTGATGAGTGTTACAGCAACATTATGTGAAGGAAAGAGATGACTTAAACAAACATTACCCTGGGGAAAAAGAGACTGTTCTTGTGATTGTTTCCCTAGACGCTTGTATCGTTGTAACCAAGATGTTTATATGACACTGATTAGAAATGTCTGTTTACACAATGTTCAGACTGACCTTTGACACCCCAGATATGATGAGAGTACTGCGTTTCGTAGGTGTCTTCTTGGGTACCTTACTGGCTGACTCGGTCAGCTGTCGAATGGCCGTTTCTGCTACGGGATCCAGCCCATTAGGGAGGGTGCCTTCTGCTTGGGAATAGCACACAAACACAACAGGATCACAAACGTACACCTAATTTTGTTCAAATGACAGCGAAAATAAGATTAAAACGATAAATAATATTAACAAAACTTATTATAATATGGACAAAAATGATAAATAATACATTTAATGTATAACAAATTCATAACATTAACAAAAACATTAAAAAACAATAATATGTAAATGTGTTACTTTATTTTCTGAACCCTAACTTTGAATTGAATACACAATTAATGAAATATGTGATTATAAAGATGAACGTAAGATTGAATAGATATTCATTTTAATAAATGTTTTTGAAAGATGCCGCTTACTGGGATTTAGGAACCAAGGCTGGATTTATTTGATAAAAAATACAGTAAAAATAATAATATTTTGAAATATTATTACAATTTAAAATAACTTTTTTTCTATTGTAAAATATTTTAAAATGTAATTTATTCCTGTGGCGACAAAACTGAATTCCTTAGAAATCATTCTAATATGCTGATTTGCTGCTCAAGAAAAAATTATTATGATTATCAATGTTGAAAACAGTTGTGCTGCTTAATATTTTTTTGAGATTCTCTGATGAATAGAAAGCAATAATTTGAAATATAAATCTTTTCTAACATTATAAATGTTTTACTGTCACTTTTCATCTATTTAATGTGTCCTTGATGAATATAAGCACTTATTTCTTTCAAATAAATGGTAGTGTGAATTGTCTTGCTAAAAATGCTGTGAAAATGCTAATCTTAATGTGAAACTCACTGCTGGGGGTTGGACTGGCACTGGCGCTGGTGCTGGTGCTCTGCAAGCTGTTTGTGAGCACGCTGGGAGTCTTTTCAGTCACCTCCACCTTTGAGGGAGACCTAGACGGAGAGTCTCCTCCTGCAGTCACAGTGGAAGAAACAGGATAATGTGCCATTTCTGTGGTAGTGGAGAAAGAACAGCATATGTGTTCTCAGTATTCCCAACTGAGTAATCTGGCCTTTACCTATTTTGCGGTCCAGTTTTAGTCGTGACTGGATTGTGGTTACTGTGGTGACAATGGTGCCGTCGGGCATGATGGTGCGGTCCACGTCCACCTTCTTTGAGGGAGTGACCGAGGACCGAAGAGGAGTCGCGTTCTGACATGCACGCAAATCACTGGACTCCAAATACAATAGCTATGGATGCAGAAACATAAGATCATTAGCTTAAACATAATTCATACTTTTTAGTTTTAAAAAGATATCTGTGACTTACTTTGCCTATAAGTTCACAAACACAATGACTATACAGAGCGTTTAAATACCGTTTATGTGTACCTTTAAGATTATGTGTAACAAGTACAGTGTGAACTAAAGTACTAGGTTAAATAAAGAAATCATTCAGTTATCGAGTTAATCAGAGACAAGGTGATCGTTCAGTTCACAAGGCAGACCACTGTAATAAGATATGTTTTCTGTTAAATAATTCACATTGACATTTAGAACAGGGACTTATCAGTGTGTTTAGAAAAGTGAACACAAGGCTGGTGGAAGCCTTAAAGGGATAGTTAACCCAAAAATGCAAATTCTGTCATCACTCACTCACCCTGTTGTTTTAAACCTGTAAAGTTTCTTTCTTCTGTTGAACACAAAAGAAGATATTTTAAATAATGTTGGTAATTAAACAGTTAAACAGAAAAAAATACCATGGAAGTTAATGTCTACCATCAACTGTCTGGTTACCAACATTTTTAAATATCTTCTTTTGTGTTCAACAGAAGAAAGAAACTCATTCAGGTTTAAAGCACTGACACTCTCAACACTGTATTATCATGCTACCCATATGTATACTTTACATAAGGGGAATTATGTAGTGTTATGTAGTATTCTGTCTGTCTATCTACCTATCTGTAGGGCATGTTAAATTGATCAAAAGTGACAGTAAAGTCAGTTATAATGTTATAAAAGATTTATTTTTTCAAATGATTGCTGTTCTTTTGAACTTTTAATTCATCAATGAATCCTAAAAAATTGCATCAGGGTGTTGAACTCTTTTCAACATTGATAAAAAATTATTAAATGTTTCTTGAGCACTATCAGCATATTATTTCTTAATTATTTCTGGAGGATCATGTGACACTGGAGACAGGAGTAATGACTGCCAGAAATAAATAACTTTTTTAAATAAAAAAAAAAAAATAAAAAAAGAATGGTAAAAAAATATTTTACAATATTACTCTTTTTACTGTTTTTTTTAAACCAAATAAATGCAGCCTTGGTGAGCAAAAGCTACTTCCTTCAAAAATATTTAAAAATCTTACAGACCCCAAACTTTTGAAAGATACTGTGTATAAAATACAAAATCATTCTGAATTCCACTTTATGCTGCCCTCACCTCTAATTTTACGATAGCAGTTGGAGCCAGACCGTGTCCCGGAGCGATTGACAGTTTGTGTTGTCCATTAGCAAGTCTTTTAGAGAGATCCAATGGTAAGGAAGCACGACCAGGCAGAAACTCTGTCAGCCAGAAAAAAATAATAATAATAATTTGCCAAGTAAATAAAAAATATATATACTTAACACAATAAAAACAAAAATAGACAGAATGGAGAATATCAGTCTTGAATCATTCACCAGATCATCTGATTGTTATAGATTTGCTCCTATAATCTTGGATAAACTATTGAATGCAAAGTGACTCACGTTCTCCTTTGCTGTTTTTCTCCACAAGTCTTACTTTGAGTTCTTTGGTTTCTGGTCCTACATCCCTAATAGATAACAACATGCTTAGATTTTTCACAAGTAAATAAAGATTAACACACACACAAATTTTTTTTTCCGAATACTGAATATTGGAGATGAAGTGACATTTTTGTATCATTAAAATAATTAATTGTCTTTGTAACAGGATTTTAGGTTATGAAATGGCTATACATTATCAGTATTGTGGTAGACTAAATGTCCCCTTTGGCCTCACAGTAGTAATCTGTATGCTGGCTTTGAGTATTAAATCGGCCATTCTGGTAATTGGTATCGCAGGAAATAGTGATGTGTTTCGAATGGCTGTAATTAAATGTGCTAAATAGCTCTTTGTTTCTTTGGGAGTTGGCTGCATAAATTTACAGAGCAATTGGTGGAGATGCTCACAGCTTTACACCTTCACTCGTGACAAGGTCTGCCATTATAAAACAGACTTTGATGAAAACACTCCATTGTGTGAAACGGAAGTGGTGATGCTGACCTTTAAATGTATGGTCTGAGAAAATCCCATTGGATTACCAGTCTAGTTCTGAAGCAGAGTTTAATTAAAAAACGACTTGTGAGAACAAAAATAACTTTGTCTAATAGAACATGACATTATAAGAAACATTTCCTTGTAATATTTCCTAAGTGTCAATAACATAAGCATGCTTACAGTGTAAAGTCGTCAGTCCAGTGCAGGGCTGCTCCAGGATTGGGGGAAGGAGTAAGGAAGCTGGTTCTGCGTTCAATGGAAGGAGTGTCCAGACTCAGCACACAACAAAGCTCTCCTACATGAGTCTGACATCCTGGAAAAGATATCACTTATACAAAAATTCTACACACACATATACATACATTTTATATATATATATATATATATATATATATATATATATATATATATATATATATATATATATATATATATATATATATATATATATATATATATATATATATATTTTTTTTTTATCATTATATTATTATATTAAAAGGTCCCATGGCATTCAATTTTCATTTTATGAGGTTTTTCAACATTAATATGAGTTCCCCTAGCCTGAATATTGTCCCCAAGTGGCTAGAAATTTTGATCGGTGTAAACCGAGTTCTGGGTGTCTTTCTCTGCCTTTGAGAAAATGACAGCTCAGACGAGCTGATCTTGAATTTTCCTGTTATGACGTCATAACAGGAACAGTTACCCCCCTTCCTCCCCCCAGAGAAATTGGCATGCCCATGCGAGCACCATATTTGTTTGTCCTCGAGAGATCATGGCTTGTGAACGAGTGAATGCTGGCAGTTTCTCAGTGTTTGAATGTACAAATGAAAACAGAAGTCTTTTTCAGTTCCTTCTGATCTGTGATCAGTGATTTCTGATGTGTAGCTAATTATTCCAGTTCACACAGAACTTTATTATTCGTGCACAGGCTGCGGCTTCTCTCTCTCCTGACAGAATGGTGTTTTCGTGTTTTCTATCTTGTGAGTCAGTGTTTTTGTACGTCCTCGTTGCGTCTATCTGTTCTAAAATGTGCATATAGTCATGAGTTTAGGCTAGCCAGCTATCCCCACAATAAACTGGATTACATTTGATTACTGCGCTGTTGTGTCTTTGTTTGCGCTGTGTACTCAATGCACGTCACTGACGCTTTTCAAAGTATCTAAAAAATAAAATATCTAAAAACAATGCTATAATCAACACTTACTCATAACTCGTTCATCTCGACAGCTGTAATGGTACATTACATGTGTTACAAAGTTGGTAGAATAAGGAGGAAGATGGGCTCGGCGTGACTGGGACTCGTGTTTATTCAGAACTCTCAGATACAAACAAAATAAACTCACACTGACAGTGCTCTCACAACTCAGTAGTTACAATATAACTTTGTTAGCAATCGCTCCGTCTGTGGTCCAAAGTGATGTTCGGTTCGCGAACAAATCGTTCTTTTGAACCGGTTCTTTTTAGTGAACCGGTCAAACAAGTTCACCAAATTGGACTGAATCGTTCTAAACGGTTTGCGTATCGAGTCAGCGCTGATCCATAATTTACTAAAGTTACTAACTTTCTGACATGAGTGACAGTCCCTCCGACTAGAAATAAACTAAAATAATAACCTGAAGTATATGCTAGTAACTACAACAGTTCACTGAATTGAGACGTGCTGAGAGAACTGATGATAAGTGAACTCAGGTCCATCCGTCTCTCTGGCAGACTCATGCCTCGTAGACCTCGTTAAACAACGCCCCCTCCGCTAAAAGATCTAATACTAATTTCAAATGCAAAGATGTCAGCCAATCACAACATTGGCCGTTTTTACTGAAGTCTCACAGCAGAAAATGCCCCTTGAAACAGGGCATTCAGCCAGAGGGCAAACATCAGTATAGAAAAAATGCCTTTTATTTCTAAATTATGACATTTTATGATGTAAAAATTATACTAACAATATAAGTACACCTCAGAATACATTATAAAATAAAATAAAAAATCCATGCCATGGGACCTTTAAATTATTTTCTATACACACTGTTGAAGGAAATGTACACTTTTATTATGCATATAACTGATCAAATGGTGAGCATAATAAACAACTTTTTAAAAAAAAAGAATCTTGCCAAACCCAAACTTTAATAAATCTTGTTATGTCAAGACCCCTAAGAAACACATCCGATTGGTATTAAGTGAACAGAAAACCAGCCTAATTCAACAAGGCCTCCTTAAGTCCAATTAAGCCCCTTTCACACGGAGGGTTGAGCCCAGAAAATTGCCATAAAATGCTAGAGTGCCTTCCGTGTGAATGCAAACATGTCCTGAGATTGATCTCAGAATCGATTCCAGGATGGGGACCTAGTAACATTGCCGGGGTCACATCCGGATGTCACATTGTCTTTACAGGATCCTTACGGAATATGTGTGACCGCACACACAGATTCCAGAAAATCACTGGCAGTGTGAATTAATCAAAATCAAATGATCCCGGGATAAAATTTTCAGTGTATTTTTCGTAATCTCTGTGTCTCATTCAGGCAAGTAGTTGATTTTGAAAATATGTAGCATGCAATATCCTTAGTTGAAATATAATTTTCTAACAAAATTAAAAATTGTATTAAATAAGAATTTCATAATTAAGAAATAAAAAAAAATAATGATCTTTGTGCCGTTTAATCAATCGGACAATCATATTTTATACCTTTTTTGACATCAGTTGCTCTGAGTTGGTGCACCAAAATCCGCTTGACAGGCGTGCTCTGAGATGGAGAGTTCAGACCACCGATTTGCTTCTCCCTGGGGAACTATAACAATAGGGAATGTGACAGTTTTATAACATGAAAGTAAAAATTTTCAAAAAGTCAGTTTTCCTTCTTCATTGTTGTTGACCTTAATTGCATGTCTTGCATGTGTCATACATCCTTACATGTAATACATCAAACACACCCAACCAAAACATACAAAATCCACATGGATCTGTCGCAGTGTTCAGTACACTTCCAAATGATCTCCACACACTAACCCCTACTGTGTGATATAGCAATCGGTACTGGTATTTTTACCGCAGGGCTTGATACACAGGCCCTCAGGTTGAGGATCATGGCAGGGTGTGTTGTGTATAGCGTGTCCTCCACCAGCTCTGCAATCATATCACTGTCCACCTCCATATCAGAGCCCTAAAGACAAAAACAAAGATTTCAGTTTACTTGCATAGTTATAAAAGTAGTTTCTTTTTGTACCATTTTGAACATGACCTATGTGACCAAAATGACTCCTTTACCTCTTTCTGGACTCTTTGGCGTGATTTTACAATTAAAGAGAGATGAGGTTGCTTGGAAAAAGTCCAGGACACAAGGAGACCCTCTTCTTCCACTTCCTCGAGACAGACCTGCAACTACAGCAGCCCATACAGAACATTTTAACTCCTATTTCACAGTCATTTTGCAAAAGTAATATATTCATTGATGGCTGCCCCATTTTTTTTACCGCCCAGAGATGAAACATTAAACTGTGGCACTGCGCATCAAGTGGAGTCATTTGCTTGAGATGAGTATCGCATGCAATATTCATAGCCACCAAACCTCACAATCTACATTAAGCTATTGAGATGGAAAAAAACTGGCAAACTGAGAAGTTCATTCATGTGAGCAGTGGCAGGAGACGTCAGACTAATAAGAGTTGAGTGTGCAGCTATGCAGACTGATGCAAACTCACAGATGCAAATCCATTTCATTTGTATTTTACCTGGGCTTGCATGGGCTTCATCGTGATCTGGTAGGTATCCATGGAAACAGCTGCAGGTGACTGCTGAGTGACAGATACGGGGAACGTTACGGCGTTGACCGAACAATTGCACTGTAGGACCTGGAAGAGGTTGAGGCAATGATTGACAAATTATGACTGAGGGGGACACAATATGGTATCTTCAACAAAAAAAAGGGCCACAAAAACGCTTGTGACAGACAAAATATACACTCACCTAAAGGATTATTAGGAACACCATACTAATACTGTGTTTGACCCCCTTTCGCCTTCAGAACTGCCTTAATTCTACGTGGCATTGATTCAACAAGGTGCTGAAAGCATTCTTTAGAAATGTTGGCCCATATTGATAGGATAGCGTCTTGCAGTTGATGGAGATTTGTGGGATACACATCAAGGGCACAAAGCTCCCGTTCCACCACATCCCAAAGATGCTCTATTGGGTTGAGATCTGGTGACTGTGGGGGCCATTTTAGTACAGTGAACTCATTGTCATGTTCAAGAAACCAACTTGAAATGATTCGAGCTTTGTGACATGGTGCATTATCCTACTGGAGGTAGCCATCAGAGGATGGGTACATGATGGTCATAAAGGGATGGACATGGTCAGAAACAATGCTCAGGTAGGCCGTGGCATTTAAACGATGCCCAATTGGCACTAAGGGGCCTAAAGTGTGCCAAGAAAATATCCCCCACACCATTACACCACCACCACCAGCCTGCACAGTGGTAACAAGGCATGATGGATCCATGTTATCATTCGGTTTACGCCAAATTCTGACTCTAACATCTGAATGTCTCAACAGAAATCGAGACTCATCAGACCAGGCAACATTTTTCCAGTCTTCAACTGTCCAATTTTGGTGAGCTTGTGCAAATTGTAGCCTCTTTTTCCTATTTATAGTGGAGATGAGTGGTACCCGGTGGGGTCTTCTGTTGTTGTAGCCCATCCGCCTCAAGGTTGTGCGTGTTGTGGCTTCACAAATGCTTTGCTGCATACCTTGGTTGTAACGAGTGGTTATTTCAGTCAAAGTTGCTCTTCTATCAGCTTGAATCAGGCATTGAAAAGGCATTTTCGCCCACAGGACTGCCGTATACTGGATGTTTTTCCCTTTTCACACCATTCTATGTAAACCCTAGAAATGGTTGTGCGAGAAAATCCCAGTAACTGAGAAGATTGTGAAATACTCAGACCGGCCCGTCTGGCACCAACAACCATGCCACGCTCAAAATTGCTTAAATCACCTTTCTTTCCCATTCTGACATTCAGTTTGGAGTTCAGGGGATTGTCTTGACCAGGACCACACCCCTAAATGCATTGAAGCAACTGCCATGTGATTGGTTGATTAGATAATTGCATTAATGAGAAATTGAACAGGTGTTCCTAATAATCCTTTAGGTAAGTGTATATTGAATAATGATTTAAGCGTTTGAGTGTTTAAAGGGTTAGTTCACCCAAAAATGAAAATTCTGTCATTAATTACTCACCCTCATGTCGTTCCAAACCCTTAACACCTTTGTTCATCTTCGCAAAACAAATAAAGAGATTTTTGATGAAATTCGAGAGCTTCGTGACCTCTCCATATAGACAGCTATTTAATTTACACTTTCAAGGCCCAGAAAGGTGGTAACAAACACAATGAAAACATTCCATATGACTCCAGTGGTTCAACCTTAATTATATGAAGCATCAAAAATAACAACTTTATTTAACAATTCCGTCTAGTCTGTGTCAGACTCTTATGCTGTTGGCGTAACGTAAACAGTGCAGCACTTGCCAGAACACCAGCTTATCATTGGCCAGACGTTGTTCACATGAGCACCACAATGCATGCGCACAAGTCATTCTGCCGTAGAACTCAGAAGTGCTGCACTGTTTACGTTACGCCAACAGCGTAAGAGTCTGACACAGACTAGTTGGAATTGTTAAATAAAGTAGTTATTTTTGTTTGTTTTTGCGCACAAAAAGTATTCTCGTTGCTTCATAAAATGAATGTTAAACCACTGGAGTCACATGGACTATTTTTATGTTTTTACTACCTTTCTGGGCCTTGAAATTGTTAATTAAATAGCTGTCTATGGAGGGGTCAGAGAGCGCTCAGATTTCATCAAAAATATCTTAATTCACCCTTCCCTGGGAGTTTGATTGACAGGCGATCTGACAAATCATAATCCGCCATCCGCCGAATCCGCCATTTTCTGTCCGACAAAGCAGTCAAATTCGTAAATTAACGTCGGTGGACTTGAACTTGAAAAACGGTGTGTACTGACGTCTTTCCGCGGTTGAAACAACATTCCTTCAGAAGTTCATTCATGTTTATTTGATACTTTAAATTTACTAGAAGGAAGAGATGATCTGTTCATGAGCAGCTTTAACTGAGGCACTACAGCGACCTGTCACCACACATTAAAGAGCCACAAAACTATATTTATTGTTTACATTTCTTTAAAAAATGACAGAGTTGAGACTTTGTTTCATATTAAAAGTAACCTGCTCTGTCCTGTCTGTCAGTGCATTGTCAGTATCCTCTTTGCTCTGCAATGTTTTTTACTGCGCGACTCGTGAGAACATGAGTGTGGTGGTGTGAGAGCGCGGCTTGTCAGACATGGCAACAGTAACTAAAGGGGGCAGGTCTTTGCGAACGGTCAATTTGTGTTCCGAAGATGAACGAAGGTCTTACGGTTTGGAACGACATGAGGGTGAGTAATTAATGACAGAATTTTTGGCTGAAGTAACCATTTAAAAACATATTGATAAAAATAATAGCATGCACACAATGTCTGAGCTGATCAACTAACAACATACACAACTGAGGATTGCATCTGTCAAATGAGCTTAAGAGCAGTATTTCTCTTAATGCATATAAAAATTGTTATTATTGCAATTACTTGAAATTATGATTTAAATTTACACCATAAAATATGACAAATCATATTATAAATATGAAGACATTTATATACATTACTGTTCAAAAGTTAAGGGTTGGGGAGATTTTGTAATGTTTTTGAAAGAAGTCTCTTGTGCTCACTGAGGCTACATGTATTTGATCAAAAATACAATAAAAACAGTAATATTGTGAAATATTGTTAAAATTTTAAATAATTAAATAATGTTTTATAATTAATTATAATTTTAAAATATAATTTATTCTTGTGATGGCAAAGCTAAAGCTCCAGTCTTCAATGCCACATGATCCTTACATCTAATATGCTGTTTTATTGAAACATTTCTTATTATTATCATTGTTGAAAATAGTAGTGCTGCTTAATTTTTTAACCATTAACGCATACCCATTTAGGGGTGGGCGATATACAGGTAGACACAATTAACCAGTGGACTATCATCTATATCGCAGTTACACTCATGTGATTTTGCTCTGCTTCATTGGTCACGAAAGCTTAACGTTTATGTGCATTTTTAAGCATTGCGGTTTAAAAACAAATTTAATTTTGTTTATTTTAAGCCGATGAAGCACAATAAGCAGAGAAAGAGAACTCATCACCCTGACTGAGAGATGGTTTCTAAGCACTGTCTGAGAGAAGTGCGCACATGAAGCTGCTGCTCATAGAGCGTGTAAGAGCTAAACTGAGGGGTTTTTTTGTCCCTTCATTGGGCTTGAACGGTTAAATACACATGCTCACGTGTCAAAATGCCAGTCTCTGCGAGCATCCTCGTAATTTATGTCTTATGTCAATGTAAACAGTTGAGAAAGAAAACATATGTGAATCAGTATTATTGGATCTGTGAATTTGGTCTTAAAGGTGCAGTGTGTGAATTTTAGCGGCATCTAGCAGTGAGGTTGTGAACTGCAATAACACACCGCTCACCCCTCCATTTCGAAGCACATATACCCCTTTTCCACCAAGGCAGTGCTAGTTCAGAGCCAGAGCTAGCCCCAGTTCATAGTTGGTTCAAATGAGGAGCTTTCTAAGAACCGTTTGCTTTTCCACATGCTGAGAGCCACAACAGAGCCATGTCTTACGTCACTGTATACGTCACATCTTTCTCAGCAACGCTAGCGAGGCAGTGCCAAGTCTGCGGTTTTCCCACGGAATTGGGCTACTTCATCACTCTTGCCGCGGGCTGTTTTTCATGCCCGCGGGTTGAAGCAACTCCAATTATGTGATATTTAGCCCCGGAAATGCGAATTTTAGTAGGCAACCATGCCAAAACAACACACATTTTACCCCCAAATGTATTTTTACCGGGGAAGCCCCCCTGAAACGCGATTGGGCTTGTTTTGAGTAGCAATTGGGCGGGTTTTGTTGTGAAAACCTGGCAACCCTGGGCAGCGGGAAACACAAACACACACCAGGCTTATTCGAGATGCATCGGCGCTGCACAGACGATCCACGTATGATATAAAAAAAACGCATGAATGAATCAAAAGAATAAGGAGTCATATGCTCTCGCTGGACTCGTTATCATACGGCGATCGGTCTCTGCACAGCACCGCTGCCAACAAGCCTTCCATCAACAATGCAAACGTTGCATTACTATCGATTCAAATGGCTTTACGATCCTACATCGGCATCAAAACACAGTGAATCCAACGCATTCATGCAGTTCACCGTAATTTGTATAGACGGAGATTACAAACGAGCAGCAGCTGTTAGCTCCATTAGCTGCTATTTCAACAATGGCGGATCTCAAAAGTTTGTGTTCGCCTTGTTGACCCCGCCCCCAGCGCCTGACGTAATCGGTTCTTACTTCTAGCCCTGTTCTAGCCCAGCAATGTTTTGGTGCTACTTAAGAACCACTTTTTCTGGCTCGGAGCTGGGGCTTTGGGTGTGGAAACACAAAGAACCGATTTGAAACTAGGCTCTGGCTCCGATCTAGCTCTAGCACTGCCTTGGTGGAAAAGGGGTAATAGAGAAGCTACAGGGGCCAACACAGGACAAAAATGTAATCGTCGGAAAGAGCAGAGAGTAGTCTGCTTTTTGTAGAGCGTTTTGTCTGTTTAGGGCTACTGTAGAAACATGACGGCGCAAAATGGTGACTTCACTGTAAGGGGACCCATGGTGTATGTAGATAGAAATGGTTCATTCTAAGGTAATTAAAACATAATGGTACATTAAGTAAGGACTTTATACACCACTGAAAACATAGTTTTGCATATTATATTGCATTTCTGTCCATAGATCCTCATAAATACTACACACTGAACCTTTAAAGGTCCCGTTCTTCGTGTTTTTTGAAGCTTTGATTGTGTTTACAGTGTGCAATATAACGTGTTCATGTTTCGTGTGTAAAAAAAAAAACAGTATTTTTAACACAATTTACTTATCTGTACACCACTGTTTTCACTGTGCTAAAAATGGGTTGATGAGTTCCTTGTTCTATGAAGTCCCTCCTTCAGAAATACGTAACTAGTTCTGATTGTGCCAGCGGTTCCCGTGTTGGGATTTGACCGCAGCTTAGCGAACGTGCCACGGTTCCTGTGTTGTGATTCGACAGCAGCTTAGCGCACATGGAAAGGTCACGCCTCTTAACGGGGTGATGTATGCGCTCAATGATCTCTACAGCGTCCCTGGGAAAGCCAAACAAAGGTGATTTGACTCCGGGATGAAAATAACAGCGTCTCGACGACATGGCGACAAATGCACTCAAACGCAACACTTCGCGACACGCGACACGTCCTCTTCTCCACGTGGGACGGCAACAAGACCACGCCCCCTTTTTGCACGTATTCTTGTGGGTGGAGGTAAGTCTGTTCTACTGTTCTACTGACGTCATTTATGAAGGAAGTACCAGGATGTAGTCCAAGCCAGCCGTTCGCTGTAGGCTTTGAAAGGGAACTTCTGTTAAATAAAATATCTCGCTTGGCATTGAACTTTGAGCTTTACAAATTTTACAGGTATTATTTATGCTCTAACAGCAACATTACACACTAACTAAAGTTTGAACAGTGGGATCACGAAGAACGGGACCTTTTAAAGCAACAGCAGCCTAATATTCCTGCTGCTGTCTGTGTCATTAATGTTAATCAAACAACAAAAGAGAGAAAATCTCTCTTGACTAAATAACTTCTGTATCTTTAATAAGAATAAATGTATATTTAGTTTATACAGTTAAGACTGAAGTTTTTCTAGGGCTTAAAGTTTTTCAGGTAGCACCATTTCATTTGTGTCTTTGTTCTATTATAGTGTTTTGCCCTATTGCTTGTAATCCATTTCTTTGTTATTTTATCACTGACTGTTTACTTGTCTGCTGTATTTTTTACTTAGTATTATTTTTTTGTGATATTGAAATTGGTGACAAGAATTGTGTCCAAAATAACAATACTGTGATATATATTGTTATTGTGAAATACAATTACTCCAATTGTGATATAAGATTTTAGTCATATCGTCTGCCCCCTACACCCTTTTGTTAGATTTCACAAGCATATTAGTAACCTTTATTTGGTGTTTTAGTAACTAAGCACTTACCATGCTGCGTACTGATTGGTTGGTGCAAGTCACACAGTCAATGGACGCAGAAGTTGGGAGCTGAAGACTGTCATCAAAGGTGATTTGAATGGAGCTCTGAATAGAAATGGAGATTGTCAGTTAGTTCATCTGCACATAAATTAAATGAAGAAAAGGAGTTTTTGGGTGCAATCACCATTCAGATATATCTCTCGGGCTAAATGTCCATTAATCTTCACAGCTTCAAAACAGAAATCACTTAGGGATAAAGTAGCATGATAAACAGGCAAAGGAAGCACTGCAATAACATCTGCTTTACTTTCCCCGCAATGCATCTCTCGCAATTATATAAAGTGCAACTGAAGGGGAAAAAAACCCATTTTAATTAAAAGCTGTATAAATCAATGAGAAGTAAAAGTGGATGAAAATAGAAAACTATCATCATTCCAGTTGAGCTGAGGAGAAAACTTATTGTAGTGTGCTCATGTTTAGGACATTATGTACTTAGTTACAGTGATTAATACAAACAACATACATTCTGTCTCTTTAAAAACATTGGTCAGCGAATAACATACTCAGGATATGACATCATTCTGTCCAGGCGAACATGGCAGACTGCCATGACGATAAGCTGCCAATGCACCTATTTGAGCCAGACTTTCACAGTTTGCAAATGGAGATCATACAACAAACATTGCATGTCAGGATTCCAGGTAGAAACATACTAATCTAATATATAAGCTTGTAAAACACCCAAATGTAAAGATCATGATTAGAGTAATGGCCTCCAATCACACTAAAAGGAAACTCTGTCAATGACAGGATATTGCAGCAAGACAGAAACCTTGGCCAAGCAGGATTGGCAAGAGATGAGTGTGGTAATGGAAATGACTGAGCATGACCACAACACTGTGGAGGAGAACACTGACTTCTGCTGTGGCTGTTGCTGTCACTGATGGATATAACATGAAAAACTGGACCGGAAAAGCTGAAGCATTCTGCTTATATGATTTAATGTGTTGTAATCTGTCACATATATAAAATTAATTAAAATGACGAGCCTAATGCAAGAGAGAGACGCAATCGAAAAGCTGAATTTAACATATACTAGGCTCACATCACCATAAAATCACATCACCCTTATGATACCATGATTGACCACGGTATTATCATGGTACTTTTTTAAGGGATAGTCAATATATCTTCATTTAATTTGGATAATTAATGACAGGGGAAAAAAATTATAGCATTTTGTGGTAGAAATTAAGGTGATGGACATTTTTGGAACATCTTTGGAAGGCTTATTACTAGTGCTGTCAATCGATAAAGAAAAAAATTAATTAATAAATAATTAATTGTATCTTTATCTGTAATTAATAGTGATTAAATCACATATTAATATAATATTTTAATATTGTAATAATTTCACAATGAATCTCCAAATATAATATAAAAACAATATAAAGACAGTATATTTTAAATATACGTTTAATGGCATATTTTTACTAAGTACTGTAAATACTGTAAAAGCCAGTATCACTGATATGATGCTACTGATGTCTCTATTAAATGGATATTTTCCCCTCAGTTATAGCCAATAATTATAGCCATTCGACATTACAGTATAACTGAAAGCCATATTTTTTTTAAACATTTAATAGGCTTTACAAAAAGATAACAACTTTTATTTAAGTGAACTTAAAGGGTTAGTTCACCCAAAAATGAAAATTCTATCATTAATTACTTACCCTCATGTCGTTCGACACCCGTAAGACCTCTGTTCATCTTCGGAACACAAATGAAGATATTCATGAAGCTTCGAAGCGTTATGAATCAGCGAGTCTAATCATGATTCGCAAAAAAAACCTAAATAACGACTTATATAGTGATGACCGATTTCAAAACACAGCATCATGAAGCTTTGAAGCGTTATGAATCAGTGAGTCGATTCACCGGTTTGGATCGCGTGATTTCAGCAGTTTGGCGGTTTGACACGCCAAACCGGTGAATCGACTCACTGATTCATAACGCTTCAAAGCTTCATGATGCTGTGTTTTGAAATCGGTCATCACTATATAAGTCGTTATTTAGGTTTTTTTTGCACACAAAAACTATTCTTGTCGCTTCATAAAGTTATTGTAGAACCTGCACTGTAGTAAAATGGACTTTGTAACGGCATCTTTAGTACCTTTTATGGGTCTTGAGAGTGTAAAGTGCATTGTGCCAATGGAGGCCTTTCTGAGCCATCGGATTTCAACTAAAATATCTTAATTTGTGTTCCGAAGATGAACGGTCTTACGGGTGTCGAACGACATGAGGGTAAGTAATTAATGACAGAATTTTCATTTTTGGGTGAACTAACCCTTTAAACATTCACAAAAACAATAAATTGAATATGCATAAATTAAAGATTAATCCTTATTAAAGCTACAAAAGTTATTCAGTCAAGAGCAGTGAGTGATTTTCTCTTTTTTTGTTTTTTGATTAACATTAATGGCAGAAAGCAGCAGGTATATTAGGCTGCTGTCACTTTAAGATCTGATGAACATGATGCGGATCTGACACATCAGATTTTCTCACAACTCTTTACACTAATTTAAGACATTTTAACTAATTTAAGACTGTGCTTACAAGGATACTTGTCAAAAACAGATGTTGCGTTAATTGCGTTAAATAATTTTAATGCGTTAAACTAAAAGATTTGAATCGCAAAATGAATGCGTTAAATTTGAAAGCCCTACTCAATACACAAATAACATTTACAGTATTATTTGTAAAAATACACACAAAATGTTTACTTTACACCTTTTTGCATAACTTGACAATATTACTGCTAGATTAAAAATAAATAAATAAAAAGGATATATTTACTTAGATTTTTCCATACAGCTCATATTTCAGATTAAGTATGCACCTCAGTAATCAAGCAGTGATAATGTGTCGTGTAAATTAGCATCATCCTGGATCCCTTGACAAAAAGCCAATTCGATTTTGTCATTGGCTTTTGAATTATTGCAGAAAATAAGTTCTGTGACTAACAAACGTTTATGATTCTTACACATATTGTTCCTCAAGATAATCTTCACATATGAACACAACCTTTATGAATAATGAAGCCTAATTGCCAGAAGTAAAAAAGCTAAAGTTAGACTGTAACTTTAACGAACTACACCAGTTGCATGACTTCAACTGCAACATCACCACCACTAAGCTTCTGACAAACTCCATCAAGCTGTATTTAAAGTCTACAAGTTGGAAAGTTTGAGTTAGTTTGCAAGGGCGTGAGTGTAAATAATGAGGCTGTAAAAGCAGACTAGTGAGTGGATGAGTCTTTGCAAGGATTTTAATATTTCTGTAGTTCAGTTTAGCCACTTGTTAGCAACTACCTTTTTCAAGTTTTTTTTTTAAATGAGTATACATTACTGATATATTGCATGTCATAGAACACAAATGTGAAAATATCTTGAGCTTGTGTTAAATCACAAAACTTATTTCAGGCATTTAACCAAAAACCCATTAAAAAAACAACAACAACAATTGACTCTAGGATGATTCAAAAATGCCGGTTTCTGGGTTTTAGTACTGTTCCTGATACTTTTCCTAATTCCAGACATAGTAAGTTGTTTTATAGTAAATAATGAAATGCTTTGCAAAAAAGGAACTGATATTTATATGATGGATTTACATATTTTTAGATGGATCTGGAAAAAGGGTAAAACAAAAACAACTATATATTGATGGCATTTCAAATTACCCTCTTTTTTTTTATTTCTAACAAATGAAGGCATGGTAGTTCCAGAAACACGCATAAAAAGTGAAGAGAAAAAAGATGGATGATTTGGCGGTCATTCATAAATGAAAGATATAGATGGAATTTGACCAACAACATACCAAAAAGGTTATAGTCCTTAAACTATTAAACTGAAAGTATATGTGTACACAAATACCCTGTGTTACAGTTCCTTTCAGTGTAAAATGAACAAGCTATAAATACTCACAGAAAGTAAAGACAAATGTAAATCTCAGAGAGTAAGATTTTAAGTACCTCAGAGCTTTGAAATTAGAGAAGCTCAGCATAATTGACTTAGGTTCTCTCTCTCTCTCTCTCTCTCTCTCTCTCTCTCTCTCTCTCTCTCTCTCTCTCTCTCTCTCTCTCTCTCTCTGGGACAAGAGGACATGTTTGACTGGGTAGCATTTACTGGCTCAGCCTCTGAGCTCACGGAGAGGAGGAAGAGAAAACGTAAATCCCCTACTGTACTGGCATATGTTCTTTATTTCTCTCTCGATCCTACAAAGATACACAGACATGACAATGTGTGTTCATACAGGTAGCACTGGGTCTGTGTACAAGATTCACAGAAAGGTTTAACTATTGTTTCCAACTGCAAAATCTAAATAAGTTAATTGCCAAAGCTCGTTCATTTTAGTGTAACACCACTTTGATTATTTGTTGTGTTCTAGAGACATTGGACCACTTCATTTGCAAGATGTTCGTTGACATAAGATGCTTTGTATCTCTCCAGTACAACACAAAGATTAAAAAAGGCTAAACGGATCAAAACAAAACAAAATGTACATTATCATTAAATAAAAGTCTTTAAATATTCTTGCTCTAATTGTTAATCATTCTTGATGTTGGTGTGACATTCAAAATAATGATTTATAATATGTTGAATGAATAGCATGATTATACCTAATAATACTTGATTAGAATGATTAGAAATGGTTTTCAGTAAAATTCATTTTATAATGCATCATACTTTTTGGTCAAGTGTATGTGCAATATAACTTATCTATAACTATAATATTATTTGTTTAGTTTTGTTGTTTACAATTATTTCCCCTAATATTGCATTCTTAAACGTCAGCCACTCTTTAAGAAAAAAAAGGTGAAATCTGTTATGAAAATTAAAATCAACCCAAATTGAACGTAGTTCCAGAAACACATTTTTTTTAGCTAGTTAGCAAAGTTAGTACCACAAAAGCAATCTGATTCAAATGTGTGCTGGTGTAAAAGCTGATGGTTTTACATCACAACACGTCTTTCTAATTCTCTTCTCAGCATCAAATCACCACAATGTCATTTGAATACAGAGACAAATCCTTGTCATTTACATCACACATTTGCATGATCATCTGTTCCACAACATCATGCTGTGATCCACATGTGTGCCACTGGCTATTACCCTCTACAAACAGCCACATGCACTGAGACCAGTGAGGGCTAGAAGAAGAACATTAGCGTTAAGCTGGTAATACACCTTTCTTTTGTTTTTACACAGCTACATGACCACTGAAAGTGAGTTTCTAGGCGAAAAACTGCACATGCAACTACAACACAGAGGGAAAAAGCTCAATCTGTCCTGTGCATCAACAGATTGTTCAGGTTCCATCAGTGAAATCGGCATATGTAATGAAAAAAACAGGACCTGTCCACCCCCACAGGGCACAGTTAAGCATTTGAACAAAATCACCACACATTCCACTTTAGCCACGTCAGTTTGCATTTTCAACACAAGTCAAACGTATAAAGATCAAGCAGAATGCATGTTTGAGATAACTGACATAAGACCGGTAAGTGATATGCAGGAAATGTTATGCATGCATTAACTGTGTTCAGGGGCGCAACTCTGGTCTGACAGGTCATACTTAACACTTGAGTGTTGGGCAATGTTTGATTGTATCCAGAAAATGATGAAAAGATACACATTTTTAGTCTTACCATGTACACAATATCATAATTTTCACATCATATACAAGTGTCTGTGTTGTATAAAGCACTATAAATAAAGGTGACTTGACTTGACATTGGTACGGTATCCGTGATTATAGCCAATTATAGTGGTATTAATGTTGATTGGACTCTAGGTGTTGCTATGGGGTAATGGGCTTCAGATAAAGACATTTTCCTGTCACTACACAATATATATTGAACTGTTGTTTACCCCTTCAACCTGGTATAAATATATAATACCAGTATCATCCCTCATACTGAGTATACCGGCATTACTGTATAAAATGGAAGGCCTGGTTGATACAAAACTTCTAATTACCCCCTAGAATCTCCTAAAACACCATAACCTGCAGTTAAAAAAAGATAAAAGGGCATGTAATTTCAAAAAGAGAGGGTCCTTAACAGTGCTAAATTAAAGATAAAGTGAAAGTGCAACAGTGCTTGCCCACTTGTTTCAGCGCCCATGGTTCTGGAAGCATTTTAAGTCAAAAATACAAAAAAGGTGTGCACAATCCTCAAACCCAAACAGGGCTCAGGTGCAGGACAGAATATAAAAACTTTACAACACTCCAGCTTGTGATTCTTATTAAGTAGGGTAATTTTTTTAGGAACTTCAGTCTCTGAGATCCTGACACCTTGCACTTCTGGAGACTCCAGGTAGGTTGCAGTTACGGAAAATGGTGGCACTGGAGACTAAAGGGTTCCTGATGGTTTCACACTTAATTTGTCATTCTTTTGCAGTTAACATGTGTCTTTTCTTCCCCACCTGTTTTTGTCTGACCCTGCTGACTCAATGAGAATTTCACTGTCCAATGGTCATGCCTTAACTGCAATGTCTAGTATTGAATTAGTATTGTATCCTTCTCATGGGCATTTAATAAAGTTTGAGTTTTGAGAGTTAAATCTCTTTTTTGACTCATTTTATCTGTAAAAGAAAACGTGCCTTAAGAATTCTGCACACCTGAATATAGGTGTTTTTTTATTTATTTCCAGCCTTCATGAACAATTATATCACTTACAAATGATTAAATACGAAATTAATACTGAAATGAACAAAATGACTTGAAAAAAGATTTCTTCATTTTGTTGAACGAGACTCAAAGATATGAGTCAGTAAAATGATCTGAACTTCCCATCACTGTGTAACAGTATATTGGATCTGTACTAGGGGTGTAACGGTACACGTATTCGTATTGAACCGTTTCGGTACAGGGCTTTCGGTACGGTGCACGCGTGTGTAACGGTTATGAATGTAATCTTTAACAGTGAACTGTCGGCTTGTTGTAAGCGCGGAACACACTTCAATCTGAGTTCCCACACAAACATATTAAGTATTCAGTCCATTTTATCACGAAATTCAAACGATAAATGCCGTTTTAACGCTCTTTAATGTGATGTGACTCATAGACGTGTATCAGTTCAACTTAAAGCGGCAGCGCGTGGTGCGCGAGTCAATGCGATCATCTCTTCCTAAAGAATAAACATAAATTAATATATCTTAAGGTATGTTGAGGATACATTACAACTTACTGAAATGTATCATATGTCGTGTAATCGCTCTATCTGTGTTTCAACCGCGGAAAGACAATAAAACAGCTTGTAAACAATGTCATGCAGAATCACGTTTACTCAGAAGTCATTCAGTGTCCACAGCTGTTAGTTCACTAGAGAAATCAACTCTTTCACTGAATACATGCACTATATTAGCCGTTATATTCATTATATTAGCCTATATATATTCATTATATTCTACTTAGCCTGATAGTGATGTCTTGTTTATTTAATGTATGTTTAAATAAACCTGTCATGAAAATTACAGCCACTAAATGATTATATTTCAACAACGAATAAAAATAATTAGATTTAGAAGTTAATGCAAAAACTGCCTTATGTGAAGCTTATGAGTGTTGATTATCTAAAAATAAATAGCAACTGAATTTAGGCTAATAGTTTGGGCTCTGTTGTTAATCTTTAATAGCTATATGTAAGTAAGGGCTCCCTATATAGTTTACAGCATTATCTTTAAGAAACTTATAATTGTTATAATTGAATTCATTTAAGGACAGACACAATTTTTTTTTCATTAAACCACTGTTGAATAAAAATGAATAAAAAGCAATTTTGTAAAACTGTTGTACCGAATCCATACCGAACCGGGACTTCAAAACCGAGGTACGTACCGAACCGTCAGTTTTGTGTACCATTACACCCCTAATCTGTACATAAACTCTTAAAGCATTAATCTGTATTTAATTTTTACAATGAAGACTATCCAGTGTTATTTTACATTTGATCACTTTATTTAATTTCTGTAGTATTTCTTACCCAGATACTGTTAGACCCATCAAAAAAAGTTGTGTTTATTTAAAGGTCCCGTTCTTCGTGTTTTTTGAAGCTTTGATTGTGTTTACAGTGTGCAATATAACATGTGTTCATGTTTCGCGTTTAAAAAAACAAACTGTATTTTTAACACAATTTACTTATCTGTACACCGCTGTTTTCACTGTCCTAAAAACGGGTTGATGAGTTCCTTGTTCTATGAAGTCCCTCCTTCAGAAATACGTACGAGTTCTGATTGTGCCAGCGGTAAGTAAGGGCTCCCTATATAGTTTACAGCATTATCTTTAAGAAACTTATAATTGTTATAATTGAATTCATTTAAGGACAGACACAATTTTTTTTTCATTAAACCACTGTTGAATAAAAATGAATAAAAAGCAATTTTGTAAAACTGTTGTACCGAATCCATACCGAACCGGGACTTCAAAACCGAGGTACGTACCGAACCGTCAGTTTTGTGTACCATTACACCCCTAATCTGTACATAAACTCTTAAAGCATTAATCTGTATTTAATTTTTACAATGAAGACTATCCAGTGTTATTTTACATTTGATCACTTTATTTAATTTCTGTAGTATTTCTTACCCAGATACTGTTAGACCCATCAAAAAAAGTTGTGTTTATTTAAAGGTCCCGTTCTTCGTGTTTTTTGAAGCTTTGATTGTGTTTACAGTGTGCAATATAACATGTGTTCATGTTTCGCGTTTAAAAAAACAAACTGTATTTTTAACACAATTTACTTATCTGTACACCGCTGTTTTCACTGTCCTAAAAACGGGTTGATGAGTTCCTTGTTCTATGAAGTCCCTCCTTCAGAAATACGTACGAGTTCTGATTGTGCCAGCGGTTCCTGTGTTGGGATTTGACCGCACCTTAGCGAACGTGTCACGGTTCCGGTGTTGTGATTCGACAGCAGCTTAGCGCACGTGGAAAGGTCACGCCTCTTAACGGGGTGATGTATGCGCTCAATGATCTCTACAGCGTCCCTGGGAAAGCCAAACAAAGGTGATTTGACTCCAGGATGAAAATAACAGCGTCTCGACGACATGGCGACAAACACACTCAAACGCAACACTTCCTTTTCTCCACGCGACACGCCCTCTTCTCCACGTGGGACAGCAACGAAGAACGGGACCTTTAATTTGTCTCTTTATTCTATTGTATTTATGTGTGCTATCTTTTGCAATTTGTTTTTAATTTATTATTGACTGTTTACTTGTATTTTTTTGTAAATGTTTAACCAATTTTCAAATAAAGCCTCACTGTGCTGTGTGTAAATTATTGCAACAAAATTACCCAAATTATCAAGAAAATATGAAATAATAATACAATCTTCATATGGCAGTAGCGTTGTATTTACGTTGTCCCTGTGGTATCGTAAATGGTATCGAATATCGATATTTTTCAAGGTATCGTATCGAAGTTACAAATTCCAGTATCGTGACAACACTACTAGTCCAGATAATTTGATCATGAGACCCCTGGTATGGAGAACATGGTTTTGTTTGTTATCCTCCTACTCTCTCATTCCACTTGTAAATTAAGATGTTCTTTAAACATAGTGTGTTAATCTCAGACAGGGTCTTGATAGTCCTTTGGTGTATGTGTGCTTGTCCCATACAAAGAAGGCATGTGTAAGACTATGGATGTGGTATGTGTTCCTAGACACATTGGTATAATGTCACTTTGGGTTTGAGCCACCCTGCCTTGAATCCCCCTCTGGCCTCTTCAAACACAACACAACAACCATTTGGACCAACCAAAAATGTCCTTCTTCAGGCACTGTGACACTACATGATGACAACACTAGGGATCCAAAGATTCCTTGGGGCAAATCTAAATCACTGGGTGCCAACAACTGAAGGCAGTGCAATGTAATAGAGGGACATTGTCATACACAAACTTTGCTGTGGGCTTTGTAATAGTCCTTCAGTGCTGATTTGTAACAGGTTATTGATATATGTATGGTCTGCTGCTTTGCAGGCTATTCATAAGCCAATGTGAAGCAAAGTAAAGGTCAATTCACACTGCACCTGAAGAGGCCGAACAAAATGGACAATCACCAGATTACACTGTCACTTGAAAAATTACTTCCACAACCCCACACAAACACAGATTAAACATGTTCATTTGCCGAAAAAAAAAGCACTGCAAATGGTAATTGTATTCAGTGCTTACTTTCAAACCTATCCACCGAGAAAGAAAAAGAAAAGGGAAGGACAAAGGGCAATAGCGAGACAGAAATAAACAAACTAATTTGACCTTGAGCCCTGTGTGTGCGTATGCAGACAGTGTGCTATTCTATGCACTGCAGGCATGATAATGTGCCATCATACCATTCCATCATATGCACAGATGCCACACACACACACACACACACACACACACACACACACACAGACAATCCTGACACTGACACACATGCCTGGAGGACTGTGCCATATTAGCAGCAGCTACACTCTCAGAACATTGATGGTACCAAACGGGCCAGCTGGGAGAGCAAGAGACATGGAAAAATTCAATCTTAGCCACATGATTAATCAGTATTTCAATTACGTTTTAAAAATAGTTGCTCTTAAAGACAATGAGCCAGATGATCTGAAACTGTTGGACAGATCTCTATGCTGCAGCTCAAATGCTCTTCTTTAGTGACCATGTGATGACCATTTGAACTGTGTTCAACAAGCATTATTTGTGATTATACTTTGACCTCCGGCCTCAAGGAAGCTGCTCTGTATGTGTTCTATATTATACTGAGACAATATTTTATTAAACCATTATTCATTTATTATATTTATTATTTTTCTCAGTAACTAATCATACAACAATTTTGTTGTTCGTTTCCTCCCAAAAAACAATTAACGTGTGGTTTTATTTTAGAAAATATACTTATTTAAATCTGCAAATATAATATATATTAAATACAATAAAACAAAAATCCTTCAATCAAATTAAAGATTATTAGAATGGAAAATTAGCAATATTAAACAACCAGAGAGAACAACATTTAAAATAAAATAAGCGTGTGCATTCACACATGACTGGGGAAAACGGAGCAAAGAGTCAGTTGACTTTCCCCAGTCAAGATTTACAGTATATTCAGATAACTTATCCAAATCAGTTTACATCAAAGAGTTGTGCGCTTTTATTGGCAAGTAGTGTACTTAAGTGTATGTGTATGTGTGAACAATCTCAGAGGACGTCCTTCTATTGTTATTGCCACATATAACCAGCTGTGCAGATCTCCCCCAGCCAAATCCCTGGATTACTAGAGGGTGTGTGTGTGTGTGTGTGTGTGTGTGTGTGTGTGTGTGTGTTGGGTGAGAAAGAAAGAGGAAAGAACAAACGAAGGATAAAGCCTCTTAGCAGTCCTCACACATCATAGAAATATAGTCCAAAACTGACCAAATATGACCATAACTGCAGCACACAGACCGTATAGCAACACTTTATTCCCACTGCAGCAAAGTAAGCTAAATTAAAGGTTGACATCAAGGTTTCTCTGGGGTGCTGGTAGAGTAATATCTATCCTTTTTTTTTCAACTTGTTGTTAGGCCTTTGCCATCTAATTTGATATAAAAATAGATATGCCTAAAGCAAGTTCAACCTGGATTTACACATTGTGGAGTGTCAAAATTGATCAATATGATCACATCCTTTATTCATCTTAATCCTTCCCTCATAGACAGTCCAACAGCAATCAGTGGGATTGATTTAATAACAGTCAGAACACCAGTAATCAGATTAAAATCCCACTGCGTGTGAAATGATGCTCAGGAGATTAACCAGTGGTCGATGGCTGGTTCATCCTCCTAGTGAGAAGCTATCTGGAGACCTTAACGATTATTATTAAAAAGTTGCAAAGTTCTATCTTCTGGATGAATTAAACAAACTCTTTCTCGTTGGTGCAGCGGTATCCATGCACTTCCCTCTCAATGCCTCAGGCAACCACACACACATATGCACAGAGCACTGAATTTGTCTTTTCCCCCTTCTTTAAATGGCTGCTATATTGTTATAAAGATCTCATTGATTTAGATTACAAGCTATTAAAATTTCATCATACTTTTGGCAATATAAATACCAGCAACTGCAGCAAATTGCATATTTTTGTACCGTTTGGGCCTCTGAATAAAATGTTTCTACTCAAGTATGAGCTCTATTCTTCAATATAATACTATACAAGCCATAAAAGACACATATTTGATGTATAAAATATGATAATCAACAAAAAAACACAAATTAAAACTAGATTAAATATTTTATCTAAAGTTTCAATAAACTGTGCCATTAAAGGTCCCGTTCTTCGTGATCCCATTGTTCAAACTTTAGTTAGTGTGTAATGTTGCTGTTAGAGCATAAATAATACCTGTAAAATTATAAAGCTCAAAGTTCAATGCCAAGCGAGATATTTTATTTTACAGAAGTTCCCTTTCAAAGCCTACAGCGAACGGCTGGCTTGGACTACATCCTGGTACTTCCTTCATACGTCAGTAGAACAGTAGAACAGACTAACCTCCGCCCACAAGACTACGCGAAAAAAGGGGGCGTGGTCTTGTTGCTGTCCCACGTGGAGAAGAGGACGTGTCGCGTGGAGAAAAGGAAGTGCTGCGTTTGAGTGCGTTTGTCGCCATGTCGTCGAGACGCTGTTATTTTCATCCCGGAGTCAAATCACCTTTGTTTGGCTTTCCCAGGGACGCTGTAGAGAACATTGAGCGCATACATCACCCCGTTAAGAGGCGTGACCTTTCCACGTGCGCTAAGCTGCTGTCGAATCACAACACAGGAACCGTGACACGTTCACTAAGCTGCTGTCAAATCACAACACGGGAACCGCTGGCACAATCAGAACTCGTTACGCATTTCTGAAGGAGGGACTTCATAGAACAAGGAACTCATCAACCGTTTTTAGCACAGTGAAAACAGTGGTGTACAGATAAGTAAATTGTGTTAAAAATACAGTTTTTTTTTACACACGAAACATGAACACGTTATATTGCACACTGTAAACACAATCAAAGCTTCAAAAAACACGAAGAACGGGACCTTTAAAAAATGACTTTTCTGACTATTATTTCATTTCATATATATTCATGTCAGGATTTATAAGGTTTAAGATACACATTCACTGCATAGTTTTGTTATCGTAAATAATTAATAATTGATTAATAATTACAAAATTATTCGATAAAAAAGCACAAATGTTCAATAGAGAGAAATATGGAATTTGAGACACTCACGGTGTCCCAATTTCAGTCCAATTATTCAGTAAGCGAACGCATTTAAACAATCAGTTCAAAGCAGTGCTAATGTAAAGAATGCCAGGCTTATGATGGTAGAGAGGACAGTGACTCGAGGACAGTTTTCAGTCAATTATTCATTGCAGTGTCTGTTGATTCTGAAGAGTGCAAGCCCTCACGCATCCCGCTTTGTGAAATACAGACTGAACGGAGATATGCTCTCGAAGAACTGATAGCACATTGTATTTATGCACCGACACATTTCAGTACATTCACGTTGTTTCCACACACATTGAGGATAATGTTTTTATCTGTCATGTGTATGTTGCTGTGTTTAGAAATTGGATCAGTATACTACTGTAGTAGGAATATGGTCAGGTTTTGTTTTCGTGTGTGCTTTGGTGTGAAATCTGTGCATACATTTATTAATTATATCACTTGATTATTAGGTGTCCTTGTGGAGATTTGAAGTGTCCGTTTTATTAAAACACCTAAATTTACCATGAAAAAAGTTTGCAGAAAATACACTTTGTGAGAATCGTCCTTCAATTTGATAAGTTTAATTTGCTGGATATAGAAAATGATGATAAACAAGATAAATTATGTATGCTTAATTTCACAATAAGTATGCAATTAATTGTACCAAAGTGTGCTATTTTATCGCAATTACATTTTTTCTATTGAACGCATGAGGAGAGTTCTCCGCATGAAAGACCCACAACTAGCAGATCAACGTGTTAATACATTTCTCTCTGTAATGGTAGGACTTTAAATTAAATTGAATGTGGAGGATTTTAACTGTGACAAGATGAGTGACAGGGTAGTTTAAATGGTGACAGGATGCACATAACTAAGCAACAGAGTGGTCAGTTAAAGCTGCAGTAGGGAGTTTTTAGAAAACATTGACTTAAGGCCCTTTCACACTGAACGCGTAAACGAAAAAGCGAGGCGGAAAAGCGAATTTTTCGCGTGCGAATAGTTCGCGTCAAAACCATTCACATCAGCCGCGACGCGAGTTTGCGATGTCTGTGACGTTTCAGAGCTCCAACATTCCAAAACATTCGCGGCGACAGTAAACATGGACACTTCATCATCCAGTGAAGACGAACTTTGCATTTTATTTAAAAGACCAAATAGAAGGTTTTGGGTGCACCCACTCTAAAGAACAGAGGGTCTGAAGGGGAGTATGGCAATCTTGTACAGGAGCTAAAACTTTATCATGGCCGATTCCGCACTTACTTTCGGATGTCCGTGGGACAATTTGAGGAGCTCCTCCAGTCAGTGGCACCACAACTGACGAGACAAACCACAAACTTCAGGGAACCAATCGATCCGGAGCAGCGTCTGGCAGTCTGCTTAAGGTGAGCTGTCAAATCACTGATTGTCATGTCCAAATGTTGACATATGTTGACATACGAAGGGTCAATTGAGTCACAATGTAAACATTTAAGTGCCACAGTACCGACTTTCCGTGTTTGTGATTGGTTGAAGCCCTTTCCGTCTCCGCGAAAGTAAAAAAAAATCGACATTGAAGCGAAAAAAAAAAAATGCCGTTTTTTCGCCGCAGCACATTCGCGTTTGGTGTGGAAGCACCCATTGCACATACAGCTGATCGAAAAATAAAACCATCGCGCGAATTATTCGCGCGTCAAAATCGCGTTCAGTGTGAAAGGGCCTTTAGCCTGAAAATTTGAACAAGGACAATTCACAGGTCACTCCCCCTTGCGTTCACACCGATTGACGCGATTCGCACAAGTGATTTACATGTTAAGTCAATGCAGAGACGCGAAATGGCATTCTGCGTGGCGATTCGCGCGAATGAGGCGGCGCAAATGGCACGATTCGCGCGAATGACGCGAATTTAGCGCTTTGAACGCGTGATTCGCGCGAATCGCTCAAGTTGAAAAATCGGAACTTTGGCGGATATTCACACCGCGTTAACCAATCAGGAGCTTGCTCTAGTAGTGATAACAATGAGGAAAAAATCTGTATATTAATATCTGGTTCAGACAATATGATTATCACTGTGATAACATTAAATGACATGAAACACAACCCAGTCTCTTTTTGTTAAATGCAAGTTTATGTATGATCAATAATACAAAAGTATAAGTAAAAGGTATAATAAGCTATACATGAAATAAAGCAAACAATTCAGTCAAAGATTCAAAGTCAGTGCTAGTAGGCTACAACTGTAACGTACAGTTATAGCCTAAAAAAGTAATGAAACTTCACTTTGCCCTCAGCCTAAACGATTTGCCAGGGAACAAATTAGAGATCCATGAGACCAAAGATCACCCGTTACAAGACGAATTATAGCTCAAGACACACCACAGAGACATCAGAGCCAGTGGCAGACATCAGAAGGACTGGCCGAGGAAAGGTTGCTCTCGCTGGCGTTGACGAGCGCTGAGTGCCGCTGATCCGCTGGAGCTCACAACTCCGAAAACGCCAGATAAAATGTTCAAATAGGCACTCTCTATATAAATAAACCACAGATTTGAGCTTTAAACAACTACATTATTGACTGAAAAGTCTTAAAACTACGTTGTCACACATTAACAGTAGATTTTAACAAAAAAAGACGTGTAAACACAGCCCATGTCAGCCATTTCTCAACAAGACGAGCCGGCTGGCAGAATTTCACGCGCGAATGAAGCGAGTAAACTCAAAATGTTCAAGTGTCCATCTTTGCACGAATTGCGCGATTTATTTGCGTCAATCGCGTCCAGTGTAAACGCCACATTACCGGGAGCGGTGTATTTCTGCAAATGGCAATAGGACCACTGGGAGGAGCCAGAGGAGCTTGATTTTTTCACAGATTATCGGTCTCATATTCTACTGTCAGGACATAACAGGTTTAACAAATATGTAAAAAATACATTTTTACAAAAGTTACCTACTGCAGCTTTAACAGAGTGGTCAGTCCCAAAGCTTGCCTACTATTCTGCTACACACTCTTTGCAAAAACAGTACATACTTTTAGGGCATAATATAAGTAGGTGAATTGGGATGCAGCAACTGACTCTTTTCTCCTTCGCTGTTTAATCTTAGAAGTGGTCGCCATGGCTAGGGCTGAAACCATGGTGTTTGTTTTCATGTTGCCGTGTCAACACATGGCTTCAGTGCTTCAGAGGGGCCAGGCAAAAGTTGCTTGATCACTTTTGCACTCAATCTGATCTCACCCATACACAAAAAACCTCACAAGCACTAGAGCAACCTCTCTGGCAGGTTTTTCAGGTCAAAAGAACTTGATACGAGTGGTTTGAGGTGTCAAAGATACAGCAAGATGAAAGAGCAAATATCTGGTCTGCTTGGAGACAAGATTCTAGATCAAAGCTTCCAAAATGGGAACTTCTCCCCAAAGCCCAATCTAACACAGGAATATTTAACTAGCACATGGAGGTCACCTCTAAGGGAGAGTCACGTGACTAACATTTCATGGCACTATAAATTAAGTTATTGCACATTAAATTGATAGGCCTAGTTGATCACTGACACCTGCATTCCTTTTCTTGCTAATGAAGGTCCAATCATCCACAAGGTCTTTCAATTCTCTGACTACTTTTCATTGGAGTTTGTTAATTGTCTTTCCTCTGTTAGCCAATTCTCTCTACTCCTACACTTTCAGAAGAACATAGAAACATAAAATGGTTTCCTTTCATAAAAGGTAAAAATCATTCAAATGGAAAAGAACAAACAAAGCATGTCTTTTCTATACAGCTCAGATTCAAAACTCTTTAGGCTCCACTGCTTTGTGTAATTGAAACAAAATTCATAGGAGTTGAACTGAACTCAAGAGTGTGCTACTGTGTGAAGGGTTTTAGCAGATGAACAGATCTTGAAAACAGATGCTATAGTATAGAGAGTTTGGAAACGTGTCTGGCAAATATTCTGTAGTAAAAGGCACAAGGCTAAAGGTTTCCTTTCAGTAAAAAAAAAATCCCTTGTCCACTGTCAATAGTACAGTGATACATGAAGCAGCGCTCACACAGAAGTCACTTTCAAACCAAGCAGCATTCTGTTGGTCAACAAGGCTACTTTGCATGGAAAACCCGATGGAAAACCTGTGTAGTGAAATGATTCGGCCTTACGCAAAATTACAGATTGCGCGGATTCCTACTGAAAAAAATTATCCCTGCGAAATTTCAAATAGTAACGGTACATGTGACCGCACCTTTAGTATCAAGAATCTATGATGTAGTTTGAAGAACTTTAGGAAGAGCTGGATGACAAAAGCATCACACTCCTAGTTTTGTAATTAGCTCGAATCACACAACACGTATTGTGCCAATAACCTGTATGTTTAAATGCTGTCCTGAAACTATCATCCCACCAATATAACCTGTATGTTTGCATATTGTCCTGAAACCATCATCCCACCAATATAACCTGTATGTTTACATGTTGTCCTGAAACTATCATCCCACCAATAAAACCTGTATGTTTATAAGCAGTCATGAAACTATCATCCCTTGAGTGTTTATAATGGAGGCCACACCTTCCATAAAATCATAACAAAATCTTAAATAAAGGGTTTTCACATGCACATACTGCAAAATCAAGAACATAACCATACTATTTATAACCGGTGCCAATCAAACCAGTTTTTCTATTGAAAGAAACTGTGAATTAACTCTTTAAATCTAAAAATCTCACACAGAGAAAATTTGACACCACTTTATCTCCTGTGACTTAGGATGTGTTCACACTTGGCATGTTTGGTTTGATCAAAACGAACCCTGCTGCAATTGCTCTGTTAGTGAGGTTAATTTGAATAAGTGTGAACGCTGCCATCAGAATCCTGGTGCGCACCAAACAAGTGGACCGAGACCACTGAACCGGTCCATTTCCAAATGAACTCTGGTGCTGTTCGAACACGGACCAAAGACAGGTAAGGTTTTTTTTTCTGTAAGTTCCGTCTCAAAATACGTCATAAAAGCTGACTGATCAGGTTGTGAATCTTTAGGTTTGGTGATAAAAATGCCAATCTGAACACTAAGCGGACCAGGACTTCATATTTTTTTTCACCAAGTGAACTAGACTACAAGTGTGAACACACTCTTATTCCCACGTGGAATAAGTCAGATGGTGGACCTGCACCTAGACACAAGCACAACTCAGCCCTGAATATCAACAGCCATCGGCACCGATCCTCAGGACCAGACAGGTCCTCCACACAGACCCCTATGGCCAGCTTCAGCCCCATACCGTCGTGATGCATCCGATCTTCAAGCGAAAGGAACTGGATGCATATTTGAATTAGGGCTGGTCCGAATACCATTTTTTGAGCTTCGAAGCTTCTGTAGTAATCAACATCAAATATTAGAAGCTTTGGAGGGAAGGGCCTGAACATATTCTTCTCCTTAATAAAAGCAGGAATCTGAAGAAGCGGCAACGCCTCACACGGGCAGGGCTTATATGCTCCGAGAACGGACACTTCACTAGTGATACAAAACACACAGGTCTGTTACGTCCCAGTTTTGATATATTATAGTAATAAAAATATTTTTGTTCAGTTAGATAACAGATTAACTACAATTAAAAACTGAACGTGCCGCGTGAGCCGAACGAGAGTCGCTGCAGCAGCTTGCAGATTTCATTCATCACGAGAGAGAGGAGCTGAATGACAAGATGATTGCGAAACACTCCTTTTGTGTTTCAAAGCAAAATATAAAAGCGCCTATTTAAGGAAGTTTGTACTGAATAATAGGCTAACGAACCCACAATTCAAGCAACCCGTCCCCGAATTGGCAAACAGAAAGTAAACTGCGCACGGCTGCATTCGTTCACAGCCGCTCAGTGCACAAGCATTGCAATGTGACGGTGAGGGAACATTTTCTCACCGTCACATCCCTAACGGGTAAAAAGGCTAATACATTTTGATTCTATTATTCCATTTTCCATAATGTCAAACCAACGCAGCTCAGGCATGTGATTCTTCCATATAAGCTCATGCAGTTGTGCGCTCAGGGAATACTCTGTTGCAGGGAACACTAAGAAGCAAATATATTTATTAAGTATACCGAGGTTAGGTTCCTATTCAACTGTCCATCATATTAAAAACTGCTAGGCTATAAAGTAATTGTAAAAAAGAGTATTGTATTTCACCGGATTTTTTTGTGTAAACATAAGCAAGTGCGAATGAAACCGTTTCGAGGGGGTGCCAGGTGTGCGCGAAAAAAAAAAAAAAAACAATATTCGAATCCCAAATTTGAAAAACGAATGCCAACCCATCTAACGAATATTCCAGCCCTAATTTGAATGCTACCGATCCCGATCTGAATTCTGCCTTGCATCATAATCACACCATGTTCGTCCGTTGGTCAGAGGAGAACTGGCCCCCCGACTGAGGCTGGTTTCTCCCAAGGTATTTTTTTCTCTATTCTGTCATCTGATGGAGTTTTGAGTTCCTTGCCACTGTCGCCTTTGACCTGCTTAGTCGGGGACTCTTAATATTCAACAATATTATTGATCTGACTGTACTGACGCTGTTGTATAAGAACTGAAATGAACTAATTGATGATCTTTACAATGGAGCTGAATCAACACTGAACTGACTCCAGCTGAACAACAGCCGAAATGCATAATTTTCCTGTTATCACTGTAAAGCTGCTTTGAAACGATCTGTATTGTATAAAGTGCTATATAAATAAAGGTGACTTGATTTGACTTAACATGTGGATTCTTAATACTAAAGATGTTCATTTGCAAAAGTCATTAGTTCAGGACTCCTTGATACCCCGCACACAGACTCTGCAGAATCGTTGCACTTCGCAGCACTAAGTTAATTTTTGAATCAGCTGACCACATTACAATCAGAGATGCGGCTATGGCATGCAGCCAAATCGGCCACTTAAATTAAACAGCAAACTAATAAATGGTTATTTATTAGCCTTGGTCTCTTCTTTCCCAGAGCAACCCACTGACTGTACAGAAATTTTAGCAAAAGGACAGCAATTGCATAACTTGTTCTGTAGTCTTCCCTTCCCCCATTTTGACAACCTGAGAAAATAACTAGGTTGCTGAACTGGCACAACTATCGGCTGGAGACCTTGGTAAGGAAATGAGATAGAAGGATTTTCTCTTTTTTTCCCACTTTCTATTTAGCTCAGGTGCTGGTGCAAAGTTCACTGTATTGAAGATAAATCCCTTGAAGGATTGCATTTGCTGTAAAACCCAACCAGATGTGACTGTCGGGTGAAAATGCCATTTCTACATTCTTTTCATATCTCATCAGACTAAATATGCAGATACCCATCGCTTAAAATGATGATGAGACATCTGATGAACTGAACCTCAAAGACATCCTCTAGTAAAAGCATTTTTTTTCCCTTTCAGCCTGACCTCATTGAGGAAATTGACTAGAGAGGAAACGGATGGACGTTGGACGTTTTTTTTAAGTGCACCTGCTGTGCAGACTGAGCTTTGATATAGACACAGATCAAATACAGTTAAATATAGGAATGGAGACCTTTACACAACTCACCAGCCCTCAAACACACCCTTAAAGGATTAGTTCACTTTTAAATAAACTTTTGCTGATAATTTACTCACCCCCATGTCATCCAAGATGTCAACGTCTTTCTTTCTGCAGTCGAAAAGAAATTAAGGTTTTTGATGAAAATATTGCAGGATATTTCTCGATATAATGGACTTCAATGGGCTCCAAACTGTTCAAGGTCCAAATGACAGTTTTAGTACAGCTTCAAAGGGCTTTAAACGATACCAGACGATGAATAAGGGTCTTATCTAGCGAAACGATCAGTTTCTGCGAGAAACCGAGCAGTATTTATGCTATTATTTTACCTCTTATCAGACGAACCTGATCATCTCTGAGCTCCGCCATAACTTCCGCTAAGAGAGGTCTAATACAAGCGTGGTCATAGATGTATACGTAGATGCCTCATTAGCGCCTGCACGGATCAGTAGAATGAGGCATCTACGATCGATATATCTATGACCACACTCATATATGACCTCACTTAGTGGAAGTTATGGCGGAGCTCAGAGATTATCACGTTCGACTGATAAGAGGTAAAATAATAGCATAAATACTGCTCGGTTTCTCGCAGAAACTGATCGTTTCGCTAGATAAGACCCTTATTCATCGTCTGGTATCTTTTAAAACCCTTTGAAGCTGTACTGAAACTGTCATTTGGACCTTGAACCGTTTGGAGCCCATTGAAGTCCATTATATGGAGAAATATCCTGGAATGTTTTCATCAAAAACCTTAATTTCTTTTCAACTGAAGACAGAAAGACATGGACATCTTGGATGACATGGGGGTGAGTAAATTATCAGCAAAAGTTTATTTAAAAGTGAACTAATCCTTTAACCAGACGAGGGGCTGCAGAGGAAAGCAGTTGTTAAAGAGAACATTTTGATTGAGGAACTGCGGTGTCTCTGATTGGCCATGAGATACATAGAGTCGTCCACAAATAATAATCATCATAAATAACGGTTAAAACACTGCTGTATTATAATGAATCATTTAAGTAATGTAAAAAAATGAAGTGTCTGTCAGTGCTCTCACACAGTTTTTTTGAACAAATAATTTTTTTTTTTTTTTTTTAAGTTGCAGTAGTGTAAGTGATGGGTTTGTTTTGTGTTTATTTTGATTAGGGAATCATTTGCTTGGGATTAAAAGTATTCATTTCCTCTAAAAGTTTCATGACCTCAAACTTTTAAATGGTAGTGTACAAATTGGACATTCACTGAAACGACTGTCTTTCCTTTCCTTTGTCCAAGCTGAATTAAGGAAATCATTCTACACATCTATAGGGTACTTTGTTGACTAATTTTTCATCCACTCGGATAGAGAGAAGCTCTTTGATTTTAGCATTTCACAGGTTTCATGTGTGAAAGTGGCTTGCAACTCTTAAATATAAAACTACATCTCATGCACATAGGCAACAAGATTATCACAATATCTGCTAAATCTCAATTTGGTTCCATGAGATAAAGCCCCAGAGGAGACAGTAGAGTAGACTGAGGCCTGTCATGTGTAATACTCACTGCAGAGCAGATTTCTGGGAGGAGAGCAAGTGTGTGGTTGTTACACAAGAACCTGCATCCCCTGACACTCTCACACCCACACATTCACTAACAAGTAGCCAGGCCATGATATTATGCCCACACATACTTGCACAGCCTAAAAATACTCTTACACATGTATAAACATACATGGAGCAGTGAAAACACATGCGTATATGTGTATATATACGTAACCTCCTACATACGTTGCTACACTGTATTGTCTCAAGATAAAATTAATTTACTCACCCCTTGTCTGCAAGCCTGTTCGTTGAGTGCCCGCACCCAGGCTCTCTGCCAGTGCTCCCTGAACGACTTGAAAGCAAAGAGCGAGGACAAAAGACCCTTGACACCTGCCTCCGTGTCACTCCCTGCCCCCTCTCGCCCCAGCCTCAGCCTCAAAAGTGAACCCCACACACCGCCCGTCAGTGTCTGGTGGGTGAGACTCAAGGGCAACTTCCATGAGGTCTCTCTCTTGCCTTGGACCCTGGCACACCACCTAGGGCGCAGCAACGGCAGTGAGAACTGAACTAGCCAGGCTAGTACAACCAGCAGTGAGGCGCAGAAAAGCGCCACCTGAACCAGCCAGCTCACATCCTGGAAAGTCGTCATCTCCCTAATCGCTGATCACTTAAGTCTCATTTTTACAAAGGGTTGAAAATCTTGACTCACGAAGGTTGGAACTCTGGGGAAAGGGTAGAGAGAGACAGAGAGTAAGTAGACTGGAAAAAGACCAGATGCAGGGATATACAGCCACGCAGCAACGACAAGACGTTACCAACATATCATAGGCAACAATGACATCTTAAAGGGACAGCTCACTCAAAAATGAAGATATTTGTCAAACATGAAAAATTCAGTCAATTACTCAGTCATGTTCTTCCAAGTCCGTAAGGAATAGTTCACCCAAAAGTAAAAATTCTGTCATCATTTACTCACCCTCAAGTTGTATGAGTTTCTTTGTTCTGCTGAACACACAAAAAAAGACATTTTGAAGAATTTTTGTAACAAAGCAGACAACCATTGACTACCATGGTATTTTTTTCCCCTACAATGCTAGTCAATGGTTGCTCTATCTGCTTTGTTACAAACATTCTTCAAAATATCTTCTTTTGTGTTCAGCAGAACAAAGAAACTCATACAGGTGTGGAACAACTTGAGGGTGAGTAAATGATGACAGAATTTTCATTTTTGGGTGAACTATCCCTTTTAAAAAATGTTTAACTTAAGCACTGTTGAATGCTGTGTAGACGCACATGACCACGTCATACATAGAAAAACAATGGAAAAACAGTGCAGATATCCAAAAACGTGTTCTATCTTAGTCACCATTCACTTTCATTGCATCTTTCTTTTATAGCAAAAAAAAGTTAATTAGGCAGTCATTCTCCTTTTGTGTGCCGCAGAAAAAAAAGAAAGTAATATGTGTTTGAAACACCATGAGGGTGAATAAATGATGAAAGAATTTTGGGGTGAACTGCGCCTTTAACAAAAGGTAAAATTCATTTTTATTCACAGATAGGAAAATCAGCTAATTTTTATTTTATATATTATTAGCCAATGTCTTCTTAGCCAACAAGCCAGAAGGGGAAGAAAAAGAAAAAAACATTATATATATATATATATATATATATATATTGCCATACATGCTGATTAAACTTTTTTTCCTGCACAATGACTGTACTTACTAACACAATTTGGTAAACTATTGTTACCAAGGGCTACAAGCCGTGCTCTTATCAAAGAGATTTACAAGTGCATGTCTTGTGTTAGTATTTCCACCTGTGCTTAAAAGTTTAAGCAGTTAAGCAAGCTGACTAAGCATTTCGGTGAAAGTGTGACATTCAATGCCTGTCCTGAAACCGGAGAAGTGCCTAACTTCTTCCAGAAAACTCAGATCGGTTGCACAGTCTGAAGTCTGTCTCATACAAACCCGCTCCGATTCTGTCAAATTACTGACAGTCCAGCAGTCATGATAGCAGATGTGTTCTGGGTCAGTGCTGCATTGCAACGTCGAACTAGCTCATCATGACAAATCAAGCGATTCATTTACATTCCTTGACAGCTAATCTAAGATTGTACTCATTTATACAGCGTATAATGGAATGGTGTTCTTACCAAACCATTCATATTTACGTCCCCTCACTGGACACCACCATTCGAAAAGCTGTTTCAAACCCTAGAGACAGCATTCTTGGGCATCTGATCAGTTCAGCTGACTCTAAACGCGCCTACGATGAACAAAAATGCTGCACGCGCATACGACGCCGAATGTATTCCCAGTATTTGAAAGAAAAATCAAAATAAAGGATTTATTACCGAACAGATGAGAAACGCCGTCTTTGGACGCTGACTAGCTACAGAACACAGCTCAATGGCTACATCATGTCTTCGTAATTCCAGCACCAGTCTTCATGTCCGAGCATCTTCCACGATCAAACCTGAGTTGATCGGTGCATGGCCTCCGTATCGAGAATCTTTAGCATGCTACATAAAACCGCACATTTATAATATGTGCTGTCAACGCAAGAAAAAAATGTGACCACCCTCGGTGTCGGACAGTCTGTAATGGTAATGCGCAGGAACAGAACAGTCGAGCTGTCAAAGAGTGTAGCAACACAAACCCACACCGCGCACGAATTTAAAGAGACACGAACACTCCTCGGGCTGCGCATGCGCATTGCGCACTGTCTCGCGTTCCCTGCCTGTGCTCCTCAAATGCAAGCGGTTCTGCTCACTGCAGAGCCAAATGACGTCTTGACCTAGTCGAAGCTTAACCTAATTAGGTTTAGGGATAGGGTGTAGCCATAGGGTGTAGCTGAACCTTCAAGCACCACCACCCATTACGCCCAGTGAGGGGGAGCATCTCTGGCTGAACTGACGACTTAGATTATGCCATAAAGACAGCGTTATGAAAAAACGGTTATCCACGTATTTTGCAATTGTTTATTGCGTAGAGTTTAGAGACTGCGTAGTGTTTTAGACAGATTTTTCAAATTTTGTAAAAATTATTTTATCCCCAATCTTCTGTATGAGCCAAAATTTGTGTTTTTGGTGAATTTGCAATTATTTTATTACTATTCCTTCCTAATTTTACATTCATAATTTTATTTTTTATATTCAAGAAAGATGTTTTATTTATTTTGATTATTTGATATTTGTATGAACTCAAAATCAATTGCTTGTAAGATTCTTCTATAATGTAATACTTCAATAAAGATAATATAATACGCTTTAGTTCATTTCAGAATTTCACAGACAGGATTGTTATATTGCTATTGAAATTGAGGGAGCATAAACTGCGATATCCCTGCTCCAAGGCCTTGTCTGACATTTCTTATAATACTCACACCTCAAAATTAAATGTTTTTGTATGTTTGTTGTTTGTTTTTAAATAAGAAACTGACAAAATATACAATTCATATTTTATCAAAATATAGAAATACAGCATTATAGTTTGGCAAATAATAAAATGTATGGATCTAATAGTATATAGTAAATATATATTTTTTACAAAGACCAAATAATAACAATACGACTTTATTATTATTATTATTATTATTATTATTATTATTATTATTATTATTATTATTAGAAGTAGTACTGTAGTAGTAGTAGTAGCAGCATCATTTTTGGTATTTCTATAAATTATTACCGTAGTTACTAAACGGAAAATGGGACCTTTAACGTTTTTCTCTCTTTTTGTTTCCGGTTGTGTTACAACCGCAAAGGTTCGACTGAAACCAATATGACAAAAAATATACTTATATATTTCTCTGATAAATCACATACCTGGTGACGTACTTATATTAGCAACGTTGCGCTTCGAAGCTTTTGCTGTCCTACCAACAGTTTATAAGAGAATAATAAGCGAGTCGTATTAATGTAACCTGTCAGCGGACGGATTATGTTGACGGAAGTAGACGTGGATTTTGTGATGAGAGTCGAGCATACACTTTAAACTGACATATATCATGTTTTGACGTAAAAGCTGCTTACATTATTCCGACGAGTAACTAGTAACTCATAACCTGAACCGTTAGTTATTTTGGCAGGGGTTCTTATTCTCGTAACTTACCTTTAAGGAAATCCAGCTGTCAACGTTAAGTTAACCTGCCATTCATTGATTCAGTGCTTTTGAATAATAATAAAAGAAACAACAACAGCGGTCGATTCGAAAATAAGCCATTTATGTAATTTATGCGTGCGCTTTCGTGCAGTGGTGTTTATAGCAATGTGGTGTATTTGAAATGTAATTAAATAATTTGTCAACTTCGAAATATGTTCAATTTACGACAGCTTCGCAATGAATATACAATATAAATGTATTGAATGTTGCTGACAGGAAGCAAACGGTGTTTTCAACTAGATTTGTCGACATATAACTGCTTGTATAATACAGTGTATTGCTATTTTATATTGCGTTAGTCCATTGAGAAGATGTCTCCAGTTCCTACTCTTCCTCTTATCATCAACTGTTGTATGTCTGCACTGGGGTGCATTGCAACAGTCAAGCTTATTCCTGCTTTTAAGGAACATTTCATAGCTGCGAGACTCTATGGCATGGACCTAAATAAAACTATAAAGAAAGAGGTGTAAGTGGTTGATTTTCTTTATCTACATTATTGTGCATCAAAAGTATGCATTGCAGTTTGATGTCTGAAACATGAATTTAACTCGCTTCTTTCCTCATTAACTAGACCCGAATCGCAAGGTGTAATCAGTGGCACAGTCTTCCTCATCATTCTTTTCCTCTTCATCCCTGTCCCCTTCCTTCAGTGCTTTATGGGAGAGAAGTGTCAACGGTTCCCTCACAATGAGGTGAGCTAATGATTCCCTATTCAAATTTAGTAAACACATTTCAAGAACTCATCACTTAAAGTACTATTCAAAAGTTTGGGGTTAGTAAAATGCTTTATGTTGAATGTTGATGATATTTGTATCATTGCAGTAAGGATGCATTAAAATATTCAAAAGTAACAGTAAATACATTTATAATGTTACAAAATAGTTATATTTCAAATAAATGCTGTTCTTTTGAACTTTCTATTCATCAAGGATCCTGATAAAAATCATGTATTCCACAAAAAAATATCAAGCAACACAACTATTTTAAACATTGATAAGAATAATAAGTACTGTTTCTTGAGCATATTAGCACCAGCATATTAGAATGATTTCTGAAGGATCATGTGACACGGAAAACTGGAGTAATGGCTGCTTCAAATTCAGTTTTGCCATATCAGGAATAAATTACATTTTAAAATACGGTGAAATAGAAAACAGTTGTAACTTGAATATGTAATTTGAATAATTATTCACAATATAACTGTTGTATTTTTCAAATAAATGCAGCCTAGGTGAGCTTAACAAACTTAAACAGTAGTGTGTATTTAGACAAAAATTAGTACAAACTAATTTGCACCTTAGTCTCAAATGACCGTGGTACCTGAGAAACTTCACAGCCATAGATACAGTGGTAAAATCATGCATTTGTGGACAACCTTGCTGAATAATGTTCCCAAATATGAATATGATATAAATTAAAGTAAATTAAATAAATAAAAATAAAATAATATGGCAATCGTTCTGTTGCAAGGTATATATTGAAGTTCTATGGTATTACTATGTGATACCATCACTGTGACATTTGTGCACCACAGTATTACAACATTTCCTGTACTGAAATGTTTTTACTTTGTTTTTGTATTTTTGTCTTCTCTTGATCAATGATATGTCTTTGTAGTTTGTGCAGCTGATTGGTGCGTTATTAGCCATCTGCTGCATGATATTCCTGGGCTTTGCTGATGATGTTCTGAACCTACGATGGAGACACAAGCTACTGCTGCCCACTATGGCCTCCCTGCCTCTCCTCATGGTCTACTTTACTAACTTCGGCAACACTCTCATTGTTGTGCCCAAACCTTTCCGTGTCCTGCTGGGGATGCATCTGGACTTGGGTGAGTTTGACAGGCAGACAATCTGCTTAAATGTCTGGAGGGGTTAATTTTATTGCCCTTTTTGTTGATATTCTAAGCAGTTTTTATATATGTTTCAGGCATTCTGTATTATGTGTATATGGGAATGTTGGCTGTGTTCTGCACAAATGCCATTAACATCTTGGCCGGTATCAATGGCATTGAGTCTGGGCAAGCTCTCTTCATATCTGGCTCCATCATCCTCTTTAATTTACTGGAGCTCAATGGTGAGAGAAGGTCCTATTTTCAACATATTTGATCAGTTTTTCCACCTAGATTGAAATCCATTTTAAGTCATTTCAAAATATGCATAATTTATATATACACATCACTGGCCAAAAGTTTGGAATAACATTTTTTTTTTATGTTCAACAAGGCTGCATTTATGTGATCAAAAATACAGTACACAGATGTAATATTATGAAATATTATTACAATTTAAAATAACTGTTGTTGGTTGACTATGTTCTAAAATGTTAGTTGTTCCTGTGATGCACTAAATCAGCATGAATTTCTGAAGGATCATATGACACTGAAGACTGGAGTAATGACCGCTGGAAATTCAGCTTTGCCATCAAGCAGAGAAGTTACATTTTAAATATATTAAAATAGAAAACTGTGATTTATAAATTGTAATAATATTTCACAATTTTACTGTATTTTTTGATCAAATAAATGCAGCCTTGGTGAGCATAAAAGTTATTAAAAAGATTAAACATTTTGAATTATTCCAAACTTTTGACCAATATATATATAGAAATTATTTAAGCTCTTGTTAAAACCTCACGGACGATGCTTGAGTTGATTTAAATCAGTCTGCAACTATATATTGTTAAATTGATCTTTGATTAACGTTTCTCTTTCAGGAGACTACAGGGATGACCATGTTTTCTCTTTGTACTTCATGATTCCCTTTTTCTTCACCACATTAGCCCTTTTCTACCACAACTGGTTTGTAAAAACTTTTGCTTTTTGATTATCTTTACCTGTTTATCTTTATATGCTTTAGTTTAAGACAGGCCTTTAAAATACTGAACTCTATCCTCCAGTTTCACAGACAAGGCTTAAGCTAGTCCCAGACTAAACTGCATGTTTGAGCTGTTTTAAAGGTGTCATGAACTGGCTTTTTACATTTTTTTATACTGTTGTCTGGGGTCAACTTATGACGTCCGCGTGGTTTTTACATTCAAAAACATCATAATGAATAAGTAATAGGCTACTTTCTGCCTTAGTTTTGAGGCTCTCTGAAAAACTATCGGTTTTGAGGGGGGTGCCGCACTGAAGACTTGGAAGTAAACACCCACGGCTAGGATTGGATAAGATATGCATATTTAATGAGCTTCTGCTCCCCTGTCAGTGACAGCGTGTGGCAAATGGCAACCGGAATGAATCACCCAGCCCACAGCCAGGGCTCGCAAAATGTCTTTATCAAACAAACACAATGATTCATCTCTCATCCACCCGCGATTGATTGGAATGTTATTTCTGTATAATTTTGCTCGATCATCATCAGTGAATATAACCGCAAACCGTACACACACACACACACACATACATGCGCACGCGAAAAGCACATAGCCCCGGGACTTTGGGCTTTGCAAGCTGGCGTTACAAGTCCAAGTCTGATCACGAATTAACCAATAACACCTTCTCCAGCGTGTGACAGCATGCTAAGGTATGTAATCAATAGATATCCAACGATCTGTAACAATGCAATACTAACACATTTAAAAACATGTTTTACTCACATAAGTATGTTGCACCGTTCCTGTCGGATCCAATATAGAAGGCACAGCATTGTGTTTTAATCTCAATATGTCTGCAAATCCAGTCTTGACCTCTTATCTTGTTTACAATTGATTCCGCATCGCTTCACGAGTTGGTGGGCAGGCTTGAGGCGGTGCTTCGGCGTCCTAATACGTCAGTGGTCGACATATTCTGAGAGCTCTCGTTTTCTGGGCCTGGTGTCTATAAAAGCTTTTCTTTGACTAACAAGGACGTTTTCAGCTCTGAAACTTGCAGGATATTCTTATATCACAATTAACTTTTATATACCAAAGGCTCAAAGGAAAGTTGATTTCTCAATTCATCACCCCTTTAACTGAAAGCAACTTGCACTGAAATATCTTAAAATATGTCAGTGCCATTGTTTTGTCTCAAGATTCACACCAGTAATGTTTTTTCTAAGGCACTTTTATAAAAGCAATTATTCATGTCCTAATTAAACTTGGGCCTAATCCTGGTTTGTGGAACCAGGCCTATAAATTATTAAATTTGTCAATCAATACTGATAATAATCTTAACCTCAACCACTTCTGTTTGACTTTGAATACCTCTCAGGTACCCTTCCTCTGTGTTTGTGGGAGACACTTTCTGTTACTTTGCTGGAATGACGTTTGCAGTGGTCGGGATACTCGGTCACTTTAGTAAGACCATGCTGCTTTTCTTTATCCCCCAAGTCATCAACTTCATTTACTCCCTGCCTCAGCTGTTTCACATTATTCCCTGCCCCAGACATCGCCTGCCTAGGTGGGTTATTACACTAACATTTTAAAATCATACTATAATGAATATTCTTTTTTATTTGCAGTGGAATTTATTTTGACCTAATGATGACCTAATATTCTCATGAGTTCTTTGTAATCAAAGTCTTTCATATCCATTACAGGTTACAGCCTGACACGGGAAAACTTGGCATGAGCTATTCCAAGTTCAAACAGAAGGACCTAGGCAAATTAGGACAACTTATTCTAAAGGTACAATCACACATGCCACTATCAGTATTTATCACAGGACTCTGTTTGAGAGGAATGTTGTTGCTGGCCAACCAAAGATCTAGGAGCACATCCTATTTGGTATTCCCTGTATAAAATTATGTTTGAATGTGATTTCCTCTTTTATCCTGCAGGTGGCAGAAATGTTATGGCTTCTGGATGTGCGTAGAGGGCAGGAAGGAGATGATGAGTTTATTGAGTGTAACAACATGACCCTTATCAACCTTGTTCTAAAAGTACTGGGACCTACCCATGAGAGAAACCTTACTGCAACCATGCTGTTAATACAGGTGAATCCCTTAAATGTACTGTAGAGTTCAGAGGTAATGTGCTATACTATGGTTATTTCAATTCAAAATGGCTTGAAACAGTAAAGAAGGTTGAGATATGTTACAACATCACTAATGTATGAGAAAGCATCTATAGATCATTATCATCATGGTTTCAAAGTTATTCAGTTATTCAAAGGCTCCCTAGCCCTAGATTTGTTTTCAAAACTTATTTTAATGTGTAGGCACCGTTTCTGTAAAATAAAAAAGTAACTAAAATAATTATTATTCAAATTAAAATAACTGATAGTATATTTTTGAGATTTGCATAACTAGTAAAATGCATATTCATTGTAAAAACTGCATAATCTTATTACTTTTCCAAGTCTAGAAATCATACATGTATGCAGGTTTTCCAAGACTGTGTGAATCTTTAAATAATATGATAGTTCTTACCATATTTCTTTCTTAGGTCTTGGGGAGTGCTGTCGCATTTGGAATCCGGTATCACCTTGTGCGTCTGTTCTACGACGTCTAGAAGACTTGAGGTCCTGAGAGACTTTACAACCTGCTGCTTTTCATTTGGAGAACAAATTGTATCAGCTGAATTTTTTTTTTTGAAAGATAACTTTACTGCCTGTCACTCATAAATGATGGAATCGAATTACAATACAGTGTATTTCAGCACTTCTGTCTAAATATCTGCATGTAAAGGGACAGTCTACACATATGCCCTTAATTTTCATTGGGACAGGATGGCTCATGCATAAGGATTTTCAATAGTTTGGGGTGAAAAGAAAAGCAGAGGGTTCTATTTTGAATGATTATGTAAAACACTTACATTCAGGGATATTTTAGGCAGTTGGTGACATTTTTGAGAACATTTCTGAAGATTACTTGATATATGTACTTATATTTTTCTGTGTCAGATCTAATATTATGCCTTTTGACTTTTGAATAAACCAATGTGACAATGGATCACACTAGCTTCTGAGAAGGAAGATATTCATTTGTACCGTTGTCGTACAGTATTCAGACATAATCCCAAACATAGTATCAAACATTAACCCTAATCAATATTTACTGTCATCCAACATGGGTTTTGCCTTTTGGTTTTTTAGCTTCCAACTTTGATGATCCCTTCTAAAATATAAAGGCAGCTTTTTTCATGTATAAAAACATTTTTATACTGTGCATGTGGGTATTGTTATATAAAAAAAAAAAAATTAAATAACTGCCTTTTATTTTTCATTGAAGTAAAATGAAAGCACATTGTTAAAATATAATGTGGTAAAAAATGGTAGCTTTATATTACAGCCTTTCATTTTCTACTGGGTATTTAAAAAAATAAGAAGACGATGTTTCACTTCCATACAGATCTATTTGAATAGTACAATGATTCCAAAGCAGGTTTGATGAAAATAGATAAATAAAACTCTTTTTATGGTTGTTAGAGACGGGCTTTACTGCCACTGAATACAAAGTGCGACGCGGAACACTTGAAAGGGTTTAGATATCGGAGGGAATCATCATTGTGGTGTACTGCTTGGCTGCATTTTGATTGGCTGAGATTTGAACGCGACGCCGCAAAGTTGAAATCTGATTGGTTTGGTTATTTCGTGGGAAAAATATTTAGGAAATGTTTGAAGTATTTGCTAAAGGTGAGTTATTTCTCAATCATTTTAACAACTCTCGAAGGACTCTCTCACATAATGTCCTTGGATGAAAACACATTTAATTATTCTCAACCCAAGCTTAACAAAAAGGCTACTAGTCAACAAAATGGAGGCAGAATGTTGATTTCCCTTTTTGTTTTGCTAACCAGCTATGTTTTATGCTAGGATAACAAATTTGTCCATGGTTTTCTAAAACTACTAGCAGATAATTGATAATTAAGAAGTTTTCATATGTTGGAGGTAATCATTTTGGCGCAGTTGATGTATGGAAAAGCATTTGTATTGCCTTAAAAAACAAACTGACAGCGATGGACTGATAGCTCGAGCAGGACTAACTTACAAATACCGATCTCACGTGTGACTCTTTACTGTGTGTTTCAGAGGACTGGAGGACCACATATTGTGCTTTACATTCTGTGCTTCATGATGCCCCCGTCGGGTAAGCGGGCCCCGCGCAGAGAGGAGCTGTTGCTGGAGTTGGCTTGTGAGTGGGGCTCTTGTCAGGAGACGTTTGACAGGATGCAGGACTTCTGCCAGCACGTGGAGAAACATTATAAAGATACAGTGGACAGTGAGACAGACTTACCAGGTGCGTCCAACACCTGTGCCCAGTTGCATAATCATAGTCACTATCTTAAGAACTAGTCTGACCAACTTGCAGTTATTCAGTCTTAATTTTCGAGTTTAAATTATACCAATCTACTTTTTTTATGTAACTGAATATAAAATGTTATTAAAGCTACACTGTGTAACTTTTTTAGTTTATTCTTAGCTAAAAACACTTAGTTCTTTCAAAAAATATATGTGCTCATTAATGTATATTTACTTCTTTCAAGTAATAAAGTATTCTCGTAAGTTTATTATATGCCATTGAAAATACATACGGGTAAGGGGTTCGAATGAGGGTCGCCATGTTGCCCCTCCATCTTGAAAGTACATTAGCCAAAGAGGGACATACCCGTAAATTCAAGCTTCGCCTTTCGCGTTTTAACACTCTGTAACGAGTAGGAAAATAGTGTGGCTCCTTTAAGAGCGTTCGCCCCGGTTGAATAAAGTGTTTGATGTCAATCGCCTCCGTGTTTGCATCGACTCAAGTTGCGTTGAGTGAGCTATCCGTATTTTTCACCCGGACACACGCGTTACAACTCAATGGCGAATGTGAAGAGGGGGATTGCTGGATCGAGCTGGAAGCCATGTTAATCTTGGACTAAATCGGCCACCGTAGGAGTTAAAACGAAATCGGAAATTGGGAGGAAAAGAAACTAATATTTACTGGATGGTCATATACCCTTTCAACGCTAGATGGGGGAAAATATCACACAGTGTAGCTTTAAAGGGTTAGTTCACCCAAAAATGAAAATTCTGTCATTAATTACTCACCCTCATGTCGTTCGACACCCGTAAGAATAACGACTTTAAAAAAAAATAACGACTTTATTCCGCAAGTTCGTGTCTTCCTTGTTGACATCTGCCGTGAGCTCACGAAGCACCAAGACGCATGCGCGAGAATATGACGCAGAACCGGCCATAGAAACCTAAAGCCGGTTCTGCGTCATATTCTCGCGCATGCGTCTTGGTGCTTCGTGAGCTCACGGCAGATGTCAACAAAGAAGACACGAACTTGCGGAATAAAGTCGTTATTTTTTTTTAAAAATTCACACAAAAACTATTGTCGTCGCTTCGTATAATTATTGTAGAGCCACTGTAGTGAGATGGACTTTGTAACTACGTTTTTAGTGCCTTTTTATGGGTCTTGTGAGTGAGAATGTCAATGGAGGCCTACCTCAAGCCTTTCTCAGCATCAGCTTTCAACAAAAATATCTTCATTTGTGTTCCGAAGATGAACGAATGTCTTACGGGTGTCGAACGACATGAGGGTGAGTAATTAATGACAGAATTTTCATTTTTGGGTGAACTAACCCTTTAACAGTCTTAAATAATTAGATTATTAACTAACGCAACAAGTCCAAGCGGTTTATGCAATCAGTCACTGGAAGTGTCAGCATTGATCTGTCCTGTAATGAAAGCGTTTATTTACTTATTCTTTCACCAAAAAACAGTAAACAATGAAAATTCAGCATATTTGATATATATATATATATATATATATATAACGAAAACGAAAACAAATAAAATGTCGCTTTGGCAACTTACGGAAATACAAAAAATGTTACGATATTTGCGTCATCTGATTTTTTCCAGAAATAAAATGCATAATTCTCTCATCTCAGGGGGATATGAGGGGGGAAAGTACCATAATTTGAATATACTACCGGGTTTCTACTGATACAAAGCTTAATGCTAATCGCTGAAGTAACCCTTTAATTAAAATTAAATCTGACAATATAAAAATAGATAAAAATTTAACTTAATTAAAATATAATGTAAATATAAAAATGAAAGCTAATTCAACATATACAGTGAGGAAAATAAGTATTTGAACACCCTGCTATTTTGCAAGTTCTCCCACTTGGAAATCATGGAGGGGTCTGAAATTGTTATCGTAGGTGCATGTCCACTGTGAGAGATATAATCTAAAAAAAAAAATCCAGAAATCACAATATATGATTTTTTAACTATTTATTTGTATGATACAGTTGCAAATAAGTATTTGAACACCTGTCTATCAGCTAGAATTCTGACCCTCAAAGACCTGTTAGTCTGCCTTTAAAATGTCCACCTCCACTCCATTTATTATCCTAAATTAGATACACCTGTTTGAGGTCGTTAGCTGCATAAAGACACCTGTCCACCCCATACAATCAGTAAGGATCCAACTACTAACATGGCCAAGACCAAAGAGCTGTCCAAAGACACTAGAGACAAAATTGTACACCTCCACACGGCTGGAAAGGGCTACGGGGAAATTGCCAAGCAGCTTGATGAAAAAAGGTCCACTGTTGGAGCAATCATTAGAAAATGGAAGAAGCTAAACATGACTGTCAATCTCTCTCGGACTGGGGCTCCATGCAAGATCTCACCTTGTGGGGTCTCAATGATCCTTAGAAAGGTGAGAAATCAGCCCAGAACTACACGGGAGGAGCTGGTCAATGACCTGAAAAGAGCTGGGACCACCGTTTCCAAGGTTACTGTTGGTAATACACTCAGACGTCATGGTTTGAAATCATGCATGGCAGGGAAGGTTCCCCTGCTTAAACCAGCACATGTCAAGGCCCGTCTTAAGTTTGCCAATTACCATTTGGATGATCCAGAGGAGTCATGGGAGAAAGTCATGTGGTCAGATGAGACCAAAATATAACTTTTTGGTCATAATTCCACTAAACGTGTTTGGAAGAAGAAGAATGATGAGTACCATCCCAAGAACACCATCCCTACTGTGAAGCATGGGGGTGGTAGCATCATGCTTTGGGGTGTTTTTCTGCAAATGGGACAGGGCGACTGCACTGTGTTAAGGAGAGGATGATCGGGCCATGTGTTGCGAGATTTTGGGGAACAACCTTCTTCCCTCAGTTAGAGCATTGAAGATGGGTCGAGGCTGGGTCTTCCAACATGACAATGACCCGAAGCACACAGCCAGGATAACCAAGGAGTGGCTCTGTAAGAAATATATCAAGGTTCTGGCGTGGCCTAGCCAGTCTCCAGGCCAGAAACCTGACTGATCTAGAGAAGATCTGTGTGGAGGAGTGGGCCAAAATCCCTCCTGCAGTGTGTGCAAACCTTGTGAAAAACTGAAGGAAACGTTTGACCTCTGTAATTGCAAACAAAGGCTACTGTACCAAATATTAACATTGATTTTCTCAGGTGTTCAAATACTTATTTGCAGCTGTATCATACAAATAAATAGTTTAAAAATCATACATTGTGATTTCTGGATTTTTCTTTTTAGATTATGTCTCTCACAGTGGACATGCACCTACGATGACAATTTCAGACCCCTCCATGATTCCTAAGTGGGAGAACTTGCAAAATAGCAGGGTGTTCAAATACTTTTTTTCCTCACTGTAAATAAAAACTAAAATAGTATATACATAACTCCAAAAAACTGCTTTGCCTCTTGTTGCAATTAATGAAAACCATACTTTGCAAAATAGACAAGAATATGCCAGGGCAAATGTACAAAATCAAATCTGGTTTAAGGTGTTCCAAGGAGACCTTATTAGTGCTTGGAATGGGCCAGGAACGCATGGCATTTCATCTTTCACCAACAGTCACTGGCACACATTTATGCACTGTTTGTTTGTCTGTATCAATGTTACATCATCAGCTGTGGATTGTTTTTGAGTGTTAAGCTATGGCAAGCGTCTCTGCTTTATTTGGGTTTCTGGCAGTCAGACACCCTGGTCCAGAATTAGGCCTTAGCTTGCCTGTATGCTTTACAGATGAGGAGCGTAACTGTCTATGGCGAGACTGTGGTTTCTGCTCAGTGGAAGGAGATGCGGAGCTTCTCAGACACATTTTCTTCCATTGCTACCACACCAAGTTGAAACAGTGGGGACTTGCTATAATCAAGGGCCACAGTGACATGGGTGCCTGCTCGGTCGGCCTGCACAACCGCAACATTGTGCCTGAGGTCCAAGAGAACTTCCTCTGTCTTTGGGAGCATTGTGAGGTACGAAGTCAATCCAACATATTCTTCAAGTAGATGATAAATTGCATGTAGCTAGTCAAATCAGGTCAATTACTCCACTTATAAGTATGTTTGTATTCAGATGTCTATGGATAATCCAGAGTGGTTCTACAGACATGTGGAGATGCATGCACACTGTCTCGAGGCCAATGAAGAGAATGTTTTATTCTGTGGCTGGAAAGGTAAGAAATTATTTTTGTTTTTTAATATTATGCACATAAACGGTATAATTCACCCAAATAATGAAAATTCTGTCATCATTTACTCACCCTCAATTTGTTCCAAACCTGTATGAATTTCTTTCTTCTACTGAACACAAAAGAAGATATTTTGAAGAATGTATGAACCCCATTGACTTCTATAGTATTTTTTTTCCATACCAATGGACCATTTTTTCCATTTTTAAAAAAAAAAAATGTCATACCATTTTCCATTTCCAATCGGGCCCATCAACTGTTTGGTTACCAACATTCTTCAAAATATTTTCTTTTGTGTTCAACAGAAGAAATAAATTCACAACTTAAGGGTGAGTAAATGGTGACAGAATTGTATGTGAAACACTAACATGCTGTGTTTAAGTGAAACACTTTAAGTTAGTGGTTCTCAACTTTTTGAACTCCCCATTGTCCACAGCAATATTCAAAGGCCCTATAATTATTCCAGTTATTTGTGATTTACTGAAGAATAATTAACAATAATTTTCTAAAACTAGGGGTCAGTGGTCGACATATTCTGAGATCTCTCGTTTTCTGGGCCTGGTGTCTATAAAAGCTTTTCTTTGACTAACAAGGACGTTTTCAGCTCTGAAACTTGCAGGATATTCTTATATCACGATTAACTTTTATATACCAAAGGCTCAAAGGAAAGTTGATTTCTCAATTCATCACCCCTTTAAAATTAACATTTTCATAGATTCTGCAAGTGGTTCACATACTTTTTCTTGCAACTGTATATGGTTATGTATTATAAAATGACTTTTCTACGTCTAAAAATCACACTTTTAAAAGTAGGCTACCTCATATCCAGTGGAAACTCAAGATCTTCTTCTTCTTCAAAAAAACATTAAAACAATTAAATATCTTGCATTTTTATGTTGTTTAAACTCACCATGAAATCAAAATGGACAATTCTTTTTTACGGATCATTGCCGTATTTATAATAAATTATTTATTCATGCAGATCATTATTTATTTATTTTTAATTTTCCTCATAATATTTGATCAAAATAACTTCTTGCTGTTTCACTTGAATATACTGTATGTCACAATAGGAAAGAAAAGACTATCACAACTTCAGTTTCATGCAGACCTTATTTAAAGGGTTACTTCACCCAAAACTGAACATTTTGTCATTAATTACTTACCCTCATGTCGTTCGACACCCGTAAGACCTTTGTTCATCTTCGGAACACAAATTAAAGGTCCCATGGCATGGCATTTTTCTATTACTTTATAATGTTTCCTGAGGTGTACTTATATTGTTAGTATGACTTTTACATCATAAAATGTCATAATTTAGAAATAAAAGGCATTTTTTCAATACTGCTGTTTGCCCTGTGGCTGAATGCCCTGCTTCAAGAGGCGTGTCTGCTGTGAGACTTCAGTAAAAACGCCCACTGTTGTGATTGGCTGACATCTTTGTATTTTAAATGAGCGGAGGGGGCGTGGTTTAACTTGGTCTACGAGGCACGAGCAGGCACGAGCTGCTGCCAGAGAGACGGATGGACCTGAGTTCACTTCACATCAGTTCTCAGCATGTCTGAACTGTTGTAGTTACAGCATATACTTCAGGTTATTAGTCTATTTCTAGTCGGAGGGACTCACTCATGTCAGAAAGTTAGTAACTTTAGTAAATTATGGATCAGCGCTGACTGGAGACGCGAACCGTTTAGAACGATTCAGTCCGATTTGGTGAACTGATTCGGTTCACTAAAAAGAACAGGTTCAAAAGAAAGATCGTTCGCGAACCGGACATCACTAACGTACCAGAGACGGAGCTCAGCGATTGCTAACAAAGTTATTTATAGTACCTACTGAGTTATGAGAGCGCTGTCAGTCAGCGCGAGTTTATTGTGTTTGTATCTGAGAGTTCTGAATAAACACGAGTCCCAGTCACACCGAGTCCGTCTTCATCATTATTACCAACTTTGTAACACATGCAAAGTACCATTACAGCTGTCGAGATGAACGAGTTAAAAGTAAGTGTTGATTATAGCATTATTTTTTAAATAAAATAAAAGCGTCAGTGACGCGCGTTGAGTACACAGCGCAAACAAAGACACAACAGCAGTAATCGAATGTAATCCAGTTTATTGTGGGGCTAGGCTGGCTAGTCCGAATATGCTCACGCTTACCCCCCTTCTGCTTAATCTCACGCCGCGTTTGGTGCCTCCGCTGTGGGCCAGATGCAGTACTGGGGGTCGGGGATGTTGAAGGCCAACGGCCAGTGCAGCCCGTGCTTCGGCGTGTGTGAGGCCGATGTTGAGCAGAAACTCATGACTGTATGCACATTTTAGAACCGGTAGACGCGACGAGGACGTACAAAAACACTGACACACAAGATAGAAAACACCGTTCTGTCTGGAGAGAGAGAAGCCTCATTGTGTGCACGAATAATAAATAATTAGCTACACATCAGAAATTACTGATCACAGATCAGAAGGAACTGAAAAAAGACTTCTGTTTTCATTTGTACATCCAAACACTGAGAAACTGCCAGCATTTACTCGTTCACAAGCCATGATCTCTCGAGCGTTTGCATGGGCGTGCCAGATTCTCTGGGCGGAGGAAAGGGAGGTAACCGTTCCTGCTTGGACGTCAAACCAGGAGACTTCAGGATTGGCTCGTCTGGCCTGTCATTTTCTCAAAGGCAGAGAGAGACAGCCAGAACTCGGGTTTACACCGATCAACATTTCTATCCACTTGGGGACAATATTCAGGCTAGGGGAACTCATATTAATGTTGAAAAACCTCATAAAATGAAAATTTCATGCCATGGGACCTTTTTAAGATATTTTTTGTTGAAATCCGATGGCTCAGAAAGGCCTCCATTGGCAGAGGTGGGTAGTAACGAATTACATTTACTTCGTTACATTTACTTGAGTACATTTTTTGGGTAACTTGTACTTTTAGAGTATTTTTAAAGATGGGTACTTTTACTCTTACTCAAGTACATTTCTTGTGAAAAAACTGTACTTTTACTTAGTTACATTCGGTGGCGTTCCTCCGCTACTGTCAAATTGTAATATAATTATATTATATATTTTTTTTATAGCAGAGTAAGTTAATATGACTTTCGCAAGTCTCGCGAAATGTTGGAGAGGCTGCTTCGCGAGAGGTGGCTATGCATCACCCGCTTATAATTAGCGCGTGTTTAGTAGGAAGATGATGGCCGAAGCAGAGGAAGATGTGTGTGAGCTATGGGAGGCAAATCACCCGTGGCATCAAGTTCAGTCTGTTTTCACTCCAAGATGTCAAAAAGAATAGTTTCATAATGTGTGTGCACCAAAACGAACTGACTTCTCTCAGCATATAAGAATTCCACCCTGAAAAAATATGTAGCAGTAAGTGTCACAATGATGCCTATATTTGAACACTATTAATGGCAATTTGATAACAATGGGAAATTTTCCCTTATTGTAATACTATTTCACTCACTGTCCGAGTGTTTTCCTCATATGCGCTCTTGTGCGAGCATAATCGTTTGAATCTTCCAAACAACACACGTCCACGAACAAACGTTCACATCTGCACATTTACATACTTTTTTTCCACAAAACGAAATTGAATAGTCTAATGCGACGTCTTCCATTTATACACAAATCCGGACATGCATACAAATAAAAACGGGATTGTATTTTATTCCTACCTAAAGTATGTATGTATGTATGTGTGTATATATATATATATATATATATATATATATATATATATATATATATATATATATATATATATATATATATAATATATATATATATATATATAATATATAAAATATAACATTAGTTAACTACATTAGTTAACATGAACTAATAATGAACTGCACTTATAAAGCATTTATTTATCTTTGTTAATGTTAATTTCAACATTTACTAATGCATTATTAAAATCTTGTTAACATTAGGAAATGCACTGTGAACTAACATGAACAAACCATGAACAGCTGTATTTTTATGAACTAACGTTAACAAAGATTAACTAATGCTGAACAGAGGTGTTGGTCATGATTAGTTCATGTTAACTAATGCATGAACTAATGTTAACTAATACAACCTTATTGTGCTACCGAGAGGTGTGTGAAAGCTCTCCAAGTAGTCTGAAATTCAGGGTTTTCGCTTCTTATCAATCAGATCGAAAGTAACTAGTAACTAGCTACTTGAGTAGTTTTTTCATCTAATACTTTTTTACTCTTACTCAAGTCAATATTACAATTGTTACTTTTACTTGAGTAAATATTTCTGTAAGTACTTGTACTTTTACTTGAATACAGATTTTGGCTACTCTACCCACCTCTGTCCATTGGCAACAATGACATTTCCTCTCGCAAGACCCATAAAAGGTACTAAAGATGTTGTAAAAAAGTCCATCTCACTACAGTGGTTCTAAAATAATTTTATGAAGCGAGCGATGAGAATAGTTTTTGTGCACAAAAAAAAAATCTAAATAACTTTATTCAACAAGTTCCTGTCTTCCGTCTGGGCCTCTGACGTGAACTCACGAAGCACCATGACGCATGCCCGAGAATATGATGTAGAGCCGGCTTTCTGACACAGCCTGTTTTTACAAAATGCAAGTCCTCTTCGTCTCGAAATCTGCTGACATATTTACGAAGACTGTTTGATGTACATAACAATCAGTGTAGAATTCAACAGCTTGGATATGGCACGTCTTCCTCTGATTTAAAAAAAATAAAAAAATATTCTCGTCGCTTCATAAAATTATTGTAGAACCATTGTAGTGAGATGGACTTTTGTACGACATCTTTAGTACCTTTAATGGGTCTTGAGAGAGGAAATGTCATTGCTGCCAATGGAGGCCTTTCTGAGCCATCGGATTTCAACAAAAATATCTTAATTTGTGTTCCGAAGATTAACCAAGTTCTTACGGGTGTCGAAAGACACGAGGGTAAGTAATTAATGACAGAATTTTCATTTTTGGGTGAAGTAACCCTTTAAATGGGTTTTTCTTGTCTTATTTAAATCATTTTAAGTTTGCTGATGCCACCTAGTGGATCCTGGGCCCCTGGTTGAAAACCACAGTTTTAAGTTGATGCAGCAAGTCAGCTGTGAGATAAAGACCAATTATTATATTTCAGTAGTCCAGACTTGTGTTGATGCTAAAATAGATTTATTTTGTTTTGTTTTTGGGACCATATTTCTACTATTGATGAGAGTGAACCTCATGGGAGAAAATATCTTAGTTGAATGTTACTGAGTGTAAAAATGTTCCTGAGAGGTTTCCCTTCTCACAACGACTTTTTCAGTTCAGTGCAGTTTTGAGAAAACATTAACTTTTTATTTTGACTTCTAGATTGTGAGGCCTCTTTCAAAGGCAGGTTTAAGTTGCGAGAGCACATGCGTAGTCACACACAGGAAAAGCTGGTGGCATGTCCAACCTGTGGAGGAATGTTCGCCAACAACACAAAGTTCTTCGACCACATTCGACGGCAGACCTCTATAGAAGGTGAATAATTGTATTTCAGGTGGTACACATGCTGCAGCAGCAGTAATAATAGAGAATCTTTAAACCTTCTTTATCAGTTATTTTTGACTAATTTCATAAAACATAATAGAAGAAATAAAAATCTAGTATGGGCCATTGCACCTATGTATTTGTGTGTTTATTTGTTTGTAGGTCAAAGATTTCAGTGTTCTCACTGCTCTAAACGTTTCGCCACTGAGCGGCTGCTGAGAGACCACATGAGGAACCATGGTATGGGTCTTTTTGTGTGTTAACTTTTATAAATGTTGTACTTTGTTCTGCTGTATTGGACCTTACAGGCCTTTATTGCCTAGTATGGTGTGACCTGGTTGTTCTTCCTTCTCCTCTGTTCAAAGTCAACCATTATAAATGTCCACTGTGCGATATGACCTGTCCATCACCATCCTCGCTGAGAAACCACATCAAGTTTCGTCATTCTAATGAGAAGCCTTACAGCTGTGATTACTGCGAGTACAGGTGAGGCTGATTCATTTACAATGATAGTGACTCATAATTTGTTTTGCCCGCAATATAAGACATGCCCTGTCTGTTTGTCCATGTGGTTGCAGCTGCAAAAACCTGATAGACTTGCGGAAGCATTTAGACACCCACAGCAGTGAGCCAGCGTATCGATGTGACTTCACTGACTGCGATTACTCTACCCGCTCCCTTTACTCAATCAAGAACCACTACAAACGTGCTCATGAGGTGAGCCATTCAGAAAATTCCAGCAACATTCGCCAATAAGAAAAAGAACAATATAAAACAAAAACAAAATGATTTAGTGTTCCACAGAATAAAGTTCGTCATACAGGTTTGGAACAACATGTGGCAATAGAGATTCATGTGACATAGTTACATTGTTCTCACTCAAAAAAAGGTTACTTACTTGTAATTATGCATAATTGACTGTTAACTATAGTTAGTACATGAATTACTATAGTAAGTACATGAAGTGTAACTACGTCACCTTAAAATATTGTTCAAATAAATAAGGGTAGGCAATAGGTAACTGAAATATATAAGATCAGTACATTGTTATATGTAATGTTGTTTTACCATGAGATTGATTTGATTTAATTTTTTCAAATGTAAATGGGATTTTTTTTTTTTTTTTAAAGCTTGTAATTGAAGTAAGAATTGTAAGTAGGAAGGACTCTTGCAATGAGATTTGATCTATAAAAATGATCCATCTAATCTGGAGATAATTGATGAATAATAGATGTAACTTTACCCATACAGTCAAAAACACAATATGATGATACAATAAACAGTGTGAGCAAAAAAAAAAAATCTAACTAACCGTGCATCCAAAAGTGAATTCAATTCTACATCATTTCAACTGTACTGTAATTCATATTCAGCTCATTGCTCCAGAGTAGCTAAAAATGTTAATCTGCTACTTTGCATTTAGGGAGATTACACTCCTCGCTATAAGTGTCACGTGTGTGAGCAGTGCTTCACCCGGGGGAACAACCTCACTGCCCACTTACGCAAGAAACATCAGTTCAAGTGGCCTTCAGGGCACCCAAGATTCAGGTTTGAAGACTTTCTCCTTCCTTTTGGCCAAAATCCACCTATTTAGTTTTCATTACTTATTTCCTCAACCACCATACTGTTACCAAATGTGGGATTTCTAAAATTGTTTTTGAAAGAAGATTTATGTTCAAAAATATAGTCAAAAACTGTAGTATTGTGAAAAAATTATTTTAAATTACTGTTCGAGATCTATTTTCATATATTTAAATGTAATTCTTCCTTTGATGGCAAAGCTGAATTTTCAGTAGCATTACTCCAGTTCTTCAGACATCATTCTAATATTCTGATTAGGAAACATTTATGCATATGATCAATGTTGAAAACAGTAGTACTGCTTAACATTTTTGCGGAAACCATGACTGCATCTGAAATCGCATGCTCTCTTGAGCAGGTACTTATTTTGAATAAACAATTACGTTGCGACTGTTAAAGTATGTTCTATATAGTATAACTTTGTGTAGTCTGTAATCGTAAATGTAATCCGGACGTACTACATTCACCATGTTGTCACTGTCATGTGACCCACCAGCTTTAGTTGCGTCACTTCATTGCCATTCAATGAACCTCTCCATGGGATAATAAAAGTGTATGGCATATGCACACTTCAGAATCTCTTCAGACATACTGCCTTTGTCACAGTTTTGTTATTCATCTATATAGCAGGGAAGTATGCGATTTCAGATGCAGCCTATGGTTGAAAAAAATCCAGAATGCTTTGATTTGAATTGAAAGTTCAAAAGCACAGCATTTATTTGCAATCTAATATAATATAAAAGATTTCGCTGTCACTTTAAAAAGATCTTTTAAAAAAATCATACTAATTCCAAAACTTTAATTAGTGTAACTAACAGTAGATCTCATGGGTGCTACTCAATTAGTGTTCATTTTATGTTCGTTTTGATTTGTTTATAGTGGTCAATAAACCCTGTCTAACCTAACTACTTTGCCAATCACTCGTTTCAGGTATAAAGAGCATGAAGATGGATTCATGCGTCTGCAACTGATCCGCTATGAGAGCGTGGAGCTAACAGAACAGCTGATACGGGAACGGCAGGGGGAGGGGGACAGCAGTGAGTCGAGCCAGCAGAACGTCCAATCCGGGGAAGAACTGGAGGAGACAGCACCCCCCGGCACCATGGGGGGAAATACAGAGGCAGGAATAAAAAATCAGGGAGCCGAGGTCTGTAGGACTCAAGAAAATGCTGAAAGTGTGTTCTTGGTGTTGATGGCCGGCTCCTCCTCAGAAACAGACTCTACAAGGGAGGGGTCAGTGATGTGTCAGCTACAGGACACTGCCCAGCAGCTGGGCATGGAGGTGGTTTGACAGCACTTCGGATTACTGGACCTCCCTAAGACTGTCAGACAATAAATAGTGACATTAGGACATTCCTATTAACTCTGTGACAAAACTCACTGTACTATGAGACTAATGGGACCAAAGCTGGAATGGAGTGTGTTTTAGGATGCTGCCATCATAAAACACCTTGAACACTGCACTGAACAGAAAAGATGAAGCTAAATCACAAGTTGGCTCTGGGGATTGCTTAAATAGATGGTTTACTCAAAAAGGGCAATTTTTGTGATGATTTACTGACCCTCATGCCATTCTGACACTATTCTTTTGTCTGGCAAATAAGATGTCGAGTGTTTGAACTGCATTTTTCCATTCAATGAAAATGAATAGTAATTTATACTGCTAAGCTCTAAAAGGCAAAAAAGCATCATGAAATTATATTAAATGCAGTCCATATAACTTGTATGTTACAAGTTACAAAAATGTTACAAACTCCTTTTTGGAGTTTGGAAGTGTAAATTACCTTCCTTGTAAGGAAAATGCACGCACAAACATGCATGTCTTATTGTGTTTCACGGAAAAAAGAAAATACAGGGTTGAAAAAAACATTTGGGTGATTAAATGACACATTTTTTGGCTAAACTATCTATATTTACATTTGACTGTTTGGGTGTGTGAGGAAGCGAGAGAGAAGAGGGCAAAGGAGAAAGGAAATTTTTAATCCTACTGAACAATTCAATCAGCTTTCTTTGACTCTTCAGGTTCAGTGTTAATGTGAAGGGAGAAGGACGGATCTCCGTGGAGAAATCATTACAGTGTATAGTTTTATACAATGTGGCAAATTGCTTCTGTTTTGAAGTTGAATTGGAAGTGCTTCTCAACTTCAAACTGACCAACACCCCTGTTTAATTTATTTTTCAACTTTATATGGAGAGAATTTGCCAGTTCTGATTGAAGCTACCTATTCCTGACGCTTTTCTATCAAAGTAAAAAGTAGCTTTAAAATTAATACATTAATACAAAAAACTTTTAAGATACACTTTTTCCATAGGTATTTTATTTGCTGTTGAGTCCTAATAATGTAATTGAAAAGGCAAACTATACTAAATGACGTAATTTTATTTGAAATAAACAATTACAGTTATTTCAGTAAATTTGTCCTATTTGTTTTGTTTTTCTTCAATTTAAACATTTGCATTTGCTTTACATTAGGTTTCTGATCAGATCAAGGTTGAACAAAATATAAATTATTACTTTCTTTCATCAAGTAAAGACAATTTTACAAAATATATATATTTTTAGTTTTTTCCAAATATATTCTGAAAAAATGTATCAAGCTTTCCACAAAAATATTAAGCAGCACAACTGTTTTCAACATTGTATGATAATAAGAAATGTTTCTTGAGAACCAAATCATATTAGAATGAATTCATGACGGATCATGTGACACAGAGGACTGCTAAAAATTCAGCTTTGCCGTCACAGGAATAAATTACATTTTTAAATATATTGATAGAAAACAGTTGTTTTAAATTGTAATACAATATCCTTTTTTTTACTGTGTTCAAGCAAGAGACTTCTTTCAAAGACATTTAAAAAATCTTACCAACCCCAAAATGTAATTTGATAGTGTGTATACTCCTATTATACAGGTATGTTCAGTTCATATTCAGGTAGATAAGTGTATTTGTGGGATAATCCACTTTGTTCTTAAGTGATCCTGTGTGTGACTGTAAGTACGGTACTTGTAAGTTCTGTTTGTTTGACTCTCTCAGGACAGGAGTCAGCAGGCGGGTTGTGCTGGGTTAGGCAAAAGTTTATGCATTACTGCAGCAGAGGTCAGTGTTTGAGCGCTTTTCACAGATCCATGTTGTTAAAGTAATTACACGCACACTCGGCACATTGGACTAGATTAATCTCTAACATTGTTCAAATGGGAAAAAACATGACATTTACAATCAGCACAACTGAAAGTTAACCTAAACTGTAAATCAGTCTTCCCGTGGCTCTCCCGTTCTCTATAATCTCTCTGCTCTGATGATAATCGCTGGTGTTAGCAGAGTTTAAAAGATTAGTTTGCGTTAGGAGCTTAGTGTAAGCTAAGATGCAACACTTCCCCTTTCTTTCCATCTGTCTCTCTGTTGGAAAATAGGTTTTTGAAAATAGCCTGTAAAGAATAACTTTAATGTAAATGTTTTTTTTTTCTGTATCTTTCAAATAATAAGGATTTCCATGATAAGAGATAACAGAACAAGGGATTGCTGAGAAGAGAATGAGTGGAGGATTTTTAGACGAGGAGAACTGAACAGATATAGACTTTTCTGCATTAGAGAAGAATTACCACCATCAAAACGCAATGAAACTAGGAGCTCTTCTTCTGCTGCTTGTGGCATCCATGCATGGGGTGTTCACGCAAGTGCCTATAACTGCATTTACTGAACAAACAGCTGTGGAGGAAGATCTAGGAAGTGGTAAGAGGGACATTTGATTTATTCGTGAATGAACAAATTATGTAAACTAAGCTTACAAATTGGACATAGTGTCAGAAATAGTGTACGTTGAAAATGTATGAATTTGAGCACTGAAGCACATTTGAGCACTATGTCCCTCAGGACTGTTAGAGGTGGAACAGGAGGATGACCTGGGAGACATTTACTGGTCCGGGACAGCCCCGCTTTGTTTTGGAGGGTGCAAGGGCAGACACAGGGAGCTAAAGAGAGACAAATGTGGAGATTCAGACTGCTGCTGGGTGGGATACAAATCCCTCTGTAGAGGTACAACCAATCATAATTTTAATGAAATGCACTGCATTTTTTACTTTTTTGTGATAATTCTGTTGATTTATTCTGTGTACTCTGGAACTTTTCATGTGTTTCATGAGTTTTGTCCAATAATGAATTTTGCCCTAGTGAATTGTGGAAAACCTGATGTGGACTTTAACGGGATGCTGTATGGGAGTGATTGGTGGGTGGGTTCTGTGGTGCGGTACAACTGCAGGCCAGGATTTGTGTTGGTTGGAGATCCTGCTCGAGCCTGCCAGTCCAATGGGAGATGGACGCCCAAACCGTCCTGCCTCAGTAAGTCCTTGTCTGGCTGAACGCTGCTCACAAATGACAGATTTACCCATAAAATGTTCACAGATTATGAATACTACACCTATTCTGTCTTAACCACTTCAGCTCTGCAGCATATTTTGATTTTTTTTAGAGACATATCAGAATTTAAAAGAGCGCCCTACCCACATACATTGGAGTAAATTGATAAAAATGGTCTCATTTTACACAAAACACTCTAAATTTTAACACAGTGGTGGAATATTGCATATATTATATTGTATTTATTCACAATTTATGATAAACATATATAAAAAGTCATATTTTGATTTTTTTTTTAATTAATTTATTTGAAAATCTATCATTTTTAATCTGTTTAGTATTCTTCCCTTCAGAAAGTTTCTGTGGATTCCACTAGGTGTCGGTAAACAGGGGAAATAATTTTCTTGATATCTCCTTCCAGAAAAAAAAGTTATTGAGATTAATCTGTGCAAACTATCTAATAACTCCTGCTCATCTCTCCATTGATTTTTTTCCATAGCCGCTAGGAACTCGAAAAGAAGGCTCCGCCTCCTCAAATTTGTAAAAGGAGATCTCGGGCTCTGATGGGTCTAGAAGCATGATCGACATGTCTACAGAAAGCTGAGATACTCAGCTTTTTGACGTATGACGCAATACGTGATGACGTCATCAAAAAATAGCGGCTAACATAGACGATCAAAACTAAGAGTATTTGTCTGCATCACTGCATCGCTGAGGTTCTTATCTTTCAAACGATACCATATATCTAGTTTTGTGCTGTACAACTTATAGATTTTTTTTAAATGATTATGATGCAATATTGGACCCACGGGTGTGTCGGTGAGGGGGTGCAGAGCTGAAGTGGTTAAGGCTCATATATTTACAGTGTGAGAGATTGAACACTAACTAATGTTGTTATATTAGTCAGTGCTGTAACTGTGAGAGGTGTTTGAATGGCCACACTGTAAGAAAAACATCTGTAGAAAAACTGAAAGATTCTGCTTGGACATTTATTGTCTGTTAACTTTAGACATTTCCTTTAACATAAAAACACAACACCATGTAATACGTAATTCAAAATGCAGGTAAAAGTCTTTCATATACACACATTATTGGGCCATGTTTTTACAAACTTTTCTTAGACTGCATAGTCATCATTTATAACATAAAATATCTACTGATACGTAATATTTTTTCATGTAAAGTACACTAAACATCTATTAGGTTTGTTCATGTTGGCTAAATTTTATAGTTAAAACATTACTTTAGGTCAAAGTCTGGGTTGTGGCAAAAACACAAGGATTGTGGTCAGTTACATTTAGCATTAAAATGAATTTCACTGGCTGTGAATTTCAATTCTCAGTCTACTCCTGTATGTCACATTAGGAGTGTGTCATCGTGGCCGGGTTGAGATCAATGAGAAGGACATTGACGGGACGTGTTCGTCCACCTGTCCTGATGCTAAGAGCTATGCGGTTCCTCTGAACCACGAATGCAGTCGCATTGAGAACTGCAGGACTAAAGAATCAGGCTGGAAGCGCTGGTTTACACGCTGCAACTACTGCGACTGTGACTGCTTCACTCCATGTGGTAAGTTTCATAGAGTCATTTAAATTGCTACTAGTAAAAACAGTGGCAAATACAGCAGTAATACAAATAATGCTGCAAAAAAAATGTTGTCTTTGTTTTCTCAGCTTCTACAGGATAGAAGACTCTGAATCTGTTTATCCTTTTCTATGAAGACTTTGTTCTGGAAACAACTGAATGTAGGCTATCTTTATTTGAATGTATAGAGATAAGCTTGACATGCAAAACTCAAATAGAAATTAGTGTATATAGGCATTTAATGCATCTGGTTATCTATGAAATTGTTGAAAGATCACAGAAACAGTTCCAGCAGTGCTCAGTACTTTTATTAGTGTATTATACTGTAGATACAATGAAAATATTAGATTATTCATTCACTTGATGATTGATACAAGATGTGGGATTGATACTGACATATAGAATCAGTGGTCTCATTTGAAACCACAAAATACAACTGTTCTATATTTAGCCCCAAGTGGTGAAGTTCATAATGAAAATCTCATTTTTCTTGGGTTGGTAGCAGCCAATTCCTGCAAAAGATTGAAGAAAAAAGTTATATTTATGTATTTTGTATTGTAAATAAAATGAAACCAAAATACTGAATGAATTGAAAATGTGTCTTTCTTGCTCAATTATATTTACACTCATCCTCAGACTATGGCATTTAAGTGCATGCTTTATAATTAAACTCATACACTTACCCACGTTCAGTCGGGATATAGATTTTCCTTTCTTAGACAGAAGCTCCCAGTATGTGTGGTTTTCATTAGACCCAGCCAGTCCATTCACACTTTCCAGATATATGCCATAGCTTTTGCTAATGCTGTATGTGAAACTAATAGAAATAAAGGTAACAGAATTAGCACAAAACAAATAAATCTTGCACTAAGAAGTTCCTAATTTTCTTAAGCCATGTACAATAGACTTAGAAGACAAGCCTTGAGTCAGGTTTGACTGTAAATGCATCTCAGTCATATAAAGTTGTATATTATAGAGTTGCATGGATTCTTTGTTTTTGTCTTCCACAGTGGATACCCCATTTTCCCATAACCTCATTCAGTCATGATTTACTATACTGTACTATACTTGCATTAGGGCTACTGCATGTACGTGCATTAAACCACAATAATTTGATAAAGGTGTGTCCCATACTTGAAGCTTTTGGTGTCCTGTAGTTTATTTAAGACCCCAAACATTGGCATTCCCTCTGGCACAGTGGTGTTGTAGGAGACCATCTTCTTAGCAAATTTATTAGTGACATCCACCTTAACTAACACCGGGCCCAGAAGAAAGAAAGTAACAAACATAGAAAGGTTGCTACAGATGTTATTTAAATGACAGCATTTAAGTAAAAGACCAAAGCAAGCAAGACAGTTTTGAGAATACCAGCACAAACTGTGGCTTAATAACAAATATTTTGGCAAGTTGTAATGAATCATGGGTTTCAGTCTCCTACATACTTTACAAATGTTATTTAGGAAGTTAGACCTAAAAGGATTTGAATTCAGTAATTGGTATATTTGTTTTAAGCAGAGTCCATGGATTTATAAAAGAACTCACCCAAACAGTGTCCATGTTCTCCCAGCCCTGGGAAAGGCAACAAAGCTGCAAAGCACAGAAGAATAATCGCTTTCAGAGCCATTCTGCTCAGTGTATCTGAATGTCTCTCTCAAACGCACACCCTATTTATATATTCTTGTATGCACATTTTCTTAATTGTTTCAAGGAAATGCATACATTAAAAAGAACTGGTCAGCCAAGAAATACAAGGAAACATGACAAACAAATCTGTCTTCCCAAGGCTCACTCCCTGAGCCTTGTGCAATACACTGACAAGACAAGCGTTGAGTCAGGTCTGACTAGCATCTCAGTTTCATCAGAGATTATGTAATAATTAAAGTTGCATTGCTTCTGTCATAAACTAAATTTGAAGCACTATACTATTCTATCATTGACTCTAAAAAGTAATTTAGTCCTGTTACCACAAATTTAAAAAATGCATGGTTGCAAGTTAAAAATTCTAATATAATGTTTTAATTAAACCTCATAAGTTGCAAACATTTAGTTGAGTCCTGTTGACAGTAACGTTGATCATTAAATCAACTTAATATTGTGTGTAATTTAACATTTCTGCATTCATTTAATTTTTTCTTTTAATTAAGTTGCAGTAACTTAATAAAATGTATAATCAAAGCATTAATCAGTATTTATATTATTGATATATGATATTACTTAATCAATAGAACCACTGATTGTTTTGTTTCTTCATATGTGTTTTCTAACGTTTGTATTTGGTGTCTGAGGAGTGACTGAGTGTCTGGCCTAGGGATGTGTGATGTGTCGCTAAACACTTGATAGCAGAAAATGTTGTCGTGTGTTTGGATTTTGGAGGTATCACACACCCCTAACATGCCAGGAGTGCAGTAACAGTGCTTATTCACATAGCCCGGCTTCCAGAGATGAAATATGGATTTGTCTTTCAGTATTGAAGGTGTTCAATGGGCATCTTAGGGAGAGTGACAGGGTGTGGTTCTGGACAAGCTAATCCAAGGGTGAAAACATCAACAACGTGAATCTGATTAACTGACAATGTGTGGAAATTTACTATGAAGTCTATTTTTCTCAGAATCATTCAATCACGTGGCTAGACCTTGAAAAGAGTATAACTGATGAGAAATTGTATGTATGAAAAACTGGTAGAGAGTGCAGCCTACAAGCTGATGAAACCGCAAACTATTCTTCAGTAAATTCTTCTTTAATTAATTTCACTCCTAACTCTTGGTCTTCATTCTTCACAACTGGAGTCCGTTCTTTGTATGTCGCTAACTCAGTTAGCTGGATTTGGTTGTTGATGATTTGTCATGATCTTGGGTCCTGAACCTTAAACCTGCCAGCAAGCAGGCTTATTTCATGTAAACAGGATTAGATTGCACCTTTTTAAGCACCGTTGATACATAAAATGTGTCCCAACTGCTACTTTATTACAAGAGTTCCTTACTGAACCAGGGGCAATAATAATTTTAAATAATAGTATTATTTAAAATTATTATTGCCCCTGGTTCAGCAAGGAACTATTGTAATAAAGTTTAATAATAATAATATAAAAATGTATTTGAAAATAATTTTATGTTGTGTATAATACTATAGACACAGCCACTTGATTGAGAGATTTATTTTTGATAAAATAATTACTTTATAATTTTGTTGCAGTCTTACACACATGCTGTACAGTTACTCTGAGCCGCGCATTAATTTCAGTGGTGACAGATATTATGGGTGTTTCTTGACACAGCGCAGGAGATGCAGATAACTTGATCTTGACCCTCAAGAAACTTTAACTAATGCTGCCACATAACAAATTTGCTCTAAAATGAATTAAAAAAATTAATGAATTGCTAATTACAACATTGAAATAAAAATATTTTATTTCAGACTGGCACAAAGGTTCATCTTCCAACAGGACAACGGCCCTAAGCACACAGCCAAGATAACAAAAGAGTGACTAAGGGACAACTCTGTGAATGTCCTTGAGTGGCCCAACCAGAGCCCAGATTTGAACCCGATTGAAAATCTCTGAAAATTCTCTTTGAAATGGCTGTGCACTGACGCTCCCCATCCAACCTGATGGAGCTTGAGAGGTCCTGCTAAGAAGAATGGGAGAAAATGCCCACAAATAGCTGTGCCAAGCTTGTAGCATCATACTCAAAAAGACTCGAGGCTGTAATTGGTGCCAAAGGTGCTTCAACAAAGTATTGAGCAAAGGCTGTGAATATTCATATACATGTGATTTTTTTCCCATTTTGTATTTTTTTAATAAATTTGCAAAGATTTCAAACAAACTTCTTTCACGTTGTCATTATGGGGTATTTTTGTAGAAATAAAACAATGGTAAAAGAAAACAATGGTATAATTGTACCCTAAGGACCAATTGTGTACCTTGTGTACCGTGTACCATCTTGAGGAAGTCTCAAGATGGCGCCGAGGATGGCTGCTGCGTTGCGAGCTCCGATGAATCATTGTAGTTTTTTGTTTGTTCTGTTTACAGTTTTTGTGTTTTTTGTCTTGGATGTTGTCTGCCTTACTACGTACGACAGACAGACACTTTTGGACATTGGTTCGGCAATCGCACACCGAAAACCGGACTTTAAATTCTTCAACGACGACATGCTGTTTACAAACACGGCAGCGGAACCTTTTGTGTGCGCAGTCCGACCGCGGAAACGCGGCCGGAGAAGGGGGAAGAGAGCCGGCGTGCTCATCAGAGTAAGACGCCGCGCAAACCGACCCCCGCTTCCCAGTATTTTACTGGCTAATGTTCAGTCTCTGGACAATAAACTCTGCGAGCTGAGAGCACGGATCTCTTTCCAACGAGAGACGAGGGACTGCTGCATTATCTGCCTTACAGAAACTTGGATGTCTGCTGAGATTCCAGATTCGGCCATCGAAACCACGGGGTTCTCCGTGCATCGAATGGACAGAGAAAAAGATCTCTCAGGGAAAAGCAAAGGCGGGGGTTTGTGTTTTATGATCAACAGATCCTGGTGTGATCAGAGGAACGTACATTCTATCAAGTCTTTCTGTTCTCCTGATCTGGAACTTCTCATGGTTCTGTGCCGACCATTCTGGCTACCGAGGGAATTCACAGCGGTCATCATCACAGCTGTGTATATTCCCCCACAAGCCGACACAGACCGGGCACTAAAGGAACTGTATAGGACAGTGAGTGAGCAGGAAACCGCGCATCCTGAGGCTGCGTTTATTGTGACTGGGGACTTTAACAAAGCCAACTTCAAACGCATTGCACCTAAATACCACCAACATGTTAGCTTCAACACGTGAGGGAAACCTGTCTTAGATCACTGTTACTCTCCTTTCAAGGATGGTTACAAGTCCCTCCCGCGCCCACCATTTGGCAAATCAGATCACGCTTCCATTCTTCTTCTGCCTGCTTATAGGCAGAGACTGAAACAGGAAGCACCCGCCCTCAGAACCATCCAGTGCTGGTCGGACCAATCAGACTCTATGCTACAGGACTGTTTTGATCACACGGACTGGGAGATGTTCCGGTCGGCCTCTGATGACGACATCGAGGTCTACACTGATTGCGTAACGTGTTTCATCAGGAAGTGCGTAGAAGACGTTGTTCCGACCAAAACAATTCGGCTGTACCCAAACCAGAAGCCGTGGCTAAATGGGGATGTTCGCGCGGCACTCAATGCGCGGACCTCCACTTTTAACTCTGGTAATGCGGAGGAGCATAAACAAGCAAGTTATGCCCTCCGGAAAACCATCAGAGCAGCAAAACGCCAGTACAGGGACAAGATTGAAGGACAGTTCAACACCACCGACTCCAGAAGCATGTGGCGGGGAATTAACACCATCACGGACTATAAAGGGAACACAAACTCCACCGTGAACACCGCTGCCTCTCTCCCGGACGAGCTCAACACCTTTTATGCTCGATTTGAGGGAACTAAATCCGCCCTCGCGGAGAGAGAGCTCGTGGCTGAAGACGCAGAGGTTAGTTCACTCTCCGTATCTTTAGCGGATGTAACCCGATCCTTCCGGCGGGTGAACATCCGTAAAGCCGCGGGTCCAGACGGCATTCCGGGCCGCGTCATCAGAGCGTGCGCGCACCAACTGGCTGGAGTTTTCACTGACATTTTTAACTTGTCCCTCTCCCTGTCCGTGGTCCCCACATGCTTCAAAACGTCCACCATTGTTCCTGTACCGAAGCAATCAAAAACACTCTGCTTAAACGACTGGCGTCCTGTTGCTCTGACCCCCATCATCAGCAAATGCTTTGAAAGACTAATCAGAAACCAGATCTGCTCTGTTCTCCCTCCCTCACTGGACCCACTGCAGTTTGCATACCACATAAACCGCTCCACTGATGATGCCATTTCATCTACAATTGCACACTGCTCTCTCCCACCTGGAAAAGAGGAACACGTATGTGAGAATGCTGTTTGTAGACTACAGCTCAGCATTCAACACCATTGTGCCCTCCATACTTGACGGGAAACTCCGGGCTCTAGGCTTAAACAGCTTGTTATGCAGCTGGATCCTGGACTTCCTGTCAAACAGACGCCAGGTGGTCAGAATGGGCAGCAACATCTCCTCATCACTGACTCTCAACACTGGAGCCCCTCAGGGCTGTGTTCTCAGCCCACTCCTGTACTCCTTGTACACACATGACTGTGTGGCAACCCACAGCTCCAACACCATCATCAAGTTTGCTGACGATACGACGGTGGTAGGTCTCATCACTGACAATGATGAAACGGCCTACAGAGAGGAGGTGTACACTCTGACACGATGGTGTCAGGAGCACAACCTCTCCCTCAACGTCAGCAAGACCAAGGAGCTGGTGGTCGACTTCAGGAGGAATGAGAGAGAACACCGCCCCATCACCATCGATGGAGCACCGGTGGAGAGAGTCAGCAGCTTCAAGTTCCTCGGTGTCCACATCACAGAGGAACTCTCATGGTCCGTCCACTCTGAGGCCGTTGTGAAGAAGGCTCATCAGCGCCTTTTCTTCCTGCGGCGACTGAGGAGGTTTGGAATGAGACGCCACATCCTCACACGCTTCTACAGCAGCACCATAGAGAGCCTGCTGACTGGCTGCATCACCACCTGGTACGGCAACAGTACCGTCCGCAGCCGCAAAGCCCTGCAAAGGGTAGTGCGCACGGCCAGCTGCATCGTCGGAGGTGAGCTTCCCTCCCTCCAGGACATTTACGCCAGGCGGTGTGTGAAGAGAGCTCAGAGGATCATCAGAGACTCTAGCCACCCGAGCCATGGGCTGCTGTCACTGCTGCCATCAGGCAGACGGTACCGCAGCATTAGAACACACACCAGCCGACTCCAGAACAGCTTCTTCCCACAAGCAATTAGACTACTTAACTCTTGATCCATCAGGATCATAACACACACTGGACAGAATATCACTCAGCACAAAACACTGTAGATACACACACATTATATACACATTTATTTATCATATAGCATCTATTGTACATCGGATTTCTATTTGTGAACATGTATACTGTACATTGTATATTATTACTATAGCTTAATGTATACTGTTATTGTTTATGTATGTTTAGTGTATATTGTTTAAAGTATATGTATATTGTAAGTATGTGTATATTGTTTAAAGCTGTGAGAACTACACTCACATTGTGTAAATTATTTATTGTTTATTGTAGTGTATACTGTGCTGTGAGTAATTGTGTGCACATCAGTTGTGTAATCTGTTGTTGCTTAAATGTTGTACATGTCATGTCATGTCATGTCATGACTACTATGTTTGCTCGGAACTGCACCTAAGAATTTCACCTACTGTTGCACTTGTACATATGGTAGAGGGACAATAAAGTGATTTGATTTGATTTGATTTGATTTGATTGTGTACCAAGGAACAAAATTGTACCTCCACTGTACCTTTTTTTCTGAGAGTGAACATTTCAGGAATCTAAATGAATCCATGCATGGCCAAAGTCTTTACAGAACACTCTGTTCTAAGGTGTCGTATCAGACACACTGGACAGACTGGTAGAATGGCTCTGACAACAATTATACCTTTGTGCTTTGCAGCTTTTCTAAGGACTGGGGCTTTTTTGCTTGTTTTATTTACACATGAGACCTTGAGGAAGCGGACTGTAGTTACATTTTATGTTATGTTTATTGTATTGTGTAAGTATGTTTATTGGTTCACTGACTCATGGTACCCAAGGTCATGGAAAACCTGGGCATTTCAGGGAATATAAAAACCTTCTAAATATAAAATAATCTAGTGAAATATCGAATGTTTTTCCAATTATGCTCAGCTCTAAAATATTTGCAATATTTTAAGTCGATTGTCTTATTGCTCTTGCTCAAGACACATTAGAGAAAGTACTTTAAAATCCTTTATTTTAATCAAATAATATTTAATCAAATTCAAACATTGCAAATTGCAAAAAAACTTTTTTTTGGCTCAAGAACAGTTTGCACCAATTTTTTGAGTTATGACAACTTTGAGTGAAATTATATTCAACCAACAAGCTATATTGAGCTAGAGGAAATTAATAATTTGTAGCATAAACACAATTTTTAAGTTGATTACTCTAAAAAGTTAAGCCACTTCAACTACTTGAGTTGTAGCCCTGGAACCAATTAATCGTATCCATATCAGTTCAAATCCACAGCTTTCATAGCACATGTAACTTTGCATGAACAAGATATTATTCGTCACTGGCATTAGTGCAGTCAATTGCTTATAGAGTAACAGAACTTCTCAAACTGAATATAAAGACATTTTGTGGGTCTCTGCAATATCTATAGTGAATTGGCTTTATGCACAGCTGCACTACTTCCTGAACTTCAGCCAGCTCCATTGTTTCCTGTCTGTCATTATTGGACAAACTGATTAATCCAGGTGTGCCTGACCTCTGTAGTCGCAACAACAATAATCAGACACACCTGGATTAATCAGTTTGTCCAATAATGGCAGACAGGAAACAAAGGAGCTGGCTGAAGTTCAGGAAGTAGTGCAACTGTGCATAAAGCCAATTGGAGACCTAAATGTAAATTACTGACTGTTTTCCCTGAAATCTTGTTACCCTCTGAGCATAAGCCAGGTGAAGAGGTAATGATGACTGTACTAGTAATGTACACTATTTATTTGAATTAAATTAGTTAGGAATGATTGTTAAAAGATCAGGGAGGCTTTTCAGTTCATTCAGTTTGTAAGAATGTAAAGAACAAGGCCAGATTGTCTGGGTGAGGAACAAAGACTGTCTGAAAAAATAAAAGAGATTAACATCTGAATCCACTCATACAATTATCACTCTCATCTGAGACAACGTCCCACTGAGTGAATCAACTGAGAATGGCTCTAATTTGCATGTTCCTGAAACTTCCCCCAAACTCCTGATCACCTCTCCTGGGAGATCTCTGAAATATATCCAAAATCTATTGGATTTAATGTCAATTCTCACTATACAGTATCATTAGGGCCCACCAAGCCCTGAAAATAATCTTTGTTCCCCTAAAGATTATTCTTTTTTTTCTTTTTCTTTTTTCGATTTCTCGGGCACTTTTGGGGCACTTAACATGTTAAAAAACTCTTGAAATACACGTCGGAATGCACTGCCATCAGGGCCGGGCTGAAGTGGGTACCCGGCGTGGCAGAGGGGCTCGACAGCGCCCCCTTAAGTGGGGTCTGAAAACTTGGTCCATATATCAAACACACTTGCACGTACATGTATGAAACTCGGTACACATATAGACCTCATCGGGCCGAACAACTTTCGTGCTCTAAGTTATGCGTCAGCCCAACAGGAAGTGAGCTATTATGGGTTGTTTGGAAAACATCTCGGTTACGTATGTAACCCTTGTTCCCTGAAGGAGGGAACGGAGACGTACGTCGGAACTGACCGACGAATTGGGATCTATTTTCAGAGACCAATCCACTTCGAGTTTATAGAAACGAGCCAATAAACATTGGCATGCGGTTCACGCACCGCCCCACAGCGCGGGTATAAAACACAGAAGTGAACGACGCATACCGCTTTTACAACTGAGGAGCGAGGTGAGACTCGGGCCTGCAGCTAAAGCACAGCACCTGACGACGGGACGTACGTCTCCGTTCCCTCCTTACATACGTAACCGAGACGTTCCCTTCAGTCAGTCACGTTCGACGTATGTCGGAACTGATCGACGAATTGGGATCCCTACAAAAGCGCCAGGGTGCTGGCCCTTCCAGCTTAAGCTCACTGGGTGCTCCTAGTTGGAGCAGCAGTCAGGGCTTAAGGCAGGGAGGTCCGACACTGCTGTTTCTGCAAGACCCACACAGCGTAACTATTGGATAACGCTGGGAAAGCGTGCCCGTCTCTGGAGATGGTACGCTGCGGAGCCACGTCCTCCGAAGGAGGAGAGGAGGAGAATACTCATACGGACTAACCTATCTGGGTATTAACAACATATGGCAGTCTCTGGGGTGGTTCCAACCTGATCCCGGGGGAAAGAACACCGCCAGAGACGACAGAGGGGCTCTATCAAGGGAAAGACATGGGGCTAGCCGAGTAAGGTACCGTGGAGAATACACATATGGGGTCGCTGTGAGGGAACCGCTACATATGGACCCAGCCTAACACACACATTCCACAAGCATACGGGTGCAGGCCTGGCGTCAGACGGCCGCAACGTCTGACACCGAAGGGGTGACGGAGGAGCTCAACAGGTTTCACCAATTCTGGGGAACACAACTGGAGAAGATAAACGGACGTTTAGCAAGCCGACACAGGAACGGGTACTTCGCATCTACCGGCCGTTGGAGGCGAGTAAATGGGAAGAAACCGGCTCCACACGGAGGCTATAGAATCTAGCAAACGTGTTAGGTGTCGCCCAGCAAGCAGCTCTACAGATGTCTGTCAGCGAGGCGCCTTGAGCCAGCGCCCAGTAGGAAGCCACACTTCTTGTGGAGTGTGCTCGCAACCCGAACGGGCAAGGCACGTCTTGCGATTGGTATGCTAAGACAATAGCATCCACTATCCAGTGGGCTAACCTCTGCTTGTAGACAGCCTTTCCCTTCTGCTGGCCTCCGTAACAGACGAAGAGCTGCTCTGAGAGCGCGGACGGGACACGATTCTAGGCACGATTCGTTGGCCGAAAGTCCCCCACCCTCTTGATTGACAATGCAGTCAGGAGTACCATCTTCATAGACATGATTTTTAACTCAACGGACTGCAAAGGCTCAAAAGGAGGGCCCTGAAGTGCTCTGAGCACCAGTGCTAAGTCCCAAGAGGGTAGCGAGGTAGAACGAGGAGGATTTAGTCTCTTTGCACCTCTGAGGAACCTGACGATTAAGTCGTGCTTCCCTAAGGATTTACCTTCAACCACATCGTGATACGCCGCTATTGCTGCGATGTACACTTTCAGGGTGGAGGGAGACAGCCTTCGCTCCAACCCATCTTGTAGGAAAGAAAGCACAACGACCTTTGGAAACTCCATGTCTGGTCCCTGGACGGGACGTGGAGGTTCTAGGTGGGCTGCCACAAGCCGAGATGGCCGCGGCTCCCCGCAGTCCGATAGTGCAAGCCCGCGGGTGAGCACTCAAAGGAAAACGCCCAGCGAACCAACACAGGAACTCTTCTGCAGCCACTCGCTGACTCGTGCCGTCATGCCAACACCAGGAAGAGCACCTCTCCAGACTTGTTGTATAACACTCTCGGCAGAAACAGTCTTGCGCAGGTAAGCAGCAAAACTATCGGCTCCGAAGTTGAAAGCGGTATGTGTCGTTCACTTCCGTGTTTTATACCCACGCTGCGGGGCGGTGCGTGAACCGCATGCCAATGTTTATTGGCTCGTTTCTATACACTCGAAGTGGATTGGTCTCTGAAAATAGATCCCAATTCGTCGGTCAGTTCCGACGTACGTCGACGTGACCGACTGAAAGGGAATGCATGCTCTGGAATTTAATATACTCCTCCGAGGCCATTGTTTCAATCAGTGCCATACTCGGTCAGCATTAAGACAAGATTTTGAGGATGCTAAATTGCGAGCGGATTTTTGATATCTCGAATGGTTTGGCCGTGGCGAAGCAACAAATTTATGTTGAGAAAAGGGAAACAGGAAGTGTGTTATAACTTGTGCAAACATTGACTGATTTGGATGAAACTTCAGCTGTGTGTTCGTTGTAAGAGGCCGATCACATGGATATGACTTTTGTGAGTCAAAGTTATAGCACCACCAACTGGCAGCAGGAAATGTGTCACTTTCAAAAATGCTTTGAATCACAATCTTATTTTCACCCGATTTACTTCAAACTTCATCAGTATAATGTGAAAACATGACAGATATAGACATACGAATGGATTCCTGATATTTTAAATACTGTAGCCATGGCAACGTGTCAAAGTTTAATAATCTTTTGGCTGTTTTTGAGGCTCTTAGCATGCTTGAAATTGCTTGAAACTCAACACACATCAGAGATGTCAGTCAGTGGAAATGGGCCTCAGAAATGGGTGTGTTGGAGGAGCTCTATAGCACCACCTTTTGTCAAACCTTTTGTCACCTTTTGTCTACAGTCACCAAACTCGGTACATATATTGTTCTCTTCGAGCCGTACAACTTTTAAATTTACAGTCATTAGTTCCGACCAACAGGAAGTCAGATATTTTGGTTTGAACGTGAATTTTTGGATAAATCAGGATCTGAGTTTTTACGTTCTCCTCATAGGCGATTTATTCAATCTCCACCAAACTCGGTCTATATAAAACAAAGATACGGAAGATGCTAAAATGCAATGGATATTGGATACCTCAAATGGTGTTACCATGGTGAGGGATTAAATAAGGACAAAAAAGGGGAACAGAAATTGTCTCATATCTTGTAAAATTATATTTTGATTTAAATTAAATTAAGATTGTATGTTCGGTAATTGAACTTGGATTAATTAAAAAGGCTATACTATTTTTCAGATCAATATAGCCTATTTATTTATTTAAAATATTTATTTGAATAATCTATTCTGTCTGGGTGTGCTGCCCTCCCCTCAATGAACAGAAGATGGCAGCATTGTGTTAGTTTTCAAACAGGATAAAAAACATTCCATCTCTCTTTCTTTCTGCTACTCTCTCTTTGTGTGTGTGTGTGTGTGTGTGTGTGTGTGTGTGTGTGTGTGTGTGTGTGTGTGTGTGTGTGTGTGTGTGTGTGTGTGTGTGTGTGTGTGTGTGTGTGTGTGTGTGTGTGTGTGTGTGTGTGTGTGTGTGTGTGTGTGTGTGTGTGTGTGTGTGCTTGTTTATGTGATTTATCAGGGACACAAATTTGTATAATGACTTGGGTATTACACTGGTATTACAACATAAACGTGGTTTATGAGGAGATTTCATGTGTCCACATAATAAAAATAGCTTTAGAAACATGCTAAACAATGTTTTTTCAGATCAATATATTTATTTCTTTAAAATATTTATTTTGAATCTCCCCTCTCGCTCAGTCTGCACTCCCCTCATTCACCAAAAGCCGGAAGCATTGAGTTTTAAATAGAGCTACAACCTGCCTCTCTCTCTCTCTCTCTCTCTCTCTCTCTCTCTCTCTCTCTCTCTCTCTCTCTCTCTGTGGAGGGGGGTGGGGGGTTATCAGCTAAAGCATGCCTCTCTGCCTGTGTGTGTGTGTGTGTGTGTGTGTGTGTGTGTGTGTGTGTGTGTGTGTGTGTGTGTGTGTGCGTGCGTGCGTGCGTGTGTGTGTGTGCTTGTTTATGGGATTTATGAGGACACAAATATGTATAATGATATGGGTATTACACTGATATTACATGGTTTATGAGGACATTTCATGTGTCCAAAAAAACAGACTAAACAATGTTTTATTAAAAATGTAAATGCAGAATCTGTTTTGAAGATAAAACTATTATTCCTAAAATAATGTTTCAGACAATGAAATAACAACACTCTCCCACCGTTTAGATTAAAAAATAAATAAATGTTTTGTTCAATCAGAATCTCACTCTGTCTGTCCTTCCCCTCCCCCTCACTCTCACTCTGTGTGTGTGTGTGTGTGTGTGTGTGTGTGTGCGTGCGTGCGTGCGTGTGTGTGTGTGTGTGTGTGTGTGTGTGTGTAACTTTCTATTTTGATGATGATAATTTAACCCTTTCATAGGCTTTCACAAATAACTATCACTTGAAATAAAAACGTCATCTGCTGTGTTTGCCAAGATCACGTATGATGCATATGTCTTTAAATTTATTATTTACTGATATAATTTAAATGTATTAAAAGTAAATTTCACATAGTTTTCTAAAAGTGTCTGTTTATAATAAACTTCCATAAAATGTAGACACACATTTTACTCTTACCTGACACAGATATTAAAATCCTCTTTGCAGTTTCTGTGATTTGGCTCCATTTATACATTTTTTTATTAAATTTTTTTTATTGGACCACCCATATTGAAATGAAAGCATGCTTTATGGTGCATAAGATTGGTGCACAAACGGTAGCTAAGGTAGCTCAAAAAACACATGAAGAGAAGTGTTAGAATAATACAACATCAGCATTCAAATGGTATTCTGAACTCATTACGATTTGACCTTTGACATCATCTGACCTTGATCTCATATCAATTAATGTGGCTGTTGTGGTTAGTGGTCATAGCAGCACCAACTGCTGCAGTTAATGTGGTGAATTCAGATGACTTTGATATAGTCCTTTTATGTTTTCCCATTGTAAATGCCTATTGCCTGCCGTGCACAGTTAAGCTGATGCCACCGGCTTGGGCCAGTCATCGCTGCTCGCAGCTTTAATATGTGTTTGGTATAGTTTGAAACTCAGTGCGAATGGTACAAAAATCTCATAATCACAGAAGTATACAAAAAGTTAATAAGAGTTTTTAGAGCTTAGAGGTATTTTACTTATGATGGTGGGTGTGGCTTTTGGAGCCATTTGGTTTTATTGTATGATTAACTATTAAATATAAATGATCAAACAACCAATTGGCATTCTATCCTAAATTCGACAATATGATAAATGGAGTCAGATTAAAGATATATTAGTTTTAAATCCATTCTACCCAGCTGGAGACACGAACGTGCAACGGCCTTCGAGTCGCTATCATTACCGTTCATTGGAGCGATTTCAGCGGCCTTACAAGTGTATGTTTATTAGAGTATACAATGAAATTATTTGAGGATGCCTCTGTGATTTTATCCACTCACTTAAACTTTACATTGATGACATGACTGGAAAAAAGATGTGGTATTAATTCAGCAGTAACATTTAAGCCACTAAATACAATTTATGATTAAACAAATCTATTTTTTGGCCCAAGTGGTGAACCTCAGGATCATATTCTCATCTCTCTGGAGTTGGTAGCAGCCAATACCTGCAAAAGATTGAGGCATTCCGGAGTATAAATGATAATTTAAAAAGGACATATTTGTAGATTTGAATACTATTTTAATTATTTTGTGTTGTAAATTCAATTAAAAATTCCTGCTCCGCAGCAGTAAAAAAAAATATCCCTTACCAACATCCAGTCGGGTTATAACTCCTGCTTTCTCAGACAAAAGCTCCCAGTATGTCTGGTCCTTATCAGATCCAGCCAACCCGTTCACACTCTCCAGATATATGCCAAAGGTTTTGTGAATAGTGTATGAGAATCTATGGTTAAAACAGAAATGAAGGAAGCAGAATTAGCAAACAAATAAAACATTCCATTCAATGTCTGCTTTCTAAATATGTTGTTTTTCCTAGGCCTTGCTGAGTTGACTGAAAAGACAAGCGTTGATTCAGGTCTGACTGTAAATGCACCGTGGTCTTATTGGAAATAGATTTGCAATACATCAATGGCAAAAATTGGAAATTCAGAATTGCATTGATCCTTTATTCCTATTTTCCCTAGAGGTCACAGTGGTAAAAGACGGCCCGTTTTCTCAACCTTATTCATTCATTACAAATGATTTTGATGATTTCAAATGATGTGGGTCATCACAACCAGTAGTCAAGTTAATTAAATCAGTAAGTTAATCAGTTATACTAGCAGAATTTCTGATGTAAAGTGTACTAATCCTCATTAAATTCAGTAAATTCATTAAATTCAGAAATATACTTGAAGTCTTTGCTGGTGTCCTGCAGTTGATTTAAGGCCCCAAACATCAGCCCTTCCTCTATCACAGTGGTGGAGTAGGAAAGTTGCTCATTAGTGAAATCATTAATGACAGTCACCTTAACGGGTACCTGTTCCAGCCTGCCTGTTTGAGAGAGAGAGAGAGAGAGAGAGAGAGAGAGAGAGAGAGAGAGAGAGAGAGAGAGAGAGAGAGAGAGAGAGAGAGAGAGAGAGAGAGAGAGAGAGAGAGAGAGAGAGAGAATTATATAGCTTGAATACATCAAAAACATGCAGTGATAATTTGAGTGCTTATAGTATAGCCTTGATAACAAATACACAGTGTTGGTTAATTACTAATCAATTACTGTAAATGAATTGCTTTTACCTTGAAAGAGTAAAAGTAAGGGATTATATTCTTAATTGTTCTGTAATTTAATTTAATTTAATTTACAGTTACTTCTGATGTAATTGCATTAAATACTGTATAGAGAACAAATCTATAAATAGCAGAGTTCAAATCAGAATACTGTCTAATGTTAAAATGTATGTTTTTAATGTAACATTAAATAGTGGCTCCTGACCGTAAATTGAGGTAGGGCAGATTCAGTTTGTGATAAAGTTTTATATTCTATTATATATTCTCTCTCTCTCTCTCTCTCTCTCTCTCTCTCTATATATATATATATATATATATATATATATATATATATATATATATATATATATATATAGAGAGAGAGAGAGAGAGAGAGAGAGAGAGAGAGAGAGAGAGAGAGAGAGAGAGAGAGAGAGAGAACAGACGCGCAAACAATTGACCTGATTCAGACTTAGCTGACATGGATTGATATCATTTGGAGCAAGGAGCCGTCAGAAATCTGCCCCAGATGGCTCTCAATAAGAGCGAAGTGCAGTTCCATTTTTCACCCAGATTTGGGAAAATTGTGGGGTGCTGTGAGCCACAGTATCATAATAAATGATTCCCAAACATTTTAGAGTGTTCAGTATACCACCTGAGGCATTTAACATACTTCTGCTTACCCAATCTCTTCCACTTAGACTGCTGTCACACCTTTTCTATTAAGGAACAATATTTGCCCCATTAAATTGATAAATTGATTTTCCAGTTTTGTAAATAACTTTATAAAATAAATAATGTTATAAATAAAAAATATTCAATAGAGAAATATGTAATGATGGTGAAAAATGAAGTGATACTTCTGAAACGCAATTTGGTGGTGGTAAGTCACAGCTTTCATGGTAGTAACTATTAATAGTAATTCAATTAAAGTAATACTGTTTGCATGTGCTTTATAACAGGACCTCAACAGGGTGCGGGATTGTTTTGTCCCTAAACGTTCTGCTGTCACAACGCAGTGATTACCACACACCTGAACTATAAATATAAAAAACTTAAACAATTACACTTGCTACAAATACATGTGCAGAATACACATACTTAAACACATGCTTAAAATAAGCCTAAAATGCAAAATAACATGACCAATTAAAGATAGCAAGAGTTATTTTCAAGCACAAATGTAACAAAACTTGTGAAACTTGTGAAAATTAAAGTATAAAATACAATTATATTTGTTAAATAGTTTTATTCATCATATCATAATGTATGTTGTTTTTGTTACGTTATATTTTTTTCGAACGGCTTGTGATTTACAGTGGTTACTATTAACTGTTTTCATTGTTTGATTGTTTTTTTGTTTTGTTTTTGAGGGTGCGGTGAATTGTATTAAAACCAGACCAAAAATCGTAATAATCAAACTAAATCATAATAATTATTAATGTTAATAATAATATAGGGAGCCCACAACAACAACGACAACAAAAATATATTGTCCCCATTTTTAATTAATAGGTAATAACAAAGTTGATTTTTTTTGACCACTCAAATAGGAAATGTCCCCGGTTTCCATTTCAGAAATCTGGTCAATTAATTTATGGGGATTAAAAAAAAGGAGTGGGTGGATTTTTACCATTTCAGGGTGGTTGTGTACACACACTGCCAACACACATTTATGTTCAAACATCATCTAAAAGTGAATTTTGCATAATAGGTGCCCTTTAAATCAACCTCTATGTACACTACATGGTCGAGAACGGCAGTAGCCTAATGTAGTGTGATTTGCTATAGGCTGAGGCTGAGCACATTCACTATTTATTATTGAGTCAGTTTATAGAGGTCAATGATTTAGATGAATATTTTGTCTCAAATGCCCTTACAGATTAGGGTAAAATTCTCCCTTTAAATATTTTGGTCAGTTCAATAATAATTCATGCAGTTTTATATTTATTTGAAATTGAAATTAAAAGAGCAGTTTCATTTCTATTCTTGTATTGTTCAACTGTCGAGGTTGAATGGGATTTAGAAAGCAATTAGTCATAATTAATGCAATACTTTGTAAAGAGAGTAGTACAGTATACTGCTGAACATGTACTTTTTTAGAATAACTTACCCAACACTGCAAAAACAGTGGTAATCAGTGAATAATCATACGGTCTAATGTTTCTGATCTTTACTCTGTTTTTTTTTTTCTTTTCACAATAGTGTCTCCTTAACATTCATCACAGAAATCACAGCTTTAGGAGATATCTCACCTGAGTCTGCAGGCAGTCCCAGCCCTGGGAAAGGCAGCAAAGCTGCAAAGCACAGAAGAATAATCGCAGTCAGAGCCATTCTACTCAGTGTCTGAACATCTCTCTCAACTGCACACTATTTATATACTGCGTTTTCTTTTGCATGCCAATTTCTGGATCATAAATTATTGGTTTTATGGGGAAGTCTTATCTCTTACCTTACAAAGGAGTAGTCTGCAAAGGTTTTTGCCATGGATGAATTATTTCTTTTCTTTGATGCTTGGTTCTGAGAATCATTGAGTACGAACTGATAACATTGAAAGAAGTTATTTGGCATGGCTTTCTTGTATGTTGTGAAATATGACATGTCAAATATATTGTAGAGGGTGAGGATTGTGTTGTTACGCTATCATTTACCACTGACCTCTCTTACCTACTAAATGTTTGTGTACATTTCATTAATGAACAATGAACATTAATTATTAACCACCACAAAATAACCCAACCGTTGTTGCTTTATCACCAGAGATGATGGGTAAATTCACATCTGACCCTCACCATCAGCACTGGTGCTCCTCAGGGTTATATGCTCTCCCCACCACTCTTCTCCCTCTACACAAATGACTGCACCTCTAAAGAACCCTCTGTCAAACTCCTGAAGTTTGCAGACGACACCACAGTCATCGGCCTCATCCAGGATGGTGATGAGTACAGAGAAGAGGTTGAGCGAGCTGGACATCTTTTGCAGCACAACATCCTAGAACTGAACACACTCAAAACAGTAGCGATGATAGTGGACTTCAGGAGAACCCTCCCCCCCAACACTCCCCCCACTCACCATCATGGACAGCAAGTGGCAGCAGTGGAGTCATTTGGGTTAATTCAGGACTCCATTGTGAAAAAGGCCCACCAGAGGTTTTACTTCCTTAATCAAATGAAAAAGTTCAACCTGCCTCAGGCACAGATGACACCGTTTTACTCAGCTGTTATTGAGTTGGTTCTGTGCATTTCTATAACTGTCTGGTTTTGGTTAGCTACACTCTAAAAAAAAAGGCTCGTAATCATAGGGGAACCTTTTTTAGTGCTATATAGCACCAATTTTGGTGCTTCAGTGGTTCTTCAGCGGTTCTTCAGAGGTGCTATATAGCACCTTAGTCAAAGAACCGGTGAAGAACCTCTGAAGAACCGCTGAAGAACCTCTGAAGAACCGCTGAAGAACCACTGAAGCACCAAAATTGGTGCTATATAGCACTAAAAAAGGTTCCCCTATGATTACGAGCCAAGAACCATTTTTGGTGCAATATAGAACAATATTCAAAGTGCAATATTTTTTTTTTTAGAGTGTAGCAAAACAGACATAAGAAGACTGCAACAGATTGTTAGAACAGCTGAAAGGATAATAGGTGTGCGCCTGCCCTAACTTCAGGACTTCTGGACATCTCCAGTGTGAAGAAATGAGCAGGTAACATCATCACAGACCCCTCTTACCCTGGCCACAACCTGTTTGCACTGCTCCCCTAAGGCGGACGTTACAGATCTCTGCGCACTAGAACATATAGGCACACAAATTGTTTTCCCCCATGCGATCTCCAGCAGCTAACACCGCAATTACCAAATTTTTTTATTTATTCTCAGAGAGAGGCAATAATTAGATATTGTGTAAATACATATAACCTACATACACTCTAAAAAACCATATAAAGGTTCTATATGGCACCAAAAATGGTCCTTGGCTCGAAATCATAGGGGAACCTTTTTTAGTGCTATATAGCACCAATTTTGGTTCTTCAGTGGTTCTTCAGAGGTGCTATATAGCACCTTAGTCAAAGAACCGGTGAAGAACCTCTGAAGAACCACTGAAGCACCAAAATTGGTGCTATATAGCACTAAAAAGGTTACGAGCCAAGAACCAATTTTGGTGCCATATAGAACCTTTTTTTTTTTAGAGTGTATTTTTATTTATACAGCTGTGCATACTGCACAAATCTGTACATAGGTCTTCTGTTCCAGATGCATTTCACATTATTATTATTGTTGTGGTTTGTATTATTTGTATTGCTTATTTATGTATTATGTGTATATGTATGTGTGTATGTACCAACAGCTCCTAAAAAACAACAATGTGCAGGTGACATACCTTGTGAGTGCGTCTGCCTATCCATCTATTTGTCTGTGCATATAATTTACCATATATAGTGACAATTTTATTTGATTTAACGGGACAATAAACCCTAAAATACTGTTTATTTACATTGTTATATGCATACTGTTTACTGTAAAATACTTTAAGAAATATTTTAGGAGTAAAAACTATGAATCACGTTATAATGTGTGTGGGTTATCTGTCTGTCTCTTTACATGCACAAAATGTTCCCTTTCAGCAAAAATAAAATTGAAAAGACTCTTCAAAGCAACCGGGTAAGCATTATATTTCCCTTTCCATCCCCGACATCAGGTTAGCCTGACGTAGTAACAGTGAATATGATATTAAGCGTATTAAAACACAAAACAGCAACCGTAGCTATGTGTACTCGCCATGGATGATGTAGGGCGTCGTTTGAACGCGAGTTACCCCGATTGTTTCACCGAGAATAACCCGAGCACTGCAGCATCAGCACCAGCACCAGCCGATGCGCAGGTGCCGCCTTTAAAGAGACCGCGCGCTCAATTCCCGTGCTGTTGGATATGCTGTAATTTCCCTTTGTTTAAGTTTTTCATCATCTCCAACCCCACCCGTTCCTTTGCATTCTTCCCCAAAGCAGTCTCATAAGCAAGTGGTTCTAAAAATAGGTTTGACATACGTTTTCCTCCTCCTGCCCCACTAAAAAAGAAAACAGCCCTGTTGCTGGTGATCACGAAAAGCTAATAGTCTAATGTTGGCTATTTGATAAGCACGAAAAATCTTATTTTATATATATTTAAATGGACATATGAAGATGCAGTTGCATTTTCTCTTGGATCATGAGTAAATCGAGATCCCCACGTCCCGTGACTGTATATGGCACTAGGCCAGCTGTCCTCACTTTCCTGCAGAGGTCTGTAATGTAAACCACTCCACAACAGCCCAATAAACAGTGGCATGTGAATCTGCCATCACGTTTTATTAAGAGCAATTGCGTTCGCAAAACAAAGAACTGTAGCACTGAGATAAATAAATAGCTTAGGCCTATATATTTTCTGCACAATATCAGTAATTTAACCGATGGAAGAATTATATAATTAATGCATATCAACGAGCATGGCCAATAACAGTGTGTGTATATATATATGTGTGTGTGTGTGTGTGTGTGTGTGTGTGTGTGTGTGTGTGTGTGTGTGTGTGTGTGTGTGTGTGTGTGTGTGTGTGTGTGTGTGTGTGTGTGTGTGTGTGTGTGTGTGTGTGTGTGTGTGTGTGTGTGTGTGTGTGTGTGTGTGTTGTAAAACTCTAAATATATCAGTAACGAGTATGAATCCTTTTATTTATGGACATTCCCAAAATTCCCTGCGCGAAACACTTAACATTTATTTATGAAATATGCTTAGGCATATTCTTATTTTTGGCTTATGTTTGTACAGACTTTAATGTTGTTTTAAATCCACATACAAGTAAAAAAATGTAGGCTACTGTCACCAAACTGTCTGTAAAATCATCATTGTATTTTTATGGCAAAAGTGCAACCATTCAGCTGCCAGATTTGACCATAAATTGACCCAAAACAATTTAAAGTGCGGAATTATTTTAAGCAAACGTAATCTAAGTAACCAAATATAGCCCATCACTGCAATTTGAATCGCCCTCCAGTATTGGCTAACACAGGCTTATTTCGGAGGAGAGCAGTTACGCCCAGTACCACAGACCGCCGGGCGTGCCAGGGCTCCCCTGTCCACTGCGCGCTATATCATACTGCGGAGCAGCATCCGGAGGACCGGGCAGCACGAGAACTACTTCTCTTTACACATCTCCATACGCATTCTGGATGACTGTAAATGCGCAATGATCGAGTCACTGTTTGCCCTTCCGTCATGTCCGAAATGAAACTCCTGGTTTAACACGGATTCTGCATCTGTTTAATTATTTATATATATAACTGTTATGTTTGTTTTGGATGGGAATTGTCTCGGTATATTTTCAAGGAACGATATGAATGTGACGTGCAGCGGATTTCTGAAGGAGAAGAGCATCCTCGCCGTCACCGGTGAGCGGGATCGGGCGTGTAACGGAGCATCTTTTTTCTCAGCTGGACTAGTGCGGGGCCGCTCCTGTTGCTGAAGCCTGGGTGTACTTATGATTCTCTTGAGCTTAGAGGAATGAATTGGGAATTTTTATAAAGAAACCCACTGCCAGAGAGACGTTTGATTAACTCAACGCGTCAATAAAGTAGGTATCATGTCAATCTGATTCTGTGTGCAACAACACTTTTAGAGGATCTCCTAAACACACTATAGCCTGTGCTTTGCATGTATATGATGTCATTGACGGTATGTGATGCATCGTGTTATCTAAACACTGACTCAGGTCACCCAACAACAACAAAAAAAGACAAAGAAAGGCTGAGGACACGTAGCCTATATGTGAAAGACATCTCAGCTTCAGGCTACATGTCTTTATTTCTGAATATTGTTCCCTCATAGTTGCTCATTGTGTGATCTGTCTTATATCAGTGTTGGGAGCTATCTCTGACAGATAACCTTTCTCTGCCTGACCAGAAAAGACCTATTAGAGTCAGGTTGTGGCCAATAGAGTCCCATAAGTGACATAATCATTAATATGCAGCATGCCTCATATGCCTATATACCACTTGGCCATCCTGGTCTATTCTCTGGTTCTGAAGGAGTTTAGGCACTTGGGCACCAGCTGGCTGATCCTGCTTAACACCAGTTTGGTCAGGCTGGGGGACCATTTTAAACCAGTAAAGACCAGAATTCCAGATTAGGCTGGAATATATTAAATTGAAAATATTTTAAATTAATTTTTTTCTTTTTTTTTTTGAAGATGAATCACTTCAATATGAAGAGGATCAAGTGCAGGTCTATCTGTGAGCACAAAGGATTGGGTTAATTACAGATTTTTGTTCCACTGTTGTTCATCCAGCCTCAGCAGTGATAGAATGATTTTATTTCATGAATACCTGTGTCAAGCAGTAGTACAGAGGATACAATCCATAGAGCTCTAGAGCAGTTTTAGATCGGTGGTATGTTTTGAAATGTAGTTTTGTTAAATTTTTCAGCCTCTTGCCTTGTACCTTTAGACATAATGGAAAATAAACTGAGCACTTCTTAATGGAAGCAAGATACCATATTGACAAGCACTTTAACAGTATAATTTGCTAGCTGGCAAGAGTGAAAACATTGGTTCTTTGGAGAGGCAGGGTTTTATCAAGCACAGGAACTGGTTTTAGAGGCTTCTGCAGCCTAAGTGCATTCTATATTGACGTGAAATACAATAACTCATATGGATTCTACATTCTCATTGCTGTCAGTTCTATTTGTACCTCTGTAGCTCAGTTTTACAATGTCAGTGTCATTGAATACGAGTGGTGATTTTTAATTGAATGCTGATATGACTATATTTAAAAGTCTGATATTCTTGCAGAAATGCACTTTTGTGTTCTGTGTAATGCAATTCCTATATGCCATGGACTAATGAAGTTATGATGTTTTATCTAATTGTCTATCTGTATTCAAAAATTATGTATACAGGTTTAACTTACATTGTGAGGACCAAATGTCCCAGTCCCTAGGACAAATAAACATACTAAATTATGCTTATTTGAAAATGTTAAATTGTAGTTTCTGTGTAGGGGGATAGACTATATGATTTGTTTAGTATAAAAATCATTATTGAATGTCTATGGAGAGCACCCACAAAGATAGCAAAACCTAACCTGTGTGTGTATGCATAGAATTTTCATATTCTACTTCATTCAGGAAGTTCATATGAATCAGCACTATACTGTTGTTAGGCTGTAATCGGATCCTTACTCCTCATAACAGTCCTGGAATTACAATCTCAGCCTTCCACATCCAGCAGGAAAACGTGAGAATCCTACTAAATCTGTCAGAGCTTTTTCCTTTTTATAAATAGAGGATAATTCTATAAAAAATTATATTATCTTATCTACATAATAAAATAGAACAGATTATGCTCAGGAAAGTTCTGCATTACTATTTAAAGGTACAGAAATGCTCATTTGAAATAGAGAGAGACCCATTGGTCAGTTGTATTCGTGTCCGCTTGTTCGTTGAAAGCTGCCCACGCAAAACTGGAAAAAGGTTTCAATCAAAGCTTCAGATGCTGGCATCAAATTCCATAGGCTTCAAGGGTAATTACTCAACCATCTGAAACTGTCTCCAAGTGTATAACCCTCACGTCTGAGCAGATGCTTCCTCTGTCACACGCTCAAAATATCTTATGACCATAGGATTATATAGTTAGCACCCTAATGCCATTCAACTGGCCTAACTGAATACACTTAAAACAGAGTACAATGTGGTTAGCATGTGCAATGTTTATTCAGAATGATGACCACCATGATTAATTTATGTTTCCTTTTCAAAAGACAGAATGAATTTGTTACCTTTCTTTTCCCTCTGTTCAACCTCACATATGTATCACAGACTCTAATGAGTGTGAAATCACACACAACTCATCAAAGACACATTTGTTAAAGTGGGATTTGGCAGGTGGGGGAACCCTCAATTTTGTGTAGGTGCAACAGGGAAAAATGACTCACCGTGGGACAACATTTTGAGCATCGTGGTATAGCAATACTTTTTGGGACAAGAGTGTCACTGGCACCAAGTATCACAATACTTCTTTACTTTATATTTTAATGGTTTTATTTTGGTCCTTCTACATCTACACTGATATGATGATGATACTAAAATAATAATGAACACAACCAAACTGTTTTTCACATTGTAAATTCAAACATAAAAAGGGGAAGTATAAAAATTCTTAACATTTAACACATAAAAATGGCTGAAGACACAACTACAATAGAAATAAATCACAGCCTAAATAGACCTATTGCAGTCTCAATGTCAAAATGCAGAATCAAAAGTTTTGCTGTAGGCCCTGAGGCAATAACAAACCCAAGGGCCCCATATTAGCTGATCTTGGTGCCACAACGTTTTCTACCACAGATGTTTGTTTTTTTACTAACTCGTCAAAGCACAGAGATACAATGAGTATATAATGTCTGAATATTCAATTTTAATATTAAGTAGGCCTATAAATATTCCAAGCTGCAACACATTAACATCATAAATGCATTAACTCCAGATATGAGGTCAAAGCAAACATGTTTCCAGAAACAGCAACAACTTTGACTATAAAACTGCATTAAGGAATTTTAAAACCGATGAGGTCCCAAATTTGAGCTATTTAGGGGGGTTTTGGGGGCATGGTCCCCCAAGAAAATTTTTATTTCTCTGATTTACATGTGCATTTTAAGGTGTTTGAAGGCTAAAATAAACAATAATAAATTGCTTTTATCTTGTCACACCTGTTCTCTCCTCATTTCATCACTCTCTCATTTCCATGACTCTTTCTTTTTCTCTCAGTCTCCTTCTCTTGTCCTGCCTCTTCCCATCCTGAGCTCTGACTAGTCTCTTCATTTTCGCCTCAGTGAAGAAAGTAAACATAGGGTCAACTGATATTCTTAGCCTAATTCACTGAAGGCTACGAACGCTAGGTAAATGCGTTTAATAAATTAATTCACACACGCATTCATTATTCTATGCCTTATCTGGTTTCAATTATTTTACAACATTTATTATATAGCTACACCTCGGAAAAATACAGGTGAGCTACCCCTAAACCTACCCAAAATGTAAATATAAAAAATAAAAATAAAAAATATTGATGTGGGCATCCGCAGTAAGCCCTGGTAGGACAATCTGACGGGTAGGATGAAATGTCAGGACACCGGCCCACTTTAACCCCTGAAGTGATTGCATTGAGGTAGATTTGATTGTAGAAAGTAGTTTTGTGATTATGTGTTATTACGCGTCTGTACAAATGTTCCATATTTACACATTATAACAATTTTCTCCTCATTGTGTTCTCCCATATTTCCCAGGCTCTTGGTATGGCTGCGAAGCCCTTAGAGCCGGGGTCAGTTTCCATTCCCATGGAGGAGACTAAGCGGGCGGGAGGAACCCCTCAAGATGCTGCCATGCTGACCCACCTGAAGAAGGTGGAGAACCATATCACAGAGGCACAGAGGTTTTCTCATCTGCCTCGGCGTTCAGCGGTGGACTTGGAGTTCACAGAGATTTCCTACACCATCCGTGAGGGCCCCTGTTGGAGGAGGCGAGGTATTGCTTGAATTTTTGCTTGAAACAGCATGTGCTGATTACAGTAGGATGAAGCTTAAACTTGGATGACTTGGATAACTCAAAATGAGTAATAATAGATTGATTTTCAGGTAATAGTATTAGTGGGTTACATATTATACCTGTGAGATTGTGTTCGATCAAGACGCTGACAGTTATTTTCCTTTTACTGCCCATGAGTACAAAAGTGATCCTGTGATTTACTGCGCTTATCACTCCCAACCCATGACAAACTTTCCAGATATGATAAGCTACACACATATGCGCAGATACTAGTAGCCAAGAAACAGGAACTGGAATTATGCAACAAATCAAACATAAAACTGTGCCGACATTAACAATTTGTGATGTTGTCCTGTGCTAAACATTTACTGTGTCAGAACTCAAGATACTGCTAATAAATTAAACTTATTACACGGCTTTCTGGAATACTCAAATCTGATTGGTTGATCGCTGCCATCAGATCTCCGTCATCCATGGCAACATCAGCTCATCCTAGTACTGAAACCTACCTTCACACCGCAGATTCAAACTCTTTTTGTTTCATACAAATACAACCTGTGCCATCTTGTGTCTCAGTAATCAACGGTAGTAAAAATGAAAAGGATTTTATCGTAATATTGTTGCACCTTTTTTTTAAGCGGAAGCTTTTATCTAATGTATTTATTTATTTATCTTTATTTATTTACATCAGTGTCATGATGACCCAGTCAGGGCTTATTTTGTGATATGGACAGAATAGCTATAATCCCCTATCATTTCAAACTCACGACACATAAACACACATATACATGGACGTATACTATTAGCCCCTCACACACACTCCACCCTGTGTCCTGGGCTGTAGAGTGCTGTTCTCAGCAGACTTTAGATATAGTAAATTATTTACTTCCTTAGACGGCACACTGCTCTGTCTGCTGCCTAGCCTAGCTAAACCTTCCCAGGATGAGCTCAGCCCACACACGTGAATACTCACACACACTTTATTGAAAAGGACAATCTTCGTCTACACCGCCCATTAAAAAAAAAAAAAAAAAAAAAATCTAGTTGCAATGATTCATTGTAGATAGTGTTTTTTTGCTTTGCAGCATAGGCTGGTTTTTGATGGACATGAGACTGGATATGTTTATCTGACATTCTGTGTAGGTCATGAGATAAGATAAGAGATAAAACAGGTTTAAGAAGGTGTATGGAGAACTTGATTACAGGAGAAATGTTTTGTGCTTAAATGCTCTTAAAAAAGGACTTTTATTTTGGGTGTATGTGGGTTGGAAAAGGGTTCATGGAATTATTAATTTTATCTTTAAATCATGTTATATTCCCACTGTACTCTCATTTTCTATGAGACTTCCTCAAAACACGTTGAGTACATTAAATAGTATAAAAAAGTAGATTTTGTTTCATATATATACCATTATATATATATATATATATATATATATATATATATACCATTTTTTGTAGGCTATAAATATTTAATAAAAATACATATGTTTTATATACAATATCATATATACAATTTGTATAATTTGAATATAATTTATACATATGCTTTACAAAATTTTTATGACATCATTGCACAACTAAACTAAAGGAATAAGTAGATTATTATATATACTTTATGTGTGCAGAGTGTCTATTTACATGTGCAAATAGCCCGCATTGTTGGCATAATCTATTTACACCAACTCCACCCACCATTGTTTGATTGAGCCAGACAAAATGACAAATGATATCTCACTGATGACATAATCAGTAGAATGGTGAGTTAGGCAGGTTGCGTTAGCTATTAACCCTTTTATCAAATTTATTCTCCCTTTTCACATCGCATATCAGCTCAGAGAGGCCTTTTGTTTTAAATAAAAAATTAAGAAAATATTCTAAAAGTAGTAATAAAGTGCCTATTTAATAGTGGGAATAAGTGTTTAACGGGGAGGATTAGGAGTAGGTGTAGGGGAGGTAATCTCAAGTACAAGTAATGTCATATATATTAGAGTGACCAAACCATGTCCTGTTTTCAAGGTCTCTCCTGGCCCTAATATAACAATTTTCTATCCATACAGACTAGAGGGGACATACTTTAAATGTATTGAAATTAATAAGGAATCTTTGAGTAAACTTTGAGTATCATTTGAGTATCTCATTGAGGTGCTGAGTGTCCTGGTTTTCGGTAATCAAAATATGGTCACCCTAATATATATTGAATATGTTCTTATTACTGCATACTGCTATTTTCACTTAGTGTAAACAGTATGTATCGATATTTGATCAGTGCAAAGAAAATACTTTTTGTTGTATTACACTGCATATGTACACTTGCCTTTTGCAAATAGCATCTATCGCTATATATCGCCAGATCACTTCACAACATATCTCCTAACTTTGTCTTTGCCTTGCCTGTCTAGCTCCTTCTTTCTCTGCTCCATGTATTTTAGCCAGTATTCCTCATTGAGAGGTTGCAGTGCTGTGCTGTGTTAATGCTGGTGAATGATGGCTTTTGCACACACAGCAGCTCCTATAGCTTCATGTCCTCCAGCATGCTGAGCTCCACCCACACATACCCGCATACACACGGCACAAACCAAGCACACACACACACACACACACACACACACACACACACAACAGATGTATCATAAGGTCTCCTGCACACATATTCCCTTACTAAATGGAAGACGGTGAATCATAGAGTGGTGATCTCTATGACATTGATAGCATGCCGCTGCTGAGACTCTATACGTATATGTTTAAATGGTGTAGCGCATTATGTTTTTGCTGAATTAGCACCTCATTCATTAGTGTGCCATTCTTTTATTATTACCTCATACCTCATTATACAGTCCCTCTGTTGTTCCATCTGCTGAGACACAAGCTCTTTCATGTGCAATTTATGTATCAGCAGTTTTAGATGCTGAAAAATACTTAGGTCTTAGCAAATTTGATAACCTTATCAAACCATTTCAAATTTCAAATCATCTTAGAAATGAGACCTAATTGTTCAACAACTGTATTTACAGTCTTTGTGGATTTATAAAACAAATGTTTTTGTGAAATATTACAATTTTAAATAACTGGTTTCTACTTTAATATATTTTAAAATTACGGAGCAAGGGTTTCTCCCCTCTGTATAAAATATCATTAAATATTGAAATGGCAAATCTGAATTATTACTCCAGTTTCATGATCCTTCAGAAATCACACTAATACAGTATGTTGATTTGGTGCTTAAGAAACATTTATTATTATTATCAATGTTGAAAACAGTTGTGCTGCTTAATATTTCTGAGGAAAGTGTGGCCATTTTCTATTCAGGATGCATTGATGAATTTATTTGAAGTAGACATTTCTGTAACAATGTAAACATCTTTACTGTCATTTTTTGCCACTTTATTTTTGAAAAATAAAATAACTACCTTTAGCAAACACACCATGCTGTTAATTTAGCTTTTTTTTGCTGATAAACAGCATGGTCCACCAACCAGAAAGTATAAAACTGTACCACCCGCCCGTGTTGAAAATGATATGCATTAAAATTCAGTTCAAACTGGTAAAAATACTGCAAAAGCAAATGCATTTGCTTGCATGCTAGATTTACATGTTGATCCAGGTTTACCTTCTTGATTTTCTCACCCTTTCATTGCTGTGCAGTCAATGTAACATGTAAGCATGTGGAAGATTTTGTTGTGAAGGACATATTCTTCCTCTATAAGTACTGCCTTGAGCCTTGAATGATAATGTATGTGAGTAAAGGCAGAGCGGATAGATTAATAGTTATGTGCAGTCTGATCGTTTCTGATTGATGAATAGAAGCTATGTGGCTTTCCTGCCATTTAACCCTCCTCTTAGATGTCATACTGCCTCTTCCCTCTCCTAGCCTCTCATCTTTATTGATCGATCTCTGTTGTTTTTGCGTTTCTGTATTACCCCTGGCCCCTCTCTCCCCACTTTGTCCTTCCCTCTGGACTCCTGTTCACCTGTCATATTTTATCTTCTCTATCTTCCAGCAATTTCTTATCCCTTGTTCTGTTCCTCCTCTCTCACTGCTTTTAGAAGTCATAAACATGCTGAATTTTGGATGGTTGCCTTGATCAGATTCTGAAGCTGTGGGAACTAGCATACATGGCTGCCACAGATGTTATACAATACCAGTGCATATTCAAATAAGCCCAGTGGTAAAATTAGAGTTATGGGTAATGCACAGGGCTGCAAACAACTCTGACTTATATGCTTTTCAACATAAATCTCCAGGGACCTGTCTCTGTGCTTAAATAGCAGCTAAATTACCCAAATACATTTTTGTATTGTACCAGATATTTCATTCAATTTGAATTCAACATATCCTTTTTCCACTTTTAAACTGTTTGCTAGCTTGTTCTAATGTGGCATATGAGATTTTGTGTGTGACGGTGTTAATCTTAAAGGGCACCTTTTTTGCTTTTATTGATTTTACCTTTTCTTCAGTTTGTATTATAGCTTTTTGTGCAAACGATCTGCAAACGTACAAAGCACAAAGTCCATGGCAAAGGGAGTTAATTTCTGCCTGAAATGCCTCATTTGTAGTCCTGACATTATTTCTGTAAATTAAACCTGGTATTAAGATGCATTTTGTCGATCGAATTACAAGTAGTTGAGGGAGACACATTCCCGTTAATACCTGGTGTTTTAATCCATCTCTTTTGTCCACTTTCAATCACTTCTGTCCTGATTTCTTCGAGGGGAGGGTCTATGGGCGGGTAAATGTACAGTTTTTTTCAGATCTTTCGATCAAATGCATGAAATGAGCCATAAGAACGCGAAATGAGACGAAGCATCAGCTTTTGTTTCTGCTCCGACAGCACGCCAAACACAGTGGCCCTCATTTATCAATCTTGCGTAGAAACGGGCGTATATGTTGGCGTAAGATTATGCTTACACTCCTCTCACCGCCTGATTTATGAAGCTGTGCGCACCTCTGAAATCCAGGCGTACGCAAAACCTGCCCTTGATAAATGCCGCGGCTGAAAACGATCGTCATTAGAATAACACGCCCCTATATACTCAAGTCTCTGCCTCCCCCACGCCCTCATTTTACGCCATGGACACTCGGAAGACGGCAATGAAGCGAAACTTCTCTGACGTGGAGATCGAGACCATCACCAGGGAAGTGGAAAAAAAACTAAATTGTTTTATTTGGGAGTTTAAAGAGTGGGATTAAAGGCGCCCACAAAAAGGTGTACAGTGGAAATCCAGTTTAAATAGCTTTTTGGATGAGAAATTACCTATCACAATTCATTATTTTACAGCACGTGTTTTGAAATAATATGCATTTAATTTCGTATCACATCACATGTATTGGGGTGTACAATAGTGATGATGATGTGATGTGGAGTACCATTCATTCACATTAATATAATTGCATGACAATTTGTTAGATTCTTATTATTATTATGATTTGTATTATTAATGACGCTTATTGTTATTTAGAAGAAGAATGTTATTATTATTATTATTATTATTATTATTATTTATTTTATTATTATTTAAAAGAAGAAGAATGTCATTTTTATTATTTTGTCAGTCTGAATTATGTTCAGTCCCAGTCCGTGCGCTGCTGCCGGGCCTAACCAACGTCAGGTAAAGCGCACAGGCTCGCAACTGGAGGAATACATATCAAATGCTTTGGTAAAGTCACACAAATTAAACATTGAAGTCCATGTTGCACAAAAATAAACACTGAAGTTTATAATTACTTCCCTATTCGCACGGGATTAGTATATGTGGGGAGCTCTGGTGATTTGTAATAATCGCAGAGAATGTCTGTGATCTTAATCCCGTGCGAATCGGCCATGTCTGTAGCCTATGTAAAGTAAAAATTCCACCGCAAATGACCTACCATATTTCGCCAAACACCGAGGTCCTGTGATAATATTAGTCCCGTGCGAATCGGCATCAATTTGGCCGGGATTAGGCGGATATCGTATATATTTTTTGCAAGGTTTTTGTGTCCTGTCTGTGCGCATTTCTATCTTTATCTTTCATGAAGAATGGAGATAGGCTGCATATAATGCACACCGTTACATTCCCGTGCGGCCGCGCGGATTATAGGCTACTACTTTCACTTTAGAATGAGCACAATTTGGGAGTAAATTGCTTGAATGGTGTGTTTAATATTATTCTTAATGAAAAACACAAAAACAGAACAGTACACTCGCAACTCGCACTTAAATGGGCACTTTTACATTAGCTTTGAAACTGAATCTTCCGTCGTATATTGTTATTATATTGCTCAGTTACGTTTTTAATTGCGTCTGTTCTCTAACTGAACGAAATTATTTGTATTACTATAAAAAAATCAAAATTATATTGATACGACTGTTTATAATTTCATACAGCTATATAACGAAAAAACATTTTCAAGTAACATCATAACCGGGAGATAGTCAGTAAATTCGAGTAAAATCACAGCTTATCCCGTGCGAATGCGCCGCGCAAAATGTGGGGAAGTCATTTCTAAATCACACGAGGTCCCCAGAAAATAGCCTACTTATCCCGTGCGAATAGGGCTTTATTTGTTGTTGTTGTTGTTGTTGTTGTTTTTTTCACAGTGGGTCATAATATAGCATATCTTGTCAGTGCGTTTTGTGGTGTTAGGAATAGTTTTTCTGCGCATTTTCGCACTAACTCAAAACGTGCGTACACCACCTCCTGAGCTGGCGTAGGATTTGAGCGTGCCGTACGCCAACGTCCATATTGATAAATCTCAAAGTCACCGTGGTTTTGGGTGTACGCCAGGTGTACGCTGGAAATTTGGTGTACGCACTTTTGATAAATGAGGACCAGTGAGTGTATGTTAGAAATCAGTAATGGTGAGAGAATATTGTGCCAAATGTTTTTCGTCTTCAAACCAAACTGTCATGGTGATACAGTTTTTTGTTAGAGGCAAAATACATTGTATGGGCTTTACTGACACCATTGTTACCATAGCTATAATACCGTTTACAGCTACTCTCAAAGCCTCCGGAGCTGAAACTTGACTATGTTAAACGGTGTTACATTTCCGACACACGCTATAAGCGTTTCACAGACTGGACTTTTCGAAAAGGTGAGCTTTAAAGAGATAGGAATTAAAACGTTTTTCAGGGCGTTTCAGGCTGATGGTGAAAAGAGGTGCTACAGCTATGTACAGTAAGAGAAAAATTATGTAGTTTTTGAACTTGAAATCATGTAAACGTATTCTAACATACCTCAAAATTACAATTATAAACTTGTAAATGAGCACAATATGGGGATTTTAAAGGAGAAAAAATCTTCTCTGACATATTAGAGAACTGTACATTTCCTGTCATTGCACAGCTCATTCAGTGTTTCAACTTTTAGCACTCATAGCCAGAAGTTGTAAAGCAATGTTACAGCTTTTCTTTCACAAAATCATGTTTGCCTATATGAGCAAATTATTAATATTTAAAAGTACACATTTTCAAACACTGGCCGATATGACAGTTGTCTCAGACACTTAACAGTTAGACATAATTAATTTATTCAGTGAGTGAAAGTGTCTGATAATTAAGGGTTCCAAAGACAGTGATTATTATTTGGTTGGTCATGTGATCTCAATGCATGTGGCAGACCCCACAAAGGCAACTTACGCAAACCCTGCACATGACATGGAAAATAACAAAATATGATTTATCATATTATAATATGTTTCCACATTTAAGGTATTCATGCCCATGTTGTACAAATTCGTTCCATTATTTTCATGAAATCGATTTAACTACTATTTAACTAGATTAAAACAATTGAACGAAATTATAAACATAAAGATGATGAAACATGCCAACAAATTGCTGTGTGTGCTGTGTTTATATATATATATATCGGTGGGAATGACAAATCCGGCAACCATCGCCGAGCTCGTTGAAGCCATCGAGTTGGCGGAGGCGGCGATGCACCGCGAGCCCGGGGAGCGAGCGCCGTCCTTCCCTCGGAGGGTGGTCCAGGAGCGACGCATGCCGGAAGGTTCCCCGCGACCAGTACACAGGCCAGCGGCTCCCGGCCCCGTCGACGGACCGATGCCCACGGAGGAACCTGCCCCGCCAGCACGCGCATGGCTGGCTGGTTGCAGCCTGCATCAGGACCCACCCCGCGAGGCTCTGCGAGCGGAGGTAAAAGTGAATGGGCGGTCGGTCGTGGCCCTCTTGGATTCCAGGAGCTCGGTTAGTCTCGTCCAAACCAATATCCTCCCACCGCAGAAGGCCACCAAGGCACAGCTGCTGATTACCTGCGTTCACGGAGACACTCGTCAGGTCCCGGCCCGCCGAGTGACGATATCAGCGGGCCCTGGCGCCTGGCCAGTGGAGGTAGGTGTGCTGAAAGATCTTCCGGTTCCTGTGCTCCTTGGACGGGACTGGCCGGGGTTCGAGGAGCTTCTTCGGGCCACCACGCAGCCAGCCGGGCCGGGAGCCGCCCCCGTAGTCGTCGCCGCCGGAGGAGGAGCCACAACACCGCCCCCCGCACCCCGCACCCCATCCTCTCCCGCACTTCGTCGTCAGGAACGGCCTGTTGTACTGTGTCGCCCAGCGAAGGGGGGAGGTAAAAGAACTGCTCGTGGTTCCCAAGCCGAACGTGGAGATGGTCATGGAGCTAGCCCACAGCCATCCGATGGCCGGCCTCCTGGGAACCGCCAACACCATCCAGCGCATCCGGGACCGTTTCCACTGGCCGGGCTTGGATGGGGAAGTAAAGCGGTTCTGCCAAGCCTGTCCAACCTGCCAGAGAACCGCGCCACGAGCTCCTCCCCCCAGTCCGCTCATACCGCTGCCCATCATCGGGGTACCTTTCGAGCGAATTGGAATGGACCTGGTGGGGCCGTTGCCGAAGTCTGCCCGTGGACATGAACACATCCTGGTGATTGTCGACTACGCCACCAGGTATCCAGAGGCACTTCCCCTACAAAAACAACGGCAAAGAACATCGCCAAGGAACTCTTCCTCCTCTGCACCCGAGTCGGCATCCCAGCGGAGATACTGACGGACCAAGGAACTCCCTTCATGTCCCGGCTAATGGCTGACCTCTGCCGGCTGCTGAAGGTGAAGCAGATCCGGACCACAGTATACCATCCGCAGACAGACGGCTTAGTAGAGCGCTTCAATCAAACCCTCAAGCAGATGCTCCGGCGAGTGGCCGCCGAAGATAAGCGAGACTGGGACCTGATGCTTCCCTACGTCCTGTTCGGAGTCCGAGAAGTTCCCCAAGCCTCACTTGGTTTCACCCCGTTCGAGCTACTCTTCGGCCGTCAGCCACGAGGGCTCCTGGATGTGGCCCAGGAGGCCTGGGAACAGCAGCAGCCGGCACCTCTCCGCCATCGAACACATGAGGGAAATGCGTGAGCGGATCGAGAGGGTCATGCCATTAGTCCGGGAGCACCTGACGAAGGCACAGCAGAGCCAACGGCAGCTGTACGACCGGGCGGCTCAACCCCGGGAATTCCAGCCCGGCGACAGGGTCATGGTGTTGGTCCCCACCTCCGCCTGCAAGTTCCTGGCGACCTGGCAGGGTCCGTTCACCGTCATAGAGCGAGTAGGTCCTGTCAACTACCGGCTGCACCAGCCAGGCCGGAGGCGTGAAGAGCAGCTATATCATATCAACCTGCTGAAGAGGTGGGTGCGGACCAGAGACCAACTCACCGTGCTGGCCTCTGTCGAGCCCCAGGTCGTGGACGTGGGAGCACAGCTGTCGGCCCCCCAGAAGACGGAGCTGAATCATCTGGTCCGTCAGTTCTCTGATGTGTTCTCCGCACGTCCCGGGCAGACCAAAGTCATCCAGCACGACATCCGCACACCACCCGGCCTCATCGTGAGGCAGCGGCCCTACCGGGTCCCTGAGGCTCGGAGACAGGCCATCGAGGACGAGGTCTGTGAGATGCTGAAGTCGGGGGTAATCGAGCCATCACGCAGCGCCTGGTCCAGCCCCATCGTCATGGTACCGAAGCCGGACGGCACCCTCCGCTTCTGTAACGACTTCCGCCGGCTCAACGAGGTCTCGGAGTTCGATGGCTACCCGATGCCCCGAGTTGACGAGCTACTGGAGCGCCTGGGGAGGGCTCGGTATATTTCGACGCTCGACCTCACCAAAGGTTACTGGCAAGTTCCCCTCACCGACTCCGCTAAGGAGAAGACGGCGTTCTCCTCACCCAGTGGGCACTGGCAATACCGAGTCCTCCCCTTCGGCCTGCACGGGGCCCCCGCTACGTTCCAGAGGATGATGGACATTCTTCTGCGTCCCCACCAAGCGTACGCGGCGGCGTACCTCGACGACATAGTCATCCACTCCGAGACCTGGCAGGACCACCTGGAGCGGTTGCGGAGGGTGCTCCTGGAACTCCGACGGGCTGGACTGACCGCCAACCCCCGGAAATGCCATCTCGCCCTCGCCAAGGCTCAGTACCTGGGTTTGCGGGTGGGTAGAGGACTGATCCAGCCCCAGCAGAAGAAAATAGACGCCATCCTGTCGACGCCCCGCCCGGAGACCATCAGGTACGAGCCTTTTTGGGGTTGGCGGGGTACTATCGCTGTTTTATCCCCGACTTCTCCACCCTAGCATCTCCCCTGACAGACCTGACCAGGAAGGGGCAGCCGGAGAAGGTGCAGTGGGACAGCAGCCTGGACAGAACCTTCCGGGAGATCAAGACCGCCCTGACCACGGAGCCGGTCTTGCGGGCGCCCGACTTCAACTGCCCCTTCCTGCTGCAGATGGATGCCTCGGACACGGGCCTGGGGGCGGTCCTTTCCCAGGTCTGCGAAGGTGAAGAGCATCCGGTCACGTACATCAGCCGTAAGCTGACCCCAGCCGAAACCAGGTATGCGGCGGTGGAGAAGGAAGCCCTGGCCATAAAGTGGGCAGTCCTGGAGCTCCGCTACTACCTGCTGGGACGCCGCTTCACCCTGATGACGGACCACGCCCCGCTGCAGTGGATGGCCCACGCCAAGGACACCAATGCCAGGGTGACGCGGTGGTTCCTGGCGCTCCAGGACTTCCACTTTACGGTGGTGCATCGGGCCGGGACGGCCAACTCCAACGCAGACGGACTCTCCAGGCTGTGGTCGGCTTACGCAGGTCTGTCAGGGTGCACTCCCCGCCCACCCCTATGTTCCCCAGTGTATGTGTCTAACTATCGTTACAGGACCAGAGCGACGCTTAGTGGGGAGGAGTGTGACAAGTCTCCCGAGTTCTCATCAGCGTCGCCCTGGCAACTAACCACGATCACCTGCCAGCACTCAGCACGGACCGGATTGGCACAGCTGCAGGCGATCACCACACCACATAAGACACCACACACGGGAACACCAGTCTGAGCACGAACACTCCATGAAGCAGCGCACTAACCTTTCTCTCTCTCTCAGACAGCAGCCTGTGACACTCCGGCCACCCCATCCCTCTGACGTCACCGCGAGTCACCACTGCACCAACGGGAAGAAGAAAGCACCGCGCACCAAAGACTTCACCACCTCACTGTTTGTTCACCTGCTCACAATAAACCCACCCTCCGGGGGCTTTTCACCTAGCACTGTGTTGTGTGATTCTTCACCCTGCCACAATATATATATATATTTCGATAAATTCAGTACATTTAGATATTTCGGTAAAAATAGTTTGATTGTGAATATAAATACTGACTTTAATCTTAATTTCCTTTTAGGAACCCTCCCAACAATCTGTAGGTCTGTACGTTTCTAACACAAGACTATATCGCTTGCAGATTGATGGATGCTTTCTTCCTTATCAGCACACAACCACAAACTGCATGGATGCATCTATTGATTAAACGTGTTTAAGCTTTCCAAGAGTGCTCTCAGGCTGATCCCAGTTCAGCCCGTACTATAGTGCAGAGTGAGACCCATGTAAGTGATCTCACGCAGTGCTGTTGGTTTTTAACTCGTGCTGTAGATGGAGAAAAGGATGAATGCATGAGCAGATTAATGCTCAGGTTACACATCGTCAGCGTGTAGAAAAATATAAAGATGAGTTATTAGTTACAACAGGATGCAGGGCATATCATTTGTGGATGAGTTGTTAGCATTTAATACTCATGCACGCCACAGATCATTAGTATGCAGAGAAGCATACAGGAAATTATAGGTCGATGTGAGGGTGTTGCCCCTGTAGCTCTCTTTGTCTTTCTCCATTCTGTCACTTATCATACATCAATCTCCATGATGCATATGGAGAGAAGGAGAGAGAAATGCTGGGAATGAAAGAGAGCAATCAGAGCACTTCACTAATTACTTAAAGGTGCCCTAGAATGATTTGAAACAACATTTTAAATTGTTCTCTGGTATCTACATAGAGGGTATATGCCTTATTTAAGGTCAATAATTGTCCAGATAAGGTTTTACAGGTCCATTTACAACTCTAGAAATCTTCCCCAGGATGAAATGGTCTGTTTTTGCTTTATTTGGAAGGGTCATGAATATTAATGCAGAGTTCTGCTCTGATTGGCTGTTTCACTGCGCAGCTCAATGATAGCTGACCGTCATGACGATGGAGAGATTAGGCATATGTTTGAGCCTGTTTCTGACGAAGATGCAGATTTTGAGGAACAACAACATGTTTTGAGATTGGAAATGAACGCTTCTGAATGGTACGTTTTTATTCTAATTAGGAACGTTTCGGTTACTAATGTAACCTCGGTTCCCTAAGAAGAGGGAACGAGTATTGCGTTTTGCTAAAACGCAAGGGGGAATTCCTTTTCCTCGAGATATTGAAGCAAATTTTTATCCAAAAATACCTTTTAAATGCAGTGCAGCTGCACAACTCTCAGCAGGAAGCAGCTGCGTGCTGATTGGCTGTGCCGCTGCAACTGCAGCAACCTATAGCGAGACCGTGGGGCAGGACGGACCAATCAGGTCCTTCCAAATTCCCGCCACAAGGGGCAACAGAATTTGCATAGCCAAGGGTATATAAGACCCACTCTCGCAAGGTTAGTCAGGTTAATCGACTGAAGCGACTCCTGAGCAAGTGAGCAAGCACGGCAAGCAAAACGCAATACTCGTTCCCTCTTCTTAGGGAACCGAGGTTACATTAGTAACCGAAACGTTCCCTTACGAGAGTACTCTCGTATTGCGTTTTGCTAAAACGCAAGGGGGACCAATGCAAAACGCCGTGCTTGCTTAATGGCTCTAAGGCCGACGACACCAAACCCAGGCCAACCTAGGTGGGCCCATAATATGATATCAATAATTCAGAGTGAGCCAGACCTGAGTCGGGCCCTAATGAGAATGAACACGATATACGTGCAATAATAAGAATAGACCAGACATAGTCGGGTCAGGAATAATGAGTGGCCAGATAATTCGAGCCATATAAGGAATATGCTTATGACTTATACAATATCCAACCCAGGCCGGACTTATCGAGCCTTAAGGGGTTAAATCTGTTTACACAGCAAAAAGCCCGGCTTGTAAAGCCGGAACATCTAAATTATAGAATCTGATAAAAGTGGACGGGGAGGCCCAGCCTGCCGCCGCACAGATATCATTCAGAGAAATGCCAGTAGACCAAGCCCACGAAGAGGCCATGCCTCTAGTAGAATGGGCTTTAATGCCTAAGGGGCAGCTGAGATCTTTAGACTCATAGGCCAGTGAGATAGCATCCACTATCCAACGTGACAAGGTCTGCTTTGTGGCCGCGCACCCTCGGGTGCGGCCGCCAAAGCACACAAAGAGCTGTTCAGTTTGCCTGTAAGCAGCGGAACGCTCTATGTATATTATCAGCGCTCTGACAGGACAGAGCAAATTAGCATCTATTTCATCTGACTGTGATGAAAGTGCCGAAAGTGAAATGACCTGTGCTCTGAACGGAGTTGAAAGCACTTTAGGTACGTATCCATGTCTTGGTTTGAGGACGACTTTGGAGTCGTTTGGCCCAAATTCCAGACACGAGGCGCTCACAGAGAGCGCGTGCAAATCACCCACTCGCTTAACTGATGCGATCGCTAGCAGAAAAGCGGTCTTTAGTGACAGGAGCTTTAAGCTCACTGAATGCAGAGGCTCAAATGCAGAGCTCTTCATGGCATCCAGGACCGTGGACAGGTCCCATATAGGGACAGAAGGGGGGCGAGGTGGGTGAAGCCTTCTAGTCCCCTTAAGGAAGCGAACAATGAGATCGTTCTTTCCTAGTGACAGTCCGTTCACTCGAATGTGATACGCTGCTATAGCAGCCACATAAACTGTGAGCGTGGAGGGGGAGCGACCCGCGTCCAGAAGCTCTTGTAAAAATGTAAGCACCTCTGACACTGCACAATCATGTGGGGTCAGACTTCGCGCTTTACACCAGTCTGAAAAGACTGACCATTTGCCTGAATAGAGCCGCCTAGTCGTGGGGGCTCTAGCTTCAGTAATAGTATTCATTACGCTTTCAGAGAGGTTCTCATGTACCCGTTGATGGGCCAAACATGAAGCGCCCATAGATCGGGACGGGGATGCCAGATCTGCCGTTCCGCCTGCATGAGGAGGTCTCCCCTCAGTGGGATCGGCCACGGAGCTGCATCTGACATCTGACTCAGCAGTGAGAACCAAAGTTGATTTCTCCAAAGCGGGGCTATTAAAAGCACAGCGCATTTGCTCTCCCTGATCCTCTCTATGACTTGAGGTAACATTGAAATTGGGGGAAACGCATAAAGAGGAAGGTTGGGCCATTCGTGGGCCAACGCATCCTTGTGCTTGGAGAAATATATTCGGCATTGAGCATTGTCTTGTGAGGCGAAAAGATCCACTTTTGCCTCTCCAAACTTGCCCCAAATTATCTGAATTATATTTGGGTGAAGAGACCACTCTGCAGGGGACACTTTGCCCCTGGACAGCATGTCCGGGCCCAAATTCAGAATGCCTGGCACGTGAGTCGCTCTCAGCGAGCTCAGATTGTGCTCTGCCCATATTAGGGCTTCTTCCGCCATTGAGTGCAGGTCGATAGATCTCAGACCGCCTTGGCGATTTATATAGGCTACCACCGATCTGCTGTCCGTTCGGATCAGGACATGGTGGTGTCTTATGTACGGAAGGAAAGCTTTTAGCGATATCGTGACCGCTCTCATCTCTAGACAGTTTATATGAAGGCACTTCTCCGAGTCTGACCAGAGACCGGAGATCGGCCTGCCCTCGTGAAGGGCTCCCCAACCTAGGTTGGATGCATCTGTCGAGATAACTTTCCACTTCGTAACAGTGCCCAAACTCACGCCCGTCTTGTACCAGACGGGATTTTTCCAAGGAGCCAGAGCCAGCACACAGCTGTGGTCTACCTTGATTTGCAATCGGCCCGAAAGCCATGCGTGAGCTGGAACGCTGTGATTCCGCCAGCGCTGTAGGGGGCGCATGTGCAACAGACCCAGTCTGAGAACTGGCGCCGCCAAGGCCATGACACCCAACATCCTCTGAAAGTGTTTGAGAGGAATGTGTGTACCGGACCTGAGGGAAACCGCTCGGTTCTGAGCAGAGAGCGCGCGCTGTGACGTCAGCCGCGCGCTCAACTGCAGTGAGTCCAATACTGTTCCCAGAAACGAAACTTTCTGTGTGGGAGACAATAAACTCTTTGCCACGTTGATTCTGAGTCCCAAGCATTCTAAATGGTTGAGAAGCCAAGATCTGTGGATTAATAACTGTATCTCTGACTGAGCTATTCTGAGCCAGTCGTCGAGATAATTGAGAATTCTCATTCCCCGAAGCCTCAGCGGGGTTAGCGCCGCTTCCATGCACTTCGTGCGGGGAGCCAGAGATAGACCAAAAAGGTAGCACCTTGTATTGGTAACTTTCCCCTCGAAGGCGAATCTCAAGAATGGCCTGTAATGAGGGGCTATTTGTATGTGGAAAAAGGCATCCTTTAGATCCACAGTGGAAACCCAATCACCCGGGCGAATGTGCGCGAGGATTTGTTTCATTCTCAACATTCTGAACGGGCGCTTCATAAGGGCTTTGTTCAGATGTCTGAAATCTAGAATGGCCTGATGCCACCCCCCTTCTTTTGGCACAAGGAAGTAGCGACTGTAAAGCCTGACTCGCTCTGTGAGGGGTGCACGGTTTCCACCGCTAACTTTATTTAACAGTTTGATATTTCAGTTCGAAGCACGTGACTCATGTCGCTTCTCACCGCTGTCTCTACCACAGTGCGAAAGCACGGTGGTCTGTGAGCAAACTGTAGCGAGTAACCTTGTTATCGAAGCCAAGGGTTGAATTAATTTGTGGGGCGGGTCACTGAATAACAGGGACCTGTTAGCCCGGATGCATTGTGCTAGTGGCACTGTGAGAGGCGGCGTGCACTGAATGGTGACGCACGCCTTATTGGGTCGCCGTGGAAATGGCGCTTACCAAGGGGATTGTGTTTGTGTACAGAAGAGCACGTTGCTCACAGGCTCATAAATAGTAAATAGGGAAATAGTGTTCCCAGCCGCCTGAGTGCAGGGGGCCGGAGAACGCAGAATAGCAGCGAACTCTTTATTTGTGTCGCCGGGGAAATGGTGCATGTGTACAGGCGAGCGCGTTTGTTTGCGGGCTCGTTGATTGTAGGAATAATGTTTCCAGCCGCCTGAGTGCAGGGAGCTGGGGAACATAGGAAGTGCTTGAGTGTAGGGGTACAACTTTGATGTTGGCACACTGCCTACAGATGAACTCGTAACACTGTGTTGGATAGTGTTACTGTAAAGTGGACGCATTCTTGCGGATTAGTCCACGTGCACGTTAGCGGCAGGGCTAATGGGTAGCGCGTGCTCTGCAGGCGCGAGTCTACCTAGCCACTAGAAAAGCTCTGATTCATTGTAAATAATGTGTGGTGGCGCGCACTGTATAATGGGAGCCACTACATAGAGTACTCGCGGCGCACGCCAGCGAGCGAATTCACAGAGGTAAACGCATAACAGCGTCAATGTGCAACTGAGCATGTTTGGCCACAGGCTAGTTATTGCAATGTTACATCTCCAGTCACCTGAACTAAGGGAACTGGGAGAATATCAGGTTTATTGAGTGATTTTGTGGCACTGAATCAACAGTGCTTATGCAGGAGTGCACACTATGTAGTGGACACATTACCTACAGTGTTGAACCACTCCAGCCGCCTGAATAGGGGGACTGGGAGAAGTGATATTTGAGGGAAAAAAAGGCGCAAGCTAGGCGGCCATTTTATGACATCGTTATGCTCTAGACGGAGAGCGCATGTTATGACGCGCTCTAGTCAGCGAACGCGCGCTGTGCAGAGAGCGCGCGCTGCCATATAAGGCTGTTTACCTTTGGCAGAAGCGCGCACTGCAGCGAGAACGGCTGTGACGTAAGCGCGTTCTCGGTATATCCAGCAGCCTGAGTTCGCTTAGCTTATGTTGAGTTCACTCGTGTGCAGAAGTGCACATCTTCTGTCCGCGTGGCGGCAGTATCACATTCTCTGTCAGCGGCCATTTCAGGGCGGCTGAGTAAGAGAAGAAGCGAGTGAAAAGCCCCGTATGCCCACGGCGCCATTAGCACGGCGGGAATAACATTCTCTGTCCACGGCCATTTAGAGCGGCGGAGGAGAGAGAGGGAAGCGCGTGTAGAGCTCCATATGTCCGCGGCGTCATCAGCGCAGCGAGGATATAACATTCTCGGTCCGCGGCGCGTTTCAGCGCGACGGAATGAGAGAAAGGGAGAGCTCTGTATGTCCACAGCGGGGATATAACATTCTCTGTCCACGGCCATTTTAGAGCGGTGGAGATGAGAGAGGAAGGAGTGAAACTCTGTATGCCCTGCGGCGTCATCCGGTCCGCCGAACGAAACAGCAGCAGCCGCCATGCGAGGGGAGCTGTGCTGCTCGTCGACGAACAAGACGGGCGATGGCGAGGCACGCGGGGACATGCCCGGCGTGTGCTCGTCAGAGCGCTCCGGTGGCCTCTGGTTGCGACGTTTCTTCTTCCGTGGCTCTAGAGGCTGGGAGCACGGGACGGGATCCGAGTCGAAGCTGGCGAGCCGAGCCCGAAGGGTCTGCAGCGCCAGTTCGTCGCACTCAGGGCAGCCGCCCTGGTTGAGTGCAGTCTGCGTGTGGTCTCGTCCGAGACATGACACGCAGATGATGTGCCGATCCTCGTCCGCGATGAAGCCTCTGCACGAGGCGCAGGAACGAGACATTTGAAACAACGTCTCGGCTCTTTTTGAATGAAAACTCAGAAAAGGTAATAAAGGATATGTGCCGGATGGCGCAGCTGGAAGGCAGGCTGAAGGCGGAGAATCCGACGTCCTCAGGCCGTGTGTTCCGCTGGGTGCGTGTCGACGGCAGGCTTCGATCCGGAGCTCAACGATTGCAAGTCGCTGAAGAAGAATTAATCTGACTAACCTTGCGAGAGTGGGTCTTATATACCCTTGGCTATGCAAATTCTGTTGCCCCTTGTGGCGGGAATTTGGAAGGACCTGATTGGTCCGTCCTGCCCCACGGTCTCGCTATAGGTTGCTGCAGTTGCAGCGGCACAGCCAATCAGCACGCAGCTGCTTCCTGCTGAGAGTTGTGCAGCTGCACTGCGTTTAAAAGGTATTTTTGGATAAAAATTTGCTTCAATATCTCGAGGAAAAGGAATTCCCCCTTGCGTTTTAGCAAAACGCAATACGAGAGTACTCTCGTAAGGGAACCTGCAAAATCATTACGTCCATACCAGAACTTCAGCCTAAACGATAACTAGCATATAGCATTAAATATACATATCAGCAGTCACAACTTTTTTAGCATTGTAAAAACATTTTAATTATTGTAATGTGTCCCTGTATGATTTTACAATGATAGCTTCTTCACTTTGAATCACAAACTGAACTGGGTAGCGCTTAAATATGTTGTTTGTACAGTAACGTTTGAGTTTGACAGTAGCGTACTGATTTAAAAGTCGATTTATTTAGCCATTTAGTTATGTAAGCTACTTGGATTATCCTATTGTTACTGTACTAGCATCTTGTGTTGGATCTAGGCAACAACGGGGATATTATTGTTAATGTTGTCTCTCTAAGAAGCTTTCAATTTAATCAGAAAATGTTTAGACAGTCAAGAAGTGGATAAAATCACTTACTGATTGCAGGTATATGGTTGGAATTGCCCCTTTCTTCATTGTCAGACGCTGAGCAAAGCCTGCTTGATATTGTCCCAGGTTTGAAAAACTGTCCGTGGTGAAATGGGCTGAGCAAACTAACAACTTTGAATTAAATTGTCGCGGTATCCGATTATAAATAAACATCAACCATGCCTGTTGACATGTTTTATCTGTGGGAAAATGAGTATGAAACGTCTTCACATCACCTGCAAAGCCTGGAAAATAACATTTGTTTCCATGATCTGCCATGTTCACTATCCTCGCGTGATGCTTGTTTACCTGCAGAGATGATACGGCTGCGCAGTTCCGCCTGACAGTGAACATGTGTTGCATATGCAAATGTTAGGGGCGTACATATTAATGATCCCGACGATTGCATCACTCTCTGTGTTACGTTGAGATTTGCCTATTTTTCTGTGGTGTTTTTAACAAACGTTATTTACATATAAAGGAGGAGGCAATGGTGTTTGAGACTCACTGTATGTAATTTACATGTACTGAACTCCTGTTATTTAACTATGGCAAGGTTAATAAAAATTTTCATTCCAGGGCACCTTTAAGGATCTGACTGAAATATAGAGATAAAGTGGAAAGACAACACAAATAACATAAAACTAGGGATCTTCAGTAAGGCATCTGTGGTCCTGAGGGGGTCTGGATACTACTGTAACAGGTCCTGTTTAATATCTTTTTAAAATTTAAAACCTTTTTTTGTCAGGGAAAAATACATTAAAGGGGTCATGACATGGATTTTTAAAAATTATTTTAATATGTTCCTTGAGGTTCATTTATGATGTAATATTTTTTTTGCTATATATATATATATATATATATATATATATATATATATATATATATATATATATATATATATATATATATATATATATATATATAATGTCACTGCATAAGTGCAAACAGTAAACAGTATCAATGTGCACTCGCTATTGCACACGAGTGAGTGTTTTGAAAACATTATCCATATAAAACCATCATTAAGGATGTGACGGACGCGTCAAAGCAAATGCTCTTTTACTCTTCAGAAACAGCGTCAGTGATTATAATGGGTTCAATTAGCTTTTGATGCGACATGATGCTCAGAAGGAGAAGTTAAAGTTTGGCTAAATGTTTTATTCCTTCCTACATCAAAGTGCAGTAATAACATATAAATACGGTGTGCAAGTATCAGAGACTCAAGATCATTTATTAATATTTTAATGGATTTTTGTAATATTTTGACAAAAATATATATATATATTTTTAAAGCTGAATTTACATAGGAATTTTCATTACTTTACATTTATTATTAATATAAATTTTTATTTGTAGATATCTGATATATTTTGTAGAACCAGTGCTAAATTCTTTTTCAGGATTATTTGATGAATAGAAAGTTCAAAATAAAAGTTTTTTTTATAAAAATGTAAAAGTCTTTACTGACATTTCATATATTTATTGGTATGCACAATGACAATGACAGCACTTGGAAAACAATAACAAACATATTTGCATACAACTTTTTTTTTCTTTTTTTTTAAATGATAAAATAAATAAATAAATAATAAAAAAAATGAAAAGGGAAAAAGAAACAAATTGCATAAATGGTTGCCACTTATTGTAAAATTTGGCAAGATTCCCTTGTTTGGAGTATCTTATTTTTTCCAGTTTTAGAAAGGACATGACATCAGTGATCCAAAGTGTATTGGACGGGGCATTTGTTGCATTTGTTGCATTTGTTGCTAGGAGATGGCGTCTCACTATCAAGGAAGTGAAAGCCAGGACCTCTAACTGCACTGATGAAAAACGTTGGTATTCTTGAGGAGTACCAAAAATGGCTATGCAGAGAAAAATCAATGGTCAGGCCATTTCATCTTCGGTTACTCCTGCACTCACTCACATTTTCAAAACCTCTCTTCACACCGGGACCTTCCCCACAGCATTTAAGCAGGCTCGGGTAACCCCACTGCTTAATAAACCCTCTCTGAACCCAGCACTTTTAGAAAACTACATACCGGTATCCCTTTTTTTGCATTTGGCAGACGCTTTTATCCAAAGCGACTTACAGTACAGTGCACTTGCATTTATCACTTGCATTTACTCGGTATCCCTTCTGCCTTTCATTGCAAAGACACTTGAGCGAGTTGTGTTTAACCAGCTCTCTACGTTTCTTGAACAGAACAACCCCCTGGACATCAACCAATCCGGCTTCAAAAGCGGCCACTCAACTGAGACTGCCCTGCTCTCGGTTACGGAGTAGGGCTGAACGATTTTGGTAAAAAATCTAATTGCGATTTTTTTTAACCAATATTGCGATTTCATATGCGATTATTTTTTTAACTCTTTATCTTCTGTATTATTCAACAATACATCATTGTATAGTAATGGTGGAAATCTTTCATTGGTACCTCACGATCCGATTCCGATTCTGGGAGTCACGATCCGATTCCAAAACAATTCTTGAACTTTTTCCTTATTAATTATTAATATTATTAATTTATTAAAAACTTAAAATGTTTTTTATTATGATATATGTAATTATAAGCTTTTTAAAATAACTACACATAACATTTTAATTAAAACAATTGCATGTTAATAATTTTAAATATATAAACTAATATAGCTGCAAAACATAAGTTGGTAAATCATAAAGAGGAACAAAAAAACATCTTACAAGCAATGAACAAAGAGTGCTTTCAGTATTTAAGAGTGTCTGAACTGTGAGTGATTTTTCTATTTCTCAGCTTTACTGTTGTTTGGTTATTAATGATGACATCATCATAGACAGCGGGAGACCTGCATTCACACTAATGCACAGATCTCTTTTAAAATATAATATGTTTTGCCCTGTCTGTTTAATTCATTAAGACATTACTGATGGTGTTTACATTAATTTTGCATCATGAAAGCATTTTGAGACGCACACAGACGCGTGCTCGCGAGCACTCTTCACAAAGCGCCGCGTGAGCATTTGAAATGGAAAGCCTTCTGTCAGTGAGTTTCTTATTTTTAATATACAAGCACACTGCATTCCTAACGACATGAATGAAGCCTTCGTTGAGCATTTGTAAGGAAAATACCGGCGGGCGAGAACACACACTGTAAGCGTGACATCAAGCAAAGTTTCTCACAGCGCATATCCTGTGCAAAGAACATGGAAGCAATCTGAATTCGGGTGTTTCTAAAACACACAGCGCCACCGCGCACCTGCAGTTAAAATCTAAGCTCAGAATCGAGCCAGAATCATTGGAGAGATGATAGTAGCCTATAGTATGAACAACACAATGTTAGATAGATCAAACACAAACAGTTTTCTTTCCTTTTAGGCCAGGCATATGATATGTGTAACGTGCCAAGTTGCTTCTTCTTCTGCAGACTTTACTCTTGCGTGTCACATTACCAGACTGTAATAGCGGACTTTGCGGTTAGGAAATCGTGTTTTATCATAACGCGATATTATCACAAATGCAATTAATCGTTCAGCCAGGCAAGCTGAACGTTGAGACAGGCAAGAGCGGCTTCCAAATCCACAGTACTTATCTTACTGGATTTGTCTGCTGCTTTTGACACAGTTAACCACCAGATCTTCCTGTCAACTCTCATGAAGATGGGCATCTCAGGAACTGCTCTCCAGTGGCTCAAGTCTTACCTCTCAGGTAGGTCCTTCAGGGTGTCATGGAGAGGTGAAGTGTCTAAGTCACATCATCTAGCCACTGGAGTTCCACAGGGCTCAGTGCTTGGACCACTTCTCTTCTCCATCTACATGTCATCACTGGGATCTGTCATTCAGAAACATGGCTTTTCCTATCACTCCTATGCCCACGACCCTCACCTCTACTTCTCATTTCAACCAGATGATCCCACGGTTGGTGTTCGTATTGCTGCCTGCCTAACAGACATTTCTGCCTGGATGAAGGAACATCACCTGCAACTCAACCTTGCAAAGACAGAACTGCTTGTGGTCTCAGCCAACCCAGCACTTCATCACAATCTCTCCATTCAGCTAGGATCATCAACCATAACTCAGGACAGCCAGGAACCTTGGAGTTGTGATTGATGATCAGCTAAAATTCACTGACCACATTACTGCAACAACCCGGTCCTGCAGATTTGCGTTATACAACATTAGGAAGATTAGACCCTTCCTATCAGAGCAGGCCACACAACTCCTGGTCCAAGCTCTTGTTCTCTCCAGACTGGACTACTGTAATGCTCTTCTAGCGGGCCTTACGGCATGCACTATCAAACCCTTGCAACTGATCCAGAATGCAGCACGAGGGTGGTCTTTAACGAGCCGAAGAGAGCGCACGTCACGCCTCTCTTCATCAGTCTCCACTGGCTGCCAATAGCCGCACGCATCAAATTCAAGGCACTGGTACTCGCCTTCAAAGCAACCACTGGCTCTGCACCAATATACCTAAACTCGCTTGTTCAGACTTACACACCCTCCAGGAGTTTACGTTCGGCCAGTGAACGACGCCTTGTGGTGCCATACCAAAGAGGCATGAAATCACTCTCACGGACCTTTTCCTGGACCGCAGCCACCTGGTGGAATGACCTGCCTATCTCAATTCGAGCAGCTGAGTCTGTAACCATTTTCAAAAAACAGCTAAAGACACGTCTCTTCCAGCAGCACCTGACCAATCAAGAATAGCACTTAACATTCTATTCATTTTCTGTCTAATTTATAAAAAATAAAATAAAAAAAGGACAAAAAAAACAGTGTCCTGTGTGTTCTGTTAGATTAACTGAGACTTGTTACAGCACTTGCATACTGTAGCCTTTGACTGTTCTAGTTGCTTCTATTGCTCTCATTTGTAAGTCGCTTTGGATAAAAGCGTCTGCTAAATGACTAAATGTAAATGTAAATGTCTTGAAGAGCACTTTAGACATGGTGTCAATCTAAGTTTGAAAAAATTCAGTCGTAAAAGACTGTCCCATGTCTGCTCAGGAGGAAGTTGTGGAAAATTAGGAAATAAAGATTTTACACAGTTCCTATTTTGAAAATACCTAAAAAGATGTGAAGGTGGGAGGCCGAACTCGCTAATCAAATCTATAAAAGAACAGAAAACCCCATCTTTATAAAAATCATTAAAACATTTCAGACCCATATCATGCCATAAAGTGAAAATAGTCAGTGAATGCAGGTTTGAACGCATAATTCTTACTGACGCTTTTGATCAATTTAATGCATCCTTGGTGAATAAAAGTATGAATTTATTTTTGTATTTATTTTTAACTTTCTGATCCCAAACCTTTAAATATAAAATGCAATTTCTTAAGGGTGCCAGGCTTACAAGTCAACATTGCATGCTATGTCATTTTCCTAAAAAAGGTTTAAGACCCCTGACATAAACAAGAAGCTAATGATGAGTGGCAGTAGCAGCACAAGTTTCTGTCTCCCTCTTGAGGAAGAGATAAGAGTCACTGGTATGACTCAGTCAACTAACATGTGGGTCTAGTTTTTGTGGAAGAATTTAAATCCATCAAACTAAAGGCATTTTCAACTGTTTGTCTTGTCCATTCTTTTGTTGCCCTTATTAATAAACAGTTTTAGTGTAAATTAAAAAATGTTAATTCTTTTCATGATGTTTTATAGTTTATAGTGGTGTATCTGGTTAATAATATAAGTGATTCCATTAATAATAATTATATCATGTCACATAATATGTTTTAAACTTCATTGCTTTTCCAGCATAATTGGATAATGGTACATCGTAACTGTATTCTGTCATTTGTAGTTTAAATAATTTTATTGGACATTACTTGATTACTTTTCTAAACTGCATAATTAAAGTACTTCAAACAAATTCACAGTTTATGATGTTGTATACAGTATATTAATATAATGCAATGTTTAATCAAGCCTATATTTGTTTGATGCCAGCTAAATCTGTCATGCATTTAATTTGGCAAGCTGGCAACTCTCATAAAACAGAATAAACATAATGTACCCAAAATACTGTGTGCAGGATTCAAGGCCCTTCTGAAGTGTCTGTCCGGAAAGTTCTGCAGTCGGGAGCTTATCGGAATCATGGGACCTTCAGGGGCCGGCAAGTCTACTCTCATGAACATTCTTGCCGGCTACAGGTGAGCGCACATTTATGCACTGAGAAAGAATGTTCCATAATTAATTTCATGTTTATCACTTCCCAGCCTTTCTTTTCATAGACTCATTAAGATGTCATGTGTCCTTCTCTTTCTGCAGAGAGACAGGCATGAAAGGTCAGATCTTGGTAAACGGGCGACCCCGTGACCTCCGCACCTTTAGAAAAATGTCATGTTACATCATGCAAGATGACATGCTACTGCCAAACCTTACAACACGAGAGGCAATGATGGTGAGTTCCTTTCTGCGTCTGTGTGAACTAGAAGTTTTCTGTCATGTCAATGATCAGTAGGCGGCGCTCTAAAATACTTGATTCTGATTGGTCACAGTGCGTTCTGTGGACAAATATTTACATAATTTTCATTAGGCTGTATATTTAACAATTGTCTCTGGAAACCAATCTCTTTTGCTTTTAATTTTAATTTAAATCTTCATTTTATGCACAATTTTTGTACATAAACACATTCAATTATATATATAGTTTTTATGATAATGATAGTTGATTATACATTAGCCCTGTTTTAATGAAATCTTTCTTTGTTTTGTTTAGGTTTCAGCTAACCTTAAACTTAATGAAAATATGGATGTGAAAAAAGAACTGGTAAGCTTTTGCGGCACCACTATAGATAATATGTGTTATGTTAGAAAAATGATAAAAACTATGAAGCTGAATGGTGACATTGTGTTTGTGTTAGTAAATAATGAAATAATGTGTGACAGGTGAATGAGATTCTCACAGCATTAGGACTGCTGGAGTGCGCCCAAACTCGCACCATCTCTCTGTCGGGTGGCCAGTGTAAACGATTGGCTATTGCTCTGGAGCTGGTCAACAACCCTCCTGTCATGTTTTTTGATGAGCCCACCAGGTACCCAGAGCTGTAGTATTACACACATCCTTATTCTTAACCATAATCCTTTCAAAATTCAATGTTTGCATTAATATTGCTCCTTTATGAAACCTTTCAGTTTAATATCCCCAAACTTACATGTGTTTGTTTCTGTATGTTAGTGGTCTAGACAGCGCGTCCTGTTTCCAGGTGGTGTCCTTGATGAAATCGTTGGCTTTGGGAGGAAGAACCATCATCTGCACCATCCACCAGCCCAGTGCAAAACTATTTGAAATGTTTGACAAGGTCATTGCTGTATTCTAAATTTATATCATACTGTAAAATGTGTTTCTGGGTTGAAGGACCAGCAGTGTGTGAGGATGTTAATGTGTTCATGTTTTTTAATACTCTGTATGTTCTTCTTTGTAGCTCTATATCCTGAGTCAAGGTCAGTGTATATATAAGGGGACAGTACCGTACCTTATCCCCTACCTGAAAAACCTTGGACTCCACTGCCCCACATACCACAATCCTGCAGACTTTAGTAGGTCTACTGTGTGTGTGCGTGCGTGCGTGCGTGCGTCAGAGATAGAAATAGACCTTTGTGTGTTCCGTGTTTTTCTTTGAAACGTATACAACAATTATGAATAACAATTTATGATTTTCTATATCAGATAGTTTTCAGCCTCATTTGTTTGCCGTAGTTTGTCATAAGGTATTATGAATGAACAAATTCATGTTTATATGTTGATATGTATTAAATCATATTAAAAGGCTTTTTTTAAAGGAATAGTTCTCACCCAAAAATGAAAATGCTGTCATCACTTACTCACCCTGGGTGCGCCCTGCCACACGTATTTCATTACTTTTGTGGTAATGTCTGAAGTTCTACCATGGACCCTGTAACATTTTTTGTGGAAAAAATGCCTTGGTTAACTTGTTCCCTTTCGTTCAGTCACTACGACGTACATTAGTGACTAACGAATGGGGGTTTCGCTTAGAAGCCTATCATCTTTGAGCATATAGACAACGCCCAATGGCATGCCAATGCCATGGGGCATGCGGAATTTGCATACGTAACTCCGCCTCACTGCGTGAGTATATAAGGAAGTACGTGGCAATATCGCATTATGTTTCTGCTTTCGGAGCCAAGAGTACCTCTCTTCACTCCTCAACAGCCTTCTGAGACTCTGTCAGCTTCCTCGAGACGAGCAGCTTTCCAGTCGGTGTTGGTGTGACGGCGCGTACCAGTGATCACATACTTCCTGCCTGCTGATCTGCGCAGTGGTCCGTCTGACAGCTGGTGTGTGTTTCCCTGGGCACTTCGGCATCGTCTGCGAAGCTTCCTCTCCTAAAAGAGCTTGCATGTGACGCGTCCTTTTCAGGATGTCTCGTCCATGCACTTCTGGGTGCGGTGGATTTCTTTCGTCCTCTGATGGGCACAAGCGCTGTGTGTAGTGTTTGGGCTTTCAGCACACTCAGGCAGCGCTTGTGGATGACTCATGTTCCCACTGCGGGAACATGACCATCTCGGTGTTACGGTCGAGACTCCGTGAGCTTCGTGCTGATGCCGGAGCGAGAGTCCCCTCTGCCGCACCCCAATCTGCGGTCTCCAAGTGAGGCTGCACTTTGGCTGGTGGCCAGGGTGACCTGAGGGTGATGGTGTGGAATGATGCGCCGACGCTCATGCCTCGGCCCACACCCCCCTCTCAAGCACCTGACCCGCCCCGTGTTCAGGCGTCTACATCGGGGCTGGCTCATGCTGTCCCGACCGTGGCGTTTGGCGCGGCGGAGGGTTCCTCGCCCTCCGCCCCGACCTGAGCGTTCGCGGTTGGATGATTGGTTTTTGGGGGAGCGTCCGGACAACCGTCGAAGGTGACTGCACGCTCCCTGGGTCAGGTGATGTCCACAAATGTGGTCCAGGAGCGACACCTATGGCTCACCCTGGCCGATATGCGGGACGCCGAGCGAACACGTTTCCTCGATGCCCCCATATCCCAGGGTGGGCTATTCGGCGGGGCGGTCGAGAACTTCGCCCAACAGTTCTCGGCCGCTCAGAAGCAGACTGAGGCAATAAAACACATACTGCCCCGGCGGTCCGCTGCTGCCTCCACCCAGCCGCCCGCGCAGTTGCCTCAGCTTGCTCGTCGCCGAGGACGCCCTCCTGCGGTTCCCTCAACCTCTGCGCCACCCAAGCAGCAGCCTCCACCCGGGCCGCGCAGAGGTAGCCGCAGGAAGGCGTCCCAGTCCGCTCCAGCCCCGCAGCCCGCGAAGAAACGCCAGGCTAAGCGGCGCCCCTGATGCGGACAGCTCAGGGATGGGCAGTTCTTTCCAGGAGACGGCAGCAGGGCCGCTCCTTCCCCCATTTGAGGGCCAGGGGAGAATCTTTTGTTCAGCTGCTGGCCCCCGGGTCAAAAGAAAGAACTGACAATCCCATCCCTGAGCACCCATAGACCGGTGATGACGGTGCGCGCCACCCTCGGGTCCCGCCACTCGCATCCCTCTCTGTCGCCAGCCTCCCCTCAGAGCAGACCCCAGTGGAATGTGCGTCCTTCCCTGGTCTCCTTTGTCGGGACGCAGCAGTTAACCGTGCCCCCACACCGGGACGCCCAACAGCCTCCCTTGTCCGGGCCGGTAACGCTGCCTCGCTGCCCCACCTTGGGTACGTCTGTGCTCCGCATGACCCCGTTGGTGCAGTCTTTGGAAGCCTGGCTTCAGCTTCCGGGACTGTCCCGCTGGGTCGCGTGGACCATCAGGCTCGGCTACGCAATTCAGTTCGCGCAGGCTCCTCCCCGTTTCAGGGGATTCCGCTATATCGAGATCAGATTGCCACCCTGCTGGCGAAGGGTGCGATCGAGCCTGTCCCTCCAGCCGCAATGAAGTTGGGGTTCTACAGCCCCTACTTCATTGTACCCAAGAAAACCGGTGGGTTACGGCCAATCCTGGACCTTCGCATCTTGAACCGAACCCTACACAGGCTTCTGTTCAAGATGTTGACTGCGAAACGCCTTTTCGAATGCGTTCGTCCGGACGATTGGTTTGCAGCGATCGACCTGAAGGATGCCTACTTCCATGTCTCCATCCTTCCTCGACATAGACCGTTCCTACGGTTTGCTTTCAAGGGGTGGGCATATCAGTACGCGGTCCTCCCATTCGGGCTATCTCTGTCCCCTCGCGTCTTTACGAAGATTGCCGAGGCAACTCTTACTCCTTGCGACAGCCCCTCCCTGGCCAATTCCTCTGAGACCGGACCTCCTCACTCAGAGACGGGGCACCCTATGGCACCCGCGTCCCGATCTTTGGAACCTCCACGTGTGGCTCCTGGATGGGACGCGGTGGTCGCCACCATCACTTCCACTAGGACAGAGTCCACTCGGCATGCCTATGCGTTGAAGTGGAACCTCTTCGTCACCTGGTGCTCTTCTCGCCAAGAAGACCCCTGGAAATGCCTGATCGGGTCCGTGCTATCGTTACTCCAAGAGGGGTTGGAGTGAAGGCTGTCTCCCTCCACCCTTAAAGTTTATGTGGCCGCAATATCTGCCTACCACGATCTCTTGGGGGACAAAAAGGTAAGTCAGCATGACCTGATCATCAGGTTCCTGAGGGGGGCGAGGAGACTGAATCCTCCTCGCTCTCCTCTCGTACCCTCTTGGGACCTCGCAGTAGTTCTAAGTGCTCTGCAGAGGCCTCCCTTTGAGCCTTTGCGGTCGGTTGATATTAAGTTTCTGTCAATGAAGATGGCTCTGCTGACCGCATTGGCCTCGATTAAGAGGGTCGGGGACCTGCAGGCATTTTCGGTTGACGAAGCATGCCTGGAGTTCGGGCCGGCTAACTCTCACGTGATCCTGAGACCCCGGCCTGGATATGTGCTCAAGGTTCCCACCACTCCGTTCAAAGACCAGGTGGGGAACCTGCAAGCGCTGCCTTTGGAGGAGGCAGACCCAGCCTTGGCATTGCTCTGTCCAGTACGCTCTCCGCGCCTATGTAGACAGCACGCAGTGTTTCAGAACCTCAGACCAGCTCTTTGTCTGTTATGGTGGAGAGCGTATGGGAAGAGCTCTCTCGAAGCAAAGGCTGTCTCACTGGATAGTGGACACCATTGTTTTGGCTTACCAGCAGCAAGGTCGACCATGTCCCCTTGGGGTTAGGGCACACTCCACTCAGAGTGTGGCCTCCTCTTGGGCTTTAGCGCATGGTGCCTCGCTAACAGACATCTGCAGAGCTGCAGGCTGGGCGACACCGAACACATTCGCCAGATTCTACAATCTCCGAGTGGAGCCAGTGTCCAGCTATGTACTCGCCCCCCCGAGGGGCCGGTAATGGGCCAGGCTCAGGTGTCATTGCTTGCTCGCCATTCCACTCCACGGACTGGATACGTGCGATATTTTCCTCAGGTGAGTTTCCCCCGAGAGCCCTGAGTTCCTCCAGCACCGCTTACGCCGATACCTGTGTGTCTGCCCTCTCACGAGCCCAGACCCTTGTGTCCGGCCAGGTGCCCCGTGTGCATGGTTCCCCTCTGGCAACCCCCACACGAGTATTTCCACCGTCAGCCTCCCTTGCGAGCAGGTGTCTTTCCCTTGGCAAGCCCCTGCCACCCCTGAGGTTAAAAATTTCCACCTGTGGCTGGTACCCTAGAGGTTTTCCATATGCAGCCCTTAGCGGGTCATATGTGTACTCTTAAGTCCTCCCTACGGGCAGTCATCTTGGCATTCCCTCACTGGGATATGCTTCCCAGCGTACCTTGGTATTCCTGTGTTAAGCGTGAGTCCTTCGTCCGTTTTAGTCTTACGACAGGGAACTCACACTTACGCAGAGCACTGGAAGACAGCTGAGTAGCGGGATTATATTGGAACCCCCATTCGTTAGTCACTAACGTACGTCGTAGTGACTGAACGAAAGGGAACGTCTCGGTTACGGATGTAACCCTCGTTCCCTGAGGAGGGAATGGAGACGTACGTTCCGTTGCCACATCAGCTGTGCTACCTGGAACGCAGGAGTTCAGTCTTGGCTCCTCAAGCAGGTAACATAATGCGATATTGCCACGTACTTCCTTATATACTCACGCGGTGAGGCAGTGTTACGTATGCAAATTCCGCATGCCCCATGGCATTGGCACGCCATTGGGCGTTTTCTATATGCTCGAAGATGATAGGCTTCTAAGCGAAACCCCCATTCGTTAGTCACTAACGTACGTCTCTGTTCCCTCCTCAGGGAACGAGGGTTACATCCGTAACCGAGACGTTTCAAGCCATTCTAGCGTGGTATAGATCGCCTGCAGGAAGACTCGATTTGCACCAGTACTCATTAATATTCAACAAGCTAAGCTGCTTGACTCTGATTGGCAAACAGCTAGCCAATGAGAGCCTGGCTATCAGCATCCTTTACCCAGCGCAACAAGTAGAGGAATTTTGTTTACTATCGTCTGGAATCGCTGCAGATTCAAAGACAAATATAGCCTTAGATAGACATTCAAAGACAAATTGTAATTTTGTAATTTTGGCATTACAGAAGCAAAGATGGTTTGAGCCTGGTAGTTTTGCCATTTGAAATGATAATTACAGCATGTTCTTATAGTTTATTACATGGCTCTTCAGAGTGCTGCAGAAAGTTCCATTCACATGAATGGGCCTTCCCAACGTTCGCAAGAAGTCCATTCGCTTATTGCAATGGAATTTCATTGAATGTGAAAGTCAGCTAGTAAGACGTTGCCACGCAACACCTGAAACTGTCAAGTTCTATCTGTATAGCAAACTACTTATTTTGCCAGTGTAAGCCACGAAACGGTAGCAAAACCATTTTCTCGTTTTGGCAATTAGCTGTATAATAAGTGGGATAATGTATTGTCAGCAGGTAATTATCGCAGTGTTATTAACAGCAGGTATGTCTGTTAATCTAGCCCGTTGACGTTCAGCCATCCTTGCTATATAGACTTGGTCGGCACTACTGAGAATGCCTACAAAAATGTCATATACGTTTATGCCGGGGGGGAAAAGAAGCCATTCTAATTAATGCGTGTAGACCTTGTTAGGCGCTTTATCTTTACTCTTTGTAATGATTACGATTTATTTTTGCTTGGTGCAATGCCGAAAGGTTGCCATGGGATGTTCTGCACCTGCCAAATAAACAGACGGAGCCGTTCGTCAATTCCGAAAGCCTGTGAAATCTGCTTGTTAAGTCGTGACGTAAGGAACGCCGTTTCTGGGTCCAAGCCTCAACTCGTTTCACTTGAGAATGCCATCGACGGCCGTTTATGAGCGCTATTTATTCATATTAAACATCAAACTTTTAAAAAAGTTAAACATTTGAAATACTTACAGTCTACACAACAGGCTCTGTGCTCACAGTGTCACAGACATTAATATTTTAACAATTTATAAAAGCTGAATCACTGTCTGGCTATCTGGAATTTTGGTATGGAGATAAAGGTTATGATTATAATTTTTTTTTGTAGTATTACACCACATTGTGTGTGTGTATTAGCACCGTTTGTTGTTTTTTTTGTGGTATGAGATAGAGCGTTTGGACCCGGAAGCGCTGCCGCGTGACGTCAGACTTAACAACCCTATACGTCCATTACAAGTAAACATTTGCACTACATGATGCTGGTTTTATTGTAAAGATTAAAAAAAGAGATTTCATTCATTGCAGTTTTTCTATATATCTTGCTCTGTCGAGCGGCAGAAGTAAATACTCTGTCCCCACGCCACGCCCCCAGCTATGACAAGACACCGACCAAGTCTATACGAAAACTCTGAGTTAGATGTGGGCGCGGTCTTAACTGGGCGAGCTCATGAAAAGTAATGAGCTCAAGCAACACCACACTGTAAAAAAAATTCAGGTCTCCAATTGAAAATGTATAGTGACCGATCACATCTACATTTTTCAGTTGGCCAAATTGAATTTCTGTGAATTGATGCAATTTAATTCACAGAAATTCAATTTGGCCAACTAAAAAATGTAGATGTGATCTGTTACTAGAACATTTTCAATTGGAGACCTGAATTTTTTTTACAGTGCACGTCAGACTGACCAGCTTTTGTAATCGGCCTGATTTCTCCGCTTCTCCGCTAGCTGACAGAGGATGTAGCTGCTCATTTTCACATTCACAACATAACACAAACACATATGGACCTAACATTTAAAAAAATACAAGTAAAAACGGTTTTGTGTGGCAGGGCAGGCACCTTTAAGTTGTTCTAAATCTGTATGAGTTTCTTTCTACTGTTGAACATAACAGATATTTTAAAGAATGTTGTTAATCAAACAGTTGACAGTAGCCATTGACGTTCATAGTAGGAAATTTTTTTTATCTTATTTTGTGTTTAACAAAATATAAACCATACAGGTTTGGAACAACATTGGTGACAACATGTTTGGGTGAACTATCCCTTTAAAAATGCCTAAAGAAATTTGTAATATTTTGGCCAATATGTTTAGGACAAAGAATCCTGGGGGGGAAATGTATCGTCATAGTTTTCATAGAATTATTAAGCAGCACAACTGATTTGATTTTAACATTGATAGTGATAAGAAATGTTTCTTGTGCAGCAAATCATCATTAGAATGATTTCTGAAGGATCATGGCACTGAAGACTGGAGTAATGATGCTGAAAAATTCAGCTTGTCACAATAGGAATAAATTACATTTTAAAATGGATTAAAATAGAAAACAGCTCTTTTAAATTGAAATAATATTTTACAATATTACTGTTTTACTGTATTTTTGATCAAATAAATGCAGCTATATTGAGCATACTACAGAACTTTAAACAGTAAAAAGCGTACTACCCCCTGCTTTTGAATGATAGCGTATCTCCTAATTTACTTTTATTTGTTATTGTTAGTTTTATTTATTTATTTGTAATATTAGTTGTATATTGTATCCAGTGTTATTGAGTTGCTGAAGGCATCATGTCAGTGTATTCAAAGAGGTAATCATTCTTTTCAGCTCCTCTTGTCTGTCAGTCAGTCACTCAGCATGTGTATGAATTCTGCTGTCTTTCTGCTGGCAGTAATCGAGGTCGCCTCAGGGGAGTACGGTGATCTGAACCCCGTGCTCTTTGAGGCTGTTCAGGGAGGCCTGTGTTCAGATGAGAGCAAGAAGAACTCCATTGACAAGAATGACCCCACCACATCCTGCCCCTCCCAGTGTTATAATGTGAGTGATGAACACACTCTCGTACGCAAAAGTCTTCTTAACAGACCCACTTACCTCTGGTTTTATTGTGTATTCGTACAGGATTCAGGCTACATTGAGAAACACACTTTTGCCACCAGTACCTTTACACAGTTCTGCATTCTCTTCAAGAGAACCTTTATCACAATATGCAGGGACACGGTAAGAAATATCCTCGCTTGTTATTGTCTAATGTATTAAATGTTAAAGAAATGGAAAAACAAAACCAACATCTGTGTCTATGTTTAGGTATTAACCCACCTGAGGGTGATGTCACACCTGTTTATTGGCGTGCTGATTGGTCTGCTGTACCTGAACATTGGGAATGATGCCAGCAAAGTGTTCAACAACACTGGGTTCCTGTTCTTCTCCATGCTGTTTCTCATGTTTGCTGCACTCATGCCCACCGTCCTTACATGTAAGGAAATCTGTGTGTTTGGTTGTGTGTGCTTAATTCTTTATGAGCATGGAAAACAGATTTGATCTGAGAGGTATGGTCCTGACAGAATCGGTGGATCGAATTGAATTAGGCACTAATGCAATGATGCATTTTCCTTGCAGTTCCACTGGAGATGTCAGTGTTCTTAAGGGAGCATCTTAATTACTGGTACAGTCTAAAGGCGTATTACCTGGCTAAGACCATGGCTGACATTCCATTTCAGGTACTTATCTTTCATGTGATAATGTTAAATCAAAGCATGTTGCCACCATTATAACTGTTTGCTAGGGCTTGAGAAATTGGCATTTGAGGGGACGAACATTTCTAAAAGTTGGGGGACGTCATTCAGTGCCCCAATTTTCAAATCGTTCCTGTGTCTCAGGTCAATTTTACGAGTGCTCTTCTCTCTCCTCCAGGTCATTTGTCCGATAATGTACTGCAGTATTGTGTACTGGATGACAAAGCAGCCTCCAGAGGCAGCAAGGTATCTGCTCTTTATGGCTCTGTCCACCTCCACTGCCTTAGTGGCTCAGTCTCTGGGGCTTCTCATTGGAGCGGCATCCACCTCACTACAGGTATGAGGACTGAATAGTGGTGAAAAAAGTATGGGGTCAATACGTTTTTTTTTTTAAAGGAAATTAATACTTGTATTCATTAAAGATGCATTAACGTGACTAATTGTGTAAGAAAAAATTATGAAGACTTAAATGAAGCACCTTGGGTTTTGTCTTCGTCAAAATGACCGCTGAACATTTTAAACTCAAACCTTTTATCTTGTTACAGTTTACCACCTCAAATGTAAATTAAGTTGCTATTGTTGTAAGAGCTGTGAGATCCCGTTGTCTGAGACAAATATTTCAAGGTTTCCACAAAAATATTAATCATCACAACTGTTTTCAAATTTGATAATAATAATAAGAAATGTTTCTTGAGCACCCAATCAGCATATTAGACTGATTTCTGAAGGATCATGTGACACTGAAGACAGGAGTAATTCCGCTTTGACATCACAGGAATAAATTACATTTTAAAATATATTGAAATAGAAAATGTCTTTTAAATCGTAATAATATTTCACAACGTCTCTGCTTTTGTTTTAATTTCAATCAAATAAATATGGCCTTTGTGAGCATAAGGCTTTTTTCCAATAACATTACAAGATATACTGACCCCAGATTTTGAGCTGTAGTGTACATCAGTGTATCTAAAATGCACTGCATATACTTTTGCTTTGAGATTTTAATACATTTAATATCATGTCAGAGTCATTGCATGGCAGTTTTATCTGTTGTAGCCTATGTCATTTTTTTTAAAGTTAATAATAAATAGTTTTCGAACATAAATTAATTAATCTGATTAATGATTATTTTCTAATCATTCCAAACAGTCCTTAGAGCACTCAATAATATTGTAATAATTAAAGAAATCTGATAAACAATATTGCATTTAACATTTAATTAATATTTTAACTTGACTAGTTAACTTTGACAGCCCTAAAAAATACATTCAGTAAACTACCCGGCACTCCCTTGCCGAGGTGCTTGGATCCCTGGCTTTTAAATTGACTACTCTTTATATTTTCCTCTTTCGCATCTTCAGGTTGCAACATTCATAGGTCCAGTCTCTGCCATCCCAGTCCTTCTATTCTCTGGCTTCTTTGTCAACTTTGACACCATCCCCAAATACCTTCAATGGAGCTCCTATGTGTCATACGTCAGGTCAGTCAAGAACCTTAACCATAACAATCCTAAACAGACATTCATCCCCTAATCACAAAAAATTCTCACTCACACACTGATCTCTTTCTCTGCAGGTATGGCTTTGAGGGCGTCATCCTCTCCATCTATGGCATGAACCGTTCAGAGCTGGAGTGTCCCGGCGTGGTGTGTAAGTTCCAGAAACCAGAAGAGGTGCTGCAGCTGCTGGATGTGGAGGATGCTAAGCTTTACGTGGACTTCATTGTGCTGGGTGTCTTTTTCTTAGTTCTGAGACTTGCCACATACCTTGTTTTGCGGTATAAAGTCAAGTCAGAGCGTTAGGGCCGAAGCTCCTCTTCAGCCTTATATTTTATTTAACATACACATAAACTCATAAATGCACATAGCAATCTTTTTGCAATGGACGCAGAAACCAATGCACATTGATTCCGGGGCCATTTTTTTTGGCAGTGCAAGATTTATCCTTTTTGTTACTTGAAAAATATTTTTAATTCTCTAAGCATAGAATAGTAAATTAATCGAGGTGTTTTTTTTTTTTTACTTTAATTTTAATTTTTGAATGTATTCCATGCAGTTTAACTGTGTAAATTTACCCATTACTGAACATTGAAGCATGAGTCTGTTGACAGGACTGGATGTATTTACAATGACAATCTCATGACAGCTCCCAATAGCATGTGGATTGGCCAACAGCCAACATGTGAACAAGTCTCTTTATACCAGATTGAAGGATCATCATATTATCTCACTGTTAATGCATTTCATTCAGACCAAGCTGAAGAATGTTGTCAATATGTGTTTTGGAAGAGAGTGCGCTGCATGCTTGGGGCACTTTTGGACATGCAAGCAGCAGAACCGAGAATCCTGAGTGAGGTGTTCGGGATATCACAGACTATAAGAATCGTCCAACCAGCGTATCTTCAATTCCATTTTTGTCTTCCCACAATACACTGAGCTGGAGGTGAAAAATATATTCTTCAACCTGCTGAACCTAAAGACTTTCATGATCTCCCAAGGCAATTCTGGGCAAAGCCATGCCAACCTAAATATATCCGTCTGAGGAATGTTGAAGCAAGTGCCCTTGATGTGAACTGCCTATCATTTTTTCTGAGGGGGATCTGAAACCTTGTTTGATAAACATTTTGGCATTTTGGCAGTATCCATCTGTCTTGTTACCTTGAATTCTCTGACAACTGCCTCTTTGGTATCCTGAGAGAGAAACAAACAATAGTGTGTGGGCTTTTGCTCTCTCGTTTTCATCAGGAGGGATCAAACCTTAAACGTGTACCCTACAGTGACCAAAAAGATAATAAAAAAACCTCAATGTGAATTGGGGCTAATCATAAAGCACTACTGAATTGACTGCATTTATCCAGAAACGACACATATCAAATGTCAGAAAAACATGTGCAATCCTAATGTCTGATAGTGAACATCTTATGCGAATATCCATTACTGTTCAAGTTGGACCCTATGGCCTGTTTCTTTACGCTTATTTTGCGACTGTTCTCTGGACACTTAATCTGCACTGTTGAGGACATCAGGACATTTGCAATTAGTTGCAAGCGACACGATCATATACCTGGATAGACACGCTGGATGAACGCTTTATGCCATCTTCAATGTGCTTTTCTGGATGGATAAATCTATGCCTCTTGTTTGCACCTGTATGTACACTTTCTCTTCCCTGCTTCTCCCCCCTAGAAGCCAGGATATTCAATATCGCCATGCAAACGTCTTCACAACTGACTCGATGAAAGTCCTGCTATGTGTTATGTCTCCTTATATAATGAAGACTACTAATAATCTGAGTATATACACAAAGAAAAGTATATATGTTATGCTTTAAGCAAGACTGTAAATACATGTATGCACTTTTGTTGATGTTGTTTTATTGGAACTTTTTCGAACATTCGTTTGTAATTAATTTTATTTTTATATCCGTAAATATGACATGCAATTCTGGAAAAGGGAGTGTTGTGACTGGAAACTGCATGATGAATTTGGAATCAAAACACAAGGTGCTGTGACTGAGGAATTTATGTTGCACATGTGTTGTAATCCAGAAAATACTCCCAAAATAATGGAATCATCTGCAATTATTATTGCCATTTGGCAAGTTGCCATAAAAATGTGATATACAGGTTTTGAGACAGGAAGGCGGCCCTCAGAAAAGTCAGTAGCATTTAGCTCTAACATATAGTACTGTAAGGTACGATTGCTCTTTTTCTAGAACAATCTGTCCGCTGAAACCTTGCACACAGCTTTAAAGATGACCTTTTGGTCATTCTGCAATTGAAGAATTGCTGCTCTAAAATCAGTTTTGCTTTTTTGCCATATGGTGTACCCAGGGAAAACTAGGTCAGCTCTTGGTCGTGGATGCTTTCGGTGCATAGGCTCCATTTTCAGAAGAGCTGTTCAGAGCAAGGGATCAATGAAACTATTAGCTGTTCGACAGTCAACAACTAACCAATCAGCAGTGGCTTAGACAAAGTGTTATATTTTCTATTTCCTTTAGAGTCATTGGAGAGGTTTAGAAGGAAATGTTTACCATCAAGAATCTGTCTTCTAATGGTACACAGACATCTAGTGTAGAGAGTTGGGTAATACCTGTTTCTAATAGCAATAGTATTGTTCTGTGCCTAGTGAGTGATATTTCCTATCTAATCCTTGAATATTCAATATATTTTCACTGCTCGTCTGTCAATTCTCTATTGTGTGCAAATCATTTTGCGTGTCTGTCATTAGTAGGCCTGTGTCAATATGTTTTTCTGTATGTGGATGTTGAGAAACACCCGGATGAGATCAATTTACTCACTCATAATTTATTACGGTCATTTCTCTTTAAGCAAAATCACGTTCGTTGTTACGCAGCATGCATGCCTTAACAAATAAAAAGCCTTTGAAAGTTCCCTCTCAGATTAGAAAATAAAAAAGATAAGCAGGTGAAGTGCAAATCGATTTTCGAAAAATATTGAAAAAGACTTCTGTTGATTCAGTTTTATGTATGAAAATATTCTGCGAGGTTTTGGCTTGCACAGCAGATGTGCAGAGAACAAGAGTTACTGCAGTTAGCTTCCCTGCTGCATAATTATTATGTTTGCCTCATCAGAAATGCAAGTTATGTGTGCTAAACCATGTTCAAATGATTATAATAAATGCATTTATATATTACCTACACTTCATGATTTCTGGCTCTATTTTCAAAGTCAAATATTTAAAATTGGCTCCTTTTTTTAAAGACAATATTTTTTCCTTAAAATTTATTTTTTGTTTAATTATTTTTTTTAGATGGGATGGCCTGCTTAAAGTCACCATAAAATCAAAATGGACAATTCTTATTTTTTTATGGAATATTGCAGTATTTATTATAACTGATTTATCCATGCACATCATTTTCTTTTTTTTTTATGAATGTGCTCTCATAATCTTTAATCAAAATAACTTTCCCTCCCTCTTGCAGTGACATCTCTTCTCTTACTGGAACGAGGGCAGGACAACCATCCAATCAATCCTAGATTTGTTCTTGTTAGAGAAGGATATTTCATACGGATACACATCACAATAGAGAAGAAAAGACTCTCTCAACTTCTGTTTCATGCATGCCAACTTTAAATATTGAACTTCATTTAATATTCAGTGTGTACATTGAACTTTTTTCTATTGTGTATTGTTATGAACCAAAACCCATACAGATAATGTGTATTATATAAATGGTTGGTATTGCTATCAATGGTTGGTATTGGCGCACCAAAAACTCCAAGTAGTGAAACTTCAAACTATTACAAAGAAGGAGAACCACCTATTTCATAAAACCACTGCTTTAAAAAAGTGGCACATGTTTCAGTCACATATGAACTTAGTCAATACCTCACTGATATTACCATCAGGACCTCTGAATTGTATTAGGTTGGTCTCAGAATGTCCTTGAGCCTGCCTCAGATTACATTGGTTTCATTATTCCTCTAATTATCCTGATTACACTCTCTCAGAAAAGATAAAAACTTAGCAGGTTAGCACTGTATCCATCTTGCTTGCCCTCATAGGCCCTCTTCCATCTTTTATATTATCTTCCATCTCTTATATAACAAAAATGTATTCACACAATTTGCTGTTCTTGCCTTACATGTATTTGTTTTAAAACTATTATTCTCAGCCTCTTTAACAGCAATTGCATAGTCAATAGTATTTGCAACAGGCCATGCAGTGAAGTTGTATGAGGGATGTTGTGTTGAGTGCTGAGGCAGTGGAGGTGTGAGATTTACAGAGAGAATGACTGTGTGGGTTTTTTTCCAGAATGCCCCTCTTTGTGAGCATGCAGCCAAAATAATCATTAAAAGTGCACCAGGATGACGAACACACGAAAGAAGTGTATCCACTTTAGCTCAATGTGTTCCTGGCACTTACGCCTTCCACTGACGCACATTTGAGACAGCTCAGGTACATCTGGCTCTCTTCACTATGTATTTATTTTTGAAAGATTGTACTGTGTTTTTAACTCTGATTATTTATCCATATGAATAACAGACAATAATAAATCATTAATTGTAAAAATGTGTGAGCGCGGGAAAAAAGGTGGTTACACTTTATTTTAAGGTGACGTAGTCACATTGTACTTACAGAGTAATATTAATTAACTATATATACTTACTATAGAGTTACGGTTAGGGTTAGCATTTGGTTTATGGTTAGTTACTTGTAATTATGCATAATTTGCTGTTACTATAGTAAGAACATATAGTAATGTGACGTCACCTTAAACAGTCTTTCCAAAAAGGCTTCAGTCTGGGTGGAATTTACAGAATTAGCTTTATGCAAAAACTCTTGTATGCATGGTCACAGCTGTTACAAGTGTTTTATGTTTAGTTTAATTTTTAAATTGTATTTAATTTAATTTTATTTATTTTTTTGATGGGAAAAGTAAACTGTTTTAAAGATTAGGTTAATAGTAAATCATGGTCACTTTGATGTTTGTGTGAACTCAAGGCCAATGGGGTCTGTTTATTTAACATTGTTGAGGACAAAATGCCTCATGAAAAAAAGCCTATAAACCAAATAATGTGCAGAATGTGGTGACATGATTTACCTTGCCATTCTTAGCATGTGCTGTACTTAATATAAAGCTGTGATTGTCAACAATATAAAATCTTTAGTTGATTGGCAATAGATACAGTGGCCAATAATTGCCAACAAGGTAAACATCCATTCCAAAGTATATTTAACTAAGGTGTTTAATCAAAACCAACCAAAGGCAAACACTATTTTGATTATTTTAAGCTATAACAAACATCACATGTTCTCACTATGGATGACCAATCTAAAGTATGAAGGGGAAGTCAGAGATGAGCTGTAACCACATTTTGTGAGTCAAGATCCGTTTATGAAATCCAGAGGTTAAGTGTAATTTTTAAAGCAAAATGACTGATTTTGACTCAGTACTAGGACTCTGTGTTTTTTGTCCAGGAATTTGAGGTGTGTTTGACCTTTCACCATTTCAAGTTCTTCTATCTCCCTCATTTTTAGTTGCAGTGCTGCATGATGTCATGGAGCTGACAGAGTAAGTAATGTTTTAATGGCTTGTGTCCCTTCACAGACACACATTCACACATGCTGTACAGCTTTTGACTTTGTGCCTTCTGGTTTGATAAGCATGGCCGAACACGCCTCACCTTATGGCTTCTTCAGATCTCTTGAGAGTGTAAATAATGTCTATGAAGTACCTCTACAGAGAGTATATTGACTTGTTTATGGTAGCACATTGGATCTCATTGGCTGCTTGCATATAGAACTTATCAGAGGGTAAATACTCATTCCTTAACCTGTTCTAATGTTCACTAAGGAGGTTTACCTTCAATCCCAAGGAGGGAATAGACAATCCAGCCATGGTCACTGCAGATGATACAGGTTAGTGAGATTTTGTATTGGGTATTATTAGTGTCTTTTTTTGGATACTTTTTTTTGGATAGATTTAGAAGGATTTTATATATTTTATTGTGTTATATGTTATTATTTTTTTAATCATTGTTTTTTACTCATACCACAGTGACAGGTTTCAGATGTCCATTCTATACCAGGGTTACCCAAACTTGAGTAGATGGAAAGCTAATAATTAATTAAATCATAAATATTTAAAAAATTAAAAACAATAATTTAAAATAAAACATCTACTAAACATATTAAGTATTTTATTTGTTTACATGTATGTCATGTGACCATTAACCAACATCAGAGAATCACAAACAAACAATGAATGTGTTGTTAAATTATTGAAGTATTAACTAAATCTCATTGTGGACTTCAAATAAATATTTTAGATCAAAGAGGTTTGGCTAACAAAAAAGTTTGGGAATGCCTGCTCTATACCATATATATTTTATTAACAAATACAGAACAGAATAATACACATTTTATATACTGCTTTATAGTATACCGTAAAGTGTACAGTTTGTCATTTAACTCCCAGCTGCAGTGCTGACAGAGCATGTGTCAAGTCCCACACCACGTGTGTGTGTGCTGAGGAGGGAAGAAGGAGAAACCTTTGGCTTCCATCTGTGTGTGGAAATAGGGCGGCAGGGTCATATAATCAGGCAGCTGGATTCATTGGGTGTGGCACAGCAGAGTGGGCTTAAGGATGGGGACCGCCTGCTTGAGGTCAATGAGAAGTTTGTTGACAACGTGGAACACATGGAGGTGAGTGGTCATGACCTTTATTTTACAATTACTGATTTTTAAAAAAAAAATTTTTTACTGTACAAGCTATGAACATATGTTTGTTTGTTTTTTGTGTCAGGCTTTGTAACAGACTACTTTATTATCTTAGGTGGCCCGTAGGATTCAAGTGAGTGGATCAGAGTTCTGCTTCCTGGTGCTAGATGAAAAGGCCTACGAGCAGGCTGTTTCTGAGGGTCGTGACCTTAGAGAGTTGGCTAAAGCCAGCCGCGGAGAAGGATGGAGGCCTCCTCGTCTCTGCCACATCAAGAAAGATGCACCTGGCCTGGGCCTCAACATACTGCCTGTGGAAGGTAAGAACCAGAATCCTACATTTAAAATAAACATTTACTGTAATGCTGTTTGTAACATCCTTTTTAAAAGAAGTGAGGTTAAAGGTGAAATGTGCATTTTCTGGTTTATCTGTGGTGTAGGTGAGAAAGGCAAATTCGCAGTAAGCCCAGTGAAAGGAGGTGCCGCAGAAAGGGCAGGAGTGAGGAAAGGTGACCGGCTGATCTGGATGGATGGTGCCATGGCCTCTGAACTCACACACTCTGCCATCAGCAAAATGGTAAGCAAGGACTTCCTTTAGATACACTGATACCAGATTGTGTGGTTAACATCATAACATTTATTTCTATCAAGCAGTGCATACATTTTTGGTGACAAGATCTTGTTTTGACAATGCAAGAGTCAAGAACTCTGTAATGTCTACTCCAGCACATCCCAAAGACTTTCATGTGTGAAAATGATTATTCATGCTCCCTCCCATCCATTCTTTCACAATTTGAGCCAGATGAATCTTGATATTGTCATCCTGGAATATGGCTTTGATGTGCCTTCCTACATGGTTCTGTTTGCACTGTTCCGTTCTCCTTAGTTCCCTAGTTAGTTTCCTTGTTGGCTAATTCGTTTACAAAGTTCCTAATTCCACGTACCTGTTCTGTTTCTCTTTTGATTACGTTCTCTTAAAGTCCTAAATTTCTCTGGTTCATTTGTCCGCTATTGTCTATTTTTTATGTGGTTGTGTTAGGCTTACTCTATTCCTGATAATCTCCTGTGTGTTTTGTTTTTGGATTTATTATTAAATCTTTATATTAAGACTTTTCTGTTTATAATCCTGCATCGTGCGCATTCAATACACCCACGCGTGACAGAATAACGGACCAAAACAATGGACTTACTGGCAGTTCAGCTGCTATTCCTGGAACAGGAGCAGCAGTGCCTCGAGGACCAAAGCCATAGTGGGATCTTCCCCGATCCCTCCTTATGTGTGTCGAGGGCATGGAGGAAAGCCCTGCTCACACCCCTATTTTTCACAGTAAATCATATGGCATTTCATAGTTTGTATTATTTCCCAGTAAAATGACATATAATGCAATGTTAAACCTTTTACATTGTTGTATATGGTAACTGACAGTTACAATAATATTTTTTCTTGCAAAATTTTTACAGTGTACAAAGCTCTTCTGAACTTCTTTGCTGCATGTGTCAAACTTATGTTGTGGGCAGCTTGTAGACCTTTTGTCACTGTTAGATTTTGGTGTATTTGGCCGAGCAGTCGTTTGGGTGGCTCGCCAATGTATTCGATTTCTCCAATACATAAAATAAGTAAGCTTGACCAGAGTTCTTGTGGGGAGAAGAATTTATTGAAGGTTTGTAGTGTAGCAGTCTTTCAACATCGATGTTATCATGCCGCCCTTCAACATCTTAACCCAACGTTCTGTGTTCTGAGACAGAACTTTATACAGGGAAGACAAAGGGCTTCAGACAAAGGGAAACTGTTAGGACCTCCCACAGGAGATCGTTCTTACACACCCCAAACGTTCCTGCCATCAGTCCTGATCCAATCAGCATAACAGTGACATTCAAATGCATAGATGCTAATCCAATCACTCATGGGCTCCAAGGGCCATTAAAGACAAATGGTGCTCATTTTACAAACAGGAACTGGCCTGGAAGATTTGCATACAAAATCTATCATCACTCACATGTTGGTAATGGTGATATTTCCAGGTGAAGAAGTGCAGCAATCACATGACAGTGCTAGTGATTGACAGTGACAGTGAGAAGAGATATGCAAATAGGAAAATGCCCATTCTCCCAGCCATGGCTGATGCAGAGAACATGCCATATCGGCCCCGCAGATTGCATTTGGTGTTGGGGCCGGAAGGGTATGGCTTCCTGCTCAGACAGGAGAAGGCTGGAGCAGGACGCACTGGTGAGAAGCAAACACACACTTTGACATGTACTAATTTATCTGCAATCTATTTGTACAGCTACACAAATGGATTGCAATATACATGTTTGTTTGGTTTATACAGTCCACATGATAAGAGAGGTGTATAACGGCAGCCCTGCTGAACTGGAAGGCATTAAAGAAGGCGAGATGCTTCTTGAAGTGAATGGAGAATCCACAGGCTCACTGAGACATAATGAAGTCGTCAGCAAAATCAGACAGAGTGGGCAGCAGGTCACCCTCACAACTATCCCACTTCAGGGCCAAGACTTCTACACTAAGGTGAATATATAAAGTTACAATTATGGGCACTTTTGACTTCTTGAAAAAAAGCGAATTTGATTTAAACCATTGACAAAACAAGGAAAAAAGTGAAGAAAAATAAAAACCTATAATGTAAAGAAAATCTAGAACTAAACAAAACTGATATTTATTTTCTTTCTTTATGTTCACCTAATTGCAGAATCACCCATAGGCAGATTAATAAATCAATAATAGGATGAATTCATCAAAAAAAATGTCATCATTATTATGAATAATTATATTTGAATTATTATGAACATTTTTATAAAAAGGTAGATCATCTTTTTACTTATGCCCGTTTGTACTTGTCTCAGTTGGGCCTCTCCAGCTTACTGTTCTGTGTGGATGTTACATCTGGTAGCCCTGAGGAGAAAAAGGAAATCCCAATGACGTTGAAGCCTGCTTTGCCCCCTGTTGAGCCTGTGGAGGATGTGCAGATTGATCCTAATGTTAGACGCTGTATACTGCAAAGGGGCTCGGCTGGTTTTGGCTTCCATTTGGGTTGCGTCCAACAGAAACCTGGAACTTCCATTAGCCAGGTAGCTACAATGAAGCCCATTCACTGACAAATCAGCCTTTAGACGATACTGACTTCAGATGCTAGGACTAGACAGAAATGAACCTTTGTTCTGGATCTGTGGGAATTCTTCACAAAAGTATACTCTTGGAAAATCAGCCCTTGGCTAGACTAACTATCCATGGTGTCATCATTTGTTAGAAATTATAGAATTATAAACATGACAGTTCATAAAAGAACAGTGTACAACCCAGTTACATACTCTGATATATACTACAAGTAAAATATGTAATTTCCAGTAAATATGACAGTGTGTGTATATACTTTACATTTTTTAGGTAGCAGCAGGTGGCCCAGGAGAGGGTTCAGGTCTCCTTGAGGGTGATGTGATGGTGGAGGTTAATGGACAGAATGTGGAGAAACAGTCTGTGGAGGATGTGATCTTACACGTGAAGAGAGGAGGAGACGCTCTTTCTTTACTAGTAGTAGATCAGAAAGGTTATGACTGGCTGAAGAAGAATGGCAAGCCAATCACTGTGAACAAACTAACAACTGTCTCTGAGGTATGCAATAATGTATTTAAATATAGATTAATTGCACAAACCATACACCTAAAAAAACAAAAACAAAACAACAACAAAAAACAAGCTAAAACATCAACCTTTATTAACTTTATTTATATCCATTCATGTACCCTCTGTTACAGGTGGAGGAAAGTGTTTCATGTGCTGCTGAACCCCCAACACTGAAGACTTATGACTTGTCTGATGACGGAACTTAGTCCTATAGTAGGGATAGCCATAAAACAGTCCTGATATTGTCAATGAGATTATTACTTTGAGAATGATCTGTCTCTGAAGTCTGAACTCTATTTGAACTTCAACAACATTGTCTGTATATGAAACTGCCTGAAATTTGGACATGATCAGAGTGCTGTGAATACAGTAAAAGGTTAAAGGGGCTATATGCAACTTTTTCCCCAAAATAAACGTAACTATAGCCTTTTTATTTTACCATTTATGACTCAAACATCTCCTGATGAGCATACTGACACCTTGTCCGCTCACAGTGGGTGCACATAAGCCTGTATCCTATTTTTCATATTTTCTGACGGGTCGTCTTTTCCCGCGCTGTCTGCGGATGTGACGTCAAGCGCGTTCATGTTAAACGTTTCAGATCACTCTGCCACCACCGCTAGTCAGCGAGTAGCCTACACTCGCAAGCAGTGCAATGGATTTAACGAATACACAGAAGAGACCCAGGACAACTCGGACATCAACAGTAACTCCACAGAAGACTAAAAAAGTTAAACCCCTGACAAGTGGCCAAAAAAGGTCGAAGATTGAGATAGACCGGCGCATTGCAAGGACTAGAGTGAACATCGGCTTCGCATTTGAGCGGCTTCGCATTTGAGCCGAATATATATATTTTTTTATATATATATAATATTATATATATATATATATATATATATATATATATATATATATATATATATATATATATATATATATATATATATATATATATATATATATATATATATATATATATATATATAAACAAAAATAAATATGAATAGTGCATCAGTAATGTAAAGTCTTTTTGGGTGTCTAGAAAAGCGCTATATAAAACTGATGGATTATTTATTATATAGCCATGTAAAGCTACATTATATTGTTTGTTGTTTCTATATCTTAACAAAAAATAAGAGGTAAATGAAGATGTAAAGTGTGATGCATTTTATTTCACATAAGACATGTAGTCAATAAATATTGCTAAATAGTATTATGTATATGTGTCTTTCATACTTGGTGATAGTAAGCTACTTGTGTATAATAAGTGGTCAAGGACAGTGCTCAGTCGTCAAGGACAGTGCTCAGATTTGTGTTTTTAATATTCTACGAAGGTTTCGGTCTGTGCGCCCTTCATCAGCGTGTATGCCAATGGCGAAATGGGTTTATTTATTTATTTAATGTAATAATTTTTTGTGTAGTTTGTCAGCTACACGTTTGACGTTTTGATAAGAGAACACTTATCTCAAACAATATATGTATTTGACTGTTCTTACCTCTGTAAACATAATGTTGACCTCCTTGCAGCAGATGACTTGTGAAGTGTGCACGTACGAGCGCGCGCTGCGAGAGCGAGCAGAAATGAAGAGCAGTTCTGTTTTTTGGCCACAGGTGTCAGTCGCGAGTTTAAATTTCAGAAAAACGCATATAGCCCCTTTAAGATTTGCCTGGAAGCACAAATCCAGCATAGCAGGAAGACATGAACATTGCTAATTTCTGTTTCTGAGAAGTAGCCTATTATCTATTGCATCAGTATTTTAATATGTGCTCACTATAGCCTATGTTTTGCCTGGTTATGACTTATGAATCTGCCATTTTGCATTGTGTCATTTTCATCCTGAATAAATTATCATTTAAATGGAGTCATATGTCTTTTTCTTTTTTCCACGAATAAAAATGTTAAATAAATTAAGATTACAAATGAAAAATAATAAGTGTAAATAAACGTCTCTCAGTGAATGATTCAGGAAATCAATTGTGTGTTCTTGTTGTACTGATCTAAGCTACTGATAAATACAACATTAATTAATAATAAATAGCTTTACAATTTGCTTTCACAACACTGATACATGGAAGATAATATAGCTACCTGTTTATGTAGTGCAGTTGCAGTCGCAGTCGGGCGTTTTATGCCTGTCTTATTTATGTAAAAAAAAAAAAAAAATTCCGTACTTAATACTGTATTATTTTTGTCACGTTTAGCCAATTTTTATAAACAGTATTTTTTTTGTTTTGTTCAACATGTAGGCTATATAATCAGGCATATATTCTGCCTCCTCGATTGAAGGGTCCTTCGCTGAGGGTGACATTCATTGAAGGGCCCCGGTTTGTGGAGAGAAGCGACGAATAAATCTTCACAGTTCAGAGAAATCATGGCCCAGGCGGTACAGAAATTTGTGGCTAAAGTGCCAACGTTGGTCGGCGGTAAGAATAATTTACTTTTCCTTTAGCTGTAGAAGATTTATCTCTTTGTAACATTTGTTTCGAGTTGAACGCTTCTGGTTTCCGCAGCTGTTTGAACAGGCCGCGTAAATAAGCAAATCATGCATCAGATGAGTCAAACAATGGATTTATTATATACACGACACGTGTGATTAATTCGTTAACGTTTTGTGCCAGCAAACTGACCAATTGTGCTAGTTAACGTTTTAGTGTCCTGTCCTGTCTTGTCTAAAGCGGCCATTTAATTCGTGAATAGTTAGCTCGCACCTCTACAGCAGTTATGCTGAGGTTGACAGTGGCAGAACAGTCGCCCAATGTCAACGTGTGTAGATGCATTCAACTCAAATATGTTTATTGTTCACTTGACCTTTGTTTTGTGATGTTTTTCTTATAAATCTGAATATCTCTTATATATTGTGTGTTTACTTTTGATATTGATATTTTGCAGCTGCTGTAAACTACTCCAAGCCCCGGCTATCCACATTCTGGTATTACGCCCGTGTGGAGCTGGTGCCTCCCACCCCTGCCGAGATCCCCAAGGCCATCAGCGGCTTCCAGGATCTCCTCAAGGGCTTCCAGTCAGGACGGCTCGGTCAGACCACAGTCAGGGTTAGTATGGATACTAGTATGGATAAATTCTGGGTTGCATTGCAAATTGAATTCTTCAGTGAAGCCTGACAACGTCTGCACAAAATAATTACTTAAATGTATTTTTCACAACGCATCTGCTTGGGCTGAGAGACAGTTGTCATGTGATTGTTTTAAATATGTATTCATTAAAAAATTTCATTGTGCATTGTTACACAGACACTGTTCGGAAAGACTTTGGAATTACATTGCAGCATGTATTTTATGAAAAGTTGCCCTAAACCTGCTCCTTTAAACATTTTAAATAAAACATTTAAGCCAATACACAGCTGTGTGTGTAATTGTGTGAATAGAAATTGTCCCATTAATTACTCAGCCTCATGTCGTTAGACCTTCGTTCATCTTCGTACCACAAATTAAGATATTTTTGATGAAATCCGAGAGCTCTCTGACCATTTTATATTTTTTGGAAGAACTAAACCTTTAATGGCACAAGCCCTCTGGAGTTCAATTCCTATCTGCACTTTAATATTTTCTAATAAATGCAAACTTGATTTGGCTATTGTATCAGACTAAGCCTGTTAAATTACCAAACTGTAGATACATTTCATTGTCACAGAGACGGAGTAAGATTTAGCTGTTCATTATCATTGCTTGGCAAGCCAGATAATTAATAGTTCCAAGAATGTTTGTAATGTTTCTCATCACTTTAATTTCCTTTTTTTTTTTCTCCACAGGATGCTCTGAGGAATGGACTTGTTGCCACAGAAGTTCTGATGTGGTTCTACATCGGGGAGATTATCGGGAAAAGAGGCATTGTTGGCTATGATGTATAAATATGGACTGTCCTGTTTGCTTGTTCTCGTTGCTAAGTTTCGTCTTTATCAGAATTCTTGGAATCCAGGAACTAAATAAATGAATATTATTAAAGAACAGCTTTGATGCTTATTTAATTCCAGTGGGCTTTTAATAACATTGTAGTCAGTGGATCCAGGATAATGGTAAGCTGAATTACAATATTGTTGAATTCTAGGATGATGATAAATAGTTCCCATCACAGTTTAGTTCTTGTTGTTGACTCTTACTTGTAGACAAATCTGTGCTCAGCTCTTACAGAATACACTTCACAGAACCACTCTCCTTCAAAATGTTTCCTCTTGTTTTGATTTAAATGAGTGAAAATGTAATTGTGGGATGGATGTAGTGTGGACCGATGTGTGAGAATCCATCTCCTAGACTGTTAGGTGAGACGTGGCTAACAATTTTTTTTTTTGTATACATTATTTGGAATATAGATGTATCTAGACATATACAAAAAAAAAAATTACAATTATGTAATGATTGACATCTCTTCACGCTCCTGTTTTTCTGATAGCATCCGCATAACATTTCCCAAGTATTTGTGGAACTCCTGTCGGACATCTTCAGGCTCTTCCTCAAGGTTTGAGTGAATGAGAGGCAGCTTGTTTAACTGTGGGGCTACAGAGGATAAAATAAAAAAAAATTTTTTTAAAGTCATTCACTCAATAAACTTTAACCACTCGTTTGAAGGGTTGATCAAGAAACAATTTCAAACGAAAAAGCAAATACCAGCACCATATTACAATCTGCTGCATTAACATAAATTATACCCAGGTCTTCATCAGAATCAAGATCTTATTCCTAGGCTCCTTAAATACTGACACACTAAAACTGCAGAAAGGATAAGTTACCTAATGGTGGATGGGTAGTATCAGCTCCGCTCCCTGGTTTATGATGTGCTATGAGCAGACACTGGGCTTCCAATAGTCCCTGTGAGGAGATGAATGTAGAGTGCCAGGTCTCGATTTCCTTTAGATGACTGGGCACATCTGGGTTAAATACAACAACTACGCCATTGGAGTCTTTCATTAAAGCTGGCCAGCATGATTCAAACCTGTGCACATACAATACTGAATGAATAAACTAAAGAAATAAAATAATTGTTTGAAGTTGTTCAGGAAAGTGACATTTACATTTAGTCAACTTACTTGAAATCTCCCGCACAATCCCATAGTTCCACATCACATGCTGAATTTTTGTTGCCATTAGATAAACTGTGTGATTCAAACTCAAGTATCCTAAAGAAGGGAATTAAATGCCATATTTGAATATGTAACAAAAACAAAACGTTTGGCCAGGCAGCCTAAACATTTATATTTATTGCACCAAAATCAATTTAAAATCAACCCACCTTACGCCTTGTGTTGGGCTGTAATAATCAGCTCCAATTGATTCCGTTGTGTCGGAGAGAAAATTGGCTAATGCTGTTTTTCCACACTGTCAACATGAAATATGAAAATGTAGTGATATACACAAAACATACACCGCATTCTACACTCAATCAAACGGTTTACCTCGTTTGGTCCTATGAATAATATTTTCACCTTCACCATCTTGACGTATCGACAGAATAAAAAAACAAGGGAGAGATTTTTGACTAGAAACCCTTTTTTCCAAAACTAGCTAGGAGCTAACTTAGCTACAAACAAAGATAACAATTTGACGTGTACAAAAAAAAAAAGAAAAAAAGAAACGAAATACAAAAAGTTTAATTAACGTGTCAAATCTACCAATTACGAAATTTCTACCAATATATAGGCAGCTAGGTGAAGCGCATGGTGGGTTAGCTCATGGCTAACATAAACAACTCGTTTCCAAGGCGATTATGCAGAAGTTAAAACCCGCGTCGCAGATTCGCCAAACTTCATATTAATTGAAAATAAATTCTTAATAAAAAAAATTAAGACATTCATTTCTTAATTAATTGATCAATTAAAAATTAAAAATAAAAGCCACATTTTTGCCAATTAGTTGTCAGGAAATATAAATAACTTTTTAAGACAACCCCTGGCAAACAGAACCCAAACTTGTATTGGACATAAATGATTATTTATTGTATAAAATTACAACTTATAAAACACGTGACAGCTTGCCCCTACTCGGCATTTATAAAAAAAAAAAAATCTCATTAATATTGGTTTAAAAGAATTTACAAAAAAAAAAAAAACAGCTTTTTTGTGAACCAGCTTTGGCTATTGAAAATGTGATCATATTACAGACTTGAATTCCATGTCCTAAACGTGGTCTTATAAAGTGATTTTCAGATATAGCCCAAAGTGTCTAGTTATTAAGTTGTATTTCTTCTTATAGCCACACGAGGACAGCACACATCTATATCTGCCATCATACCATGGCCATGCGTACAATAGAAGCAAACTGTCCAGCAGATCAGGTTTTTGTCTTCAAAAACAGCACGTAGGCTACGCCCAAGTGAAGGAGGTTTAAAAACTAAATCGGGTAAGTTAATACAAAGTAACCTTAACAACGACAAGTTTCCATAGTCCCCCCCACTCCCAAAAAATAAAGGAGAAAGATACTTTAAGCGTGTCAGAAATTGTAAGTATTGAGTGGTTTTGATTCATGATTTGCTTCATTTATATACAGACACTTAATTTCCCCCGCAGAAAGTCATTTAAGCAGGACAAAAACGTAAAGTCGGAGCATTCAGAAGTAGGAAAGCCCACTATGACCAACAAAACAGCAACCTTTGACCTCCAGCAATTGTTAAAATTCTATAAGTATGTGACCACGTTATACTTTTATTAGAGCTGTGAATCTAGGAGTGTTCGAAAGTTATTTTGTTAGAAAAACACAACTTTTTTAGGTAGGTTTTTGGAACAAATAATGTATGTTCTTTTTATGTTACAGGCTACAAAAACCCTTTGAATGACTGTAGCCTATAATGGCAGCCGAAGAGGACTGTGTATGGCTATGTATGTGCAGGTACTACTTGGCCATTTTCAGCTTTCTACAATGCACATCTTCTGTGAGTCATTTAAAACAGCATTTTCCTTAGTCATTATGATCATTCAAAATCTCCACATTGTAATAATTGTCTAAAACTTGATCACACAAAGTGAAAGTCAGACGAGCTTTGGTAATGTAGTGTCTTCATACTGTAATGTTTCTTGTGTTAAACTAAGATGATCTTCTGTCCTTGGTAGGCAATTTATTGCCATCGTTTTTGTTAAAATTTGGTGAATTGGTGGTTTCAGCAGCAAAAACACAAGACTGAGATTGTGACCACTGAGATTGTGACTGAGAACAACGGACCACATTAACACGATTATTTAATGAGAGACCAGTATGTATAACAACTTTAAAACTTTATTGAAATATAAAGATGTCATGTCTGTATAATGTTGCTTTACAATGACAATGAGAATAGCCCTTGCTTTTGGATACATGCATTCAAAATAATATATAACTTAAGAAGATTTTTGCATCTTGAAGAGTTTTTCTTCATTTAAGCCTTCGTTTAGGAGAAACTTTTTTTATTCTGCAGATAGGATAATTACTGAAAAGTTACTTAATTCTTTCAGAACCTGTTAAAATTGTTTAAACAGCTGACAAATGGCTTTCGACATAAAAACAAAAAAATCATAGAACAAAGAGCAAAAATGTCTGTCCTTCACTTCAAATTCTTCATGAAAAGCACACAACTATTGTAGTGTTTATTTTAATTGACAGATCTTGACTGACGTTCCAACCCCAAACCCAGGATAGAGGGGCTCAGTAAATGTGGTCTCGAAACGATAGAGACGTGTCATAGTCTCACCAATACTGTAGAAGGCCAACACCCCTGCAGAGTGGTCCAGAAAGACCCCTATTCTTGAAGAGTGAGGGCCACTAACAGCCTTGTCTACCCTGTTATGCCATGCCGAGTACCCTGTGTCAGAGCAGAGGAGGCTCCAAGACTTATCGTTGTAGCCCAGCAAGCACAGGGAGCCTTTACCCTTACGGCTAATGCCCCGATAGGCCACGCCAATCGAGAATTCTCCACTCCACTCGATTTCCCAGTAGAAACGGCCACCTGTCAGAGCCTCACGACACAGCACCTGGGCAAAGCTATCGAAGCGATCTTGGTTTTCTGAGTATGGCTGCAGGTCCCGGGTTCTAATCACCTTCCTGTTTCCTTCTGATAAGTACAGCTCCTTATGCGCCGTGTGGGGGTCTATTCTCAGCTGACAGTAGTCTGGAGATGTGTAGAAAGATAAAGGTTGCATTAATGTGTTGCTTTTAACAGATCGTTGTATATCTTCCTTGGTACATACAGTGAGGAAAATAAGTATTTGTACACCCTGCTATTTTGCAAGTTCTCCCACTTAGAAATCATGGAGGGCTCTGAAATTGTTATCGTAGGTGCATGTCCACTGTGAGAGACATAATCTAAAAAAAAAAAATCCAGAAATCACAATGTATGATTTTTTAAAACTATTTATTTGTATGATACAGCTCAAATAAGTATTTGAACACCTGAGAAAATCAATGCACACTGCAGGAGGGATTTTGGCTCATCTCCTCCACACAGATCTTCTCTAGATCAGTCAGGTTTCTGGCCTGTCGCTGAGAAACACAGAGTTTGAGCTCCCTCCAAAGATTCTCTATTGGGTTTAGGTCTGGAGACTGGCTAGGCCAGAACCTTGATATGCTTCTTACAGAGCCACTCCTTGGTTATCCTGGCTGTGTGCTTCGGGTCATTGTCATGTTGGAAGACCCAGCCTCGACCCATCTTCAATGCTCTAACTGAGGGAGGTTGTTCCCCAAAATCTCGCAATACATGGCCCCGGTCATCCTCTCCTTAATACAGTGCAGTCGCCCTGTCCCATGTGCAGAAAAACACCCCCAAAGCATGATGCTACCACCCCCATGCTTCACAGTAGGGATGGTGTTCTTGGGATGGTACTCATCATTCTTCTTCCTCTAAACATGTATAGTGGAATTATTAAAAATAAATAAATGAATAAAAAATAAAAGTTCTATTTTGGTCTCATCTGACCACATGACTTTCTCCCATGACTCCTCTGGATCATCCAAATGGTCATTGGCAAACTTAAGACGGGCCTTGACATGTGCTGGTTTAAGCAGGGGAACCTTCCGTGCCATGCATGATTTCAAACCATGACGTCTTAGTGTATTACCAACAGTAACCTTGGAAACGGTGGTCCCAGCTCTTTTCAGGTCATTGACCAGCTCCTCCCGTGTAGTTCTGGGCTGATTTCTCACCTTTCTTAGGATCATTGAGACCCCACGAGGTGAGATCTTGCATGGAGCCCCAGTCCGAGGGAGATTGACAGTCATGTTTAGCTTCTTCCATTTTCTAATGATTGCTCCAACAGTGGACCTTTTTTCACCAAGCTGCTTGGCAATTTCCCCGTAGCCCTTTCCAGCCTTGTGGAGGTGTACAATTTTGTCTCTAGTGTCTTTGGACAGCTCTTTGGTCTTGGCCATGTTAGTAGTTGGATTCTTACTGATTGTATGGGGTGGACAGGTATCTTTATGCAGCTAACGACCTCAAACAGGTGCATCTAATTTAGGATAATAAATGGAGTGGAGGTGGACATTTTAAAGGCAGACTAACAGGTCTTTGAGGGTCAGAATTCTAGCTGATAGACAGGTGTGCAAATACTTAAAAAATCATATATTGTGATTTCTGGATTTTATTTTTTAGATTATGTCTCTCACAGTGGACATACACCTACGATGACAATTTCAGACCCCTCCATGATTTCCAAGTGGGAGAACTTGCAAATAGCAGGGTGTTCAAATACTTATTTTCCTCACTGTATTTAAATTCTTCTGATTTGTTTAGTAATAATGTCAGAAAAAAATAATTGGGACTAGAAACAATAATAATAAATTCTGGCCAATACAGATAAGCTGATGATTATTTTCATGTTCTGGCTGACAACAAAAAAATAGACAATATTAATTCTATACTATTTTGTCTAAAAAAAAACCCCTGCTAAAATCTACAATCAGCCACGTTTTAAATACAATCAATTTAGGCATCACAACATCACAACAGATTTGCTAAAGATGTTATTAAATAATTAGTGTTTTAAAGATGAATTTTAATTATGTAAATATAAAAGAATAAAAGTTAGATCTCAATATAAAAATAGAGAAAATATGCAAGTATGATTAAATGCCCAGTATATTTTTAATATCTACTGATAACCAATATGGCACTGTTATATTCTGCATCCCTAATTATGAAAAACACAAGGTGTGCTCTGACAAATATATGGATTTGAGAATATGTAAATCATGATTTTTCTTTTTTAGATACTTACATTTTAGAAAATCAGATCTGGTCCTGGGTTCTGCAGGAGGTGAACTGTCCACTGTATGAACTTCTTTGACTGAACACAAAGAGAAATGCACACTTTAATATGCTATATCCCATATGCATACTTCCATTTAAAAGTTACAGTTTCAAATAAATGCTGTTCTTTTTCTATTCGTCAAAGAATCCTGAAAGAAAAATATAATGGTTTCCACAAACAGCACAATGATAAAAACAGCACAACTGTTTTCAACATTGATAAAAGTAATAATTATTAATAATCAAATTGGCATATTAGAATGATTTCTGAAGTATCATGTGACACTAAAGCTCTGGCACTGAAGTAATGGCTGCTGAAAACTTCTTTCTTACCAACCCCAAATTTTGAACGGTAATGTATTTTGTCATGTTTTTTTCTTTACCATGTTTGTAGGTTGTATTGTCTCCAGCCATGTGTTATTAATGTAAATTAATATACAAGTAGGTATTTAATTTATATCTTACCTCTGGTACTTTTCTCCTTGGTGCGATTCTCCACAGTGTACACTGGTACGTCGTTCACTGTTATAAAAAGTAGGAAAACTGATTTACAATACATTACTTTTTTTAAACATGAAATGCTAGATTTATTCAAGCAGATCTGAATAAGGTACTAAATCATATTGTTTCAAACTATTAATAGAAATGAATAGCTATTTTTTTATCATTTGAACTTTGCTCAGTGAATTGGAAACAGTCAAAGAACTCTAAACCCTGTTTACACTCTCCATGTAATCACATGACTTCCTTGCTAAAGTCATGTGTAGTAGTTACCAAAAGGCCTAATGTATCAAAGTTAAAGACTGATCTATTTATTTAATTGTTGGTTATGTTATTCTTTTGGGACTTCAGATTTGGCCCGGAAATAATATGTGTAGATGTACTGTAACTTAAGTGCTCAAAGTGGCTCTTTAAAGACAAACTGAGTTCAGCTGTACCCTCCAACTCCTAAAAATAGAGGGCAGTGTGTTCAGATCTGCAAGCAAGGGCAGCTTCACCCAACAACTATGCCTGTGTCTGATGTGCGGTGCAGTGTGTGCTCTGACCTGATTTGGAGATCTTTCGCAGTTCATCTCTGCCCAGCTCCTCCAGCTTCTCTTTGATCTCAGCCACGGCTTTCCTGGCTGCACTGAAGGAAAAGTCTGGATTCAGGGACACTCTGGGTATGAAGCCGTCATCAGTTGGTGTGCAGAGATAATTGAAATTCTGTTTAAAAGGAGAGAAATCTCAGTACATGCAACGTGTAGTATAGTGGTGGAAGCCTTATTTACTGAAGGGTAATTGCGTTTATCTAATGTCTTTGAAACTTTTTAATGTGAATAAGGAGTAATGCCAAAAAGCCTTTTTGATGTCAAATATTATGATCCCTGTGTGGGGAACCCCTTTCCTGAAATTTAAAAGCAGCTATTTATCATGTATGTATAGTATATAAGGGGCCATTTTTACTGCACAAGGAGAATTTTTAAAAAAATGATTTTTAATCTGAATCTTCGCAAAACATTTTTTTTCATTCCCCATTTTGAAAACTCCTATCCTAAAGTACCTGTAAGAAGTGAATATGATCCTCAGTACTGTAAAGCTGTTTAAGTCCAGTCTCTTTCTTCTTCAGTTCTTCAATCTCCAGCTCCAGTCTCTCCATCAGTCCCTCTGCCTGACTGAATGCAGCCCTCTCATTGATGTTGATCAGTTTGGTGACCTCTGACCTCATTCTCTCAATGGAGGTGATCATCTCATCAAACATCTTCTTGCTTTCGGCCATTGCTCTTTGTGCAGAGCTCTGTGGTAAAAATGAGTCAAGTTTAAGAGTCCGTTGTCAATTCTTTTAGTAGGAAACAGTGTCTGTTTTAGTGCAACGGTTGTGCAAGAACAACTTCCAGATAACATTTACAACTCGTTAGAATGACTGTTACTACAACAAAATAGCCATGTATCAGCATGTGTCTAGTGAGCAAGCATCTAGATTGCCCCCTGAAGAACAAAAGAACAATTATGGCCACTTACAAGGACTGTTTGCTTTCCCAGATTGAAACAGTTAACAGATCAGTCTTGTGCCATATGACCTTTGCCCAGATAAAGCAGTTAGGTTGTTCTCATTTGGTCTAATGCGCTATGGTGTGACCTCGATATGAGCCGCGGTGATAAAATGAACTGTTACAAGTGAGCCTGAAACTTACTTTGAGAGAATCCACCGCTGTCTTCAGCTCCTCCAGTTCTTTGGTCCTCTGCTGGCATTTTTGTTTGATCTCCGCCTGGGACACTCCAAGAAGTTTCTTTCCATAAAACAAGAGAAAACATACCTTAGTCTTTGTTGACATAGATTCAATTACAAAACAAACTCTTGTTATTGATCACCATCTTTAAGTCAATTCTGTGAATGTACAGCAATATAATACTACTCTATGTCCTTTCACGTCACAGATCTTCACGTATGATATTTGTATGTTATGCTTTTCTCTAGAATTCGAAGAGCCTGCTTAACATGGATGCCTTTATCTTCGAAAAAAGAGGGGGAATGTTAATCACTCCAGGAATGTAAAACTGCTTGCCGGAGAGACGTTTCAAGGTGCACATGCTCAATTCTTTAGGGAAAGAGGGGGCTTCAGAGCAACCCCTTGCCAAGCTCACCGAACCATTCTTCAAGATAAGCTTGAAGGAATGTGGAGAATCTGGGGAGGGGGTGAATAAAAGTGTGTGTGTGTGTGTGTGTGTGTGTGTGTGGTGTGTGCCATGGGACATGAGGACTAGAATCTGGAATTCCCTGTGTTTAACAGAACAAACAAACCATTTGCTATTAGTGCCTGCTATAAGTATTAGATTATAGATACAATTACTGTATCTAAACAGCACCCGTGACAGTTCAGTCAAAACAGTACAAAACACATCAACTGCTATGCTCCCTCCTTGTCTCAAGCTTGTTCAGTGCTAATGAATTGAAGGAAAAGCTTTGAAATCTTAAACCTTTGAAGGTCTTCCTTCCATTCAACACTCCAGATGGAACAGTAAACATCTGGCCAGTAACTATAAATAGTTTTGGGTGAAATGTTTTCACTGTCCTCACAATAATTTGATGCAGTGACGCAGTTTTCATTTAGCATTTTTTCTTGTGAAACTTAAGTTTGAAGAGGCGGTTGTTCACATTTCTTTCAGCTATACTCATCGGCTGAAGTTTTTGATGACTTTGGGTCAAGGTACAAAAAGCAGTGCGCTGTTTTTTATCTCGCCGGTAGTGCGTAGTGGGAGGTTGGGGATGGTCTGTAAGCTCCCGCCTGATTTTCTAGAATTCACATTCCTTGCCTCTCCCCACAAAAGAATACAGACCTGCCCTGTTTTTCATCCCTCGTTGCTCATAACAATTATTTTTCTTGCACAAAAACAGATCTTCTCAGAAAGGTGGCCAGGTTAGGACAGTGTTTAAATCAAGTTACCTCTGAGTTGTCCATTGTAGAGGAACACACCCTTTTTGTGACTCCTATAGTTTGGATGTTGTATTGGGAAAACTTTAACTGGATAGAAGTTTCACTAATCACGCTACCTTTCTATCGGTTTAATCATCATCTCCTCCCAGTTTTTTGTAATGATCTGGATCAGCGTGTTTGCGATAAAACAGAACCGGTTATACGGTGTATCTACATGACTTCTTGGCAGCTTTTTTTGAAGAAGACCTATGTTATACAATCTCAAGAACATTTCTTATTAATGAATAAAATCATGTACCTAAAAATTCAACTTGTAACCCCCCCAGCCACCACTCTATCCACTCTAGTTTACTCGAACAGTAAATTTTCCTTACCTGTTTTTCACTCCTTTCTGCTTCGGCTGAGACTATGTCATGACCCTTGTGCTCGCTTACAGTACAGAGGGCGCAAATACACATCTGGTCCGTACGACAGAACAGCTCTAGGCTCTTCTGGTGCTGAGGGCAGATCTTACGGTCCAGGTTCCCCAGCTCATCCACCAGCTTGTGCCTCTTGAACGTAGCGGACTCATAGTGGGGCTTCAGGTGCTTTTCGCAGTAAGAGGCAAGACAGTTGAGGCAGGACTTGACTGCCTTGAAATTTTTTCCAGTGCAGAAGTCGCAAGGAACATCCCCAGGGCCAGCATAGCTTCCATTACTAGGAGGCGTTAAGTTTAAGCCGGTCTTCTTAATCTTCTCCGCAACTTTGGTGAGAGTGGCGTTTGGCCTCAGCACAGGTCTCTGGGTGAATGTGATCCGACACTGGGGACAGATGTAGATGCCAGTGTAATCAGCCTCATTCCAGTAGCCGCTGATACAGTCCATGCAGAAGCTGTGACCACACGGAATCGCCACAGGGTCCCTCAGGAGCTCCGTACATAGAGGGCAGCTAAAGTAATCTGAAGACATTTGATCAGCCATATTTTTTGTACTCTATTCAAAAACAAACACCTGAAATGTTTCCGAGAGAGAAAGAGGAGCCAAACGCTGCGTCGCTGGTGTTTTACTACAGACAGCCTTGAGTTTCTGAATTCCACAGGTTATTAATTAAAGGAAGCAAAGCCCTCCCCTTTGTACTGAGGGTGTGTGTTGAAGAGAGGAAGGAAGGGAGACAGACAGACAGAGAGAGCGAGAGAGTGAGTTTAGAGCACAACCCAGCTCAGATAAGCAGGTTGAGCCAGGAGTCTTGAGAGAGAGAGTGGGAGGGAGGGACCAGGGGTGGAGTGAAAGACATAGAAGAAAAAAGGTACAGTTGAGAATGAATGAATTGTAGTACAAAGCAGGGCCATCCAGGATGAAACCTAAACATGAAAAGCTCTCTGTTTTACACACACAAACTGCTTATCCATTAGCTGAGGAGCTGAAGGACATTTGCATCAGTTACACTAAAACCACAGTCTGTTAATAATTGGCCATTCCTGGTTGGCTTTGATATGTTACATAGTTTGTTTATCGCCGATGATACTCTCTTGCTTTCATTCTTTAAATGATATTTGGTTCAATACTGCTACTTGAGCTTAAATACATAATGGAGCTTTTGAATTTTCCGATTTAATATTTAAAATTGAGTTTTTTTTGTTTGTTGTTGTTTTATTTAAATGTTTATTTAAATGCTTATAAGTCATTCTGTAGCACACGTATCTGGCATATAAAGCAGTATGTAATCTGGCATATAAAGTTGCCACTGTAAAATTTATTGCATTGAAACTGTCTTTTTCACAGCACCAAGGCATGTGCTGCTCTGTTCACTGCACTAAGCAAACAATAGTAACAGACAGGCTACGAGGTGAGTTTGATCTAAATGTATGAACTAAGGCCAGTAGAACTGGATTGGGTGTTGCAGACTTGAAAATACGTCATCAGTTTGTTTTCGATGGGTGTGTTAGAAAAAAGAATGAACAATATTTAAGTTTTTTTAAGAATATTTCAAACCTGTAACAGTTGACATTATCAAAATAGTTTGTCCTAGCTAGAAATATTTGCATAGTGGCACTATCCTTGACACATTGCTACTAGATTTATCTCCACAGGTAATTGCCACTAACATAAAATAGGCACTCTTTGTAAGTCCCAGAGGTGATACAGAGTTGTTCATGAACATAAATATAAAGGAGGTTGAAGAGAATATTTGAAGTTATCTAATTAACTGTAATTGAATTAAACCTGATTTTTTTTTAAAAAGTGTGTCATAATATGATAAGAGCATGAGTTACAGCAGGCCTCCATCCATCCATCCATCCATCTTCTTCCGCTTTATCCGGGGCCGGGTCGCGGGGGCAGCAGTCTAAGCAGAGATGCCCAGACTTCCCTCTCCCTAGACACTTCCTCTAGCTCTTCCGGGGGGACATTGAGGCGTTCCCAGGCCAGCCGGTACATCGACCGCATTACTGTAGAAGCTGCACCTATCCGTCTGTCAATCTCCCGTTCCATCCTCCCCTCACTCGTGAACAAGACCCCTAGATACTTAAACTCCTCCACTTGAGGCAGGAACGCAAAATGCAATATTTTCTAAATGTTGATTTTAAAAAAACTATTTTTTAAACTATTTTTAATTTTTCCCTCTCGCCATAAGTCATTCCAAAAATCATGGCGACGCATGTTGGCAGGTTTACACCGCACTAGCCATTATTTTTAATCGGAGGAGAGGGAGGCATGCTATCCAAGCATTAATGCAAGGAAAGCCCCTTATACTTGGGAGCGGCCACAAATGAGTTGTTTCTGGGAGGTTATATACACGATTTCACAGAGGAACTGTAGCCAGGTTTTCATTACAGATTCCAGTATTCCCATAATTCTTTTTCTTTTATGAGTTTAATAAAGAACTCTCAATCACCTGAAAAAACACCTTTTGGGAGCGTAAAAACATTTGTGATATATGGGAGTTTTTGCAAAAGATTTCATGTTTTCATTGGCCGTATTTTCTATTCGCAATTTCAATTTGCGCAATTTCAATTTGCGCAATTTCAAGGGCAAAAGAAGCGCAGCTATTCATTCTTCTGTGGAACATAGAAGAAGATATTTGATTGTTAGTCAAATTAGTGTTAGTAACCAATGGTAACAGTGACCATCAACTTCCATTGTTTGTGTAAAGAAAAATACATTTTTCTAAATATATTTTATGTTTTAATATTTTTGGTCAACTATCACTTTATGCACAACAATGTTCAGAATGTGATGATGAAAATTGTATCTTAAAATTGTTTTTGTTTGTTCCCTCCCTCGCCAACACCCCGTGTTAATTTGCACCCTGGTCTCAAGTGCTTTACACCTCAAAGAGTCTCAATTCTTTATGCTTTAGGGTGAGCTAGTTTCACATGTTTTGATTCTAAATATCCTGTGTATCTGTAAGGGGCAGGGCATGAATGAACTTAGGCCAAGTTTTTGTAGAATGTGATATTGCATGTGACTTTTATCACCACCTGCAATGTTGGTGATGTACAGGACATTTATGCAACCAACATGTTTTTATTAGCTCATTCCAAAGAAGCTTTTTCTGTCTCTTTTTCCTAAATGCGTTTTGAGTTGTGTGGGGGAAATTAGATTTATGGTTGAAAGGAAAATGCATGCATTGTGGTTGATTTTATTTTTAACTATTGACATATTTTTGCTTTAGATGAAGACCAAAAGCCATTGGTCCAGCCAGAGCCCAGGTGACACCACAGTGACAGAAACCAAGACCTATTACATGCTGATTGGTTACACAATACATTGGTCCTGCCATCAGATCTGCCCCAAACACAAATCTTGCATCACTTCATAAATAGTTTCACCTCTCTCCTTATATGGTCTGCACTCTGATAAGCCAGTTTCTCTTCCCCTTTTCCCTGTTTTGATCAGATTCCAGAAGTTACAGTACAAGGTATAGGCTGCGGTTACTCATTAACTCGGCTAGCATGCTAGTTTAGGCCTCTAATTGCAAATTTGACATCAGTTTTTGCAGTTTTCTTCAACTGCAGCATGAAGTAATGATTTTAAAATGGAGGAACGGGCCTATTCATGGAGAGTCGGTCCTCATATTGTTCTCATGGTCTTCATAGTTCTTAGAGAGGAAATGTTGTAAACCATACAAAAGAAATCAGTTCCTTTAACACAACCTTTATTGTTCTCCACACCCTCATACTGACCCCACTGAGTTCACGTTGGTTCATGAGGGACCTTTTTTCTATTGAAGGAGCTGCATACTTGAGTAAGCCTGCCAGAGGTCTCGTGTTTCCTTGTGTATATTAAGGGTCAAAGGACAAGTTTCATTAAACTACTTGATTAAGGGGAGTGTGCCCGATGGAGGGTGACAGAGAAAAAAGAACTTGCATAGGTGTGTGTGGTTATTGTAAAAACCAAGGGGTTGCCTATGTCAATCTGATTGGTCAGTGCATGAAGTGCGTGGAAACAAGGTATTTACAAGTGTTTCCATGAACAATGGTCACCTTTGTGAGTCTTGGCTGAAGGGCTAAGTGTACTGTGTGTGTGTGTGTGTGTGTGTGTGTGTGTTTGGCTGCTCATCTGGCGCATTGCCAGGTAAAATTGAACAGGCTGTGCAGAACGAAATTCTCAAAAACCACAAAAGAATACCACCATTCAAAAGAAAGCATGCATGGAGCTTCACAAGTGAATCCTGTGCATTGAAAGCAATCGTAAAAAAATATTATTTGGCCTTGTGTGAGTTCACTGTTGACAGTGAAAACTTTTCCTTTGCTTGACTGTGAAGAATGTCTAGTTACGTGATTATATATTAGCACACGATAACTGAAATAATGTCTGAAGCCCAAATATTGCTTTTCTTATTTTGCTTCCTGTAAAAATCTTATCACTATGCTGATGTACAAGAGGTTTGTGAAATGTATTCTGAACATGCAGCTTTTGCAGCTGAACAAATATGAGAGACATGAAAATATGCCACTCTATTATTGCGTTACACTCACATCTACACATTTCTTTACAAACGTAAAAGGCAGTTTCAGTTACAGAGCGATCAGGAAAGACAAGATCAGCCATCTATAAATACTTTACATGCTGTAGTGCACACTGACCACACTGCACACCATTTAGGTCAAGGGTTTTGTTGGCTATTTGACAAATATTTTATAAATGTACTATTAGAAAAGCCTTTTGGGGTTTTTAGAGGATTTTAACAAATGTAAATATAAATAAAAGCTCTTTATTTTTTATATTGAAATATTTGAAACACTTTTCTCAAAGTGACCCATCATAACTATTAATTAAAGTTTTATTTTAAGACTGCAAATTATCTCTGTCATAAAGGTCAAATTTGATCAACTATTTTAAGCTGAAGACCATTAGAAATATGACCACAGACTATACAATGATCCAGAGTCAGATACACGTCATTAGATTGGCTGCAGACTCTCCGACACTGTCAGACCACATGTCCTGCTGAAGTCTGGATATTCTCTTGAACAGTGGAAACTTTCACCTTTGCAGGCCTCTCTTGACATGCTGTTATCGCACTTATCAGGTCAGAGTGCATTCCTGGCAACATTTTTGCTCTTGCTGTTGAACTTACAAGTCGGTAACCACCTTAAGTAAGAGGAATCTTGAGTTTAGTTTTCTGATGGACATACATCTTTGCTCTTTTCTATGTCAGTTTGCGTTCTTGGTTTTGGATATTATTCAATAATGTAGGTTTCTATTCAAATAAAAAAGTATAATTAAAAAAATCATAAAATAATGTTTAAAAAAACAATTGCCATTGGTAAAATGTAAGAAATGAATCAGATCTGGTGAGAAATATACGGGTGGATTTGCAATCCCAGTAGAAATGTTCACATTAGCTTTTCATCACACTGAATGTGAGCCACGGAAAACTCACTTCCACTTCCTGTTTTGCAACAGAGATTCCTGGTGCTTTGTGGACTGTGCTGTACAGAGGATGTATGCTCTAGAGAGATGAGAGAGGCTAATCTAAAACAAACACTTATTTCCATCTTCTTTGAGCAGGAATAAACGCCTTTTCTTAGGAAAATGGATCTGCCATTGCTGGAAGAAACAGCAGCTGCTGGTTCAGTTATAGCTGTTACTGTACATTTAAAAATGTATAATATGTTGTATACTTTTTTGCAATAGGCTATTAAATACATTTGTGTAACACACTTTGCTTTAACGTGTGTGTGTGTGTGTGTGTGTGTGTGTGTGTGTGTGTGTGTGTGTGTGTGTGTGTGTGTGTGTGTGTGTGTGTGTGTGTGTGTGTGTGTGTGTGTGTGTGTGTGTGTGTGTGTGTGTGTGTGTGTGTGTGTGTGTGTGTGTGTGTGTGTGTGTGTGTGTGGGTGTGTGGGTGGGTGGGTGGGTGGGTGGCCTGGTAAACCCTAGGTTATGGGGACAAAATGTCCCCACAAATGGCAATAATCCTCGTCCTTGTGGGGACATTTTTTGGTCCCCATGAGGAAAACATCTTATAAATCAGACTAAGTGATGTTTTTTGAAAATGTAAAAATGCAGAATGTCTCCTGTGATGGGTAGGTTTAGGGGCAGGGGCAGTGTAGGGGGATAGAAAATACGGTTTGTACTGTATAAAAACCATTACAACTATGGAATGTCCCCATAAAACATGAAAACCCAACGTGTGTGTGTGTGTGTGTGTGTGTGTGTGTGTGTGTGTTTATCAAACTTTGATTAAAAAAAATTCCCAAATTAAAAATACAAATGTTCTGTGTAAATTTAATATAAGAAAGCTGGTCATACAAGCTTCCCCATACAGAGTAAACATTTTCTACATTAATTTATTTCTTGTTCAGAATTATTTTTAGACCACTATCAACCCTTCCCTCAACTCCACTGTACTGTATTAAAACAAATCTTATTGAAGAAATACATAAAACATGGTCTTTACAATTATATGAACTCTAAACCCTAATAAGTTGGCAAAAGTTACATAAAAATGTTTAGGTTAAGAAATTCAAAGTTTAAGTAACTAGCAGATTTTTATTTTGTACTTGTGCATTTTAATTGCCCTTGAAATATTTAAGTAAGCTAACTCAACTCATATTCAGTTAACAATGCTCCACTTGTCATGACGGTAACACCCCCAACAAAACCCAACATAACAAACTCTTCTAAATTAGCATAGCTAAAAATTAAACACTATCTCTCCAACTTAACATTAATCTTGTACAAAAACATTATATAACATTTAATTTAAGCATTTACTCTCCCTTTCAAGTCTCATGGCAAAGCATGCTGGGAAATAGAGATCCCAGCCCAGTTTCAGTTACATTTAAGTTTGTCTAAATTAAAAGTTGAAATGAATTAAACAATTCAAAAGTTAATTGAACTAATATGTTTAATTTAAGTTTACCTACTCAAACCAATTAATTATGTTGAGCATTATAGGGTTTACAGTGTGTAAGAACCTAACAGACAGTGTGTTTCTGTATACCTTCACAGAAGGAAAAAATATATATATATATATATTTACATTTATGTAAAAGTTTTAAGTAGATGCTTTATATCAAGAATCTGTCATTACTGAGATGATACATGTTCAGTGTTTTAACAAGCATTAACCTGAAAGATTGCAAATCAAATTATTGCACAGAAGTGAAATGTTGATTTTTATGTCTCAGAAATGTTTTTTGTCCTTTTATATCCATTCACGGAGACTCACTTCAGGAGGATGGTGGTCATGTATGATTCACAACGTAAAGTTCTAAATGGTTAAACTGATAGTGACTCTCCTAATGTTACATATATCCCAGCTTTCACCTACTAAGATACACACAACTCAAATGTCTGGTGGTTAAAGGACTTTTAATAAAAAAACATACTTTCCTCTTACTCAAAAATCTTTCAGGGAGGAAAAAAACCCCAAACTATCCTCCCTTCAGATAAATTACCCTCCAGCTTTGATGGCATGTGCCAAAGGTCACTGTATACTTGGTCTCTAAGCACTCATCCATCAGGCAGCTCCTCCGCAGCATACCCAACGTTGAGGTGTCTGCCAGCATGAGGCCCCAAAAGCTGCCCATAAACACTCGAGATAGAAAAGCAGTGGTCACAAGACAAACTTGATCAAATATAAAAGAAATGCATGTGCAAGAAATGCAAGTGTGTGTGATGCAAGAACAAATTTTAAACAATCATATTCCCTGAGATCATACATTTCATTCATGCTTCACTTCTTCACTGTTATCATTTCCATTGACATCTGATGATGCATGTTTCTTCTTTCTGTCAATCGCTCTCTTCACCTGTGCCACAGCCACTCCCCCATTTACTGGTTTCTGCATAACCAGTTTAGCCTCCCTCCCTGTTTACTCTATATAACTTGCTGTGGTGGCACTTTAGACTCACTTTTCCTGTCTCGCACGCAAACGCACATTTCCTCTTCTGAGATCTGTGGGGATTTAACCATGTCGCTTGACCAGGAGCTCTGTTACCTCTGCAAGGAAGATCTCAGGGAGCCCGTTTCCATCCCATGCGGTCACACTTTCTGCTCCGTGTGTATCAAGACCTACTGGGACCATGCAGACCACACTGGACAATACCTGTGTCCCCAGTGCAGGGTCGCCTACAACAAGAGGCCTAATCCACGCCGCTTTCAGTCTTCGCGCAATTCGTCGTCATCCCTGAGAAACAGGGATTCGGACTCTTTCCCACCGGCCCCTCCGGCCCCCGACTACAACTACGCTGGACCCCAAGATGTGGGATGTGACATTTGCATCGGCAAGAAGCTCAAAGCTGTCAAGTCTTGTCTGATGTGTCTTGCTTCCTACTGCGAGAAGCACTTGAAGCCCCATTACGAATCATCCACTTTCAAACGGCACAAGTTGGTCGATGAGATCGGACACCTGGATCGTCAGATCTGCCCTCAGCACCAGAAAGGTCTGGAGCTTTATTGCCGGACGGACCAGATGTGTATCTGTGTGTTGTGCACAGTGAAAGAGCACAAGGGCCATGACATGGTGTCCGCTGAACAGGAAAGGGCGGAAATGCAGGTAAGATTCCATCATGTGCATTACAAAACTGCAAGTGTGGTCATATTTTTATCTTTGGAAATATTACACTGGTGAAGCTGTTATGACAACAGATTAAATGGTGATAATCACCAGCAGAAGTAACATTATGAAAGGCTGTTCAACCTTTCACCTCCTGTATGCAACAATGCACCTATTCATGCAAAAAAAAAAAAGACATTCACAGTATGTTTGAATATGCTGGATTGAGTATAAGATTAGCCAACCCCTGAAAACAAATATATAAAAATGATCTATGCTGTAGTAGGCCTTTCACAAATAATAAAGAATAGGCAAGTAACACACTGAATAAAATAAATTAGAAAGAGTATTGAAATAGTGTTTTCTTGTAAAACATACTCCTGTAATCTTTGTTTTATTTACAACCTTTTTTATAGTGTACTAGTGAGGAAGGGTTTCATTGTTAAGAGTAAAGAAAACATTTGTTCTACACACATTATTAGCAAAGTTTGGTGTAAATGCTAAAGAATAGGGCAATATTTTAGTAAACAAACCATCAGTTCTCATATTAATGACATACACATTTAATTAAATTGCTCAGACACATTTAATTAATATGCTTTAAGAGGACGAGAATGTTTCATATTGAGTACACAAAGAGTTAAATAGAGTATCCCAAAGTGATTATATTGTCATGTGGAAGTGGCCGAGGTGTGGTAGGATGCTGTACTTCCAACATTCCTTTGTCAGTACACCTCATTGTCATGAATTTGTTGTTTTTAAATGTCTATAGCAACGGTTGGGCGCCACCCAAGCTGAAATCCAGGAGAAGATCCATGACAGAGTGAAGCAAATGGAAGAGTTAAAACAAGCAGTGGATGCACTTAAGGTTTGTCTGGAGATTGAACGGAAATGTGTAATAATAAATGTAACCAATAAATTATATATAAAAATGTAAGGTAATAAGATCAATATTATATCTCTGGTAAGCAAGAATATGTTGCAGAAATATTTATTGGTCTACTTTGCTCTGGTGTGATGTGTTCTTACTCAGAAATAACTAGGAATGTTTGTAAATAGATGTGTGCATATAATACAATAGGTTATGGATTTCCAAGAAAGAAAATGAACTAGAATTAGAAATGGAATACTGATTACAATTGTTCCTTCAGAGTTCGGCACAACGGGCCTTGCAGGAGAGTGAAAAGCTGTTCGGTGACATGCTTCGTTCCATTGAAAGAATGCAACAGGAAATGGTCAAACTCATCTCGACCAATAAGAAGGCTGCACTTAACACTGCTGAGGGCCACATGGAGCGTCTGGGGCATGAAATTGCTGACCTGAAGAGGAGAGACAATGAGCTTACACAACTCTCTCGCACTGAGGACCACATCCATTTCATCCAGGTGACTGAGGCGCAGTCTGCCGACCACAATAAACATTCGCAAAAATAAAGCAGCGCATTAAACATAATGTGGAGAGATGTTAGTGTTTCTTCACACAGGATCTATTGCTTATACAAGTAAAAATAGTTTTTCTACTATTTCACAGATGATGAATTGAAATACTGTGCAAAATATTCTTTGTTTCTACTACAGCCATCAGTATGTGAGAAAATAAGTGTGCTCAAATGCATCGTAAGCCTAAGTAGACCGTAGAAACATTGACACTAATGATCTCTGCGATCAACTTAGCTTACAATGCTTTCGAGAAACACAGCCATGGGCAATTTATTGTAAGGAAAAATAAGACTAAGATTTCTTCTGTTTGTCGTTGCAGAGTTACCATATGCTGATTGCCCAGACTGATGCAGAGGAGCTGCCCTCTGTTACTGTGAATCCTTACTTCTCCTTCGGTGCTGTTACTAAGACCGTCTCTGAGATGAAACAACATCTAAATGAGTTCAGCAATGAAGAGCTGGTCAAGGTGGCAAAGACAGGTATGGTCCAGTCTGAAAGGATTTTTTGTCTAATGTAATCCAATGTATTAGTACCTAAAACATTTCAGAGACATCCTTGCTTTATTAGCTGTCTCATACCCATTTTGAAATGCTTTCTGAAGTCCATATTTGTTCCATGAGAATGATTACACAAATCAATTCATTATGGTTCTTCTTAATCTTTAAACTGACTTCCTTCATAACTCTCAATTCTCTTCCAGTGAACAAGATGCCATTCTGCCAGCTAGAGGACCGTAAGAAGAAAAAGTCTTTGAAGTGTAAGTTAATGAAAATGGGAAACTTAGCTGTCCTGCTGTTTGCTGGAATTTTGGAATGGCATTTGTCAAAAGTCAGTGTTGGGCTCCAAGAAATTGCTGACTGGTTGCTCAGCAATGATTTTAAGACCGACATCACATTAAAATACATATTTGTTAGCTGATCTCTTCTATGAAATGCACACACATCATGGATGTTTTAACTTCCCATTTAGTCGATCATACACTACTGTTCAAAAGTCTAGGGATTTTTTTTATGTATTTGAAGGTATTGGCAATTATTTGATCAAAAATATAATAAAAACAGTAATTTTAGGAAATATTATTCCATTTTAATACATTTTAAAATTTTATTGATTCTAGTTATTCAGCATCATTACTCCGGTCTTCAGTGTCACATGATCCTTCAGAAATCATTCTAATTTTATCCATTTTTTTCCAGGATTCTTTGATAAGTAGAAAGTTTTTTTTTAAAAACCCAGCGTTTATTCGAAATAGAACTATTTTGTCACAATGTAAAAGTCTTTACTGTAACTGTTGATCAATTCAAAGCCTCCTTGCTGAATATAGGTATTATTATTATTATTTTTTTTTTTTTTTTAATCTTATAGACCTCAAACTTAGTTCTTTATTTCAATAGTCCACTTTAGATATTCTAAGTAACTTTGCAACTACATCTCTTAATTTAGTATTAATAGACTGTAGTATACTGTTAGGGTTAGTAGAATAAGTTGATGTGTACTTTCACAGTTTTACTTCTAGTAAATAGAATGTCTGTTCAGGAACCATCAAAATGAAGTGTTAGCAGATGTTAAGCACCGACACTCTACTAATGCTCTAATGTTTGGTAGTTGACATATAGTTAAAGTTACTTATAGTTGAGCGTGAGATGTGAGATGGTGGTCCAGTGGGTTAAACCATGGAACTGATATGCAGAAGGTTGCTGGTTCGATCCCAGCAGTCACCACCAGTGTGTCCTTGAGCAAGGCACTTTACTCCATGTTGCTCCAGGGGGATTGTCCCTGTAATAAGGGCACTGTAAGTCGCTTTGGATAAAAGCGTCTGCCAAATGCATAAATGTAAATGTTATAGTTAGAATGTCTAGTGAATTATTGAAATAAAGTGTAACCTCTTTGTCACTGTATTCTCACCTTTAATGTGAAAGTACCTATCCAGAAAGTACCTAAAGGTCCTTCCTTTTTTTTTTCAGTAACATAATATGTTTGCTATAAATGATCAGAATAATTAAATGATTAGATGTTTGACTTTATTCTGGCTCTCTTTATTGTGTCTCTAGCTGATGATGTTGACATGTACAAGAGTCCCAGCAACACTCCCCGGACAAGGGACGAGTTCCTCCAGTGTAAGTTTATTTTCATACAAGAATTTCCTTTTTACGTGTATGCCCAGGACATTGTTGTAGAGATAACATGAACAGGATGTAAAGTTCAAGGTCAGCAGAATTCTCACCTCTGATGATGGGTAATCAAAATATTATGCAATTTTTATACATTTAGTACCTTGCATAAAGTGCTAAGAAAACCTGCTGGCTTCTGTCCTGTTAAATGGGAGTCAAATTCTAGTGGGAGTAGTCTAACATCATTCCTTACATACTAAGTTTGTGTCCAACCAAATTCTAAGAACAGGCTTAGTCTGCTCAGTGAGTGGGTGTATGGGTGATTCACGATAACTGCCATCCTTCAAACCTTTAGGCATTTCGTCTTCTCTTCTAAGAAGAGTCAGCTGTGATATTTTAGAGGGCAGAAACACTCTACATTGACCACTGTTAAAAAGTTTGGGGTCATTCATTTTCAGTTTTTTTTATTTTATTTAAAGAAATGTATACTTTCATACATCAAGGATGCATTCAACTGATCAAATGTGACAGTAAATACATTTATAATGTTACAAAAGATTTATATTTAAAACAAATGCTGTTCTTTTGAACTTTCTATTTATCAAAGAATCCCGAAAAAAGTATAATGGCTTCCAGAAAAAAATAAAGCAACACAATTGTTTTCAAGCTAATAATAATATAATATAATATTAATAGCAATAATTCAACTTTATAATGGTAATAATAATTTAAAAAAAAGTATTGGGCAGCAAATCATCATATCAGAATGATTTCTGAAGGATCATGTGACACTGAAGACTATAGTAATGATGCTGAAAATTCAGCTTTGCTATCAGGAATAAATTACATTTTAAAACATATTAAAATAGAAAACAGTTGTGGTAAATTGTAATAATATTTCACAATAATTATTTGTTGCTGTATTTTTGATCAAATAAATGCAGCCTTCATGAGCATAAGAGACTTCTTACCAAAAATCTTACCAACCCCAACCTTTTGAACGATAGTGTAAATCAGAAAACAACTAATTATTATGCAAAGTTACATGGTTTGATATAGGGTATCTTAAATGTGTATCGACACTCTCGGCCCTCTAGATCAGAGACGTTCACGCACCTCTGGCAGAAACCACCACCAAATGTCCAACCAGCTCTGAGAGCCAATGTGCAGACTCAACCACTAGGCAGGTGATTTGTCCACATGCATGTGTCACCTAACATCACAAATGCTGACCAAGGATCAGTTTTGCTCCAATCTGTTCATATTTGGAGACCATAATTTGCAAAACTGTTCCAAGATCAGGAATCCTAGCCTAGGATAGTTTAAGATAAACGTGCAGTGATGTCCGTATTGTCATTTTGTGTTTCTCTTAAAAAAAACTTTGATGCTAGACACTGCTAACATGATTGATGTGGGTTTTTAACTCGTAGTTAACTTTTAAGTACGTTTTACAATTAATAATAGGCCTATAAAACTCTTGGTCTTGTGTGTCTTAACTTCACCCATACACATATGTATTTTTAATGCATACAAAATCACTTATCCAGTCTCAAACAAAAATGCAGCGTACATACATGGATCAATATACTTGCATACAAAGTGGGCAGATTAATTTTTAATGGGGGTGTCTTTATCATTTTAACAAAACTATGTTTTGTCTTTACACTTTCACATTCAAGTTTCGATTCACCCATCCTGATCATCTCTCATCTATCTTGTTTATTTTAAAGACGCCTGCCAGCTAACTCTCGACTCCAACACAGCCTACAGACAGCTCTACATCTCCCGAAACAACAGGAAAGCAGCACTAAAGAGAGACCCTCAGTCTTACAGTGACAGCAACCAGAGATTTGACTGCCTGCCCCAGGTCCTGTGTAAAGAGGCTCTCTCAGGAGGTGCTTACTACTGGGAGGTGGAGTGGAGCGGGGAAGGCGCTTCCGTTGGTGTCACTTTTAAAGGTATCAAGAGGACAGGTTATGGGGACTCAGCTCGTATTGGCTACAACCGCAAGTCCTGGAGTCTCTTCTGCTCCAACTCCAGCTACTCAGCCCGACACAACAAAGACCAGGTTGAGATTAATGCACCCTACTCTTCCTGTATCGGGGTGTTCCTGGACTGTGCAGGAGGCACTCTTTCATTCTACAATGTGTCTGAGTCTATGTCACTTATTCATCAGTTTAAAGCCTCTTTCAGTGAGCCGGTATATCCTGGCTTCTGGGTGTGGTATGAGTCTGCTATTACTATTTGTCAGGTGTAAATGGTTGAACTGGATGGGATATGAGGGCATTATTTCTTTTTCTTTTCTTTTTTTTTAATTGCTTGTGTGTTTTTGAATTAATTTCTGATAAAGTTGACAAATCACAATTAGTGCATTTATACTGAAAGTATAATCATTGACATATCAAAGAATATGATTATATAAAGTATGAATTACAAAAATAAAAGTTATATGGAATTATTTTAAAAAATATTTAAACATGTTATAGTTAATTTTTTTATCTTTAATGTAATGTTTTGTCCATTTTACTGTTTAACTGATTGTTTTTACATTTTACTGATTGTACTGTTTAATGATTGTGAAGGTTAATCTGGCTCAGAAAAAGCTTTTTAGAGTAAATCTTAAATGTGATTTATGTGGGTAATTTTGTCTGCATTAATGATAACATAGTAAAAGTCTAATTTAAATCGTTGTTGAATCATTTATTTGACATTTTGGAAAAATGTTGCACAGATGCTGCATACATAGAACAGAAACATTTTATTTTATAATAAAGATGTCATAGTCCTAATGACAGTAACCTCAGAAATATTGCAATAGTGACCTCTTCTGGTTGTAGTCACATCTGCTTCAACAAATACATTTTGACATATTTCCCCCTTACACTCACAAGTAAAAAGAAAATAAATGTATTTTTCGTCATATATTAGTTGTGTACTACAAATTCAATCTGAAATAATAACTAGATAGACAGTCATACATTTTCTTGTGCTGAAAATTATAGCGTACATGACAAAACATTATTGCGTTGAGCCCTTTCTTACTAATTCTGTTCCATTTGCAAAATTAACGGACTTGCGTCCTCCCGCCCTCGGGAGTTCGGTTTCCTGAGTTGAACTTGGCAAGTACTTGGTATTGAGAAACGGCCTAGGCCTATTCACAAGCTGTTTTTTTTTTATTTTATTTTATTGCTTATAAGTACAAACAAAAAGCCAATTGAACATGTATAAGAACAATCTTAATCCAATTCCAAAGTTCAAAACAGCAGCATAAAAAATGCATAAAAACTAAATAAACAAACAAACAATATTAACAAAGAGAAAATGAAATAACATTGATGGTGACAAGCTATCTGGTACCACCTCTTTTGCTGTCTACGGGTACCACGAGCACCACGAGCAGGGTTGCCAGGTTTTCACAACAAAACCCGCCCAATTGCTACTCAAAACTAGCCCAAAACAAGCCCAATCTTGTTTTAGTGGGGAATCTCCAGTAAAATCGCATTTGGGGGTTTAAATATGTGTTTTTTTGGCATGGTTGCCTACTAAAATTCGCATTCCCGGGGCTAAATATCATATAATTGGGGTCGCTTCAACCCGCGGACATGAAAAACAGCCCGCGGCAACTGTGTTGAGGTAGCCCAATTCCGCGGGAAAACCGCGGACTTGGCAACACTGACCACGAGTGCCACGCACATGCAAACATACAGAACCCAGGCACGAGGTCACGTGTTCCACCCGGACTGATTTCCACTGCGGACCCATTCAGATACAACCGCCTTACGGGAGAGAACATGGCAGCCCAGGTAAGTGTAATATGTAACGTTTTATTTTATAATTATTGACAAATTTGCGATTTTCTCAGGTTATATACAAAATAATATATGTATTTACCACTATTGTGACCTCTTCAAGGCCTTGAAATAGTTTGTGAATAACATGACGTCTGTGGGTTTGCCGCTTTTTAGCACATGTGCTTCAATTTATTGCAATAATAGTTCAGATATTATCCAGAGCTTTGGGATTTTAATGTGCATTCATGAAAATTGATTTTATCCATATATTCAGAAATCGGAAATCTTCTTAGTTGTCGTGTTTTTTTGTTACTAGGTTGCGACAATAGCTTAATGTTTAATGTTGTTGTTTAGCCTCCATATCACAGCTGTATTGGGAATATGAAACTCCAGCATGTATACTGAATTATAAGCCCATTTGCCACAAATTGTCAACGCGGCAGTAAAATTACGATGCCGCATATTACATTTTACACATTACTGACTGTAGCATTGCTAAACGTTCAACTATCTGGAAACTGTGTTGCGCTCGTGTCACTATGGCAACGCACGCGCTTAACGGTTGTTTACTGATCAAATTAGTTCAAAACTGAGCATTAAACATACAAAAAACGAAGCATTAATTCACAACTTAATATTTGTTTAATAAATTATGTTTACCATTTTCATTTATGAAAGGTTGCAACCACGAAGGTTCCGGAAGTGCGAGACATCACTCGCATTGAGAGGATTGGTGAGAAACGAATTACACCATTACAATAACATTTTAAATATAGCTCAAGACAGCTCACTTTATTTACAGAATGAATGTATGGAAGTAAAAATGCCTTAAATGTTGTCTTCTGTCGCAGGTGCACACTCTCACATTCGTGGCCTTGGGTTGGATGATGCCTTGGAGGCACGACAGGTAATGTTCAATGTATATTACTGATTTGCCAGTGACAACATGTCGTTGCCTTAAATATTGCTCACAGTATGTTTAAAACATAATGACAAAAACTGGTGAACCTCACTCTCCCAGGTGTCTCAGGGGATGGTGGGTCAGCTGGCATCTCGGAGGGCAGCCGGGCTGATCCTTGAAATGATCAAAGATGGCCAAATTGCTGGTCGTGCAGTACTCATTGCTGGCCAACCTGGAACAGGCAAAACTGCTATTGCAATGGGTAAGTTTTTGAATACATATTTATCATGATTATCACATTTATATTAGGGGTGTAACGGTACACAAAACTGACAGTTTGGTACGTACCTCGGTTTTGAAGTCACGGTTCGGTACAGCAGTTTTACAAAATTGCTCAACACTCAAATAACACAGTACGCAAACATGTAATCTTCACATAAGGCAGTTTTTGCAATAACTTCTAAATCTAATTATAAAATAGTTTTTTCTCCAATTCGTTGTTGAAATATAATCATTTATACACACACAGTGTCTGTCATTTTCATTACAGGTTTATTTAAACATACATGAAATAATCACTAACATGTTAAGTAGAATATAATGAATATATAGGCTAATATAGTGCATATATTTAGTTTATTTCTTTAGCGAACACAGCTGTGGACACCGAATGTGTGTCAGGAAGCTGTGGACAGGTAAATGTGATGCTACATTACATTGTTTCGTTTACAAGCAGTTATATTGACGTCTTTCCGCCATTGAAACACTGATTGAGCGATTACACCACATATGATACCTGACAGTAAGTTGTAATGTATCCTCAACATACCTTCAGATGTTCATACATGCGTGTACCGAACTGAAAGCCCTGTACCGAAACGGTTCGCTACGAATACGTATACCATTACACCCCTAATATATATATGACATTATGTTGCTTATTATATTGCAACACCATCATAAAATATTATATGGAAATGTAACATTACAGCAAACTCTGAAAATAGCACAAGACCCACTCATAATTGAGAGCTGTTTATTGTACAGGTATTGCTCAGTCCCTTGGCCCTGACACACCTTTCACTGCTATGGCTGGGAGTGAGATTTTCTCTCTGGAGATGGGCAAGACAGAGGCTCTGAGCCAGGCCTTCCGGAAAGCCATAGGAGTCAGGATAAAGTGAGTGAGGACGATTTAAGGGCATAAAGTCACCAACCTCCACAAATATCAACATGCTTGTTTCTTTGTCATTGTAATCCGTCAATTAAGGAGTGCAATGGGCTGTCTATAGATTTGAAGGAATATTTTACTCAATTACTTACCCTAATGTGTTGTTCCCAGTTTGCTTCCATTATATTGGAAATTGTCATAATCAAACAGTGTTATGATTAAATGATTTTCATTTCATTTTTAAATATGATTTTTTAACTATTCCTTTAATTTGATAATAATAATTATATATATATATACATACACACACCAGTACCAATACCAGTGGTGGGCCGTTATCGGCGTTAACGTGCTGCATTAACGTGAGACTCTTATCGGGCATAAAAAAAATATCGCTGTTAATCTATTCTCAAAGTTGGGTTGGGAGCTGGGTCTATACTACACAAGCTATGATGACTTTCACCTTGATATTTTTAGCGAATTGCACTGTAGGGGGCGAGAGAACGGGTCTTCGAACCTGTGTGTATGCTTACTACTAGTGTTGTCAAAAATATCCATATTTCGCTATGTATCGATACTGCAATATCTGAAATGATACAATACTCATTTTCTACAGTATCGATATCAGCTGTGCTCTCCTCTCCGACTGACAGCAAGTGACACGCACCCGCCTCCTCTCATTCAGTCCGTTTAATCCTCTGAACATTGTGAACGGGTGTTCTGCTGGACTTTTGATAGTATTGGTGTGACCGGTCTGAATTTCGCGCGGGGTTGCACATAACGTTAATTCTATTAATTCCCGCTCGCATCTGAAGTGCACACACATACCGTAATAAAGCCGCCTATGACATACAAGTGCAAAAATGAGCTCCTTTTTCCAGCTTATTAATGGTCAAATACACTCAAAAAATGTCTCAAGGCCCATCTTGGTGAGTTTTAACGTAAACACAGTCGTAACCAGCTCACAGGAACAGTGTTTGGGATCCATGCGTGTGTCAGGTCTTAAAGGGACAGAAGTTATTTATTATTCAAACTACAAAAAGACAAACGATCACTTACAAGCAAACATTCTGAACACATATTTTGCAATTAATCTAGATTAAAAAAATGTATCTATGCCCACCACATATACATATACATATACATATATATATATATATATAACACAACGATATGTATATATATGTATGTGTGTGTGTATATATATATATATATATACAGGTCCTTCTCAATAAATTAGCATATTGTGATAAAGTTCATTATTTTCCATAATGTAATGATAAAAATTAAACTTTCATATATTTTAGATTCATTGCACACCAACTGAAATATTTCAGGTCTTTTATTGTTTTAATACTGATGATTTTGGCATACAGCTCATGAAAACCCAAAATTCCTATCTCAATAAATTAGCATATTTTATCCGACCAATAAAAGAAAAGTGTTTTTAATACAAAAAAAGCCAACCTTCAAATAATTATGTTCAGTTATGCACTCAATACTTGGTCGGGAATCCTTTTGCAGAAATGACTGCTTCAATGCGGCATGGCATGGAGGCAATCAGCCTGTGGCACTGCTGAGGTGTTATGGAGGCCCAGGATGCTTCGATAGCGGCCTTAAGCTCATCCAGAGTGTTGGCTCTTGCGTCTCTCAACTTTCTCTTCACAATATCCCACAGATTCTCTATGGGGTTCAGGTCAGGAGAGTTGGCAGGCCAATTGAGCACAGTAATACCATGGTCAGTAAACCATTTACCAGTGGTTTTGGCACTGTGAGCAGGTGCCAGGTCGTGCTGAAAAATGAAATCATCTCCATAAAGCTTTTCAGCAGATGGAAGCATGAAGTGCTCCAAAATCTCCTGATAGCTAGCTGCATTGACCCTACCCTTGATAAAACACAGTGGACCAACACCAGCAGCTGACATGGCACCCCGGACCATCACTGACTGTGGGTACTTGATTCTGGACTTCAGGCATTTTGGCATTTCCTTCTCCCCAGTCTTCCTCCAGACTCTGACACCTTGATTTCCGAATGACATGCAAAATTTGCTTTCATCCGAAAAAAGTACTTTGGACCACTGAGCAACAGTCCAGTGCTGCTTCTCTGTAGCCCAGGTCAGGCGCTTCTGCCGCTGTTTCTGGGTCAAAAGTGGCTTGACCTGGGGAATGCGGCACCTGTAGCCCATTTCCTTCACACGCCTGTGCACGGTGGCTCTGGATGTTTCTACTCCAGACTCAGTCCGCTGCTTCCGCAGGTCCCCCAAGGTCTGGAATCGGTCCTTCTCCACAATCTTCCTCAGGGTCCGGTCACCTCTTCTCGTTGTGCAGCGTTTTTTGCCACACTTTTTCCTTCCCACAGACTTCCCACTGAGGTGCCTTGATACAGCACTCTGGGAACAGCCTATTCGTTCAGAAATTTCTTTCTGTGTCTTACCCTCTTGCTTGAGGGTGTCAATGATGGCCTTCTGGACAGCAGTCAGGTCGGCAGTCTTACCCATGATTGCGTTTTTGAGTAATGAACCAGGCTGGGAGTTTTTTAAAGCCTCAGGAATCTTTTGCAGGTGTAATTTTGATTCAGATGATTAGGTTAATAGCTCGTTTAGAGAACCTTTTCATGATATGCTAATTTATTGAGATAGGAATTTTGGGTTTTCATGAGCTGTATGCCAAAATCATCAGTATTAAAACAATAAAAGACCTGCAATATTTCAGTTGGTGTGCAATGAATCTAAAATATATGAAAGTTTAATTTTTATCATTACATTATGGAAAATAATGAACTTTATCACAATATGCTAATTTATTGAGAAGGACCTGTATATATATAATCGTATTTCCTCAAATAAAAGCCGGGGCCTTTATTTACCTGAACTGCAGAAGGTCACCGGCTTTTATTTGAAGCAGGCTTTTATTTGGGGCAGGCCTGTATTTCGAATTCCATCTATTTGAAAAAATAATTGTTTTAAATGAAAAGCGATAGCGCTCCAGAGGACAGATATCATCAGGGGCGCGGGAAGTTGGGGGGGTTTCAAAGGATTGAAAATGCAATGCAATTTTTGTTCATTTTATTCATTTTTAGAATTTAATAATTTATTTGTAATAAACATTTTAAGTGGCCCATTAAAAAGTATTATTTATAAGTTGAATTGTGTTTTTAAAACATACATGAGGTCATATTGTGACTGTTGCGGTGTGTGCATTGAAAGAGCTGTAATATTTCCTCCAGTGGAGATCAAGTGCCTTTCTGGAGATTCCGCTCATTTCTGAAGCTCTTTCCGCTCAGCACCGTGCGCTCAACCCAGAACTCCCTTTGTGACCTGCTGGATCAAATATAGGCCTATCTGAAATAAATAGTAAGGGCTGTCCCTGACTAAAGTTATTTTCCTTTTCTAATAGTTCATTTAAGCTGGCGCTGCCGCCTCCACCTCATGTCATTGTCTGTTATAGGCTATTTGCTTATTATTTATTAAATCCGGGCAATTTGGTTGGTAAAACATAGATTTAAATTGTATACAAAACGAAATGTACTTTTGTGATCTATTTGTTGTTCTTTTTTCTTTTATAGACTCAATATAAACTCTATAATTTCGTTATTTTACTAACCCAACTAATGTACTAATGTGCTTTCTATATTCCACGTGAGGGAAAAAAAGCTTCCTTCCACTTAAGAAGAGTTGTGTTCCTTTTTAAGCACTTTTTATTTTAATATATATCTCTTTACATTTTTCTACTTAAACTATAATTTCATTATTTTTCTAACCCAACTAATGCGCGCACTTTTCTCAATCCATTATGGAGCTATTCAATTTTGATTTTGCATATTGTTTTTTAAATGTTTGTTCGAGTAGTTTAAATGACCACTTTACAATATTTCAATAACATAATTTATTTTGAAGCCTATGCTGTTTTCTTGTACAAAATAAAATAGTTTAAGTTAAATGCAGAGTAAGATGTGTAAAAAAGACAAGAGGCTAAGAGATTGTCAAGATCATTTGTGTATCTTTCACAGACTAACACACGTCACATCTCTCATAGACTACAGTATTTAAAATAGCAGATATGCATCAGTTATATTCTCTATTTAATTTACAGAGCAATCCCTGCAAAGTGTTTAGGTTAAGTATAGAAGAGACCAGGATTGTGCGTCGCACTCGCAAGACTCCCAGTGGGGGGCGATGGTCACGATGGTTTTGCTCCTTCAGCACAACCCTACTGTACATTACGCTGAACTTGAATGCACATGAAATGAAAGGAAATAATTTCCCCCCGGCCTTAATTTGAGACCGGCCTTTATTTGTTTGTGTTGGCCACGCCCCCGGCCACTATCAGAAGCCCTGCGTTTAATTGACTACAGGCTTTTATTTGAGGAAATACGATGTGTGTGTATGTATGTATATATATATATATATATTTATTAGGGATGCACGATATATTGGCAACATATCGTTATCGGCCGATAAATTATTATTTTTGATGTTATCGGTCCAATGAGAAAATTTGACCGATATATTCAAGCCGATAGATAATGTATTATTTCCTTCAGCTGAGACAGACGCGCTGTCCACCATGATGGGTTTGAATTGCTCTAAATATGATTAGAATCACTTCGAAAAGGAAAATACAGTTATGTGCAACATATGCAGCACAAGTCTAATATAATCTACATAAAATGATAATAATGAGAATAGAATACGGCTGTAAAAGAACGTTTTGTTTCAGTGTGTTTGTTGAGGGAAGAGCGCGCCCACAGAATTGCACCTTCATTACAAGCACAGTCAAGCTTGTGCATTCACAGCCTTTTGTGCCATTGTATTAAGTTGTAATATTATATTTATTATTATTCTGTGTATGTAATCTCATATAGGATGCGTTTGGTTGAGTTAATTAACGATGCAGTAAAGCACTTCATTGTACCGGTCTTTAGCTTCAGCGCGCGCATTTCAAACAGAAATGCACAGCATTAATAGCTACTGGGACTTTCCTAAACATAACACTGTAATGAGAATATTTTTGTTATAAAACGTTGTGAATTCTCTGGGTTTAGTTGTTGTGTTTCAGCGCGCTGTTGTGGGAAGCGTCCACAACGCATTCTGACCAGCACAGTCAAGTTCGCTTGTGCATTCGCGTCATTTTAAGCATATGTAAGTCGTAATATTACGTTTTTGTAGTATAAACATCTGATTAATGTCATATAGGATGCGTTTCGTTAAGTCAATAACCCCCCTTTAATAAATAAAGATGATGAAGTTAATAACCTGCAGTGATTCATTGTACCGGTGATCATCTTCAGTTTCAGCGCGCGCTCTCAAACAGGGGAAGAGCATCCACAGGAGTTATAGGCCTTCACCTATGCCTGATTTTGTGCAAATATAAGTTGTAATATTATATTTATTTTGTATAAATATCTGATTGTTCTCATATATGATGCGTTTAGTTGTTAAGTAACCTTCTAAGCGCTTCAGTTCACGGTTGTTCGTTCATTCTCTCCAGCTTCAGCGCGCTCTCAAACAGCAACATTATTCCTAATAGACTAGACTAATATTAAAGATGTTTACTATTACTGTAATATTAAACATTTTTTAAGCATCCCTACACAGAAGCATTATTTTTTTATAACTAGCACTTTTATTGTTCTCGTATCATTTCCATCAACAATACGGTTTGATTAAACCCATTTCCATATTGTCCGTGCGGAGGCTATTTCATGCACTTGCATTCTGATTTTTTATTATGCAGCCTAAGCAATGCTGTTCAATAACTTGTTTGCATTATTTAAGTATATTATTTTTATTTTTTAGGCAATATCATTTTTGGTAACATTTTACAAATAAGGTCTCATTTGTTAATGCATTAACGAACACGAACAAACAGAGCAATAACCTTTGTTTATTTTAGTAATAAAATGCTTGTGTTTATTAACAGTCCATTCACAGTGCATACCTAATGCTAACAGACACAACTTTGGGTCTGAATATGTTGAGATTAACATGAACTAAGATGAATAAATCCTGTTGAAGTATTGTTCATTCATTGTTGGTTAACTAATACTAACACAAATTAAACCTTATTGTAAAGTGTTAAAAAAAAATTTTTATAAAGTAAGTTGGCCATAGGAGTGTAAAATTAATTTGAAAAGGTAAGGAATCTTACGCTGGTTCAAATAGGCTACTGTAGTGTATAGGTTTGATTTATGTTGAAGTGTTTGGGACATGGCTTTTAATGGTGAGCCTTTTGTTTTTGGTAATCAGGCTCTCAGAGTTTATTAAAATTTGTATTTAGATTTATCGGCCAACATATCGGTTATCGGCTTTCAAATATAAAGAATTATCGGTATCGGCCAAAATGTTAATATCGGTGCATCCCTAAAAAAAATATATATATATATATATATAAATTATACATACCATTGTGGTCAGAATTGTTGGCACCCCTGGTAAATATGATCAAAGATGGCTGTAAAAAACAGGTTTATCCTGTTGATCTTTTATTTAAAAATGCACAAAAATCTGACCTTTCATTGAAGTAAAACAATTGAAAGTAGGGGGTAAATCACATTATGAAATAAATGATTTTCTCCAAAACACGTTGGCCATAATTAATGGCATCACTGAAAATGTTTATGAGTAACATATTTTTCAAGTATATTGCCATTAAATAAAAATAAAAATTAGAACACCAGGGTGACTGAGCATGAAATTGTCTAGCTACGAAATATGAGGAAACAAAAACATCACTGCAACATCCCGGTCCTGCAGATTTGCGTTATACAACATTAGGAAGATTAGACCCTTCCTATCAGAGCAGGCCACACAACTCCTGGTCCAAGCTCTTGTTCTCTCCAGACTGGACTACTGTAATGCTCTTCTAGCGGGCCTTCAGGCATGCACTATCAAACCCTTGCAACTGATCCAGAATGCAGCGGCGAGGGTGATCTTTAACGAGCCGAAGAGAGCGCACGTCACGCCTCTCTTCATCAATCTCCACTGGCTGCCAATAGCCGCTCGCATCAAATTCAAGACACTGGTACTCGCCTTCAAAGCAACAATTGGTGCTCTGCACCAATATACCTAAACTCGCTTGTTCAGACTTACACACCCTCCAGGAGTTTACGTTCTGCCAGTGAACGACGCCTTGTGGTGCCATACCAAAGAGGCATGAAATGAATGAAAATGAAATGAAATTTTCAAAAAACAGCTAAAGACACGTCTCTTCCAGCAGCACCTGACCAATCAAGAATAGCACTTAACATTCTATTCATTTTCTGTCTGTCTAATTTATAAAAAATAAAATAAAAAAAACGTGTCCTATGTGTTCTGTTAGATTAACTGAGACTTGTTACAGCACTTGCATACTGTAGCCTTTGACTGTTCTAGTTGCTTCTATTGCTCTCATTTGTAAGTCGCTTTGGATAAAAGCGTCTGCTAAATGACTAAATGTAAATGTAAAAAGGCCAAATTCCCTTGATCATCCATCACAATGAGTAAAACCAAAGAATATAGTTCTGATGTGCAGCAAAGATTGTTGAGCTTCTCAAAATATAAAGTGACTGTAAGAAAATAGCTAAAGCATTGAGAATTCCCATTTCGACCATCGGGGCAATAATTAACAAGTTCCAATCAACTAAAGAAGTTACAACTCTGGCTGGAAGAGGACATGTGTCTATATCGTCCTAATGCACGGTGAGGAGGACAGTTTGAGTGGTCAAAGACTTTTCACAGGATCACAGATGGAGAATTGCAGAGATTAGTTGAGTCTTGGGGGTCAAGCCTTAAAAAAATTCTAACAACCCCTATAAATCACCACAATTTGTTTGGGAGGGTTTCAAGAAAAATCCTCCTTGCTCATCCAAAAACAAACTCCAGCATATTCACTTGTCAGATACGACTGGAACTTCAAAAGGGACCTGGTTCTGTGGTCATATGAAACTAAACAAAGAACTCTTTGGCAGAAAACCCACCACATGTGTTTGGTGCAAACAGGAATAAAAAGTATCTTGTATTGACAATGCAAGAGTCAAGCACTCTGTGAAGTCTACTACAGCACATCCCAAACACTTTCAATGAATTTAAGGTCAGGACTCAGAGGTGCCAATTCATGTGTGGAAATTATTCTTCATGCTCCCTCCTATCCATTCTTTCACAATTTGATATTTATTTATTTTTGATAGTTCTAGAATATAGTTTGTTTAATACTTAAGAAAGTATGCGTGACTGCTCATTTTCTATGTTTGTCATCTGGCAGAGAGGAGACTGAGATCATTGAAGGAGAGGTGGTAGAGATTCAGATCGACAGACCGGCTACAGGAACTGTGAGTCTTTGCTCGTCTCTCTCCATTGACCAGTTTCACTGAATTAACCTCTCTGTTTTGTTTGGTACCATTGTTCTTTCGGCACCAGACTCATCTCAACTGCTTTAAATCCTAAAGGGTTAGTTCACCCAAAAATGAAAATTATGTCATTAATTTTCATATGTAATTTTCATATTCATATAATTATGTCATTAATTTGCGTCATATTCTCGCGCATGCGTCGTGGTGCTTCGTGAGTTCACGGCAGAGGCCGACAAGGAAGACAAGAACTTGTAGAATAAAGTCGTTATTTTTGATTTTTTTTTTTTGCACAAAAAATATTGTCGTCGCTTCGTAAAATTATTGTAGAGCCACTGTAGTGAGATGGACTTTGTAACGACGTTTTTAGTGCCTTTTATGGGTCTTGTGAGTGTAAATGTACTGAATGTCAATGGAGGCCTTTCTCAGCCATCAGCTTTCAACAAAAATATCTTAATTTGTGTTCCAAAGATGAACGAATGTCTTACGGGTGTCGAACGACATGAGGGTGAGTAATTAATGACATAATTTTCATTTTTGGGTGAACTAACCCTTTAAAGAGAATAATTTTTTGAAACTAAATGATAAAGAGGTTAAAGTCAGCATTAAACAGAATATATTGATAGTTTTTCTCCCCTGTTGTGATGTATATTTCAGTAAAACGACATCATGAACAATTAAAATAAAATGTAGGGCGGGACTTTTTTACTGCATTTCATGTGTGACAGGTTGCTGGAGGGTAGAGAATATTGCTCAGCTGTTGTGGAGAAGATATCATGTTTTGAGGGTGGTGGGCACAGTAATGTTTTTGATTAAATATTATGAGGGCGCCTTTTTATAAAGAATGTTGTGTGTACTTAATTAATAATAAATTGCTGTTTTCCTTTTTTTAAATGTCATTGTGACTGTAACATTTGAAATACCTTGAGAAGCTGAAGCAAATAAGAATTTCACCACATAACCCACATTCCTCAATGCATTCTAATTCAATGCATCCATTTGTCTGGAAAATATTATTAAAGATATTTATCATTCTTCAGTAGGAAATAAACTTTTTGTTATTATGAAAGTGAGAAATTAGTTTTCAGCTACCTTGATAAGTTGAGTGTAGGGCTCCGGGCCCATATTAGTGTTCAATATGACTATGCTTGTATAGAAGCTATCCCCAAGTGAACTCCGTTAGACTTGAATATTTTCCTTTCCTTTCTGTATTTGTGTTAAGGGTGCAAAAGTGGGTAAACTCACGCTGAAGACGACAGAGATGGAAACCATCTATGACCTGGGGACCAAAATGATTGAGAGTCTCAGTAAAGAGAGAGTACAAGCTGGGTATGTAGATTAAAAAACTGAAAAATATGATCCTCTTTTCTGTATAATACAAATGGATCAGACTAGACTGCCTTTCAGCTCCTCCCACAAAATGTGTTAATTGTCTGTGTAATTTTAACCACCAAAACACTTGAGGTTTGGTCTTATGGAGTCTATGGTCTATGGTCACTGGAGGTTTGGACTCCAGTAATGAGCCCTGGAGATTTTGCATTATTACTCTTATTAGTAGAAACTGTAATGATTACTAATAATTTTAAATGTATATAATGTTGATAACAGATTACCCATACATACAAGTCGTACAAAGGCCCCTACTTAAGTCAAACCACTTTTTTTTTTCTTCAGTTTTTCCCGTGCTTAAACTGTCTAAGTACTGACACGTTATATTTCATATTCTGCAGAGATGTGATCACCATTGATAAAGCCACAGGAAAGATTAGCAAGCTGGGAAGGTCTTTTACTCGAGCAAGAGATTACGACGCCATGGGGTCACAGGTACACATTCTCTCTCTGTGAAGTGAAATTAATTCATCAATCAAAGACAACATTTTCCTGAGAGTGTTTTTTATATACTGTTGTTGCTGTTTATTTCAGACACAGTTTGTGCAATGTCCCGAGGGAGAACTGCAGAAACGGAAGGAGGTTGTTCACACCGTCTCTCTTCATGAAATTGACGTCATTAACAGCCGCACTCAGGGATTCCTGGCCTTATTTTCAGGTTTGTCACAGCTTTTTGAAACTGACAAACTAGAGAATGATATGCTCAGTGAAACGAATCCTTGATTATTTTTTCAGAATTAAATGGCTCTGTAGATGTTTGTATGTTTGCTGTAGTTGATGTTTGATTGTCTGTTCTGCAGGTGATACAGGAGAGATTAAGTCAGAGGTTCGGGAGCAGATCAATGCTAAAGTATCAGAGTGGAGAGAAGAAGGCAAAGCTGAGATCATTCCTGGGGTAAGCAGGCCAGAAAAATAAGATGGAGGAACCAGCCCACAGAAAGAGAGTGGATTTTTTTTACTTTAGGCTTTTTTTTCTTTCTTGAAGACCTTCCAACCTGACTAGTTTTTAAGAAAAAAGTAAGAGTACAGACATTACAGTACAGACATTTTTTGTGGTTGCAGGTTCTCTTCATTGATGAGGTCCACATGTTGGACATAGAATGCTTTTCTTTCCTGAATCGAGCCCTAGAGAGTGATCTTTCACCTGTACTCGTCATGGCCACTAATCGAGGCATCACTCGGTATATACACAAACACGGCATCAATAACTACCATTTATACATGATGATATTGAGGATAATTTCTCCTCATTCACTGTTGTTTCATTTTTACAGTATTAGAGGCACCAATTACCAGAGTCCTCATGGTATTCCCATAGACATGCTTGACCGTCTGTTGATCATTGCTACCACTCCCTACACTGAGAAGGAGACAAGGCAGATCCTGAAGATTCGGTGAGTAATTCTAAGTAACATAGCATTAATTACAGTATAGAAAATTTACAGAATCCTATATATTGTCTGCCTCATTCTGTGGTAAGAATCCACTGCACATCCCAAATTTCAAGCACTCGACTGATGTTATAAAGTGAGTTTGGGGTAAAAACGTGTAATGTTTTGTGTGTTTTGCTTTTCAAATACACATCATAAGTGATTCGAACTCACGGCGTTTGCAGAAATCGAGCCGCTCTGATCACATTGCCGCTCTTTACTATGAAACGCTGTGCATCTATTTAAGTATTACAATTATATTAAAAATCACAGCCAAATCGCGTTTTCGGTTTTATTTCGATTAATTGTGGAGCCCTATCATATCGTATGTAGTTTTGAGAGTTTTGTCTTACTTCTCATTTTTCACACGTGTGTTTTGTGTTTCAGCTGTGAGGAGGAGGATGTCGAGCTCAGTGATGAGGCACACACAGTTTTAACACGTATCGGACAGGAGACTTCGCTCCGTTACGCCATCCAGCTCATCAGTACTGCAGGCCTGGTGTGCCGCAAACGCCGGGTAATGCCTACACTCAAGTATCATGGCCAGTGCTGCAAGCAAATACAATAAAGTAGCATTTTTGGTCTGACCGTGGTTGTACATTTCTCACAGGGCACTGAAGTCCAAGTGGAGGACATTAAGAGGGTCTACTCTCTCTTCCTGGATGAGTCCCGATCCTCACAGTACATGAAAGAGTACCAGGACTCCTTCCTCTTCAATGAAACACGTGAGATTCTTCTCTGCTTTTCATGCCCCTGATGGGGTTAGTTCACCCAAAAATGAAAATTCTGTCAGTAATTACTCACCCTCATGTCATTCCAATCCAAACCCATAAGAACTTCATTGAGCTTTCTGATCCCTCCATAGACAGTAGGGCTGGGTATTGACACAAATTTCACAATTCGATTCGCTTTCAATTCAATTTAGATTATTTTAGATATATATCAGGTACAATACATGGCCAATTTTCTCAAGGAAAACAAATCTCTGAACTAATGTTGTAAACTATGGGAGTCATTTGGTACTACATTAGCCTACTAATAGTGAAGGTAAAAATGAACTGATTTGTATACAAACTTAAATTACACTAAATGATTTTAGTTTTTTTATAATAATAAAGTTATAATATTAACTTTACAATTATATAATCATATTTCTACTCCAATTAGTTTTTTTTTAATATATAAACATTTGGCTGTCATAAAAACTTGCCAGATTTTTTCATAGGCTACATACATGCATTAAATATTTAAGAACATTAAAAATGACAATCAATAGCCTATGTAATGGTGCATATAATTAGCAAAATGCTCCTCTCTAGAGTTAATTTTTCTAGCTGACTAAAGGCATCTTTACACAGCAGATGCGGCACAGAAACCGATTCTGAAGCGGCATGACATCACATAAATGTGCATTTACCCTGACCGTTTAATGCGTCTCTGAAGCGGCATAAATGCATTTACGCAGGAATGAAAATCACGGGAAAATGCTTTGAACATTACAACAGTTTTAACAAAGTGTTATAAATAATTAAAAAATAATGGAATGTATAAAAATTTTATAAAAATACAGAATTTTAAATTATTTTCCTCTGCGCTGGTGCTTTTGATGTTTGTAATGATTCTTTGTAGGCTACGGTATAGCCTAGTTGTTTTATATTTCGTAATAAAATTGTGCCTGATTGAACAAATGCTATAAAAAATATATATATTATTATGGGTAGATCACCAGGATTTAAAGTGGACGAAAGTTTTTTTAAAAGAAACAAAGTCAATTTGGAGCAGTCGCAACAAATGTACAATGATAACGTTTCATGACAGCAGATATATCAGCAAATATCAAATCTAATATCAAATAGCCTATCGTTCTCAAAGAGATTATTTTTGGAATATAATATTACAATGCACAATCACAGTGACGCCGACTGGGTTAAGCATAACCCATCTGAGGGAAATGTTGATCTGCCAGACTCTTCAAAGGAAGATTACAAATGGGAAACGCCAATTTATTACACATGACGGTGGTTTGCTTGAAGATGTGAATTAGAGCCCTACACGGGCCACAAATCTAGGCCCTAGCCCGGCCGTGTCCGACAGCTTATCAAAATTTTCGGCCTGAGTCCGACTGGAGCCTGTGTTTTAAAAAAATAAAATATATCCTCTCTATTAGGCTACACATTGTTGCAGCCATTAAAATAGTTAAGTTTTGCTTTTAATGTCAAAGTAGTTTTGTTTTCATTTCTTTAGTAAGTTAATTTAGAAAAATGCTTGAAGCTATTTTTTTGTTTGTTAAATTTAAAGTTTTTGTTTTTTAAAGTGATGACCAAGCGGCTGCATTTCCATTACCCTTCAAATTGCAAATTGAAATTGCGAATTTAAAATACGCCCAATGGAAATGCGTCACTTTCGCAAAAACTCCCATATATTGCAAAAAAGTTTGCAAAACTGCAATGGAAACAGTTTTTTTCGCATTTACAGGTCACCTGGTACGGTCACGCATTGCTCTCACATAGGGCCTACATATAATTGTTTTCTTCCACTCAAGTATGTCTAATAACGAGATCTTATGTTGTTAAAGCGACATATATTTTCTCCTAATAAGGAAAGTGGCGTAACTTTATAATGACGGACCCTGGTGCAGACACAAATATCATAACTATCTATAGGCCTACTGTAATTAAGACATATATTCAAGACGTGTTAAAATAGAAAGGCTATAGTTTCAGCCTTGCTCAAAGACTGAGGAAACAGGCCAGTTACGCACGTCAATCCATACCCGACGATGTTGGTTTGTTTCTTTTTTATTAAATATACAGCCAAATAGTTGATTAAACATTGATCAAAATTAAAATACAAAACAAACAAAATTATTTTTAAAGAAACACTTTCTAGAAAACACAATTCAATGAAGTGCTCGAAATCCACGTCTCCAGACATATGCGCATCTGATTGTGCTTTACTCATGCTGCTCACTTTTCATAATCAACATATGGAATTAAAATATTATAATATTTAGACATAGGCTAACTATATGAAACTAAACGGGCTACGTTTTCTTTAACCCTCTGTCCGACGTCATGATGGCCTTTTGATGGATTTTTTTTCTTATTCCAGCGGAAACTCACAATACTCATTTTTAGCCATACAGTGCAAGAGATGATTATAAACAGTAAACTGTCTACTTTTGTGTACACTCAATAACAGCAAAGGCCGTAGACTCAGGGAACGGATTATTTTGCACTCCACTCCAAACGCTGTCTTCATTTCAAAAATGTATTTTGTTTATTAAACGCAAAGTTTTTCATTTCAAAAGCATTTCTAAATTCAGTTTATATTTCCAACAAACGAAATTCCAAGCCAAAATAACGAAGTGGTAAAAAAAAACCTTTGAGTTACCACCATTGCAAATTCTAACTTTTCTCGGTCGTGTCTGTATGTCGCAATGCTGGCGTATGTAAAGTGGATTTTTCTTTGCAGATGATGGTATGTTTGGACAGAAGACGAGTTCTTTATTAAACTCATAAAAAACAATAGAATATAAAATGCCACAATTTATCATAACACCTCATATGTGCCGCTCAAGTATAAGGTGCTTTCCTTGCCATCAGTGCTTGGATAACACACAAGTCTCTCACCATTCAAAATAATGGCGTGCGGTGGCTGGGATATAGCCTACATAAACCTAATAACATACGTAGCATGATTTTTGGAATGATTCATCACGAGAGGAAAAAAATGTTTTAGTCGCATAACATCAGTTAATGGAAACGCTGTCATTTCGCAATATTTTTTTTTATCGACTTTGAGAAAATATCGCAGAAGTTTTGCGCAAATCCGTAATGGAAACGCGTTAACGGCATGTTTGATCAATTTAGCCTCTCAAATCAACACTGGACTTGTCTTGCCTATAATAAAATCCATAGATATAAAACACTTCAAGCATCACAATGTTAGTTTAAACATTTAGCCTACTACCACAAAAGGGTATTTTTGACAAGCTGAGGCTGATGCTGCTCGCAAACGAAACGGGCTACACAATCTAAACAAATTAAAATGAAAACATGCAGGTTGTCTTACACCTCTCCGCAAAATGAATATAATTTCGATCTTCAATTCCCAATTGCCTTCAATTTAATGTGAGTAGGCTTCAGGACTCTTTTACCTTAATTCCTAGATGGTTTGTCTCCTGCTTCTTGATTCTCGCGCTGCTTGAGCTGACGCTCACAGGCGGTTGTCATGACAATGGGGTACTTTAAGGCGGCACAAGTTCGCGTTCATTTACACTGAATCAAAGCCGTTTCAGCATCGCCTTTGATACTAGGGGCCGAGGTGGATCAGACCCGGCATATTTTAAGTCTGCTTTAATGTGGCATTGTGTCTTTATACAGAATTTTGAGCAGACACAGAGCCGCTTTAGAGTCGCCTTAACTCGGCTGTGTGAAGATGTAAAGAAAAGATCCGTTCATGTGCGCTCAGTGCTGCCGGTCCTCTTAAGCTGAGCTGCGGCAGAGCGATCTCGCGCCAAAGCGGTATTTATGCTTTTGAATTTAGTAAAAAATAGACGTAATCTTAAATCTGAGACTTTGTTTCATATAATAGTTCTTTTTTTATTTTTTTGCACAAAGAGTTCTCATCACTTCTTAAAATTTAAGGTTAAACAGCTGGAGTCACATGGATTATTTTAATGTCTTTACTACATTTTTGGGCCTTGAAAGTGTTAATTAAATGGCTGTCTATGGAGGGGTCAGAGATCTTGATTTGTATTCCGAAGATGAGCGAAGGTCTTACGGATTTGGAACAACATGAGGTTGAGTACTTAATGACATAATTGTTATTTTTTTGGAAAACTAACCCTTTAAAAATGTGTTAAGGTGTAAAATTGACTATTTACAATATATTAACATCTACTTTCTATTTCTTCTTTCAGAATCCCCTCAGATGGACACCTCTTAATCAGAGACACCGTGAAAGTTTGTCGCTCCTGTGAAGTCCATTTACTCTTATGACCTCATCCCTTGCAGGGCCATCTTAGAAGTGTTCATGCAATTGAGTGTGTCGATGCTCTCAAGTTTGTTTTTTTCCCCTCCATCTTTCTTTGTCTTTTTCTTCATTTGCTACTTGGTATTGCTAGATTTGATATGTTTTGCATTGAATAAAAAATAATTTCTTCTTGTTGGCTGTTAACATGGCAACCAAAAGGATTAAATAAAAACTATATGACCATGAATATAATGAAACTGTTATTAGGCAGCTTCATAATCGTGAAACCATTGATCTTGATAACAACATTATAAATAATCTAGTATTGGCGATGATCTTAGGCAATATTTATGAATAGATCCTAATTTTCATGCAAGAAGCAGTGTTTAGCTTTTATTTTTATATTTTGGTTTAGGTTTCAGTAAGATTATATGCTTTTTTCATTTTTATTATTCATTTTTAATTATTTCTTTTTAACTTTTAATTTGTTTTTATTTCAGTTATTGCTACGGTAAAATTTTCCTTTTTTGTTTTGTTTGTTTTTTTAATTAAAGTTTTTCATCCAACATTTATATTTTATTGTAAGGCACGACACCCCAGGTGAATAGGATACAAATTAACTAATAGATTTCACCATACAGGGAGTGCAGAATTATTAGGCACGTTGATTTTCTGATCATATTTTTTTTCCAGGCACATTTGACCAATTCCAAACCACAGTAATCCTAATAACTACTATTGATTTAGTATTTAATAATGTATAAGTGATATATAATTGTTCATGAAGGCTGGAAATGAAAATCACCTTATATTCAGGTGTGCAGAATTATTAGGCATGTTTTCTTTTACAGATAAATTGAGCCAAAAAAGAGATTTAACTCAGACTGAAAAGTCAAAAAGTATTAAATGCCCATGAGAAGGATGCAATACTAATGCAAAACTAGACATTACAGTTAAGGCGTGACCATTTGACAGTGAAATGCTCGTTGGGTCAGCAGGGTCAGACAAAAACATGTGGCGGAGAAAAGACCCCTACTAACTGCAAAAGAATTAAGAATTAAGGTGAAGAATTAAGGGTGAAACCATCAGGAACCCTTTAGTCTCCAGCGCCACCATTTTCCAGAGCTGCAACCTACCTGGAGTCTCCAGAAGTGCAAGGTGTCAGGATCTCAGAGACTTCAGTTAGGTAAAGAATCCTAAAAAATGACCCCCACTAGATAAGAATCACAAGCTGAAGTGTTGTAAAATACATGAAGAAGGTTTTTTATAGGCTTTATGGACAGATAGGTTGAGAGTGACTCTTGAAGGACCAGCACCACATCCTCTAGTACCACTGTTTGAAGAATTCATCTTCCAGAATCTGGCAGTACGTTTTGGGAGTTCATTTTAGTCCATCCTGAAGTCTGTTTTGCAGAGATGGACTAAAATGAACTCCCAAAACGTACTGCCAGATTCTGGAAGATGAATTCTTCAAACAGTGGTACTAGAGGATGTGGTGCTGGTCCTTCAAGAGTCACTCTCAACCTATCTGTCCATAAAGCCTATAAAAAACCTTCATGTATTTTACAACACTTCAGCTTGTGATTCTTATCTAGTGGGGGTCATTTTTTAGGATTCTTTACCTAACTGAAGTCTCTGAGATCCTGACACCTTGCACTTCTGGAGACTCCAGGTAGGTTGCAGCTCTGGAAAATGGTGGCGCTGGAGACTAAAGGGTTCCTGATGGTTTCACCCTTAATTCTTCACCTTAATTCTTAATTCTTTTGCAGTTAACAGGTGTCTTTTCTTCACCACCTGTTTTTGTCTGACCCTGCTGACCCAACGAGCATTTCACTGTCCAATGGTCACGCCTTAACTGCAATGTCTAGTATTGCATTAGTATTGCATCCTTCTCATGGGCATTTAATACTTTTTGACTTTTCAGTCTGAGTTAAATCTCTTTTTTGGCTCAATTTATCTGTAAAAGAAAACATGCCTAATAATTCTGCACACCTGAATATAAGGTGATTTTCATTTCCAGCCTTCATGAACAATTATATATCACTTATACATTATTAAATACTAAATTAATAGTAGTTATTAGGATTACTGTGGTTTGGAATTGGTCAAATGTGCCTGGAAAAAAAATATGATCAGAAAATCAACGTGCCTAATAATTCTGCACTCCCTGTACTTCCTCAGTTGATTGATTACATTAAATAATTGCAAAAAAGTTTCTGAAATGTTGTCTATTATGCAAATGAGGCATTATCTAATTAAATAAGCACTAATGTGCATACATTTCTAGAACAAAAATCTGAACATTGGATGAAGTCCGATTCAAAAATCCTGTTTCTTCTTTTTTTTTTTTTTTTACATCCATAAATCAGAAAATTCTGTCAGCTAAAATATTCACAATTTTTTTATGAATAATCTGGAAAATTATGTATGAACAAAGCCCTTTGTTAAAACCTTCAGAATATAGATAGGAATAAATGTAAGTGCTGCTGAAGTGGAGATTTCTGGCTCAGAGCTGGAGAAAAAAATAATTTTGAGAAAACGGCCTTTAAAGATATATACTGTAATTGAAATGTACAGACACAAACAGATAAAGTGCTCGAAAAGATAGTTAAAGGTGCATTTTGGATGTTTTCTTTTTACTAGTTTGAAAACACTTCATGAAAAGGCCAAAATATAAAAATTGGCAGATGCATGAAAAACAATGGTTTTGCCTGTGGTGTCTTGCCTTAATGAATGAAAACGATTTTAAAGTTTTAGATTTAGGTTTAGTAAACAGTCAACAACACTGGTAATAAGATGAACTTGTGCTGATATGTCTTTCCTTGCTCCTTGCTGCTGGTCAGTTGTAGTACTACAGCACTTGGCTAGGTGGCAGTATTTAATCAATATTAAGAAGCTCTTAATACTGTACTCTTGACAGTGAATACCTCTACATATTTTTTTCCACCTTAGTACATGTGTACCTGAATGTTTTCTCTTTTTATCTGTTTTTAATTTGATAGATTTTAAGATTTTTTTTTTAAACATAAGGTGATGTTTGTCCACATTTCAGCAGTGTGCCCACATGCTATAATGGTTTACAAGGATTGTATGTACTTAACAAAACCAGAGCGAGATTTAGAAACCTTGAGGTTTTGATGTGTGGTCTTTGCTTACCAAGCAGAAGACATGTCAATTCATTCACAGTGTTATGAATAGATGGACAGTGAACCTTTTCTTTAGGGTAATCTTAGCAGAAGGGCCTGTAGTCGTCGTCATGTCTGAGGTTACAAAGCAACGTTTCCGTACGCCGCATGAGTGAACATAGCCTTCCATTTACAGGGTGTCTGCCTGTTAAAAAAAAGAACCATGACTAACAAAACAGCAGACTGCTTTAAAATGGAGGAGAGACCATTAGAGATAATCCTTGGAGACACATTGAGTAGACGCCACTGGTTGGCCGTCTCAAAAGAGCTTTGGATGAATCTGGGCAGTTAGATGAAATCAAAGGTATATAAATTGAAAAGGTCTGTGAGTCTGAGAGGGTTGTGTGCGCTCTCTCCAGCGTCCCAGAGATAAGGCCGTAATTCAAAACCTCCCATTAACATGTCAGGAAAAATGGTAGTGAGAGAAGAAAAAGCATTGGAAAGCAATACTGAATCCAGGCCCAGTTACTTCAGTGCGATCCCTGAAAGTTATGACATCTGCTACCATTAAGAGGACACTTGACTATTTCTTAAGACTAATGGACTGGAGGATTTTATTTTATTTTTGCGTGATTATTTTAGGTCGTAGACTGGCCAGGGGAAAAAACTATTTTTGCTTTTTTAGGTTGACTAATCATGACCCACTTTTTCTTCTTCTTTGTAGACTTTATACCTGGTGCGCTGAAAAATCCCTTTAAGGGAGTGTTATAGGAATACAAATCACTTTCATGAGAGAGTAAGGGGGAAATGAGCATCGCTGCTCCCTCTTGGCATTCGTTCTTACCTGAGATTTGTGTGATGTTTCATAACTTTCCCCATCTTCATTTCACTCGACAGGATTAATCTGTCAACTGTATCCGGCAAATCCCTCTCAGTCAGTCTCCTGCTGCATATCTGTGGGCAGCTCTCCCAACAGCCTCTGCTTCAGCATCACGAAAGTGTCTGCTGGGGTCATAATGCAAAAGCAGAAAGGGAGAATACAAAGTGAAAAAGAGAGGCAACTTACTATAAAAAATAAAGCGTTTAAAATCTTAAACTGGTGATCTTAATCAAGAGATATCGTGAGCTTAACAGTAAAAGACTGTAAAAAATTATACAGTTAAAGTTGGGGTAGGTATTTCAAAACTGCTTTAGGAAAGAGTACCAAAACAAACTTATAGCCAATCAGCAGTAAGGGGAGTGTCTACTACTGACGGTGAGAAGAGAGCACTCAGTGCACGTCATTATTCAAAAGAGACACGGGACTTCACTCATTCTTTTGTTGAATTCCATCATCTGAGGGGTGAGGTGAACATGCCAACATGCAGATGCACAGGCAGTGGGTATGCTGGGTTGCCGTAGATGGATGACCATCTACAGACATGGCATGATGTTCCAGCAGTGTCAATAGTCCAGTGTTTCCCAACCGGGGTGCTGTCTGACGAGAACAGGGGTGCCGTGTAAAAGTCCTTAAAAAATGTTTTATATATATATATATATATATATATATATATATATATATATATATATATATATTAGTTGTCAAATGTCAACAGAACTCAACTGCACTGTGTTGCCAAGTCCGCGGGTTTAAACGACCCCAATTATGTGATATACAGACCCAGGAATGCGAAATTTAGCAGCCGTGCCAAAATAACACATATTTTACCCCGCAAATGCCATTTTTCCCGGAGAACCCCCCCAGAAAGCTATTGGGCTTGTTTTTAGCAAGTTTTGAGTAGCAATTGGGCGAGTTTTGCTGTAAAAACTTGGCAACCCTGTGTGCGCACGCTAGAAGAAAAAGATGAGTGTAAACGATCTTTGCCGGTGTTGTAAAAAAAGAATTTAAGGATACACAGAGTACTTACCAACACGATCATCATTTCTGAGAGAAATAGTAAAGGTGAATGCATATACGAACAAGTTCTCCGTTTAGGATTAGAACAAATTCAACCCAAGCGCCTTTGATGACGTGGATGATTACGTTACTGTTTATCATCTGTCCATCATCGTCTAAAGCCCGCCCTGACAATTTCATTGGTCCGAACAGTTTCTGTTCGGGCATAATTACTTCTCCAGACCGAACTGCCCGTGCAAAAAAAAATGTGGGCGGGGCTAAATTCGTCTGGCATCCAGGCTATCTTAAAGGGGCAGTAGCAACAAAAAGACAAAGGGCATCACTCACTGCTCTTGATTGAATAGTTTTTGTAAGTTTAATAGGATTAAATATAATTTATATATATATATATATATACATTTTTTTTAATTTATTATTTATTTATTTATAAATCAATTTTAAAGGTAATGACAATGTTTCTAAAGATGGTAAAGCATTCAGACTGACCTACAGGGCCGTATATTTTAGACTGTGAATTTGTTTGTGACCATTATATAGGATCCTCTGTGTTACACCTGGTCTGGTAATGGGTCGTACAGTGAATCTATGAATCCAAGGCCGTTGCTTAAAGCCCCTATTAGCCGAGCGACAGCAGAAAGAAAGAGAGAGATGGAAGATAAAAAACTAATGTGGAAGATGTCTGTGGAACAAAAGAAGGCTTACGATCAGGCAAGAAGTATCAGCTTTCCAGCGTTGGAGAAAACTCAAGGAGCGAAGGCCGAGGTTGCTTTATTTCTTCTCGATAGGCGAGTAACATTGATTTTGTTTTGTTTCACAGAACTAATATATGCTGGCTTTTGCTTGAATATGCTCATGTGTCATGTTTTCTTGCTTGTCCAGATATTAGATTTTAGTATTTCTATAGGTTGGTAATTTAACATTATTTCAGTTTATTAAATACAGTTAATTTAACTTAAATCTGTAAATCCTAAAATGTTGCTACTGTTTTTTTGTACGGTAAAGTTCCGGCAACCACAGCTGCCGTTTTTTTAACTGTAAATTTTATGGGTTTTTTTTTTTTTTTTTTACAGTGAAGAAATGGAGAGAGTGCTGTGGTTGAATGTCATGAGCATCCATCCATCCACCCAATGCTCACTCAGTTAAAGGGTTAGTTCACCCAAAAATGAAATTTCTGTCATTATTACTCACCCTCATGTCGTTCCAAACCCGTAAGACCTTCGTTCATCTTTGGAACATAAATTAAGATATTTTTGATGAAATCTGAGAGCTCTCTGACCCCTCCATAGATAGCGATTTAATTAACACGTTCACGAAAGGTAGTAAAAACATTGTTAAAATAGTCCATGCGACTCCAGTGGTTAAACCTTCATTTTATGAAGTGTCAAGATAATTGAATAATGTCGTTATTTTTGTTCGTTTTTTTGCGCACAAAAAGTATTTTAACAAGTTTTTAGTAACAGTTTTTACTACCTTTCTGGACCTTGAAAGTGTTCATTAGCTGTCTATGGAGGGGTCAGAGAGCTCTCGGATTTAATCAAAAATATCTTAATTTGTGTTCCGAAGATGAACAAAACAAAGGTGTTACGCTTTTGGAACAATATGAGGGTGAGTACTTAAAGACAGAATTTTCATTTTTGGGTGAACTTAACCTTTAACCTTAAAAAACTCTAATGAAGATTTAATACTGTATGTTATAATGTTGTGATGCCTAAATTCACCTGTATCATTTAAAATGATTGCTTTGATTTTGGTTTTAGTGTTTTATAATTTATTTAGACAAAGTAATATAGAACTTACACTAACACTTACACTTTGAAACTTTGGGGTTGGTAACATTTTTTAATGTTGTTGAAAGAAGTGTGCTCACCAAGGCTGCATTTATTTGATCAAATATACTGTTAAAAACAGTAATATTGTGAAATATTATTGCAATTTGAAATAAATGTTTTCTGTTTTCTATTTACATTTAAAAAAATATATAATTTATTCCTGATATGGCTTCAGTGTCACATGATCCTTCAGAAATCATTCTAATTTGATGATTTGCTGCTCATGAAACATTTATTATTATTATCATCAATTTTGGAAAAAGGTGTGCTGCTTAATAAAAACCATGATACAATACTCAGGATTTTCTAATAAATAGAAATCATTTTGAAATTGTAAATGTCTTTCTTTGTCACTTATGAGCAATGTAATGCATTCTTGCTGAATACAAGTGTTATTTTGTTTTTAAAACGATTCTGACAGACCCCCAACTTTTGAACGATAGTGTAATATTGTACGTTTATTTTTTTTGGCAATAATATGAAAATAATAATTATCACCATATTGCCAGAATTATAATATTGTACATCCTTACCATTTACACTTAGTGACATGCATCTTGATTAATCAGATTGCTGATTGATGACATTCTATTTACATTTGGCACAAAAATGTCTCTCTAAAATGGATATAAATCCAATCATTTATTTGCATTCTTTATCCAAATATAAGAGTTCACTACATGATGATGGTGATACTGAGCAGCAAAATTTAATGTTTTCTTCACTCTGTGGAAATACGGTAATAATGCTTCCAATGTGTCAAATACAAACTTCAGCATGCTGTCGTACTTTGGTATACAGTTTATGTATGTGTTTTATCTGTAATAATGCACAAAGTGACCAAGTGTAAATACCCAGGACTGCAATGTGTGTTATGCAATGCTGTGTGTGTTGCTGGATTTGAGGATAGTGAGGAATGAAGCAATCTGTTCTTTAGCATGATCCACCATGTGTGTTTTTGTGGGGTACCAGTGAGTGCTCTCGCTCAGGGAATGAACGTTTAGACCCTGACAGATTGCATCAGTCTGTACGGGTCATCCTGACATAATCATTAATAAACCACCAGACGCACTCTTCATTGACAGCATGACCCCATATCTTGCTATATCCCACACCAAGTGTGAGGGTCTTTAATGCAGGTATTTTGCTGTATTTCAGAAAAGTGCTGTATTACAGAACTCCCTTAGGAGGGTGTGGTGCCGTTTCTGTGATGCGCTAAAGAGCTGTCATCATCTACTCTCCCTAGAAACAGGCATCTTCATCACGCTTTGAGATCTGTAGCATCCGTCTTCACTGAGGACACACTGTTCTCTCTCTCTCTCTCTCTCTCTCTCTCTCTCTCTCTCTCTCTCTCTCTCTCTCTCTCTCTCTCTCTCTCTCTCTCTCTCTCTCTCTCTGTTTGCTGTTCATCTTCTCTTTCTCATTAGTGCTGCTTGTTAACACTATTTCTAGACTGTACAGAACCTCTGACTCCCAAGTTTTACATTTAGACGTGTAATCCATCCTTCACCCTTTGTGCTACAGACTTAAATGTTTGTCATGCGGATTATTGGGAAGAGGTGTTCTGTTACTTTTCTAAACGATCCGACTGATGACTCACCTGGTGGTCAGGAATAAAACCTGATGAAGTGATCCTGACTTTAGTCAGTAAGCAATCACCTATAGAGCTCCCTAGCAACAGCATAGCAATATGCTAAAAATGTCCCTGAATACCATAGAAACTGCACGGCAACGTCCTAGCAACCATCTAGAACACCCTAGCAACACCATAACAATATGCTAAAAATCACTCAGAATACCACACATGCATAGCCACATTCTTGTAACCACCTAAAACGTTGGATAATAGGTATTCCGACATCAACACTCCCATCGCTGAGTGAGAGACGTGACGAAGCCACCTTACATACTTTTACTAAATTAATTAAGGACAGTTCATCACCACTGCATTGCTTCCTGTCTGTGGCTCCAACACCTAGTTATCGACTATGGCAGCGAAGGAAATTTACCATGCCCAGGAGTAAAAGAAAAAAACTCTTAAATTGCTTTACAAATAACCTTTAAGTGTTTGATTGTATGAAGTCTATTTCTGCTTTTCCCCCCTGTGTATTTGGGTTGTATTACCTCACAGAACAGAATTATTTGATTTAACTTGCTTTTTAGCTTGTTTTAAACCAGTTATTTCTGAATGTGTTGTGTTTGACACATTTCAGGGTTTTGTGCTGCAATATCCTGCCTTGTCAAACCTTAAATAAACCTAAACCAATAGCAATAGAATATCTATATGCTGCTTAGAACACCATAGAAACCGCAATGTCCTGCCAACCACTCAGACCACTTTAGAAACTGCATAGCAACATCTTAGCAACCACCCAGAAAATCTGAATAGCAACACCCTGGCGACCACCTAGAACACTCTAGCAACACATTCAGTTTTTAATTGTAGTGTTTATTCTCTAACTGAACGAAATGATTGTATTACTATGAAGATCAAAACGACGGTGTACGGAGTGGCCTCGTAGGGCAGCGAAGCAAGTGCATTCTGGGAGTTGTTGTCTTTCATCCACATGAGACAAAAATACATTTTCTCAGTCTAGAAGGCACCAAATTCAAAAATAATTTCTCATTTCTACTGCATTAATGACCCAGTTTAAATACAAAGCTTAATGCTAAATCACTGAAGTTACCCTTTAAGATGTTAAAAATGTACCGCAAACTTATTATTCATTTAATTTAGCCAAGAGGTCACGCCATGACGTCTCTATCTTCTACCGGTCACAGGCCTTCACGTGATGCGAGTTTGTGTGCAGCAAGCGTAGCCTGTGGCGTAGCCTTACGTGCACCTCTCCAAAAATGTAATAATGTGTCAATTCTACTGCAAGCGCTCGGGTAAAAAAAAACTGCAATATTGTCACATTTCCTTGAAAAAACAAAACAAAAAAACAACTCAAGCTGCAACAAAAGTTGCTATCTATTTGCCACCATCACTGCTGCTGCTTCTCCGACAAACGTACACAATAAGCTGCTGCTTCTTCAGCTTTTGCCGTGATATTTGGAGATGGTGGTCCAGTGGATTAAACCACTGAACTGATATGCAGAAGGATGCTGGTTTGATCCCAGCGGTGTCCTTGAGCAAGGCACTTTACTCCACGTTGCTCTAGGGGGATTGTCCCTGTAATAAGTGCACTGTAAGTCACTTTGGATAAAAGTGTCTGTCAAATGCATAAATGTAAACATACCCGTGGACATGGACTCAAGATGGCGCAGAGGATGGCTGCTGCGTTGCGAACTCAGTTACAACATTGTAGTTTTTTGTTTGTTCTGGTTATAGTTTTTGTGTTTTTTGTCTTGGATGTTGTCTGCCTTACTGCGTACGACAGACAGACACTTTTGGACATTGGTTTGGCAATCGCACACCGAAAACCGGACTTTAAATTCATCAGTGACGACCCGCTGTTTACAAACACGGCAGCGGAGCCCTTTGTCTGGGCGGTCCGACCGCGAAAACGCAGCCGGAGAAGGGAAAGCAGAGCCGGCGTGCTCATCAGAGTAAGACGCCGCGCAAAGCGACCCCCGCTTCCCAGTATTTTACTGGCTAATGTTCAGTCTCTGGACAATAAACTCTGCGAGCTGAGAGCACGGATCTCTTTCCAACGAGAGACGAGGGACTGCTGCATTATCTGCCTTACAGAAACTTGGATGTCTGCTGAGATTCCAGATTCGGCCATCGAAACCACGGGGTTCTCCGTGCATCGAATGGACAGAGAAAAAGATCTCTCAGGGAAAAGCAAAGGCGGGGGTGTGTGTTTTATGATCAACAGATCCTGGTGTGATCAGAGGAACGTACATTCTATCAAGTCTTTCTGTTCTCCTGATCTGGAATTTCTCATGGTTCTGTGTCGACCATTCTGGCTACCGAGGGAATTCACAGCGGTCATCATCACAGCTGTGTATATTCCCCCACAAGCCGACACAGACCGGGCACTAAAGGAACTGTATAGGACAATGAGTGAGCAGGAAACCGCGCATGCATTTATTGTGACTGGGGACTTTAACAAAGCCAACTTCAAACGCATTGCACCTAAATACCACCAACATGTTAGCTTCAACACAAGAGCGAACCGTGTTTTGGATCACTGTTACTCTCCCTTCCGGGATGGCTACAAGTCCCTCCCGCGCCCACCATTTAGCAAATCGGACCACCATTCTCCTTCTGCCCGCTTACAGGCAGAGACTGAAACAGGAAGCACCCGCCCTCAGAACATCCAGTGCTGGTCGGACCAATCAGACTCTATGCTACAAGACTGTTTTGATCACGCGGACTGGGAGATGTTCCGGTCGGCCTCTGATGACGACATCGAGGTCTACGCTAGCGTAATAGTGTGATATTCTGTAGAGTGATAGAGTGATATTCTGTCCGTGTGTGTTATGATCCTGATGGATCAAGAGTTAAGGAGTCTAATTGCTTGTGGGAAGAAGCTGTTCTGGAGTCGGCTGGTGCGTGTTCTAATGCTGCGGTACCGTCTGCCTGATGGCAGCAGTGAGAGCAGCCCATGGTTCGGGTGGCTAGAGTCTCTGATGATCCTCTGAGCTCTCTTCACACACCGCCTGGCGTAAATGTCCTGGAGGGAGGGAAGCTCACCTCCGATGATGCAGCTGGCCGTGCGCACTACCCTTTGCAGGGCTTTGCGGTTGCGAGCGGTACTGTTGCCGTACCAGGTGGTGATGCAGCCAGTCAGCAGGCTCTCTATGGTGCTGCTGTCAAGTACAAGTACTGCTGGCAAGTACAGAGATTTAATTTTCCTTCTCTTTGTTTCGGTCATGGTATCTTTTGCTCCTCTCTTCTGTCTAATAAACACAGTTGGTAACAACATACAACAGTGTCCTTGATGCACGTTACTGTATGTATAGTAATTACTATGAATTGTGCATAATTACATACAACTAACCTGCAATCACAGCCTAATTCTAACCCTAACTCTAACTCTATAGTAAAACATGTCGTTTATTAATATTACTCAGTACTTAAATGTATAATTATAGTGTAACAAATGTATAATTACACTGTAACATGGATATCTTAAAATAAAGGGTAACCTCGCAGTATTTAGGAAAGTCTGCCTCCTTCAATTTCTGTTGCTTTCTTCATCTGACTCCACAGTCTCACTCTGGCCACATGCTGGTTGCTGGCTTTTGGATATTGTCATCTCAAAAATGTACTTCTACACATCTGTGCTGTTAAAGCAAATACACACCCAACTGTGTAGCAAAACAGTAACACACATGCACACCAAGCACTGACAGATCCAGGTGTGTGCCTGTGATAGTTCCCTGAAGAGTTATCGGCAATGTTTGAGTTTCATTCATGATCGTGCATACACCTTGGTGTGTTATATTTAGCAGGGGAAAGTAAACAGTGTTTCTTCTCTGGTTCAGATAAAAGTGTGACTTTGCCACTTAGTGTGGGAAGCTATTTGCAGCACATCACAGCACTGAGCGTCTTTTTTGTAGATATTAAATTTACCAAAATAAACTGAAAAAGACACCATCTGTATATAATGTGTAAGCTAAATGCATGAATAAAAATACAACTCTGTGCTCTAAAACCACCATTATTGACATTTCCATTTTTGGAAAACCATCTTGGTTTTTTGAAAAGATAGACCTCATGTACACTACAATTATAAATATATTATGAATAAGGCCATTGTCTTGTCCACAAAAAAAAGGCAAGATTAGACCAGCATCAGTTAGAGATCCATACTGGTCTACACAAGTTTATATGAAAGCCCATTTCTGCCACATAAGGAAAAAAAAAAAACATGCTTTGGCAAATCGTAATGAAATTAAAAGGTGAAATGATACTGTCATAATTATCATATCATAAAAATTCCATTTTTAATTTGTCATTATGAATTCTGTCATAATTTTTAGTTTCACATCATAATATTGTCATAGTAATATGTTATAATATATATTTATTTATTTATTTATTTTAATTTTATTTTTTTTCTCATGTGGTGAAAATGCTGGTCTTTTTATTTTATACTTTACTAGTTTGACATGGTTTGTACAAAATATAAGACTTGTTTTGTTAGAACATTAGTCATTAATGAAGAAATAGCTTTGTTTCCTGCAGAAACTGCAATTACGGTAGTTACGGCAACTGCCCATGCTAACCAGCAAAGCCTTGACCCCTTAATAGAATCCATGTCTGAACCTGACCAAAGTTTAAAAGGTCAGCCAGCTGATTGATAAATTGAGAAGCGGCAGCCTACAAAGGTTGCCACCTTGCACTTTCAAAGATCTCAATAGTTGGATCAATTAATGTAGATTATGCTCTTTGTTAAGAAATTTCCCAATTGATTACTAGAAATATGTCTTTTTTTCTTTTTTTGAACTTTCTATTTATCAAATAGTCTTCAAAAAAATCAGTTTCCACAAAAACGGTTGATCATGTGACTGAAGACTGGAGTAACGGCTTATAGTGTAACATATATTTAAATAGAAAAAGTAACTTTGTGCCTTGATGAGCATAAGAGACAATGTTTCAAAAACATTCAAAACATTTCAGACCACAAACATTTTAGGAATATTTTGTACAAATAAATACAGTGTTAAATGCACTCTATACCTGCATCAGTAATTAATGAAATAGATTCACTCTAATACTCATTATAGAGCAAGATCATATGGTGAATTTGGGCTACTAGGGTGCTACAATATTTGTTTTCCCTTCCAGTTTGACATTTTCATGACACTTTTTGTCTTGTCGTCAAGGGGGGCTAATATTCTATCTGTTTTGACTCATCCGCCCATGTGAACTTTATAGGCTATTTGAGCCTGAATTGACCAACTTTACCCCACTTCACTCTTCCACTTTCCATCTAAGGCTGCTGCTGCAATCCTTTCATTTTCCTCAGTGACGTGCAGACTGATGAGAGAGCATTCAGACACAATCAGAATAGCCCTCCATTTGTTCCCATTGATGTGTGTGTGTGTGTGTGTGTGTGTGTGTGTGTGTGTGTGTGTGTGTGTGTGTGTGTGTGTGTGTGTGTGTGTGTGTGTGTGTGTGTGTGTGTGTGTGTGTGTGTGTGTGTGTGTGCGTGTGCGTGTGCGTGTGCGTGTGCGTGTGCGTGTGCGTGTGCGTGTGTGTGTGTGTGTGTGTGTGTGTGTGTGTCATTATGGTGCTGCAGAATTAGAGGGAGATTTTGCTGCAGGGGTATGACAAGACAGTGTAAACAGTTTTCCCCTTCATTTGCTTCACTCTCTTTATTATCATTACAGTTGCATCGCTCCCAGGCTTATGAAACTCAATTTTCATAATGGCGCTTTAGAAAGCAAGCTCAAATTGCACAAATTGAATAGCTGGGTCGTGTGTAGATGTGATGACACCCAAATGATCCTGATTGTAAAATCACATTCAGTTATGCAACAAGTTGTTTTCATTGTGAATGAGTGTTTATCTGATTCTCACACTAGTGTGAGTGTAATGGGGTCAAGGACTGGTGAAGTTGAAAGACTGCTGATCATGCTATGTGGATACATTTATATTGGCAGCTTTGAAACTCAGCGCCTAATGCTTTATACAAACACAGATACATGACTGTGTGAATAACAGTGAGAAGCAATGAATGATGTTCATGCGTTCTCTTATTTGCCTCAAATAGTCTTCTTTTACCTTTTTACATTAAATATTAGACATTCAGTCTAAAGATTAGCAATGAATGCCCTATCAAATAGAATAATATTGAATTCATCAATAAACGTGTGCAATGCTTATAATAATACATTTTCTACAGTAAGATGTTTATCAAAAATGTCTGAAAAAGTGAAATCATTGACTGAGTGAATTTCGCATCGCATTTTGTTTTAGGGTTAAGGAAATGCCCGTAAACTTAACATAATGTCCAGCCAGAAAATTACCAGTACCTTTTCTGTTTTTCTACTGATTTTTTCTTGCAGTGTAACTAGATAAGATGCAATCCACATCAAACCCTCTCATGCAGATTTACTCAAGATGTTACTTTCATTATATATATATATATATATATATATATATATATATATATATATATATATATATATATATATATATATATATATATATATATATATATATATATAAAATCTAAAAGTTAAAATTCTGAATCTTATGTGTGTATACACTCAGTAACACAGATCTGTGTTCTGGCACAGTCTGTGTGGGGAGCAAAGAAAGGTATTCTGAGGTGATGAGGTTACACTCAGTTTCAGCATGGAGCCATATTATCCGTCGGAGCCCAGCAGGCCTCAGCGCACAGAGGTGGCGTTCTTCTGTCCTCATGAGGGAGGGAAGCAATTTGTCATCAAGGAACTTTTTTGGCATGACCAGGAACTGAGACATTTCTCTTCCGAATGTTATTATAGCATTAAACAGTGTAGATAGAAAATGAGTTCAAAGAGAGACGTCAGTGTGGAAAGCTAGGTGACCGAAAAATAACTCTCCTCTCCGCATTTCAGAGATCCTCTCAACCTGTATGAGATCAGATCAGTAGAGCAGGGCCACGTGTAACTACATGCATGAATAATGGATTAATGAGCATGGCAGGTGCTGATAACACTCACATACTGTTACAGAAGCATGTGCGATTCTTGCTGTACGGTACATGAATGTTGTGCATATAATATCAAGCTGTTTTGAATTTATTTTGTTGCTGCTGTTTGGGAATGAAAGTCTAGAACTGTTGCTGCTGAAATGTATAGGAATCAATCATCATTAAAATGAATTTGGAGAATTAATTAGACTAAAGGCTGGAAAAGAATTACAATGTTCTTTCTTGGTGAGATTGGCAACTTCAGATGAGTTTGTGAATTTGTGTGGTCTGGGAGCAATGAGTTTATATAGAAAGCCTTACAATGTTAATGCGTTTTTCTCATGTTGTCATGTTTTAATAAGATGATTGTTTTTGACGTGTACACATGCTCTTATTCATTTTAGGCCAAGCTTTCTTAAAGCTGCAGTCCGTAAGTTCCCCTTCGAGGGAACTCGAACTGCGTCATCGTGACGACACTTTGGGGAACGCCCCTCGCGTTACGCGTCTGAAGAAACAGTAGAATCAGCCCAATCCGATTGGTGTTGCGTGATGACGTCGTATGTGACGGCACACCCGGAAGATACAAAGAGACGTCTGAACGAAACAGAGATAGCTTTTTTGCTCTTCAGCGTTAGCGCTCTGTGTTACCAGTCTGAGAGTATTTGGTGTTGTTATCTACTAACGTTGTTTTCACAAGCATACAGGGCTCGCGAATTCCATGGCCGGTCCCGTGCTGTTGAGGCAGCACGGTTGATCTATCATGGACTCGCAGATGGGTCTGTCAGGGGAACTTGAGAGTGCTTATGCATTTTCTCCTTCCCGGTGACAGCTCCATTGTTCTCCTTCCCCGCGTGGAAGCCCGCGGCCCCGCGCTGCGGCTTCTTCCCCCGGGGTGGAGGACCCGATGCGTGAGCTGTCTGATTCTGAGGAATTAGATGGGCTCCGTATCGAGGCTCGCCTTTCCTAATGCAGATTCAACCTCGAGTTGCCGAGGCGGCGCGCAGGTTTGGGTCTGTTATTAGAGTGATACAACGTGACACGGTGAGTAGGGATACTGTGGGTGCGAGGCATGCAGTCAGCTCCTGAGGGGGCGGGCTGTTTTCATTCAGAAATATCGCGACGCGTACTGCCGTGCGCCTTCGGGTGTTTCAGCCTCGCGCCCGTTTGGCTTTTTTCTCGAGGGATGAAAGTCAGTTGTATTATAACAGCTTGAACCGCGTTGCTGAGGCAACGTGTGGTTTACGAGCCGTATATAATACAATTAAGCAGTATTGTCTGATAATTGTGGCTGCGTTTTATTCTGAGGAATTAAATGAAATATGATCTGACTTTGAGGAGTTAGATATTCAGCCTATTATTCAGACCATGTTCACCGTATTTGTGAAATGTGATACTGTTTGGCTTTCTTCTCGAGGGAGGAAGGCCAATTGTATTATAACTGCTTGAGCCGCGTTGCTGAGGCAACGTGTGTTTTTCGAGCCGTATATAATATAATCGAACAGTATTCGCTTTCACCTTACTATGGCTGCATTTAATTCCGAGGAATTAAATTAAAATATTATCTGACTATAAGAGTTAGATGTATTTTTTACTCAGCCTATCATTCAGACCAGGTTGCACGGTTGGGTGATTATGATGACATTTAATTCTGAGGAATTGAGTGTCATGTTATCTGACTTTGTTAAGTTAGATACTTAATCAGTCTGTCGCCCAAGCGTGTTTGACTTGTCTGGATATCCATCTAAGATTGGAGGTTGCGGCCCTGTCGAGCTGCTCCCTTAGATGAGGCCCCTGCTGGCCGGCCCCCTCTCCCGGGTGGGAGCGATCGAGGTCGCCTCCCCTGAGGAGCTTTTGGGAATCGATGTTGTGCTCCCGCCGTCTAGTACGTTTCGGGCCACATCGTTTCTCAGCGCACGCGCGCTGCACCAGCCGCCTCTAGCAAGACCTGCGGCGGTCCAGCAAACGCGTACGCTCACCGAAAATCTTCCTCGATTTCGCCCTGCCGGTTAGCCGCTTCAGGGGGTCGGGGAGGAGGCTCGGTTGACACCCGAGGCCGGCCTCGAGAGGCTGGTTCCCTTAGCAGATTATCTCGGCGCATGGTTATGCCTCCGAATATATCTGCATGGGCCCTGCGTACTGTATAACGGGTTACAGGCCGCAGTTCAGTTCCCTCCCCCGAAGTCTAACGGGGTGGTCTGGATTGTGGTCGGCCCAGAGCAGGTGCGGGTAATGGAACAGGAAGTACACTCCCTGTCGGTTAAGGAGGCTTTGAACATATTCCTCCGCCAGTCAGGGAGTCCGGGTCCTACAGCCGGTACTTCATAGTTCCTAAGAAGGATGGCCAGTTGCGTCCAACTTTAGATCGGAGGTACTTGGATCGTTCTCCGAGGAGATTCAGATTCAAGATGCTTGAGTGTCGTGGTTCAGATCCAGTCTGAGGACTGGTCTGTCACGGTGGATCTAAAGAGGACACATACTTCCATGTTCCATCCTTCTGTGTCACGGGGGATTCCTGAGGTTCGCTTTCGGGGGCGAAGCGTATCATTATCAGGTTCCTCCATTCGGGCATCACTGTACAGCAGTTTAGGACTGCTGGGACTTGCGGCAGCTGCGTCCAACAGAATTTCTCTTGGCCTGCTGCACGAGACCCCTACAGTGGTGGCTGGGAACCAGGGAGGTTTTCCTTGAGGGGAAGACCATTCTGTATGATCAGGGTAACGCGCAGATGCCTTCGTTCCCTCGTCATATGGAAGAGACCTTGGTTCCTGTCCCGGGGGCCAGTGCTGGGAGCATCATGTTGCCGGGAAACCGTTTCAACAGACGCATCCCTCACTGGTTGGGACACGGTCATGGAAGGCCGCTTTTTCAGAGGTCTGTGGGAGACCCGGCATTCTTCCTGGCACATCTACTGCCTGGAAATGCTGGCGGTCTACGAAGCTCTGAGGAGCTTCCTCCCGGACCTCCGCGGCCACCATGTCCTGATGCGTAAGTGAACCAGGGGGCTTTCCTTGAGGGGAAGACCATTCTGTATGATCAGGGTAACGCGCAGATGCCTTCGTTCCCTCGTCATATGGAAGAGACCTTGGTTCCTGTCCCGGGGGCCAGTGCTGGGAGCATCATGTTGCCGGGAAACCGTTTCAACAGACGCATCCCTCACTGGTTGGGACACGGCCATGGAAGGCCGCTTTTTCAGAGGTCTGTGGGAGACCCGGCATTCTTCCTGGCACATCTACTGCCTGGAAATGCTGGCGGTCTATGAAGCTCTGAGGAGCTTCCTCCCGGGCCTCCGCGGCCACCATGTCCTGATGCGTAAGTGAACCAGGGGGCTTTCCTTGAGGGGAAATTCATTCTGTATGATCAGGGTGACGCGCAGATGCCTTCGTTCCCTTGTCATATGGAACAGACCTTGGTTCCTGTCCCGGGGGCCGGTGCTGGGAGCGTCAGGTTGTCGGGAAACCGTTTCAACAGACGCATCCCTCACTGGTTGGGACACGGTCATGGAAGGCCGCTTTTTCAGAGGTCTGTGGGAGACCCGGCATTTTCCTGGCACATCAACTGCCTGGAAATGCTGGTGGTCTACAAAGCTCGGAGGAGCGTTCTCCCGGACCTCCGCGGCCACCATGTCCTGATACGATCCGACATTGTCGCAGTGTCGTATCTAAACCACCAGGGGGGCCTGAGGTCGCGCCCTCTTTGCAGACTGGCGCATCAGGTCCTTCTGTGGTCCCAGGGGAAGTTGTCATCCCTCAGGGCGATGTACATTCCCGGGGACCAAAATCAGGGAGCAGACATCCTGTCGAGGCAGGGGCTGAGGCCCGGGGAATGGCGGCTCCACCCCGAGGTGGTGGAGGCTATGTGCGAGCGGCTGGGCCCGGTGGAAGTGGATCTATTTGCGTCTCGAGAGACGTCCCACTGCCCGCTGTGGTTCTCCCTCACTCATCCGGCCCCTCTGGGGCTGGATGCCATGGCGCAGACGTGGCCGAGGCTGCGTCTGTACGCTTTTCCCCCGATTGCTCTGCTCCCGGGAGTTCTGGAACGTGTCCGCCGGGAGGGCGTCAGCCTTCTCTTAGTAGCACCCCGGTGGCCCACTCGGGTATGGTTCTCCGACATCAAAAAAAGAAAAAAAAAAAAAAAAAAAAAAAGAAATAAAAAAAAAAAAAAAAAAGTCGACCTGCTGGACGGTCCCCCATGGCAGGTCCCTCTGAGGAGGGATCTGCTGTCTCAGGCCGGGGGTACGATTTTCTACCCACGGCCAGAGGTATGGGATCTCTGGGTCTGGCCCCTGAGGGGGCTCAGTGCCTAGCAGAGGGCCTGTCGGCAGGTGTCGTGGAGACCCTACTCAGTTCCAGAGCTCCATCCACCAGGAGGTTGTACAGCCTAAAGTGGAATGTATTTTCCACTTGGTGTAGAGAGCGGCAGGTGAACCCAGTTAACTGCCCAGTGGCTTCAGTGCTGGAGTTCCTTCAAGACCGCTTCTCCGCCGGTCTTTCCCCGTCCACACTTAAGGTGTATGTGGCTGCCATTGGGGCTTTCCACGCACCTTTAGGTGATGCGACGTTGGGAAGGCACCATCTGGTTGTACGTTTCCTCCGTGGGGCTCGGAGGATGAGGCCTGCGGCTCATTCCAGGGTCCCAACCTGGGACCTGGCAGTGGTGCTCGAAGGGCTGGCTGAGGCCCCCTTTGAGCCGCTGGAGTCGGCTGAGGCGAGAATACTGACCTTCAAGGTGGCTTTTCTCCTTGCCATCACTTCTCTGAGGAGAGTGGGGGACCTCCAGGCCTTGGCGGTCACGCCGACTTGCCTGGAGTTTGCCCCTGGCATGGTTAAAGCCATCTTGCATCCCAGCCAGGGCTACGTGCCCAAGGTGCCATCTAACAGGGCAAGGTCAGTGGTTCTCCAGGCATTCCATCCTCCACCTCACGTGACGGCGGAAGAGAGCAGACTTCACCTCCTCTGCCCCGTGCGGGCATTGAGGATTTATCTGGAGAAGTCTGCTCAGTGGAGAAAGTCAGACCAGCTGTTGGTGTGTTTTGGTTCACCCAAGAAAGGGCTGCCTGCGTCAAAACAGACGATTAGTAACTGGATTGTCCAGGCTATAGCCATGGCTTATCGGGTGCGCAACCTGCCTTCACCCTTAGCCGTGAGGGCCCATTCTACCAGGAGCATGGCCTCCTCGGTAGCCCTCCTTTCTGGGGCCTCTATGCTAGACATCTGCGAGGCAGCGGGGTGGGCCACGCCTCACACCTTCATTCGTTTTTATAGTCTGCATCTCCCTGAGACGCCTGGCGCGAGAGTGCTCGCCCCCTAGTTGTGCCTGGTTTCAGCTTCACACTGGGGTGGGTATGATTGGTGCGGGATAGTTGGTACTCGTTCCCCAAAGTGTCGTCACGATGACGCAGTTCGAGTTCCCTCGAAGGGGAACGTCTCGGGTTATGACTATAACCCTTGTTCCCCGAGAAGGGGAACGAGACACTGCGTCTCGTGTCCACCCAATCATCAGAGCGCTCGCTTCATCGCAAAGAACGCTATCTCTGTTTCGTTCAGACGTCTCTTTGTATCTTCCGGGTGTGCCGTCACATACGACGTCATCACGCAACACCAATCGGATTGGGCTGATTCTACTGTTTCTTCAGACGCGTAACGCGAGGGGCGTTCCCCAAAGTGTCGTCACGATGACGCAGTGTCTCGTTCCCCTTCTCGGGGAACAAGGGTTATAGTCATAACCCGAGACGTTTTGCCTCTGTATCGCCATCTCTGTTTGAAACCTGCAATTTCAGTTATTTGCAGAGTTATCATCTGTACATGAGTTGTGCATCGACGCGGCTTCTCAGCGTGAATGAAGCTGCATTACCTTGCTTTACCACATGCACCGCACCAGTTTGGATATCCTGTACTTCAGAATCACAGAGTCTACATCTTGAAGTATAACCTAAATAAGAATTTTCACCCTGGAAAATGTCATCTGAAGAAGTACGTAACATGTCTGCCACTTTTGGGAACAAAACATTACAATAAATTGCGCTACCAACGGTGATAAAATCTTACGATCGCTCATGTAACATCAAACACGTGCAAATGATTATTATTGTTGTTCTTGGTTCTCACATTGTTAAAGGTCCCGTTCTTCGTGATCCCATTGTTCAAACTTTAGTTAGTGTGTAATGTTGCTGTTAGAGCATAAATAATACCTGTAAAATTATAAAGCTCAAAGTTCAATGCCAAGCGAGAAATTTTATTTAACAGAAGTTCCCTTTCAAAGCCTACAGCGAACGGCTGGCTTGGACTACATCCTGGTACTTCCTTCATTAATTACGTCAGTAGAACAGTAGAACAGACTAACCTCCGCCCACAAGAATACGCGAAAAAAGGGGGCGTGGTCTTGTTGCTGTCCCACGTGGAGAAGAGGACGTGTCGCGTGGAGAAAAGGAATTGTTGCGTTTGACTGTGTTTGTCGCCATGTCGTCGAGAGTCAAATCATCCCGGAGTCAAATCACCTTTGTTTGGCTTTCCCAGGGACGCTGTAGAGATCATTGAGCGCATACATCACCCCGTTAAGAGGCGTGACCTTTCCGTGCAAGTTACGTGCGCTAAGCTGCTGTCGAATCACAACACAGGAACCGTGCCATGTTCGCTAAGCTGCGGTCAAATCACAACACAGGAACCGCTGGCACAATCAGAACTCGTTACGTATTTCTGAAGGAGGGTCTTCATAGAATAAAGGAAGTCATCAGCCCGTTTTTAGGAGCGTGAAAACAGCGGTTTACAGATAAGTAAATTGTGTGAAAAATACAGTTTTTTTTACACGTGAAACATGAACACGTTATATTGCACACTGTAAACACAATCAAAGCTTCAAAAAAACACGAAGAACGGGACCTTTAATGTTAACAGCATTAGCATTGCGTGACTACATGTATTTAGTGTGTATTAGCGTTACCTGTTGATTTCAATTTCTGTACAGTCTAATCGTTTGCTTTTGACTACGGGTGAATCTCCAGTTGTCACTGATGATTGTTGTTTGTGCCTTTCTGGATTACAATCCGCCATCAAAATGATATGTTTAATTGTTCAGATGCTGCGAGAAAAGGCTATAAATGATCCGCTGAAGAACATGCTCCATGTGTTACTAGGCTACCACTAGCCGGACTCTTTCTTTATGTATACAGACGTGACGTAATGACGCAAAGACATGCTTGAATTTCCAGCTGAAATCCACCATACCACTCTAATTATAACACATCATTACAAGCTTACTGCTGTGAATGGGGCCAAGGGAAGGAGATAGTTTTGAATACTGGCTTGTTGTGTACTTGTTCAAAAATGTATTTTGGATAATTCTTAACCAAAAAAAGTTAAGGACTGCAGCTTTAAAGACATTTGAAATGAGAGAATCGTGGATAAACAGCACACATGGGTTACATCAGCTTTTGTTCCAAACAATAACAACTGAATAACAGAACGTACATGTTTTGCACCATTTGTCTTCCCGGCACTTTTCTAGCTGTGCGCATATGTCATGTATGCTACACATATGCTGTAGTTGGTCGATTCCTCTGCAGGGGCTTATGAAGTGCTGCGAATGACTAGCGTGTAGCACGCTGTGTTCATTAAGATGCATGCGCTTTGTAATGAATCGGGAAAAAAACACGAAAACAAATGAGTGCAGAGAAAGAGAACTTGAGCCTTGTTAGATTGATGCACTGCAGCTGATTAGTGAGATCAGTCTGTGTTGAAGACGCAGAGATGGCGCATGGAAGCGAAAGTTCACAAATGGCCATAAAGCACTCCATGAGGCTTTCCTCAACTTAAAAGCCTTAAGTGAGACACACTTTTTCAATCTGTCCTAAGTATTGGTGCTAAAGAGGTCATTAGCAATTTAATTAGGTTGCACATCTTTGTCTATCAAACACACTGCACAGATAACCAACACATTGCATTACACTGCAGTCCATGTCCTATCTAGTGGTCGTAAATAGATGATTGTGTTTCAAGGTGGCATGAAAATTAAAAGTAATTTTTAAACTAGCAGTTAATTTAGCATGCCAGCCTGAATTACCAAGCTTATAAGCTTCTTAATTGCATTAGTGCTGAAGATAATGAGTTCATATAATGAGAGTGCTGTGTTCTGCTATACCTGTATTCTTCTGTTACTGTTTTATTTGAATTATTCCCCAAAATGTCTGCCCACTGCTCCACTACTGGGCGTGTGTGTCCATGGTTTGCAGTGTGTGTGTGTTCACTGCTCACTACTCTGAATGTTTGTGCACTAACTCGGTGGGTTAAATGCAGAGGACATGGGTTACCATATTGGCCTTCACATGTCACTTTCACTTTTCACTTTCATTATGATTAATTTACTATTGTAGTATCTTTTATTATAATGTGACTTTCTGGAATACTTGATTCTGATTGGTCAATCATATTTGCTAATATCCCCCATAAAATCCGAATGAGATTTATTGCCAAGTATGCTTATACAGACAAACCAACAAGAAGACAAAGATAATAAATAATACAATTCATATTGCTGTTCTGTCTGACTTTAGAAACCACAGCAGTTATTATTTTCATATGAGAAATACGGTAGGATGCCTCCATTATGCTGAAAGCATGATTTTTTTTTTTGAACGCCTCTATATTTGTCCCCACTGCTTTTTTTTTTTTAGATATGAGATATGTCTGTTCTAATCTGCTATTCTCTGTCGTCCTTTCTTTTTATATTAATAAAGGAAGACAGAGACTGTGGCGTGTTCACTTTTTGTCTCTATATTTAATTAAGTGTTCTTTTAGGCTAAGCATGTGTTGTTCAATTCCTTAAATGCACAATTATGCTGAGTTTTGTGGTGTAGGGTGCTATTCTTAGCATTGACCTTTGTATTGGTCTCTGGCTTTTGACGAGGAATATCAAATACGCTGACTGCACTAAAACGTGCACGGAATGACTTCATTCATAATCAGACAGCATGAATATCATGAGGCTCTCCACAGATTATGTATTTTATTCTTTTCATCTGCATACCTCAAGTATTCACATCATATATAATATTTATGTAAGTCATTAAATGTTATACTAGATGCTCATGGGTGTTCGATTCATTCAGGTGTCAGATGGATGATGTGTATCAGCATATCATCGTATTATTATCATTTCATTTATTTAGCTCTGTTCTTTAACCTGCCAATCGAATTGTGTGCCACAATTTGAGAACCACTGATCTAGAGAGACAATGTGGAAAATCTGTGGGAAAGATACAGGTAATGTCTGTACTTCGTTGTGTTCAGCTCTACTATGTTTCCTTCAAATTTAAGGATCCCATTTTAAAGACCTCCAGGGTAGAGTTTTTTTTTTAAGGGCACCTATTATGCACAATTCCCTTTTATTAACTTTGTTTGAACATAAATGTGTGTTGGTAGTGTGTGTACACAACCACCCTACAATGGTGGTTATACAGGGAGTGCAGAATTATTAGGCAAGTTGTATTTTTGAGGATTAATTTTACAACATTAATAATTAAACAACAACCATGTTGTCAATGAACACAAAAAACTCATTAATATCAAAGCTGAATATTTTTGGGTGGTTTTTAGTTTTAGCTATTTTAGGGGGATATCTGTGTGTGCAGGTGACTATTACTGTGCATAATTATTAGGCAACTTAACAAAAAACAAATTTATACCCATTTCAATTATTTATTTTTACCAGTGAAACCAATATAACATCTCAACATTCACAAATATACATTTCTGACATTCAAAAACCAAACAAAAACAAATCAGTGACCAATATAGCCACCTTTCTTTGCAAGGACACTCAAAAGCCTGCCATCCATGGATTCTGTCAGTGTTTTGATCTGTTCACCATCAACATTGCGTGCAGCAGCAACCACAGCCTCCCAGACACTGTTCAGAGAGGTGTACTGTTTTCCCTCCTTGTAAATCGCACATTTGATGATGGACCACAGGTTCTCAATGGGGTTCAGATCAGGTGAACAAGGAGGCCATATCATTAGATTTTCTTCTTTTATAGCCTTTCTTGCCAGCCACGCTGTGGAGTACTTGGACGCGTGTGATGGAGCATTGTCCTGCATGAAAATCATGTTTTTCTTGAAGGATGCAGACTTCTTCCTGTACCACTGCTTGAAGAAGGTGTCTTCCAGAAACTGGCAGTAGGACTGGGAGTTGAGCTTGACTCCATCCTCAACCCAAAAAGGCCCCACAAGCTCATCTTTGATGATACCAGCCCAAACCAGTACTCCACCTCCACCTTGCTGGCGTCTGAGTCGGACTGGAGCTCTCTGCCCTTTACCAATCCAGCCACGGGCCCATCCATCTGGCCCATCAAGACTCACTCTCATTTCATCAGTCCATAAAACCTTAGAAAAATCAGTCTTGAGATATTTCTTGGCCCAGTCTTGACGTTTCAGCTTGTGTGTCTTGTTCAGTGGTGGTCGACTTTCTGCCTTTCTTACCTTGGCCATGTCTCTGAGTATTGCACACCTTGTGCTTTTGGGCACTCCAGTGATGTTGCAGCTCTGAAATATGGCCAAACTGGTGGCAAGTGGCATCTTGGCAGCTGCACGCTTGACTTTTCTCAGTTCACGGGCAGTTATTTTGCGCCTTGGTTTTTCCACACGCTTCTTGCGACCCTGTTGACTATTTTGAATGAAACGCTTGATTGTTCGATGATCACGCTTCAGAAGCTTGGCTATTTTAAGACTGCTGCATCCCTCTGCAATATATCTCACTATTTTTGACTTTTCTGAGCCTGTCAAGTCCTTCTTTTGACCCATTTTGCCAAAGGAAAGGAAGTTGCCTAATAATTATGCACACCTGATATAGGGTGTTGATGTCATTAGACCACACCCCTTCTCATTACAGAGATGCACATCACCTAATATGCTTAATTGGTAGTAGGCTTTCCAGCCTATACAGCTCGGAGTAAGACAACATGCATAACGAGGATGATGTGGTCAAAATACTCATTTGCCTAATAATTCTGCACTCCCTGTATATTATATATTTTGAATTTGAAGTAGTGTCTCAGAACAAGCTGTTTGCAAAGTGACATCACATTTTACAAGCCCCGCCCACGAATGTTGATGGACACTGCCAAGACCCCGCCCTCAGAGAGCTGTACAAAGTCCGCCATGTTTATCTCCTCGCCAGAGCATTTAACAGCAACATTCAAGTAAGAAATGTGTTCTTATTAAAGTTATTCAGTCAAGAGCAGTGAGTGATTTTCTGTTTGTCTTTTGTTGTTTGATTGATATTAACAGCATAACAGTAGGTACTGTATTTTACACTAGGGTGACCACCTGGCCACCATGGATTTTTGCGGGACACGTGTGAGACAGACAAATTTACTACTATAATGCTATTTAAATATTGATTTACATTTGTTGGCAAACTAGTCATATCCGATTAATGTTTCTGCTGTGACACTTTACAATACGGATGCACTAATATGCATTAATTCATGCTTAACTAATGCACAGATAATCATGAGTTAATGTATGACTAAACCATGTATGAATTATTACTGCATCAGCAACTAATGAACATTCTATATGATTAATAGATTAAGTAATATTTTAATTGCTATTAATATGACATCATGTATTAATTCCCTAATAACATTATATTAACTAATAATGTAAATGAATATGTTAATTACCACAATGGGTCAAAGCCATGCCTTTCAACATCCAGTTGTCTGCTTTAATGGATCATTATATTAACGATTTGCAAAGGTATCATTATGTTATGGCTTTACTTGTTGAATCACATGACTATTAACTAATTGTTAAGTAATATGTCATTGTGGTTATGGCTTTTTAATAAATTTTGAATTAGTGAATAGTCATGTGCTAGACTGGGTAAACCCAGCCTGATCTGCCGGCGATTTGATTTCGCCATGCAACTCAGTCTGGAAACCTGTACATTAATTTCTGCGGGAACCAATCACAGACTGGCTTATCCACCTGGCGCACTATTGGCGGGTTTAACGCAATGACGGATAGAGAAGCGATGGGTCGTTGCCCGTTGATCACGTCTCTTGTGGTCTGATTGGTTGAAGGACTATCCAATTGCGTACAGAGTCATTTAATGTATGCTCGTTTTTTACGCCTCTTGTGCAATAGAAAATACATTGCAGACCAATGTTCAATCTTAAATTGAGCTTGGTCCGGTGATAGCCAGACAAGTCATGTGCCTCAACTGCCCTAGTCTAGAGAACTAGTCTAGTATTTTAATACTCATGGACACACCGACATCCAGCTCTCTGTGCGCATACGTAGGGGGTGGGGGTGGGGAGTTGTGCTCAAGTTGAGAGTGATATGGCTTTAAAACGCATGTAGATGATAATATTTCATGACGATGCAATACACAAAACAGACAACACAAAACCCATTTTTCTTAAACTCAAAACTTAACTAATAAATAATCTGTTAGGAATTTTGATCTGAAACTTCACAGACACACTCTGGGGACACATGAGACTTATATTGCATCTTGTAAAAGGGGCATAATAGGTGCCCTTAAATGTATAAAGGGATATCAGGACACCAAATGCAACATGTTCCTGGACCAACATCTGTATTGATCCTGGAACAACATTTCAATCAACCAATCAGATTTGAGGGACAAGTTTACAGTTTATGTCTAATTTAGGCTTAGAACCATGGTGCTTCTACATCAGTGTTAGTCACCCATTATTTCCCTCTGATTTTAGGGATAACTTAGGGGTAGGGATATGGTTGGGATTACATTTTCGGACAGGAATGTTGTTCCATGCTGGACCAACAAAATATGTTGACCCAGGAACGTGGCAAAATCAGGATGTCCATTAAGGGATAGCTCACCCAAAAATGTAACTTCATTTAAGCATTCTCATGTCCCTTCAAACCTGTATGACTTTCTTTCTTTTGTGGAGCACAAAATACTATATTTTTGCAGAACTTTTTCTTCATACAATAAAATCCATGGGGTCCAAAATAATATTGAACCCCATTGACTTCCATAATTGTATGTAATGAAACTGAGAAATATAAAATATCAAAATATCATACAGGTTTGCAATGACATGAACACGTGTAAACGATGACAGAATCATCATAACTAACTATCAAAAAAGCTAAATAAGGTGACTTGTCAAAATAACATAGCAAAAATTGACATTTGCTACAAATGCCCCTAAATTACCCTTGTTTTTATTGTTTGTTTCTTTGGCTCACAGAGTGTTTTAACAGTTCCATGGAAAAGAAATCACCACATTGATTTTCCTGCTGAGTATAAGGAACCATTATATCCTGTCTACACCCTAGAGTTTCCTGTCAGATCTCCACTGTTCTGTTGACTTTGACAGTGTTTTCTCATGGTGTCATGCCAGAATTAGGTTTGGTTTGCTTGGCTGGTGCATTTCTGTCAGTTTATCCAAGTTTAATGTCCAGTGAGAAAAGGTCTTCATCACTTCAGTAGAGTTTGTTGTTCTAATCTAATCCAAATATAAATATTGAATGCCAGTTTGTTCTGATTTAAGTTTAACCCTGGAAATGTAACATTTATTCTGTTCTTTTCAAGATCCAGTTTTAATTTGAATTTGAATGTTCTTACAAATGTAAATATTGAGACAGACCATCTTCAGTGTATATTACTGAAATTGAATGGTTAGACTGTAAATTAGTCAAACATGGAGATGTTTCCTTTAAATTAGATAAGGACCTTCATGTCAAAGGTTAGACGGGGTCACTTGTGATTAGAAAAGCTCCTGTGATCAATATTTCTGATTGAACGCAGCCACAGTAAGCAGTTTTGGGGCATTTGAGACAATCAGCTCTGCGTTTAACTAAGGAAAACACCTCATCATTATCGACGGACTCTTTAGAGATATTTGGCCATTATGGGTCTTCTGTTCTTTGTGCTTTTTTGTGACCGAGTTAAGGTCTAGAGGAGCGTGTCATAAGTGCTTAGGGCAGTGGTTCTCTCCCCCCTTTCATCTGCTAAAGAGATGCAACGGCTGTTTCCTTCCCCACCAGGCAGTACCTGTGCGCCCCTTTGATCACCACTGTTTTAGGGCATGAGGTAATTCTGTACTCAGCTGTGGCCACGGTTGCAGATATTTGTGAACTTTCTCGATTTGCTTTCATATGCAGTTCGGGTCACACCATGAGCAAATATTTTTTTTCTGTAATTTGGATGAATGTGACGGCTGTTGCTAGGCACATTTTCAGCAATACTTACTGGCTATGTAGGTGTTTCATGTCTTGTCAACACACTGGTGACCTTCTCCATCTACATTCTTCGTCTCTGGTGTCACAGAAACTGTTGGCCTGGCAACAGAGGTGCAGTGTGCCTCTCTAAACAATGCTGGACTTCATCCAGTCCCCCAAATCCGGACTGACTCTTACACTCTCCGATGAAAATTAAACCTTTTGCTGAGCCCCCCTGTCTACCGCTGAAAAAGAGGAAGAGAGTGCCCCCCCCCCCCCCCCCCCCAGATATGTGCTAATGGAGCGGAGCTCTCTGACATTAGAGCCATTCATAATGTAATCAGAAGGCTTTTTGATGTAACAAGTAAGGCATTTGAAATAACTGCAAATTACATTCTAATAACACAAATGTGTTTATTTACAACCAAAAAAGTTACTGCAGAACAAATATTTTCAAGAACAACAGTCACAGTAATAGCATGAACTAGCTGAAATATAGCTAGTGATGCATGATGTCCAATATAGTGGAGAGCTGATTAATCAGAATTTTCTCCTAATCTACAATTGAAAAAATTAACAATGATATGACTGATGTTACTTGATTCCACTTTTTTTTTTTTTTTACCTGCAAGAGTCTCTTATAGGATAGAAAGAAGAGATTAACATTCCGGAGAAACTTGCCATTTCTGATTGGCCGTCGGCCATCTGGTTTGGAGGAAAAAAGTTCACCTTATAATGTCTTGCCACTTGGTGGCAATGTATAGGATGATCCACTGTCCAATGTGTGAAAGGGTTAATATAATGTATAACATAATTGATCTGTTTGATGGCAAAGCTGAATTTTCAGCATCATTATTCCAGTCTTAAGTGTCACATGATCTTTCAGAAATCATTCTAATATGCTGATTTGCTGCTCAAGAAATATTTCTTATTATCAACATTGAAACAGTTGTGCTTTTTTTTTTTTTTTACGAAAAACCATGATACATTTTTTTTACAGAATGCTTGATAATTGTTTGATTTTAATTAAAAATAAAAGACAGCATTTAATTACAATACAAATGTCTTTACTTTCTCTTTTTGATCAATTCAATGCATTCTTTCCAAAAGACAATCATTCATATCATTCAAATTATATCAAGTCACTTAAATCTAATGTAAAACAACAACAGCAAAAAAACAACAACAACAACATATTGCTCTGTTTTGATTAAATAAGTTTATTTTGATCAGTTACATATAAGGTGTATATCCCTGTGGGAGCATCACAGTAAACGTCCTTCTTTATAATCACACTTGCTCTAAAAAATAAAATCACCTTTTAATTTCTGTTTGACATCAGAAATAGGTTACATTTTACAGAATTCTTGTATGACAAGAAAATGTGCAATCTGAAATACTCAATTCTCACGATTCAGCAATTAAAATGGTCTCATAAAACTGCTCGTTAGCATCGGGTTTTGTTGATAAAATGAACGTGGCCTTACAAATATTAAGCCATCCGATCTAGATCATCGTGAGCGCTGCCTTTCAACAAACAAATAAACAAAAGTCGTCATATAATCAGCATGTAAAATAACTTTGAAAAGCTAGTAGCCAGGCAGTGAATGGGTAATAATCCCTCAAAGCTAGCACTTACAAAATGCCAGTGTAGAACTATTGGATTAGACAGTAAGAGAAAACCCCCTGATCAGCACATTATTCACACACCCAGTTGCTTGTGCAAAATAAATCAATTATCAGTTCATTGGTCTAACAAACATGTTGGTACACAATACATGTACTTTTGTATAAGTGTAAATCATGCTGTGTGTTTGTGTGAACCAGTAAAATAATTGGCTCCTGTGAAAACACAGTTCTCTGAGATGAACAACTGAGAGATTCTTCAAATGGTGATGAGGAGGCATTTAAAAAAAACAAAAACAAAACAAAAACACGAAACTATACAATATCTATGACATTATTTTCCCCTTATACCATCTTATCAACAAGGGTATAACAAATAAACAAAACAAAATCATAATAATAAATACATTGCATTAAAGCAGTTTACAATATATTAAAATTGCTGCATAATAGTTTATCTTTATAGTGTTTGTATATATATATATATATAAAACTCATATTTGTAAAAAGAAAGAAAATGACATCTGTAAAAGAATAATAACAATAATACAAAAGTTTCATTAAGATAAATTTGCATGTGTAAACGCATTGGATTGGACAGAATCACATTCAAAGGCTTCTCACCTGGCACGATGAAAGCTAAGAGGATATGACTGGCAAACAGGGACGGTAATTTCACATGACGTGTTAAGTCAGACCTTCAAAACACAGATTAGCTTTTTCCCCTCAATTCAATCTATAGGCAAGGTGCTTTTTTCAAGATTGGAAAAAGCATCCGCTTCTCTTTGAGAACAGATTTACATTTGAACGGCCTCAGACGCAGACAGATTTGGTAACACCAGGTTCCAGAAAAGTGACAGTGGTGTGTGTGCTGAGAAAATCTTGCTAAATATGAGAATATACAAATTATTGCCACTGTCAAAGCTTTCATGTTCATTAATGATGAAATCTTTTAAATTGCATATATTACAAACTATATTCTGAAGCAAAACCACACAGGCCAATAACAGAGAAAACTGATACTTTCTCCAATTGTACGTCTTCATATCCAAGACCACTCAGTGAAAAGCAACGTGCTTCTATTAGTGTATGCAACATATTCAAAGATCTGATTTCTGCTAAAAGAAACTTCCACAAAATTCACAGAATCCACACACACACACACAAAAACAAAAAACAATCCAGACTTAGCTTAACCTCAGAGTTAGATTTCTCCCTTTTTGAAAACGGATGGATTGCAATGTAGGTAATTAACTTGGCTGCGATACACTATCATCCTTTCTCTCTCTTCTTTTCCAGTAAAGGGATATGTAAAACCAAATGAGCAAGGTAAGCCAACATACAAAGACTTTCATTCTTATAGACTGAGCTTGTGAATCTTATCCGCAGTTAAAACGAAGGTTTGCCTGTCTGGGTGGGTAACCCAGCACTGCGGACGGAATTCCGCACTAAAAATCACTAGATAAGTGACGATAACCTTGGCTTTGCTCAACATTTTTTAACATTTCTGTTCCCCTCTTGGGTATACTATGCGATTTATCCTGGCTGACTGTCCAGTAAAGTTCAGTATGAAAGCATTTACATGTTGCTTCTTCATTATAAAAAGATCATATTTACAATCCAGTGTCCCTTTCAGCTATAGTTTATGAAGTCCCTCCAGTTTCATTTGTAAAAACACACAGTCAGAGTAAGAAGAGAAAAGATAATGATCGATTTCAAAGGTGTCATGCGTGGCTGCATGATGTCACTGGCACTGCATTAAAATGGTAAGTGCTAAGAAAAAGAACAGAAAATACATTTAATAATAAGCAAAGAAAAGAATCTTTATCAAATAAAAGTGACCGGGGACCAGACCTGTGCCTCTGCCAGATTTCTTAAGGCAGGACTCACCGCGTCATTTTTATTGGGTAGTTGATGGGAGGATTCCTTCAGTTCGGTATTTATTGATTTTTGGGTGGATTTTGGCGTATTGGTGAGCCCCTGTTGGCGTTGAGCATCATTGGTACTGGTCCCCATTAGGAATGTGATGTCATGGCACTTGGTGCAGATCGACAGGCAGCGTGACAGGACGGGAGCATGTGTCCGTGCTGTGTTCAGTAGTATGGCACTGAGCGCGCTGGGCACCCTCTTCTAAACACCCACCGGAGCCCACATGGCTCTTTATATACATCATTAATAGCTGCACACCAGCTGCTGATTGGCTGACAGGTTTCCTGGGGCAATCAAGGTGCGACTCAAATTCAGAATGGAACGAAAAAGCAGAGATGACGATGATAGCGGTGATCTGAGAGTATGCGGAGTGTGCATATAGCGAGTTAGCTGCAAGTTTTATTCCTTCTGTTTTTTCCCTCTCCTCCACCTGCCGATATTTTCATTCCACTTTTTCTTCATTGCAGCAGCCCCTTCTCATTTGGTAACCTGAGGGAATGGAAAAATACAAAGAGGTGTCAGTGTCAGTCTCTGGCTGTTTGTAGTTGTTGAATAAAATTTGGAGCAATAACATGCAAGTCTCTGGCTTCCCCACAGGACCTTTCATTTTAATTATTATAACCCAGCACCCAATGAGCCATCTGTCTGGTGCTACTGATGAGGTAACCCCCCCGCCACACACACACACACACACACACACACACTACAACCAGAGCTTCTTCCCAGCTCTGCAAGCTTCCCACAGCTGCCCCACTGACATCACAATATGTCTGTCACAAACTTGACAATTCTTTTATTTACTCTCAATGTATTATGGTAGCGTGAGGAAATGCAGACAGCAACAGAACTCTGAGATTATATTTGGCTGATGCAATATAACTAATACTAGGGTATTATGCTCAGATAATCACATCAGTGACGTTTACAAAGCATCCTGGGTCTTGTTCGGGATTTGTCTATCATTATGCCACAAATAATCTGGACTAGAAGCTCCTCTACTATTGAACAAATCATTGTTTTCTTTGTGTGGTAACACACTCTCATACAAATTCAGTAATTATGGACTATTGCTGGATTCGGTCTTTTAAACCAGGGGTTTTCAAGACCAAGACTATTTTAAAATACATTAAAATAAAAATAGCTAGTTTAAATAATATTTCACAATATTACAGCTTTTACTGTATTCTTCATCAAAATATTCTTGGTAAGCATTAAAAACATTTGAACAGTATTGTACACAACTTCCCCTGCTGGCACCTTGACGTCAATTTGACATCAACAAATAGTCAAGATTTTGACCACCATTTATATATTTTATACCATTTTATATTTTGTAATTATTTCCTTGTGGTTGTAAAGAGGCTCAACAAAGGTATCAATCTGACCTGTTTTTTTTTCTGGTCCCTGCATCTAAGGTCAATATCATTGACATTAAATCAAAGTTGATTTGATGTCAGGAAAATGTGAAATTTATGTCAAAACATCTAAAAGACCTAGCCTGAATGTCTTGAATGTCCTAGGCCTATGTTTGTGTGTGTTTTTATTTATTTAAATCCAAGCATGTTTACATTTAGTTCAGGTTTGACACTATAATTGCATATAGGCTATATGGCCGTAACCACCAAAATGATTATTTCCCAACAAGAAAAAGACATAGAATTTAGTTTACTGTTCAAGGGCCGAATTCACGAAACATTTTTCTTAAGGATAAAATTCTTCTTAACTGCCCATTTCTACATATTTTGTAACTTAAGAAAAAAGATTATTATTTTGTATTCTCCAAAACTTTTCTTAAGAATGTTCTTATCTTTTTTCTTAAGATTGCTCTCTGAAGATCAGCAGAGGAGGATTAAAACTCCACAAACAGCATTACCAGCTTCACACATTACCAAAGTTCAGACTGATATATATTTTAATGAAAATAATAGTTTAATTTGAAGTTACCATGCTGGTGATCAGTGTCTGCTTTAGTTGGGCTCTTGACCCTTAACTCTTAATTTTTAGCTTTTCTCTGGCTGATTTTACTGTGTTTATAAAACACATGTGTGGCAAGAGAAGCCAAAAGAAAATGTGTTCAGGTGGTGTTAGAGATTTGTAGTGACTAGAATCACTGATTTCATTCAGAGACTAATGTGTTATTCATTTTGTAGTATTCATAATAATAGCCATGTGATTCTACAGCATGAGATCCATGACATTGTGGTAATTGAATAATATGCAGATAAAAGAAAAAATTGTGCAAAAAATGTTTTAATCTACGGCAGTTCTTAAACACACAGAGACATCAAGAATCAGAGTATGAATCTCTACAATGGTGACAATAAAAAAAATCAGATAAACAGATCAACTCTGACCATAAAACAAGCAACTAAAATGTCACAACAAAAACAGCAAAAGTAAAAGCAAATAGTAAGAATCAAAGAAATTTTGTCACAATTCAGATGCATAATTTATTCATGCCGCAATACATACTGGGACACATGGGGAAGTTTTGATTGGTGGTTTCAGAAGTCAAAATCTTGACATCACATTGACGTCAATATGACTTTCATTCTAGACCTATTTCGTGACGTAATTTTGACATCAATGTTTGATGTCATATTGATGTTAAATTGACATCAAATGCCCACTGGGTCTCTTATGTGCATCTCTCATGTGCTCTCTCTACTATCTTCTCATTGCATTGGTTTAGGGCCCTTCCTGTCTGAAATCTTCTACCTTCGTCAAGGCTAATGTAACAATAGTGATTTTTCCAAAGCGACCAAAGTGTTTTTTTACGCAGCTGGCTGGCGTATTCAATTGTTTTCAATGGGAGCGCCGTGTTTTTAGAACGCCATGAGCGAGTATTTCACGCTCAAGCGCTGAGCGCTCAGCGTTTTTTACTGGTCGCCTAGAGTTGAAGAATATTCAACTTTGAGTAAAACGCAGCGCTCATCACTGTCACTTTTCACCCAGCCGTCCAATCAGAGTGGAGGAGGGGCGGGACAAATACAACACCGACCAAACGCAACATTCTGCTTGTACCGTACAACGCCAACAGTTGACAACAAGCAGCATAATAATGGAACAAAATCATTTAAAACAAGAGCCAGAGCAAATACTTTACATTGTATCAGCATTTTATATAGAATCAATACAGAAACAAACTATCTGTGAAATGAGATACTAGTAACACTTCCGAATCATAACAAGCAAAGAGTCTCAACTGAAAAAAACGCTGCACTGCCAAAACGCTCTCAAGCTCTCAGCTCCCACAGCCTGCCGTTTTCATCAGAGCGCCTAGCGTGTGTGTGTCCGTCTGTTATGTAACTACGGGTTCTACGGTCACTTTGTGCTTTGACCCCTATTGATTAGAGAACTTTTCCTATTTATATAAGTGACTGAGGCTAAACGTCTTGCCATCACATGCAAATTTATGTGCCTCTGAAAGGCTAATCCTCGAGGCTATGGTTTGCGCTTCGTCTAACCAGAGATAACTCATTGATTTCCTGTTAAACTGCAGCCAGTTTAGGCTGTTAACCTAATAAAGAGTGGTAGTTTTGCTAATTAGAAAGTAGATGGTACAGTAGGACAGCTAACTTGGGACAGCCTGTCTGCAGAACAAAAATACATGACCACATTTAACGGTCACAATCCGCCCTCTCAATTGAATATTTGGGGGACTGGTTATTTTCAGTGTGTTGCTCCCACACACATTGTCCTCCACCTAAAAAAACTGGCAACCAGAGTAACCTTTTTTCCCGATGTTGTTAGATGTTGTTTTCTTTCTCTTTCTTTTGATGCTTTGCCGTTCTTTTAGGGCATACCAAGTCATGGTAATTATACAAACAGGCTCATAACAGTGAGTGTGAGGGGCTGATAAGAGAAAGAGGGGAAGGGGGCAGGAACAGAGGCTTGAAGAGGAGCCAGATTTGAGATTATTAACTGATGAAATAACCTGGTCACCCATTCTATTCTATTCTATTCTATTCTATTCTATTCTATTCTATTCATAATTCACTGATTTTATGATGCTCAACTACGTTAATATGTAAAACAAAGTTGGTATTTCTCCTCTTACAGTCCTGAATGCTTTCTGATAAATAAGCTTCAACCATTGTATTCTGTATTTAAAAAGGTCAACAGGATAAGAGTTGTGTAACCTGGAGGCCTTTGTTGGAGACTTGCAGGAATTTGAAGTCTTACCTTAACTGTGGAAGGCGGTCGGGAAAGCTGGTCTACTCTGGAAAATTAAAGAAAAAAGAAACAGAATAATGAGGGAGGGAAAAATTGTGTAGACATTTGTGCAATGCTTTTCATAAGTGTGCACTCACATGAGCAGGATCTCTTACACACCCAAAAATGTAAATTCTGTCATCATTTACTCACCCTCATGTCGTTCCAAACCTGTAAGACTTTTGTTCATCTTTTGAACACAATGAAGATATTTGAATGAAATCTGAGAGATTTCTGTTCCTTCATTGACAGCGTACGCAACTACCACTTTTTACACTCCAAAAAGTGAATAAAGAGATCAAATGGTAAACAGAAGCCCAAGCATGCTTGCTTGACGCGTGAGAACCAATGAGGTTCATTCTTCAGGAAATTTGGACTAAACCGCTCAATTCAACTTTTTGAAGCGTCAAAGTAGTAGTTGTGTAGACTTGTCAACGGAGGGACAGAAATCTCAGATTTCATTAAACATATCTTCATTTGTGTTCCGAAGATAAAAGTATTGAGGGTAAGTAACGATGACAATTATTTCATTTTTGGGTGAACTAACTCTTAAATGTATTTTGTAGGGTTGTCAAAGTTAACATGCATATGTAAATTAAAAAAATCAGAAATATTTCATTAATTTTGGTAACATATTTCCAAATATAATTTATTATCAATTAATATAACTGCCATTTTGTTAAACAGAAGTATAATATATCATACCTAAATATCATATTTTGGGGTCCTAAAACTCAAGCTTTAATTTACAAACAAAATTAACAGCAACATTAATGAAACCTGAAGTGATGAAAGTTAGCTAAGATTGAGATTCTTGATGCAAGAAACACTAATTCTGAGAAGTATTATCCCAGCTTCTTGACTTTTTTCTTGGGCCTATTATAAGATATCCTAATCTACTTGTAATTTCACTCACTCTATTGTAAAACTCAATGGGGAGACTTCATGGCAGTGTGATTGTCTTCCCTACAGACTGCTTGTGCTTTAACACACAGTTCAGGGATGCTTATATATTCAGTACATCCCCATGGACACAATGCCAAGTGATGCCAGGCAGAAAAGGATATGACACAATTGCATGTGTGTGTGTGTGTATTTTCCCTGCACTATAAATGGCTCCCTCTAGGCCCAAAACAGCTAACAACCTAGAAATAAAGTACTCTTCAAGCTCAATATATATTCCTCCGCTCCAGTGAATGCCTTTCATTTTGCATGTTGCGTCTATAAATAGAGGAAGACAAACGAACACGCTACATTCACGTAACAAGATATTTGTGAATAAAGAACTACTGGGCCTGAAACAGCACAGTTACAATGTTATTTTTAGACTCGATTAAACCTTGTGATGATGCAATGCTTATGAAAAACTGTGAGAAGGGTGTTATGCAAGAGTATTGGTTGGAAGGATTTAATGTATAAATGCACAGGCTCATGACGGCTGGATATAAACTTATAGTTTATCCACAAACATAACTGCTTTAATCTGTAGCTGCTGCTTTTGGCATGCATGATATTGCAGATCATTACATGGCATATATAGCTGCAATTCACTGCCTATTTTAAACCATGTTGGCTACATAAAGCCAATGGTGTGGTAAAACTCCTGTATAATCTACAACCAACTGTGGGAGTCAACTGCTTTCAATGTCTTTAAGGATACACCTTCACTTGTTATATTGTTAAACTTAAAAGTGAAGTATTTTTGTCACATTTATTTTAAACTTAAAAGTGAAGTTTTATTTTCATATTCTAAATTTAAATGTAAAGTGTTTTTGTATTTTTTTTTTTACATCTGAAGTGACGTTTGGTTTAAGCAAGGCTATCGGTTCGTCTGACCAATAGTAGAAGTGGGAAGGGTTCAGGGAAACCTACTTGAAAATGTCAATTATATATTATTCTGTTTGACTCCAACAACTTTTTTAGTGAGATTTATTAATTGCTAAGATTGATTTATTCAAGACCTGTATTCCACTACTTATGATATATAGCAGGAAAAAGAACATTAAATAATCTTGTTGAGTAGCTCCTTGTGAAACATGACTATAATGATTAATCTGCCTGTTGTAATAAATGGCGAGACAAGAAGAAAAGTCGACCTCCCGGGCCGTCGCTAAGACCTATCGTGGGAAGATCTTCCGCAGTAATCCAACATACCACCCTGCCTAAAAATGTCCCCAAGCAGACAGGAAGGAAGTCATTTTTGAGTGGCAACACACACAGGAAATCCACTTGATAAAAGACTGCCGCAAAAAGGAAAGTGAGTCGCAAAGTTTGGGTATCATGTTTGTCTTTACCTTTTAAGGGAATGGGACTCTTTCATACCCAAACCAGCATATGTTTTAGATAAAGGTCTGTTTTAAAATGTCTATGTGTAAATATACATATATAGGGCATATATACTATAAACATAGTATCTCATAATGGCTTACGTATGACATGTTAAAATTAAATGACATGTCTGGGTAGATTGAATAGCTGAAGACAGCACTGAGGTTTATTTGTCGTTCAATTCCTCCCACGTCGCCATGACTGTTTTTACTGGACAAAGTCTTGCAAACACTTTCTGTAAATGCTATATTCATAAACTTGCTTAGCTTGTCTCGACCCAATGCTAGTGTACAGAAATAACAGTTAATGATTTGATGGAAGCACTTGATCTACTACAGGTCATATGTAACACATGTGATGTGTCACTTCCCCCTTGGCAGATCACTTATGCAGAGTGTCTTTGTTTGAGAATACGTCTAAATCTCGTTCATCTTCACAGATTACCTATCCACCTGAGGCTATTCACCAGGCACATAGAAATGGCTTCCAAAATCACCATGGCAACCTGATTGTCATTGTCAGTGGAGGAAATGAGAAATGATAGCCCCATTTAGGAATGTAAAGTGAGGACCCTTGAAACGGAATCACCTCGATGACATTAGAACAATGACTAGACTGAATTACTGTTAGCTATCAAGGTTATGAGTAAAGGCTTAGGCACTCACTGTTTCTCCGCTTTGTCACGATCGTCGAGGAAGAAAAGGGCGGTAGCGAGGAAGAACATCCCCCCCAGAACGATGACAAAGGGGCAGAGCATGAGCGCATATCCCAAGCTCAGGAACTGCCATAAATCTGATGAAGCATAGCTCTGCTGCAGTGAGTCTGATATCTGCAGGAACACATAGAGACACAAACAGAAGAAAACTCATTAGCAAACAAAGGAAAAGTCTGCTGTGAGCCATCAGCGACATTAATGCAATAATTAACTTCCTAATATTGTCTTCGAGAGCTGTGCTGTGTCAATCAGTTACTGAGCGAACGGTTAATCCTTGTGTTAACTTGTCTTAAGCAATTGGTATCTGTTCAACAGTAAGTCAATAAATCTATAAAAAAATACAATTACCATTAATTAAACTATTGATTCAGTTAAGGAGGCATTTCGTTTATGTTTCAATTTATCATAATCTGATGAAATTTTATGCTGTTTTTTTCCCTCAAGATTTTGGGTGAATTTCAACATGTGGAGAGGAGAGATGGGGGTGAGGGGAATGAAATGTAAATAAAAGTTGCCATCTCTTACAGTTTTCTTCAGTCTTACAGTCAGCAACTGGTTCTTAATGTTAAAAACCACACAACACATTTCCTATGTAATATTAGCGAGGGATATTGTCACTCTAGTGAGCATTTGATTGTACAAGAATAGTGTGCAGGATGAGTCAGCAATATTTTTGTTCCATTTTCCTGGAAGATCATTTTTAAATGCGTACATCTGCTAAAATTAATTCAGTCAACTTCTATGAGTACACCAGAGTACACTTGCTTATGGACTTAAGACCACAAAACTCATGTTTCTAGTGCTACTCTGATAAAATGCTTTGTTCAAGCCATTCTAGCATATATATTATTACAAAATAAAGCTAAATATGTATATTTTGACAAAGACACTGATAGGAGCATTAAATTATGTTTAGCAGGGCTCCTCAGAGTCCATCTAACTCACTTTAGCAATGGCTAATCTGTTAGCATCAGCACTAGCGTGCGAGTCTCATGGATAGGGAAAGAATGCTGACAGCCTGATGCTAAAAGGTGTATGAGTGGGTGATGACAGTGAGATCTCTCTCTCTCTCTCTCTCTATGTGTGTGTGTGTGTGTGTGTGTGTGTGTGTGTGTGTGTGTGTGTGTGTGTGTGTGTGTGTGTGTGTGTGTGTGTGTGTGTGTGTGTGTGTGTGTGTGTGTGTGTGTGTGTGTGTGTGTGTGTGTGTGTGTGTGTGTGTGTGTGTACCTACTTAACCATATTTTAGAGACAAATTCGTCCCCAGAAGTAAGTTAAATATAACAAAAGCATCTTCATTTATAAAAATAAATATATATAAAAAATAAACAAAAAGATTGTAAAAATGCATAATGTTTTCTGTTATGGTTAGGTTATAACGAGCTGCATATAAAAACAATAGAAGTCTATGGAATGTCCCCATTTATATAGCTAAGTAAACATGTGTGTGTGTGTTCAGACCACACTCCTGCATATGTGTATATCTCAGCTTTTATGATGCCAAACATTATTGTTGAACTATTTCTACTGATAAAAATAGGGCTGAGGTTGAACATTTGTGGTGCGTGTCTAATGAGGGTTTTTTTTTTTTTGCAAAAAAAAGATGGTAGTGAAGGAATTGAAAATAATCAAAGATATTTGATATTTGAAATCCATTTGCTTTACTGCTGCTTTACTTATCTCCGTCGTTGGTATAAGTTTTCGTCCATCTTTCTGATAACGTTTCTTTAGTCTTCTGGCAACCCTGCAGATTGAACCATCTGCAGGAGTCCACTCTTACAGTAGATTGGACTGAAAGTCTATTTTTATAGATAATTACACCACCCACTATACCTAAGGGTATAGATTCACAGGTATTATGAATGTTTGTGAAATGAAGCGTTACCAGGTATTTAGGAAATGTTATTCATTCACAGTGCTAGTGCACATATTGTTCACTTTGAAGAAAGTGTTGTCTGCCTGCCACATGTTCTTAAGTCTCTTTCCAGAAGTCTTCAGTAAGCTATTGAATGCCCCTTCTTACACAACAGCACTCTTAGTATAATGTCTGGAAAAACTATAGTGTCACTTCCCAGTGTCAAAGTTCCTGTGGTTTTTCTCTGAAAACTGTTCTTCTTTTTATAATTCAGAGCTGGCAGGGTTTTTACGTCACAGCCACCATCACACTAACATGCCAGACCTCCGGAGTGAAATTATCAAGTAACTGTTGATGCATGACTCGGTCCTACATTGCTGGATTTGACAGGTCAGAATGCCCACACGCTTCCTCTGAAGATGTACCCACTATCTTAGAGGTAACTGAGAAGATCATTGTATTCCCAGAGAGCAACTGAATCATGTGAACTTGCATACATAAAATGTCACAAAACATGTGGCTGTATTATAACCACACTGCCAGCTGTCTGTCCGCAGGTAGGGTGTTTTGAGCAGAAGGAATGTGGTGGGTTGCTAGAACTGTGACTTAAGTGAACTTTTAGCATTCTTCCAGTGCTAGCAACAGCAAGATCATGGACTTAATTCCCCTATAATTTACATTTATATTTATTTGTGTAGCAGAAACATTTATCCAGTATATAGTGTAATACAAAGTGAAGTGTTTTTTTAAAGTGTTGAAGTGGTCATGTTTTTTGTTTTGTTTTTTAGAATTAATATTGATGCATTAAATTAAATTGTAATGTTATAAATTATTTCTATTTCAAATAAATTCTGTTCTTTGAACTTTCTATGTCAAGTCATTAAATCAATAAAGTGCTAGACATGTGGTTCAAATACCAAATGATGGAGAGATAAAACAAATATTGTATAAACAATACTGGTAGATTAGACACCCTTCTTACCTCCTGCTGTGTGCTTAAGACAAACTCTTGCAGAATATTGTATGTGTGAGACAGATAAAGAGCAAACGGATTGCAAATGCACTTTTGTTGTAAGAGGTTGAAAGTGATAATGGAATAAGTGAACGATGGGTCTGAACCCTGGCCCTACAGAACAGGGGGCTCTGAACCTGTCAAAAGCACGCACAGGACTTACTGTTTAGCTTGGATCAACTCCAGTGACTCCTGTACGGAATGCCAGGAATGTCTACAGGAGTTGGAAGTCTAGGAACCACAGTGTGCTTTTTCCGGAGTTAAGAAGAATGATGACTTTATGTTGCACTGTGATCAGTTTGCCTTTGTTTTGTTAACAGGAACAAGAGTGGAAATCGGAAAAGGGAGATGGAGCCACGGTCAGCGTACAAAATCATAGAGCAAAATGTCACACGGCACAAAGCGACATAGCTTATTGTTGCACACGAGTTTAAGAGACCGAAGGGAACACTTGTAGATGAATGTAGCCTTGAATGAGCTGGTGACTGGCATATATACAAACAGGATGTCTCCTGGGGAAAGGTATTACTGGAAAGAAACGCAGATCAGGAGGAATGGGAAACCTTCAGAGGGCTTTTGTGTAATTCTGCTATTGTGAACTCAAGAAAAAGAGCCACACATCATGTTATGTATAGCTTTGAATATTTCTGACTTCATCTTTCTAGTGTTAGCTTATGTGCTGTATCTTTCAAAAGAGCTTGAGTGTCAATAAGCTGATTCTTCTTCATGACATTCTTACCAGGCCAATGAGGTACGGGCTCCCAGCATCCCCTAGTAAATGTGAAGTGAAGCCCTGGAAGGCAACAGCAGTGGCTCTTCTGGTCGGTATGACCACATACTGCAGAAAGAAAAGAGGTGACAGAAAAACAGCCGTGAGAATCACGTGAAAACAAAACAGGAAAACGAAAGTACCATGAGTGCTCACTTAAGCAGACACTGTCAGAGCGCTTTACACTGACCCTGGAGTTTAAGTATGCAGTAAGACCTTGGCTGACTCAACTTCATGTTTTCTTGCTAAATCTTTCACTCTACCGTACATGCACTCTGTTTACTGCTTCTCTCTCTGAGTTTTTCTAACTCACTTACTTCCTTCACACAAAAACATCCAAACTGAAAATGTTATTCCGTTTTATTTTCCATGAGTGGCGTTTCCATTAAGTGCAATCAAAGGCAGTAATTTTGTCTTGGGCCCCACCCAGGCTATGCCAAACCTCATAGTCATGCATCTCACAATTCAAAATAAGAAACTAGCCTGAGAAGATGACCACTTTTGTTACAGTTAAAGGCTTTAAAGTTTCCACTCGACCCAGCAGATAAATACAGGCTTTCAATACGAACCATTAAAATGTCCGCTGTAATGGCCCAGTTCAAAAAGAGCAGCGTCTCTCCGATGAAAATGCAGATCTGAGGAGAAAGAGAGCGAGAGGGAAAAAATAGAAGAAAAAAGGTACATTTTAATTCATTCTTAAAAAAAATATATATATATTTATGTGGTATATATGTAGTATATATGTGGTAACACTTTAGTGTAGGGTCCAATTCACACTATTAACTAGTTGCTTAGTAGCATGCATATTATTAGGATAATGGCTGTTTATTAGTACTTATAAAGCACATATTAATGCCTTATTCTGCATGATCATATTCTACACCCCTTCATCCTACCCAATACGTAAACGTAACAACTACCTTACTAACTATTAATAAGCAGTAATTAGGAGTGTATTGAGGTAAAAGTCGTAGTTAATAGTGAGAATGGACCTTAATCTAAAGTGTGACATATATATATATATATATATATATATATATACACACACACACACACACACACACAGTATATAGAGATAGATATAGACACACACACACACACACACAGACAGCAGGGCTTACAGTTGGTCAAAGACTAACTTAACCAGGCTCATCTACTAAATAAAAAAAAAACAATAAATGTTGTGGAATATGAAAACCTGTCATTATGCTGTGGTTATGTTACATGCAATTTTTGATTTGAGGGCAACAGAACCATGTTTTGCTCCAAACCGTAAAAAAAGAGACAAGCGGTTAGCATTACACTAGAGTGGAACTCAAAATGTCTGGAGGCTGAAAATGTGTCGCGTTTAACAAATTATTTCAACAGATTTGTGCAATCCCACGAGAACTGATTTAAGCATTCCCACATAAATTAACTGATATCCCACAGTGTCTGGTCTGGATTTTCAAGGTGCTTATGGCAGACACAAGCATTGAATATCTCCACTAATCTTAGTGACTTGGCAGAAAGTAGATGGTCTCTCCACAACTCTGAGGCTAGAATATGACTGACGGCAGCTGCTGGGGTCAAACCAGACGGGATTGTGTGGAGAACTGTAGGTTGCAAGGGATTTTGATAATTCAAGTGGCTGTTCTGACTTTGACAGGGTCTTATGTTGGGCTCAGAGAGATATGTTGAGCAGGGCTAAAAGAGAGATAACTTCAGGGTGTAAACTGAAGGTAATGGTTTTAGTTTATGGGTCTAGAACCTTCCATTTATATGCCAGTGTGAGAGAATATCTGAATAGAAGGTGAGGAAATGAAAGCATGAAATTGTGCGTGTTTGGACATGAATGAAACTCAGACAGCGTGACGGACAGACAGGCTAAAACTGTAAAGCCTAGCAGGACTCTGGTTAAGGACTGAACTGTGATCAGCCAACATGCTGATGAGACAGCAGCTGTCCCTGCTGGAACAGACCCTGACAGAGCTTCAGCGTGCTGTCACATTCTCAGACTGCACATCTGTCACTATCAAATTTTCTCACTCCACTCCAAATATTTTCCCTCCTTAAAGTTTTGGATTCCTTGTTTTTCATATGCTCCATTTGGATGTAATTACAGAAGCCTTTTGACAGGTGATTGAAGGGGTGCTCATGTCTTTAGTTGGGATATGGCTGCCACTGTAATGTTACCTGTTTGACAAGATGTCATGAGGGCCTGTGGTCTAAATTATGTGTCAGTCATTTCTATAAATACCCTACATTTGAAATATACTGTAAAATCTGGACTGATTGTTGCTCTCAGCAAGATTGACAGAAACACATGTTTTCATTTTCCAATTTGCTATAAAGTGATATTCCATTTGAATGTTAAATAACAAATAGTTTTTGTTTTATAAGAGTTTAGTGAGATAACTAGTTTATTTTTAATGTTTAGGGTTAGGTTAGGTTAGGTTAGGTTAGGTAATGTTTTTTTTAAGTCTCTTATGCTCAAAAAGGCCGCAATTATTTGATTAAAAACTACAGTAAAACAGTAATATTGTGAAATATTATCACGTTTTAAAATAACTGGTTTCTGTTTGAATATATTTTAAAATCTAATGTATTCCTGGGATGTCAAAGCTGAATTTTCAGCAGTCATTACTCCAGTCTTCTGAGTCACATGACCATTCACAAATCATTCTAATAGGCTGATTTGTTGCTCAAGAAACTTCCTGAACCCACATTTTTGAATGCCAGCGTACATTTTAAATTGAACTTTATATGTTATATGTTATTCTATAAATTGTTATTCTTGTCTTGTGCCATTTATAGATCAAGAGTCCATGAGACCCCAGGTCAGATTTTGCTTAGACCTTTTCAAAGTCATCACAACTTTAAGCAAAGGAACAAGAGGGTGCAGATCCAGGTCAGTTGAGGGTACAGTTAGTGAGTCTTTCACAGCTAAGATAAGGTGGCAAACACTGAATAAGCTTAGAGTTTCTCAAGCATAACACCAGAGAGATGGAATTATCACGGTGTACCAGGTTCTTTTGTCCATAGGAAAGACAAACAGTCCCTAAAAATACTTTCTCATAAGACTTCTCATCATAAACACTTACGAGATTCCCAGGCCAGTTTGGCCCTTCAGGGAGTGTGCAGCATTTTGTTCTGGCCTGATTAGTCTGGTTTTTTTTGTTGGAAGAACGAATGTGACCTGGTAGAAATTTTTCTTTGTTTTCTAATGCAGCAAAACCTTTTCTCTATTAGTGACTCACAAATGCCACAGTCTATTGTTTCTCAGCAGTAACTGTGAAAACTGCTCCCTTTTCCTGCTTTACATGCCTGTTAAATAAGTATGCATTGCCTGTTGCTCTTTTTCTTTTAGTGTTGGGTTTGGACCTAACAACCCTGCCAAGCAACTATGGCTGTTAAATCCACTGAATGCAACAGACTTTATATCGTTTAAAGCCTTATATTGAACTCTGAATAGATGTGACCTTATTTGAGACTTTGACTGAGAGTACTCATTGTAATACAAGGATAGTCAGAAGGGAGTTGAACTAGATATATTCAGGCCACTATGTTCAACCACAATTCCAATATTGCAGTCTATTCTAGTCTATTCTTATATGTTGTTTCTCAAGTATACACACATACCTATACATATGTGTTTGTGTGTTTTAATGGAAAACAAATCAAAAGACTAACTTATAACTAATTAACAAGTCATTTTTTACAGTGTAGACTTTTGAAGTAAGCTGAAACTGATCAAAGTATAGAGCTACTTACATATGCTCCCACAATGCTTTTCTTGGCCACAACAAAGATGAGGCAGATGAAGATAGCAGAGCCCAACATGCTGACAGCACACACCAGTGGGTCGGCACGTTCCGTCTTCTGACGGCAGAGCCTTGTGGTCACAGCGCCGATCACCACTCCCAACAGCCCCGTCACGCAGGTGATGGCTCCAAATATCAAACTGGAGATGAGAAAGAAGCATGGTTGTTGTCAAAAGTGTAATGTTTGTGTTTGACTGTTAGGTTTTTAAGTGGAGTGTGTGTGTTCTGACCTGTCTCTGCTGCTGCAGGGTTGAGAGGTGCAGCTCACTGCTGTCTTCTGCACCACCTGAGCTCTGACTAGGTACTGCGGGATCCAGATCCCAAATGCCCCGGTGGCAAATGAGACTGCGGCCGATGCCAGAGACGAAAATACATAACTACGGCTAAGGAGCAGAAAGAAAATGAATGAATATGTATAATTCTTGATTTTTCCTTGTGACAATTCTTTTTTGCATTTCCTGTTTTTCTGTTATTAATTTGTACAGCATAATTTGTACAGTAATAACTGTACAAAAGAGCAAACAATCAAACTTCATGACATAACACACACAGTGCATTGCAAACGTGTGAATGACAATAATAACCCGCAACGAACGGTTGCACACTGTACATGGATACAACTTTAATCGATGTTATTGGTTACTTCAGTAACTGCCTTGAAGAACAAGCGGAGGAGGAAGATGATGCCGCCGCCGCTCCGTGTCTCTCCTGAGAGCTCATCTTTACAAACGAATAAACTAAATTGTTTAGAAATTCTTTCCAACTTGTATAAACTTTATGCAAAGCAACGCGAAGGTTTTCCAATGTGTGCGCCACTGAGTGACGTCTATACAGAGAGCACCTGTCCGTCGAAAGCTCACTATCCAATCAGAGTAGATCACTGTTAAGCCCGCCCCCACGAGATGTTTGTGTCAAAACTGCAAACGAAAAACTGCGAAGCGTAAGCGAAATCTGTGGCAATGAAAACGAATCTTTGAAAAACATTAACAAAGAATGAAGCATATTTGAATATCCTGTTAAATTTGTGCGACTGAGTTCATTTTTTTTTCATTTTCAATGTGTTTTTCTTCTTTTGTAATGGATATTTTTGATAGTTTCTGAAAAAGTTTCGTTCAGTTTTATAAAGTTTCGTTCCGTTTCATAAAGTTTAGTTCATTTTTTTTTAAACAAATCTAATTCCATAAAAATGCACCACAATGCAAGTGATGCAAGCCAAATGCAGCGTTCTATTGAAAATTAATGTATGTATTTCTGCCGTACCAAACTGCAATGAAGCCTCACGCACGGCACTCGAACGTGCCCGTGCACACACACACACACACACACACACACGTTGCTAGGTTACCATAGCAAATAGGCTCACCCCAGAAATTATATATAATTTGTTAGTAGCCTAATGGTAAATGCTGCAGGTGTAGAAATCTGCATAAAAGATATTTACTTTGATGTCAGGGCTAGATTACAGCATGAAACCTGTTGTGCATATTAATAAATTAAATTGCTTTTCCTCTTCATTTTTGTTATGCATTATTTGATTTGGTTGTTTAAAAAAACGCTAACAATTTTTTATCCGATTAATCGATCGATTAAGTGCTAGATTAATCGATTACAAAAAGAATCGATAGCTGCAGCCCTAATTTTAACCAATGTGAACTGGGTAGTTGACACATAATGTGCCCATTGTGTACATCCATTTGTTGTCACAACAACAAAGATGGTTGGTCTAGTGGTGTGAAAAATACATGTAAAAATATATGCGCATTTAATATTTACACAATTAGATAATGTTATAATAGATATTGTGTTAATTTTTCATAAATGGAAAAGTGTTTAAAAATACAATCAATTAAAAATATAGAATGTAATTATAATTTAGTTAAGTATAGTTTGTCTCGCCACAGGATAAGCAGAAACTACTTGAACTACTTGGCAATTGAAATTCTATGCCAGCTACTCCAATAAACTGTCACCATGTTCAAGTGAAGGCAGGACTGTAAAAATAGACACTGAGGGCCCCAATTTCTGACTCAGTGGTTGATTAAGTGATTGCATCTGGTACGCCCCAATCCTTGACATTTGGTTAATTTAAATCTTGAGTGATGGATAGGGAAAAAATAATAAACAAGTGGCATACTTTTTGGCAAGAGCTTTCATGTCACAGAGCCAGGAAGTGCGTGTCTTTATACGTCCAGCGAGTTGGTCAGCACTCCCTCTCTTCGGCTCAGGGACAAAGATGAGGATGAGGAACCCAGCAATCAACCCCAACATTGGAGAAACCTTGAGACAGAAGGAAAAAAGACCATATTGCATAGTTTTGTATTATATATTAATGCCTTGTTTTCCAGAACAATATCTAAACATGCTTAAAACAATAGAAATGTACTTGAGAAGCAAATTACTTGAGACTTAATGACATTTTCAGTTAATATATCTTGAACCAGATATAAGTCTTCTTTAACAATTTGTAGAAGAAAAAAATGTCAGTGCAGTGCTCTTTGCTTTAACTAGACTAAACATTTTTCTTGTATTACTGTGAGTCTGTACCGTCGGTTAAACAAATCTTGTGGGGTGAACAATAAGAAACTGTCTCGCATCCTGTTTGGTCTAGCAAGTTATTCGTTGAGTCCATAATGTTGTGTTATGTATTTTGTGATTAGCTTACGGTTTTGTATGTTACAGAGGAGTTTTATTTATATTCCCATAAGGGTGTGTAGTGCTGGCAGGGTACTAGACTGCAGTGTGACTCCATTAGGTGATTTTTCTTTACTCCCTCCTCTCGTTTTCTTTCTCAGTTTTCTCTCTTGTGTGGGAGCAGCTGCAGTCCACCAGGCCATGAGCTATTATCTCTTTTATCATCCTTCCTGATGGCTACAGCACAGCAGTGTGTGTGTGTGCGTGTGTGTGTGTGTGTTTGCATGTATTTGTTGGTTCGCTCGCCCACATGGAAGCAGCGTAAGCGCCTCCGTCGCTTGTGAAAGCCAAAGCAATTCTGTCTGTCAGACGCAATCCTCCTGGAGATCATTTATAGTACATTAAAGCAAAGCTCTGCTCAAAATTGTGTCTTATGGCTGTGTATGTGTTCTTGTAAAGATTTAGTCACCTGCACTACAAAAAAAGTTCCTAATCAGTACTTTTGTCTTATTTTGTGGTAAAAAAAAAAAGATGAATTAAATTAAAACGATTCATTTGTATAAATAAAATCTCTCAAATCTATCTCAAGAATTATTATACACTACTGTTCAAAAGTTTGTAGTCTTTAAGATTTTAAATTTGTACCAAAAAAATTGTTATTTCAAATAAATGCTGTACTTTGTTTATTAAATAATCCTGAAAAAAATGTGTGGTTTCCACAAAATTATCAACTGTTTTCAACATTATATACTACATAACTTAATTCAACATACATTCTCTAAATACAAGTTTGAGAATATATTGGAGAATAATTATACACATTCATACACATGTATAGTTTTTTTGTAGTGTTCAGCATTATAAATCTTTATAAAGAACCGCATGAGAGTGAAACGGATCACTGCGTCCCATTGACATGCTGTTGTTTCCTGCACTATACTGTGATTCGGTGGACTGAATGTGTCTCTGTGTGCACTGCAGTGCTTTTGATACAGAGCTGCAGTGTCTCGCTAAAGCCTGGATTTGGGCTTGTTATCCCTCCGTAACTAGAAAAACCAGCAGCCGTAAAAGAGGTCTTTGCAGTGGACCTATTTTCTAACAGTCACACTGTGGAGATCCCTCCCTGCCTCTCTGGTTTAGTTTCATATCAAAGCCTGTGTTTATCAGTCATCTTGAACTCTGTCTCGCACTCTGTCTTGCCCTATCCTGCTAATCTCAAGCTAGTGCTGTAGCTTCTTTCGAGAGTTGGGACGCCAAAGAACGAGTGTAATCGAAGAAAGAGCGATCAAGGTGCTATATCTCCTGGCATTTCCCCTCTCCGACCTGCAGAAGATTGATATGGCTCTCAATAATTATGATATAATCCTCCACTCCACAAAAAAAACACACTCCCCTTTCGAGAACGGAAGGCGATTGAGTTCTTCAGGGGCCTGCAAAACAAGCGGAAAGTGGCACAGTGTTTTTTCCCCCTCTCAGAGCAGGATATGGCCGATATGGAGTCCCGTTTCATCTGTCTGTTGTTTTTATAATCATTTAAAGTGCTAGTGATGATTAATAGTCCTCCAAACCATGAGCTTTGTCTCCTCAAGGAATGTTTTACTGCATCCAAGAGCTCAAACAAAGGAGCTCCGCTACTGTTTGCAAAAGCGTTCCGATAAACTAGCTACCAAATAAAGCCATTTATGTTCTTGAGGGTCATATAACTGTCATGTAGAGAGGTGTTTTTGTAAGCTTGAGAGGGTTTAATGCTCCTCTTAAAGTCCCCTTTTAGGCCTAAGAGCTCGACAACAGAACCGCGCAGGAGTTTTAAGAGGCAGCCACACAACGAGTTTAATTCAAGTTCACAATAAGACTTTCATCGATTCTTTATGACCCCAAGAAAGGAACAAGTAATGAAGCCCACCTGCTAACTTGAGCCTTCACCTGTTAAACGTAAAACTGAACTCGAGAAGAGGTTGCTTTTAAAACAGCGCTGAGCTAACGAAGGAAGAAAGACAGGAATCTAAAGCACCTCAGAGGCCTCTCACTTTCTCCAAAAAGTTGTTTTTGCTCTCTCTCTCTTCCGCTGCCCAAAAAGTTGCAGACCACTTCCCTTCCTCTCACTCAATCATTTCATAAATTAGTAATTTCAGCTGCATTAAAAGGTGCTCGGGTTTGGGTTAGCACTGTAATACATCAAGGCTACTGAGGAATATCCTACAACAAAAGGGTCTGTGTAAGTGAGCCTCCTCTTCTCCTGGGTCTCTGCAGTACAAAGACCACAGCGAGAACTGAGAAGACCTTGTTACTGCATTACTCACGGATAGCGTGTATGAGCGGGACCCGAGAGAGCTGGAGGTAATGCTATATTAATGCACTTGAGCTAGCTGTGGGTTGTCAGTGCTCACTGCACTGGCTTCAAGGGGGCAGGAATGTTGTGTTGCTTTTTCAAGAGACGGGCTGAAGGTATTTCGGGATTCACCTGTCTGCCATGGGTTTTAGGGATATTTTTGACCAGGCCAAGAGGAAATCGTGTGTATTTGTGGAGGCTGTGCATGCTTCCTTTAAAATATTGATAAAAAAAACAGGGAGACATTTCAACTGCTCTTACCCTCAGCGCCCAGTACCAATCCCCTCCAGCATCTTTAGCAATGGATCCCAGGATGTAGCCCAGACCGCTGCGGACAGAAAGCAAAACATGTCATTATACACAAGCAAACACATCATATTCTAGGCATAAAATCCACTCTCCAGCTGGTTTGCTGGTCTAAAATGATTTAATCTGACTGAGCCAGGGTTATTTAAGGTTTGAATTGCTAGTTGTTGTTTTTTTAGTTTTTCAATTTGAGTTTTAGTATATTAGGGCTTCCAAAATTCCTGTGCTAATTGATGAAATTCAAATGTTTATGTAGAAATGTATTTGGTTTCAGTTTTTCCCAGTTTAATTACATTGGTCTAAGCTAGTCTAGCTGGTCTTCCATCCTGCCCAAGCTTGTCTTAAACTAGACTAGCTGATCTAGCAGCCAGCCCTAACTGCTTTACATTTTGTGTAGATGGTCAATGTCCAAAACCACTCTAAAACCAGCAAACCAGACCAGCCTGACCAGCTTAGGCTGGTTTAAGAAGTTTTTCTATAAGCTGTTTTGCCATGTGTCTCTTTCTTTGCAGTCTTTCTCTTTGTTTTTCCCACCCAGAGCTGTGTCATGCACCCTAAAACTTTCATGTGCTGGGTAGGCTGCCTGAACTCAGCATGCATACTAATGCAGCTGATAATGGCTTTACACTGAACATCACCTCTAGCTATGTAAGAGAGTCAAACACTTAGCATTACTCAGGGGCTTATGATGACAGATCAGCTCCGAGGGAAAGAGAAAGAGAAAGAGAGTCGACTTGAGAGAGACACCAGCTTCCCACACTGTGTCGCTTGGGGTGTTGGATGGATTTGGGGACTGTGGTGAAATGCTAACATCAAACGTTCAGATGACCTAATTCTGAGAATCCCTGTCTGAGGCTGTAGGATACGGCATGTGTCTCGTGAACTTTCCTTAAAGTTTTTCTAAGGCAAGACTGCCTGACATGAGTGATACAAGGAAAGGAGGACGACGAGCACTCAAGGTGGGATCATTTCAACCCTGTCGGTATCTGAGGAATCTGTGAGTCATATCTCTTCAGACGTAGACCAAACTCTCTCAGCTCTACATCCTGTTTACAGTCTGATAAAGTTCATAATTGCCCTGTTATGATCTCGGTGCGGCTGAAGCACATGTGATCTGTTCTTTCTGTGTACTATCTGTATGCTGATGATCTGGTTTGAGACTGTTGCTGGATGTTATTTGACTGAGCTGCCTGTCATCGGCTGTTGTGTGAATTGTTTTCTCCTCTTGGTCATAGTCTGAGTCTGTTTCAAAAAAATTGATTGGGTGTCTCAGAGTTTTCCTTTCCATCAGTTCTCAATTTCAGGTTGAATGTATTCCTCCATATTTTCAGCATCCAATTCATTATTAGTCTCATTCTCAGTCACTCTCTCTGTCTGTCTCTTCCCCATGTTTGTACACCTGTCACCACCCCTCACTGGTTTGTAAAAGGCTAAAGGAAGTGAAAAGAAAAGCTTTTGCTATTTTAACGTATTATTACACCTATTTAAACACATTTTTAAGGTGTTCATGGTCCTAAAATGTTGTCACTAGTGCACTAGTAAGTGCATGAGGAAGCCACAGAAACATAAAGAAAACGTCTCGGTTACGTATGTAACCCTCGTTCCCTGAGGAGGGAACGGAGACGTACGTTAGTGACTAACGAATGGGGGTTTCGCTTAGAAGCCTATCATCTTCGAGAATTCAACAGCGCCCAATGGCAGTGCCAATGCCATGGGCATGCGGAATTTGCATGCGTAACTCCGCCCCACCCTGTGGGTATATAAGGAAGTACGCTGGCAACATCGCATTATGTTACTGCTGCAGGAGCCAAGACTGAACTCCGCATACCAGCAACACAGCTGACGTGGCAAAGGAAACGTACGTCTCCGTTCCCTCCTCAGGGAACGAGGGTTACATACGTAACCGAGACGTTCCCTTTCGTTCAGTCACTACGACGTACGTTAGTGACTAACGAATGGGGGTTCCAATACAACAACGCCACTTAGCTGTCATCCAGTGCCCTGCGTAAGTGTGAGTACCCTGTCGTAAGACTAGTACGGACGAAGGACTCCCACTTATCACAGGATTACCAAGGTACACTGGGAAGCATATCCCAGTGAGGGAATGCCAAGATGCCTACCCGTAGGGAGGACTTAAGAATACACATATGACCCGCTAAGGGCTGCATATGGAAGATCTCTAGGGTACCAGCCAGAGGGTGGATTTTTAACCCTAGGGGTGGCAGGGACTTGCCAAGGGAAAGACACCTGCTCACTGAGGAGGCTTACGGTGGAAATACTCGTGTGGGGGTCGCCGGAGGGGAACCATGCACACGGAGCACCTGGCCGGACATGAGGGTCTGGGCTCGAAAGGGCAGACTGAACTGATGTCGGCGTAAGCAGTGCTGGAGGAGCTCAGGGCTCTCGGGGAGCTCACCTGAGGGAAAATATCGCACGTATCCAGTCCGTGGAGTGGAATGGCGAGCAAGCGAAGACACCTGAGCCTGGCCCATACCGGCCACCCGCAGGGGCGAGTACATAGTCGGACACTGGCTCCACTCGGAGATTGTAAAATCTGGCGAATGTGTTTGGTGTCGCCCAGCCTGCAGCTCTGCAGATGTCTGTTAGCGAGGCGCCATGCGCTAAGCCCAAGAGGAGGCCACACTCCATGTGGAGTGTGCCCTGACCCCAAGGGGACATGGTCGACCTTGCTGCTGGTAAGCCAAAACAATGGTGTCCACTATCCAGTGAGACAACCTCTGCTTTGAGAGAGCACTTCCCTTCCGCTCTCCACCATAACAGACAAAGAGCTGGTCTGAGGTCCTGAAACATCGCGTACTGTCTACATAAGCGCGGAGAGCGCGTACTGGACAGAGCAATGCCAAGGCTGGGTCTGCCTCCTCCAAGGCAGCGCTTGCAGGTTCACCACCTGGCTTCTTGGAACGGAGTGGTGGGAACCTTGGGCACATATCCGGGCCGGGGTCTCAGGATCACGTGAGAGTTAGCCGGCCCGAACTCAAGGCACGCTTCGTCAACCGAAAATGCTTGCAGGTCCCCGACCCTCTTAAGAGAGGCCAATGCGGTCAGCAGAGCCGTCTTTATAGACAAGAACTTAATCTCAACCGACCGCAAAGGCTCAAGGGAGGCCTCTACAGAGCACTTAAGACTACTGAGAGGTCCCAAGAGGGAACGAGAGGAGAGCGAGGATGATTCAGTCTCCTCGCCCCCCTCAGGAACCTGTGATCAGGTCGTGCTGACTTACCTTTTTGTCTCCCCGGAGATCGTGGTAGGCAGATATTGCGGCCACATACACTTTAAGGGTGGAAGGAGACAGCCTTCTTTCCACCCCCTCCTGGAGAAACGATAGCACGGACCCAATCGGGCATTTCCAGGGGTCTTCCTGGCGGGAAGAGCACCATGTGACGAAGAGGTTCCACTTCAACGCATAGAGGTGTCGAGTAGACTCTGCTCTAGCGGAAGTGATGGTAGCGACCACAGCAGGTGGAAGGCTACTCAAACCTGCCGCGTCCCGTCCAGAAGCCACACGTGGAGCTTCCAGAACACTGGACGCGGGTGCCAAAGGGTGCCCCGTCTCTGAGTGAGAAGGTCTTGACTCAGAGGAATAGGCCAGGGAGGGGCTGTCGCAAGGAGTAGCAGTTCTGAGAACCAGGCCTGGCCGTGCCAACGGGGCGACCAACATGACCTGCTCCTTGTCCTCCCTGATCTTGCACAGTACCTGTGCGAGAAGGCTCACTGGGGGAAACGCATACTTGCGTAGCCCCGACGGCCAGCTGTGCGCCAGTGCATCCGTGCTGACCATAGGTCAGGGAATAATACAGGGAGCAATGGGAAGAGTCCTGGGAGGCAACAGGTCTACCTGTGCGTCGCCGAACCGTTCCCATATCAGCTAGACCGTCTGGGGATGGAGTCTCCAATATCCAGGAAGTGGCTGAAGCCGTGAGCTCGTCGGCTGCACGGTTCAGGACTCCCGGGATGTGGACAGCATGAAGGGACCTCAGATGCTTCTGACTCCATAAAACGAGATGGCGGGCGAGTTGAGACATACGGCGGGAGCGTAGACCGCCCTGGTGGTTGATGTACGCTACTACGACCGTGTTGTCTGTCCTGACTAGCACATGTTGACCCTTCAGCAACGCTCGGAAGCGGTGCAGGGCGAACCGTACTGCCAGTAACTCGAGGCAATTGACATGCAGAAGGCGCTGGGGTCCTGTCCAGGAGCCCGCGGCTGCTTGTCCATTGCACATGGCACCCCAGCCCGTGGAAGATGCATCTGTTGATACAACAAGATGCCTGGAAACTCGTTCTAAGGACACACCGGTCCGTAGAAACTTGAGGTTCGACCACGGGGTGAGAGTCTGTAAGCAGGCCCGAGTCACCTGTACCCGGAGCGTGCCAGACCGCCATGCCCATCTCGGGACTCGATCGCGTAGCCAGTGCTGAAGCGGTCTCATATGTAGCAATCCGAGCGGCGTCACCGCAGCTGCAGATGCCATATGCCCCAGGAGCCTCTGAAATAGCTTCAGTGGGACCGCATTCTCGCCCTCGATTTGACAAAGGCCAGTCAGCAGAGACTGTGTGCGCGCTCGCTGGTAAGCAGCACGCACCTGCGACCGAGTTGGAAACCACACTGAGAAAGGAGATCCTCTGCACGGGGCAGAGTCGCTCTTCTCCCAGTCGACCCGAAGGCCCAGACGGGCTAAGTGCTGGAGCACTTGGACTCTGTGTCCGCAGACCTGCTTCGAGAGTGACCCAGTATGAGCCAGTCATCGAAGTAGTTCAGGATGCGAACCCCGTGCTGCCGAGTGGCGCAAGGGCTGCCTCGAAGACTACGTAGAGTCACGAGGGGACAGAGCTGCCCGAATGGGGGGACTGCGTACTGAATGTCCGCCCCTCGAAGCAAACCGTAGGAACGGTCCGCGTCGAGGAAGGAGACATGAAGTAAGCGTCCTTCAGGTCGATCGCTGCAACCAATCTACCGGACGAACGTGTCCAAAGAGGCGTTCGCTACCGACATCCTGAACGGAAGCCTGAGAAGGATCGGTTCAAGACGGGCAGATCCAGGATTGGCCATAACCCACCGGTTTCCTAGGGTACAATGAAGCAAGGGCTGAGAAGCCGGACTTCACTTCGGCTGGAGGGACAGGCTCGATCGCACCCTTCGCCAGTAGGGTGACAACCTCCGCACGCATGACAGGGGATAGGCCCCATCATAGCGGGCGGCCTCCCCAGAGCGGGGAGGAACCTGCGCGAACTGAATCGCGTAGCCGCGCCTGATGGTCTTTGTGACCCAGCGGAACAGTCCCGGAAGCTGAAGCCAGACTCCCAGGAACTGCACCAGCGGGGTCATTCGGACCACAGACGTACCCAGGGTGGGGCAGCGAGGCAGCGTTACCGGCCCGGACATGGGAGGCTGTTGGGCGTCCCGGTGCGGGGGCACGGTTAACTGCTGCGTCCTGACAGAGGAGACCAGGGAAGGACGCACGTTCCACTGGGGTCTGCTCTGAGAGGAGGCTGGCGAGAGAGAGGGACGAGAGTGGCGCGGCCCGGAGGCGGCACACACTGCCATCACCGGTCTCTGGGTCCTCAGAGACAGGAACATGAGTTCTTTCCAAGCGCTGCTAGCCCGGGGGCCAGCAGCGGAAGGATTTTCCCCCGGCCCTCCACCGGGGGAAGGAGAGGCCCTGCAACCATCCCCTGGAAAGAACTGGAACCCATCTCTGAGTTGTCCACCTCCAGCCTGGCGTTTCAGCCAGGCTGAGGAGCGGACTGGGCGACATCCTGCAACCACCTCCACGGCGCGGCCCGGAGAAGGCTGCTGCTGGGGCCGGACGGGAGGAGGGAGGGCGCCCTCGGCGGCGAGCGGACTGAGGCGACTGGGCCGGCGGCTGGTGCAGCAGCCAGCCGCCGGGGCAGTACGTGTTACAGCCTCAGTCTGCTCTGGGGCGGCCAAGAACTGTTGGGCGCAGTTCTCGGCCGCGCCGCCGAAGAGGCCAGCCTGGGATATGGGCGAGTTGAGGAGACGGGCTCAGTCAACCCCCCCATATCACCAGGTAAGGCCAGGAAATTCTCCCGGACCACAGCTGTGGACATCGCCCGACCGAGGGAGCGTGTGGCCACCTTCACCACCCAGAGGGCGGGATCAGTGGCGGCACGCAGCTCAACAAAGAGCCCTGGGTCAGCTCCACCCTTGTGCATGTGCAAAGGGGCGGCGGCCTACCCCATAGCACTGCAGGACCACGCCACCGAAGTAGACGAGCCCACAGGCTTAGGGAGGGTGCCTAGGACAGCCACACCACGTCAAAGCCCTCTGTGGACACCGGAGTGCGCAACAGAGTTGTTTAACAGTGGGGAGGGGGCCCCAGTGTACCCTAGGCCGCGGCCCCATCAAGGGCAGAGAAGGCGGAGGAGGCCACCAAACGGTCACGGGAAGCACGGGGACTTCCAGGACCGCGTGATCTCCTCATGCACCTCGGGAGCGAAAGGCATTGGGGGCGGGGCCCAACAGCTGTCGGGTGCCGCCCACAAAAACCGATCGCGCAACCACGAGCACTCGCGACTGGGCGGAGTTCCACACCAGCGCAAGGCTCGCGGCTGCCCGAGATAACATGGCTATCAACTCTAGGTCAGATCAGGCAGTGCTGACACACCCGGAGGCGGAGCACAACCTAATCGTCATCCCCAAAGGATCTAGCCCACCTTGGGATGCGGCGATCGACATCTCGCCGCTATCTGGAGCGTGAACGAAACGAACGAGGCGTCAGAGACGGGCCGCTGTTTCAGTTCAGCACTCGCGGGAAGCGATGTGCGAGAGGGGGGCGTGGCCCGAGGAATGATCGTCGGGGTTCTTAAACCACGCACCGCCCTCAGGTCACCCTGGCCACCAGCCAAAGTACCACCTCTCTCAGAGACGGTAGATTGGGGTGTGGCAGAGGGGACTCTCTCTCCTTGCGGAGATCACTGAGTCTCGACCGCGACATCGTGATGGTCACGTTCCCGCAGTGGGAACATGACACATCCACAATCACTGCCCGAACGTGCTGAAGCCCAAACACGTCGAGCAGTGAATGTGCCCATAGACAGCAACGGAGATCGATCGCACCCGGAAGTGCACGGGCGAACCGTCTTGAAAAAGACGTGCCACGCGCAAGCTCTTTTTGTGAGAGGAAAGCTCTGCAGAGTGCCGAAGCGCCCAGTAATAACACACACAGCTGTTGCAGATCACTGCACAGATCAGCAGGCAGGCAATGCGAGATCGCTGGAATGCGCCGTCACACCAACACTCTGAAGAACCGCTCGTCTCGAAGACTGAAGAGAGGACTTCAGAATTCAGGCTTGTAGGAGTGAAGAGATGCTCTTGGCTCCAAAGCAGAAACATAATGCGATGTTGCCAGCGTACTTCCTTATATACCCACAGGGTGGGGCGGAGTTACGCATGCAAATTCCGCATGCCCATGGCATTGGCACTGCCATTGGGCGCTGTTGAATTCTCGAAGATGATAGGCTTCTAAGCGAAACCCCCATTCGTTAGTCACTAACGTACGTCGTAGTGACTGAACGAAAGGGAACTCAATTTATCTTTTGATTTCACACCATTCTTTGATACCAGAAATCAAATAAATGCAGCCTTGGTGATCATAAACACCTCCTTTCCAAAACATTATTTAAAAAATATATTTTTTAACCACCCACAAACTTTTTGAACAGTAATGTACATTAAATTGTACATTATATACCTATAGAGTGGTTTTATACTGTAGTCTCCTGTTGTTTTTTTTGTGCGTGTCTGGCATTTTAATCCTTCTGTTTAAATTTGGAGCGTCCCTCCAACCATCTAAACTCACACACACTTCCTGTGTTCCCAGACACTCGCACCAGGGTGTCGCTCAGCAGGTAAACTACATTGTTTACCTTTAACTGCCCCTGGCATAACCGACTGATGGACCAGCCTGACCTGACCCATCAAACAATAGGACCTTATCATCATGAACATATGGCTCTCAACATGAGCCTACAATGATCACTGGACCTCAATGTCAAGAACCCCTTAATTAAGCCTAAACATAACTGTGTAGGGGAGAGCGGGACACAACCTAACGCTTTTTGACTGTATCAGTTTGTGTAAATCCACTTGGGGTTTAGAGTATTTATTTTGTCCCACATTAATTTCACACGTCTAGTACAATTATGTGGTTTTGTTTCATTAATACAGTGAATACATTTTTCTTGATTTACCCTGAAAGAATGGAAGTGAAATGTGACAACATGCCACCATAGGTGGGGTACATTGTAACATGTGAGGAGCACAATGTAACATGACCAAATAACAGCTTAAAATGTTACCTGATATAATCAAAAAAATATCAAAAATAAGACAAACTTAAATATTTTGTCAAACTTAATTATTTACTTTTTAAAATAAAATAATGGCATTTTCTAATAATTAAAAATATACACATTTTTGAGTTATGAACAAACACATAATTAAATACAGCTCTACAGCATAGTTAAAAACATAATATGAATCATTTCTGAACATTGACTCTCAGTCATTATTCACCCTTTTCTCATGGTTTCTCAAAAGAATTCATAAAAGTATAGAATATAATAGCATATATTTAATAGGCTCATTGTAACAAAGCACTCCACCTGCACAACTGGGATTTAAACCCGGCTCGTGTCTTCTGTTGGTTAGATCAGCATCAGCAGAACTATCTCAATTGTTAAATAACAGATATAAGATTAAAAACATATCAGATTTGTCTTATTTTAAATAAACACAAAAAACAGAGATGAAAAATAAACTTAAGAAATTTACTTTTGCTATGGTTAATTAAATGTTCAGTGATATCTTCCAAAGATTTTTTAATTTTGCCGCATTTTTTCCTCTAAATAATGTTGATATGGCAACTAGTAAATACACTAAGTTTCGTCATCCTGGCATGTGTGGAAAGGGTTCAAACATGTGTGTTACAACTAACCCTGCGTTAGGTTGTGCCCCACGCTCCCCCATTCATGGAATATGGCCACTTGGTACCTTACTGATGTTCTTGATTGGATGAGAGTTTTTGGATACTAATTTCAAGCATTTGTGATGCGGTGCTACATTTACTATATGTACATATGTATTTGTAACACAAGTTGTCGTTATTACTCTGTTTCTCTATGTTTATTAGCAACTAAAATGTTTTCCATGCCCATAAGAGGACTCAAATTTCCTGCCAAACCTTTCTCTTCCTGGAAACGGTAACAACAGGGCGCTAGACAGGAAGTGAGGCGGCACACTGCAGCGCTCCAGTCTATCACCTCTTATTGTTCGTACTGTCGATCGCTTTGTTAGGGCCGAACCCAGCTAGCCCGCAAATACCAAAACTCTCCTGGGTTGGCTATTTTTCCATCTCGTCCTTTCCTCTAGCTGCACTCAATCTCTCATCGATATTATTACTAGCCCTCAGAACAGGCCTGATGGTGGCAGCTGCTGTGTTCAGATATTTCTTTTCTTCAGTTCAATGGGGGAACAGCTACTTTGTGTTATACAAATGCATGGTCAAAACTTAAAAATTTGTTCGGCCATTAACATTTTATGTTGTTGTTTGTCTCCCCATCAGATTAACAATTGAATTCCAAGATGCTGTATGAGAATGCAATACAGCTAAAAATGCTATGCACGTACACGCATGCATTTATCACCTTTCCTCTGTTGTTTTCCCCCTTTTCTCTCCAGTCTTTTTCCACCTCAGTGAACAAAAGAAACTGCCACGGCCTGTGTTAAGTGACCGAAATAGGTGAGCTTAAAGTCTTTCACAGCAGCAAACAGATTTAGAATATCATTGTCCACAGCCTACCTGAGGCTGTGACCACACAAAACCCACAGTTTTGAGCTCAATTCTCCACAACTGACCTTTACAGAGTTGAGATGGTATCTGTGATTATCTGGCTGTCAGAAGCTGTTCCCTTCAGCTACAGTTCACCTAACCTGACTTCAAATGTCTCAATATACATTACAATTCTTATTATGGCTGGTTAAATAGGAATAATATTATCTGGTTGGATATCAGATCGTATTATAATTGTGCTATTATAAAGTGCTATTGTCAAACCATTTCTAATGAACATCTGCAATTAAATTAAACTAAATTAAATGATATTTCTAGGACTTTACCCATTTTATTCTAGAAAATGAATAGATGTAATTGTACATGATAATGAATTTTTTATTTTTTAATACAGTGGTATTGCTCAAATTTGAGACTCACCTTCCTAGTGGGATGGCCAAGTAGAAAACAGAGAGCATCATGGTCCTTTTGTTGTTTGTGAACAGGTCACCAATGATGGTTGGTGAGATGGATGAGTAGCTTGATTCGCCAATTCCAACCAAACATCTGGACAGCACTAACAGCCAATAATACTGCAAAAGAAAATTTCATATGATCAGAAAATTTGAAGCAATTCAATTGCCTATTGTCTCATAACATATAGACAAAAAAATATGGCTCTCATTGTTGTTCCTTGAAATTTCAATACTATAGGTCATGATTTCCAGGGTCATTGTGAAGCTTTTTTTCCCCCCTTTTAGCTATTTAAGTCACCGTACAGATGTTAAATATCAGAAAAAAATAATGCATCTAAGGAGTGACAGTTTTTTCATAAATCTGTTGATTGACATTGAGAGTATGTTCAGGTTTGTGTGGCTCTTTAGATGTTTAATATTCATTATCAAAAATGAGCAATTGTCCTACATTTCTGAAACAGTGGGAACATGTGGCTGTTGTCCTCTGACCTCTATCGGCTAGGAAGGAAGCCAGATTAAGAAACCACCCTTCCCTGAAATGGCCTAGACTATAGTCGTTTATGTGAAGACATTTAACTGTGGGTGTGTAATGGACAGCTATACTGCTGTAGGGAATTTGGGTCACCCTGGCAGTCGGCCAACTGAGGAAGCTAGTTATAGATTTCTCTGTTGCTTGTGCTCACAGTCCATTCCTCTTTACGGTTTGACCTCTTTTTCTGTGGGATTTACACTCTCCTTCATAATATCTCATTTTTATTATGTCACCGGTGGTCTCAGTCTGGCAGCAGTGGGGAGTCTAGCCACACCCAAAACTAATAGAGTGAAAGAAAATGAAAGCAGCAAACATGGGCACTCTCTAGAGACAGCAGGTCATCCCATTATTATATGGTGCTCATATACAGCACACACACACATATACAGATCTGTCATAGCAGATTTCCATCTCCTGATGGGCTCACAAAGCCACCTGACCAGCCAGATGCTGTTATGGCAGACTTTTGTGTACTAACAAGCTTCCTGTAAAGGCTAATGAGATCTGTGTGTGTGCTTGTCAACATATAGCTACAGTTAAATGCGTATCTATAGCCCTTAAAAAATATAATAATATTTTTAAAGAAGTCTCTTATGTTCACCAAGTCTGCATTTATTTGGGTAAAAATGCAGTAAAAACAGTAATATTGCAAAATATTAATTCAAAATAATGATTCCCTTTCAGTCGGTCACGTTCGACGTACGTTGGTGACGTTCTGACATACGTCACATTCTTTAAAAAAATTTTGTAACAGATTTTTATTTTTAACAATGGAAAAGTCTTTAGTGTGTAAAGACTTTTACATTGTTACAAAAAAAGATCACACACACGTTTTTCCATGTTTTATGGGGACTTTCATAGACTTTCCATATATTTTATCACCCTACACTAACCCTACCCCTGAACCTACCCATCACAGAAAACTTTCTGCATTTTTACATTTTCAAAAAACATCATTTATTATGATCCATAAGTGGTTTTCCTCATGGGGACCAAAAAATGTCCCCACAAGGACAAGGATTTCTGTGTGTGTGCGTGTGTGTGTGCTTGTGAACATATAGCTATGGTTAAATATGTATCTATAGCCCTTAAAATATATATATATATATATTTTATATTGCCTTCTTTTTGGGGACACATTTTGTTTTTGTCACCATTAAAGGGTTAGTTTACCCAAAAATGAAAATTCTGTCATTAATTACTCACCCTCATGTCGTTCGATACCCGTAAGACCTCCGTTCATCTTCGGAACACAAATGAAGATATTTTAGTTGAAATCCGATGGCTCAGAAAGGCCTCCATTGGCACAATGCACTTTACACTCTCAAGACCCATAAAAGGTACTAAAGACGTCGTTACAAAGTCCATCTCACTACAGTGCAGGTTCTACAATAACTTTATGAAGCGTCGATAATAGTTTTTGTGCGCAAAAAAAACGAAATAACGACTTAACGACTATATAACGTATAGTATAACGAAATAACGACTATAGTGATGACCGATTTCAAAACAATGCATCATGAAGCTTCGAAGCGTTATGAATCAGCGAGTCGATTCATGATTCAGATCGTGTGTCAAATCGCCAAACGCTGAAATCACATGACTTTGGCGATCCAAACCGCTGAATCAACTCACTGATTAATAACACTTTGAAGCTTCATGATGCATTGTTTTGAAATCGGTCATCACTATATTTAAGTCGTTATTTTGGGTTTTTTTGCGCAAAAAACCTATTCTTGTTGCTTCATAAAGTTGTTGTAGAACCTGCACTGTAGTGAGATGGACTTTGTCTTTAGTAACTTTTATGGGTCTTGAGAGTGTAAAGTGCATTGTGCCAATGGAGGCCTTTCTGAGCCATCGGATTTCAACTAAAATATCTTCATTTGTGTTCCGAAGATGAACGGAGGTCTTACGGGTGTCGAACGACATGAGGGTAAGCAATTAATGACAGAATTTTCATTTTTGGGTGAACTAACCCTTTAAGTAGGGTTTACCAGGACCACACACACACGTTTATATAAATTGTATTAGTTCAACAAAAGTTTTTGACAAAAATGTATTGCAACTTATCTTTAGCTTGTATTATTTTCATTGATAATTTGCTTTGGATAAATTCTGATAATTTAAGACGTTTAATTCATCCCTTGCTCTCAAAGAGGCATCAAACCTCATGTCCTTCTGTCATCCGATGGTCACTTTCCATTACTGGGAATCCCTCACTCCCTTTCCTGCTTTTCATCCTTTATTCTTTTCCACCTGACAGTCTTTGGTGTGACAGCAGCCACACAACATACAACCAAAAGAAAAACAACTTTACTTGTTGTTGAATGTTACATAATTCTCAGCGGGGGAATTTCTTTAGTGTACGTGACAGGAATCAGCAATGAAAGACTGCAGCAAGCTAGGTTATCCCCTGGCACTGAGAGGATTTCTCTATCCCTCCCTCTCCCTTTCCCTCTCGCCTCCTTTCCTGCTTTTCATGACTCTGCTCAAAAATGACAAAAGCTATGAGCTAGTTTTTTAGTGACAGAAGTGCTGTGAGGGAAAAATAGAATACAGTGATGGAGGAGAGGGAGAGTGGACGACTGGTTGTTTGTTTGTTTGTTTGTTTGTTACACAACCTTTTCTCCTTTCACCCCAACACACACACATAAAAAATGATGCTTGGGCTGTCATTTGCTGAACATACATACGTCTGGAGAGCGGTTATTTGAAGTGACACACACACATACACACACACACACACACACACACACACACACACACACACTCTTATGTCATCCAGAGATTTATAGTAAAATGGAGGGAGGGACTAGAAGCTGGTGGTCTCTGAACCCCCCAATAAATGTGTGTGTGTGTGTGTGTACATGAAGATATATTTATACCTATAATGTGATATTCTAAAGTATTATAAGTATTACAAATGTTGTATTGTAATTGTAAATAATTGTTGTCAAAGTACAGTACTAAAGCAAAAATAAACGAGTAATATTTTTTATATGTCTGGAGAATTTTATTAATAATAATTCTAAATATTTAAAATTAAAATATAAAATGAGTAGAAGGGGGTGTCTGTCTCCTTTAAATCACAGTACAAGTTTAGTCTGGTTCAACTTGATTGTTTTCCAAAGCGGTGCAACTGTTTCGAGAATTTGAAAAGTATTTTGACAGACTGGATGCAAATGTAATTGTACGCGCTTAGGTATTACTTTCTTTGTAAGGATTTCTTTTTTTCACTCTCACATTTCCGTTTTTTATTTGAGCTTGTGGTTGAATGGTTGAAACCCCAAGGTTGAACAACAAAGGCATCTGCCCTGTTATTTTTGTTCCAGACCACAACCAATTCATGAGTTTGCAGTACTGTAGGACTGACTGTACACGTCTGACTTCCCTCATCCCTCAAAACTATATACATAAACATGAGCATTCAAATACATTCTGCATGAATATGTGCATATCTAACTAAAAACCACTACCGCTGACACCCCCTGATGTTTTGTTTTCTTGTCATCAGACAAAAGCAACACAATTATGTTAAATATGGTCATGGGAATCATCTTAAAGTCTCTCTTTTAATTGCCACTTACACTCCCTACTTCTGTTTTTAAGATCATGACTTATGTGCAACAAAAAACTGTCTTTCAATCTTGTTGCAGCAACACAGTGTAGTGAATTGACTGTCTCTTCCCAAAGCCCTGAGAAATCTCGTTAAATGAAGCCAAACAAGTTAAGAGGGATTTTGGATGAGGAACCGATCAACAAGCGGTCTCGAGGTCAGTTTAAGCCATTCAGAGATTTAGTGTATATTTTATTCCTAGTATAATACAGGACGTATTTCATTTTCGTCAAAATAATACACAAGAACACAATTACTTTCTTATCTCATGATGATTTCTTGGTGTAATAGTATTTTTCATCATTTCAGTGAATTCTTATGAAACAAATGCAGACCTTCCAGCAATGTTGCAGTAACATTAATGTGATGTGTGGTGATGATGATAAATACGAGATGATCTGCAGACTTCTCTTGGTGAAGAGCGTTATATAACAGCCCACCGCTGTGGGTCGGATGATTGACTGATAAAAGGATATCTGCAGTCTCCACACTCATGTATGCATGTGTGTGCATGTGTGTGCGGTCTTGGAGGATCATGTGACTTTGATGCAGACTGGCTCGTCCTGTCAGTATCAACTCAGCATTGCAGATCGAGGGGATTAGCGCATTTATACCCCCGTGGCAGTCAGTCGTCATATTCCGATCATTCACACACACACACACACACACACACACACACACACACACACACACACACACACACACACACACACACACACACGCACACACACACACACACACGCACGCACACACACACACACACACAGACACACACATATATTCTACGTCCCCACACTCTCTGACTGGCTAATGGAAATCAAATCACACACAAACCTTACATCACTATGTCACTAGATATCACTAAAATCCGTTATCATAGCCACGAGGAACATTCCTCCATTGTCATTTCACAGTCTTCCTCTTATTAACATGGCCTTTTAATTAGCTGCCACTATCTCTCTCTGTTGCAAAAACCTCCCTGGAGACTGGCCACACACGCACACACACACACAATTTGATTGAGATGGTCTATGAGAGATTATAGACAATAAGCATCAATTAAATTGTCACGTTTTTTGCCTGCCGTTCCCAGTTTTGCTTTACTGTTGTTTCGTTTCCTCTCAACATAGGTTTATTGTGTATGAAGACTTGTATGTTTAACACAAGCACCAATGCATAACTATATTTAGAGTGAGAATTAGGCTACAGTCATAGAGTCAGTGTATGGGTTTGACAACTGTATTTATTAACAGATGCCACTCTTGAATCATAAAAAAAAAAAAAAAAAAAATCTTTTTTTTTTTTTTTTTTAGGAAATATAAGGTAATATAATTTTAAAAGTATGATTTCTATACTTGAAAAGTTGTGGATTTTTTTTTTTAATCCATGGGCATTTTTATAATGAATATACCCTTTTCTAGTTATGCCAAACTCTAATGCATGTTATTAAGTAGAAATTGACTGTTTATAATTCTTATGCAGTAAGAATAAAGGTTCACTATATCATTACATTAGGGAGGATGAAGAAGTCAAGAATATTTGGAAAGGTGTGAAAGAAATGATAGAGAAGATCCTTCATGTTAACTGTTCACTGTCACCTTTACTTTTTTAAATTTAATTTAGGATATTGTTAAAAAAGAAAGAGTATATATTTATAAATATATGTATTATTCAAGCAAAACAGCTTATTTCTTTCAATTTGTGCACAAAATATAGGATGTTGGCTAAAAGAAATGGTAACACGTCAATTGAAAAGATAACATATTTTAAGGGATAAATATACATTTGATGGATTTTGGGGACAATTCAAAATTTCAACCTTAAAATGTGGTTGAACCCGTACCCGTTTCAACCCGTAAAATGAATTAGAAAGTTGTTAATAGAAGACTAAGAAAAGAAGTACGTATTATGTACACACAAAAAAAATTCTTATCACAAGTAAATAGAAAAAATATGGGGCTTTTGATTATTGAGGACAATGGGGGAGCCTTGAATTTTAAAAATGTTTTGTGACTCTCTGACATGATTGGCTAACAGCTGTGATCTCTTAATGACATGAGCGAGTGAGTGAGGGCTGGATGAAGCAGGGAGTAAGATACAGAAGACAAAGAGGATGACATAGTAATAGAGCTGTAACAAAAGGTCTTCTGAGACAGGCCTAGTGTTATGCTAAGTTAGCATGTCATTTAATCATTTCATCTTAGCAAAATGGAAAAAGAAAAAAAGCAAAGGATGAGAGAGAGAGAGAGAGAGAGAGAGAGAGAGAGAGAGAGAGAGAGAGAGAGAGAGAGCAAGTGTGAGAGACATCTAAATAATAAAGTACACTGAGATGTTTTTTTTTCCCTATGTAAAATGAGTCCTGCTATGTTGAATGACTTGAGTGTCATTTCAAAGCGCTCTCAAATGAGCCAGAAACTGAATGAGCTTTAGAGATGCTACAGCTGGGCTGGGTTGTGGATATCTAAAAATATCCAATAGCACTGCAAGAACCAACCCTTTCTAAGCAAAAACAAGCTACATTTATATTTTAAAGATTCTTTTAAAATGATAATCATGATGATATGATTCCTAATATGATGAGAGGTTCTGGGCAGACATGAGTTTGAAGGTTTAGGCTGCTTGTAGAGGAAGATGAGAGTATGGCACTTACATCTTTGGTAATAAAGGAGCTTAGCAGCGTCACAAAGGACCAGAAGAAAATTCCAGAGCTCAGAATGATCTTTCTGTTGAAACGATCCCCCAGGTAACCGAAAATGGGTGCGGCCACCATGAAACTGCAGATGAAAACTGGAAAGAAAAACAGAAGCAGACATGTTTAACATTCCTTGTCACATTTATCTCATACTTTGTAACATTTTTGTAAAGTCATGACGGAAATAACACTGTCAGTTCTGAAAAATACTTAGTCCACTGATGGAAACTAAAAAGATGATGCTATGTGTCTCCGTCAGCTTGGGAATCCAGTCCACATCCTTATTCTTTAAAATGACGAGGAAGCTTTAATATTCACTTTCTATTTACATCAATGGCCAGGAAAAAAAAAGAGTATTCCTAACTCAAGATTGGTTTAATGCTGTCATAATTCACATCATGGTTTAGGATGCTACAACAACCCCCCTTGATCATTTCTATATATTTTCATATTTTAATTTATGAAATTTTTGAACATTTATGTTTTATATTTTGATTATTTCTAGATTTTGAGAGTTTTAATTTTGTTTATTAAATTTTTAGTTTCTATATTTTTTCATATTGTAATTTATTTTATTCAATTTTTTTAATGTTTTCCCATTTAATTTGTATATTTTTAATAGGTTATTTTTTTATTGAATTCTTTTGGGCTGTTTCTATATTTCAGTTTTTTCACTGCTTCTGTGGTTTTTCCCCATAATTTCTGTAGTTACCATATACATCTCAGATATGGACACCTGATAGACTCTTTCCTTTTTCATGCCATGTGAGAGAAATTATCATATTTATGTGGTATGCCCAGATATTACTCCCTGTACTACACACCTGCATACTTCTAGAACATACTTTATTAACTATAGTAAACTATAATTAACTAACTATAACTACAGTAAATAAAGTACACTTGAAAGTAGCTAATGTAAATAATTTGTGTAAAAGTCCCAGATATAATCACTGTGTAAGATTTCTTAATCCCGCACTTGCTGACGTGACGACAACTCCAGTTGGGTGCGCAGAAAAAGGCATCTAAAATGCTTTCGTAATGAGTTTGCATAGATGACATGAAGTACTAATGCTCATCTGGAAACTTCAGAGCTGCAGATTTTGAGGATTTTTGCCATCCGCATAAACATTGCAGTGGTTGTGTATGTTGCAAAGTGAGGATGTGTTTGTAAGCTTACAGAGATAGAGAAATGCAGTCCCGTCGAGTTGTTATAAAACCTGCACATACATCATGGGCGTCGGAACCATTGTATGGTTCGATCAATGATATTGGACCCACTCACTTTTACCGTCTCTAATTCAGCACATGTCTGCTTACTTACCCCTAACTGATAAACACTTATTATTAAACACACGTTAGATGCTTTATTTACACTTTTCTAATATTTTCTTCATTTTTAAAAAATAAAATAAATGCCTTTCCGACCTGATATGTGATGGGAAAATGGAGTGAGTTCGGCAAAAAGCGGGTCGAGCATTAAAACTTGATGCTATGCGTCGTCTTACTACTACACTATTGCCACTCTCAGAGATAATGCGATTTCCATAATTTTGTCTTTCTCAACCAGAAGTTTAGCAAACAAAGCCGTATATTTGCACAGTACTTAATGTAAATGGCATCTAGGCTCCAGTAATTTTCTTTTTCTGAGAGAGGACCCACCCACATTTTTTTTTGCTTCCGACGCCCATGACATACATACTATGTATTATAGTGGCGTGCTATTTAATAATAAATCTACGTCCAAGTCTGAGGCTATAAAGTCTGGTCTGAATTTTTAGCCGTCTCCCACCCTTGATGAATGGCCATGTTTGGGTATTTAATAACTCCCCATTTTTGCGGAAAGCTGAATTTGCTGAAGCCACCGGAAACATTGCCCTGTGTTATCCTTGGCTGCTTGTTCAAGCCAAACTCGACCCGACTTGAGTATATCCACTCTAGAAACAGGCACGAAGCCCACACCAAGCCTGCTGGGAAATCAGCGCTCTCTCCACACACTCAAATCTGTACAAATTATAGCAGCACTATATGCTAAACGATCTGCTATTTCATCCCTGATTTCTCTCGCTTAGTGATCGTAATTAGGCTGCCTTTGAAATCCGTTCCAAATGTGAAAAAGACTTCTGAATGCTCAACGTTGTGTAAATACAAAACAAAAGTGTGTAAACTAAGTTTGTGTGATTTAAATGAGTCAGAGCTGGACTTGTTTACAAAAGCATACAGCATGTGTCTTATTTGATAAAGAGGATGCTGTAAACATGACAGAGAGGAGATGAGAGTGAAACTGTCACTCTGTTGTGCAACCTGCAAAACTGAAGACAGGATTAAAGCAAGCAAAACGTCTCATAATGAAACTCTTTGCATGTCATTTCTCTCCCAGTAAGTACCACACATCATCACAGTCCTCTCCTGTCAACTATTTAACTGTTACCACACACTGCGTAGGAGCAGGGGTTTTCAAACGTTTCCCCACATACACTATCGTTCAAGAGTTTGGGGTCAGTACATTTTTACAAATGTTTATGAAAGAAGTCTCTTACACACCAAGGCTGCATTTACTTGACCAAAACATACTGTAAACCCGAATGCTCAAAATAATTAACTGGTAAACTTAAATTAAACAATTTAGTTCAATCGAATTAACTTTTATGAGTATTTTGAGTTCACAAACCTGACACATTGTAAGTAGTCTGAATTGTTTCATTGTTTTGAGTTTTATGAACCTTTAAACAAACTTAAATGTAACTGAAACTGAGTTGGGATTTCTATTTCCCAGCATGCTTTGCTGTGACACTCGAAAGGGAGAGTAAATGCAAAATTTAAGTATACATCATTTTTTCGGCAAGATTAATGTTAAATGGGATATTTAGTAGTGTATAATGTTTGTGGAGTTACCATCAGGATGACAAGTGGAGCATGAGCTTAGTTTGAGAACAGATATGTGTTAAATGTTCTATAATGTTGTGCTCATGCAGCTATGCTAATGCTATCAAAGCATTGTGTTACTAATTTAGCAGTTAGCATTTACTGAATTAGGTAAGATTACATGATAATATTAAGTTAAATGTATGAAGAGTAATTAAAATGTATGAGTACAAAATCAAAAATCTGCTTACTAAAACTTTGAATGTATTAGTTTTGATAAATTGAATGTGTTCTATGTGTTCAAAACTAGTGCATTTAATATAAATATTAACACTACCTGCATTACATTATAACTTTATTATAACTTAACTTTGACATTTTGTGAAATCTTGTATTCTTGTATTATTGTATTCAAATATTTTGTGGGCCTCTTAAGCAAGCAATCAAGGAAGAATGAAACAAAGAAGAAGTATGTCAATAATGTGCATTTAATCAGAGAGGGTGAATATGGCAGAAATGAAATACTGAATGAACAGAAATCCCACAGGCTATGATCCATCTAAGCACAGCTCAATTAAAGCAATCAACTCCTCTCTCTCTCTTTCTGGGATGTTGATCTCCTCACTTTACCCTGAGCCATCTAAGCCATGTCATCTGATAATTACACTGTTAATGACCTTACTCCTCGTCTGTGTTCATCACATCATATAACTTTGCACATCAATTACACCTTTGTGTGTGACAGAGAAAGACACAGTATCCAAAGAGAGACAGAACATATGGACCAACACCATACACACAACATGTGTGCAGTGAATGGCTCCTGAAATATTCATGCCTCATCTTTCCCTGATGAACTGTTCACTCTGAATTAGCATGCTAGACAGATCGGGATGCTCATTCTTCATAGGGTGAGTTTCACATTAAGGACAGATTCTTGACAGAGGGACAAAGACTAGACATTTACGTTTAGTCATGTAGCAGATGCCAATTCAAATGAGAAACTATTTAGACAAGCTAAAAGAGCAAGTACATGCTTTTTTCCTACATGCTCTAGTTTAGAAAAAGGGCAACAACATAGTGACAAAGTCTGCACTATAATTCCATCAACAAATAAAGCAAACATTATCTCAAAGCTAAAATAAACAACATTTAAAGATTGTACAGCTTTCTAGAATACTTAATTCTGATTTGTCAAATATTTTTCTATAATGACCAATAAACTGTACACTGCATATTGAACATTATTCCAATCAACTGCTTCTTTCATAGCGCTTTTATAACAGCTTTTTAAAATAATTACTAAGATTAATTGTATTATTCAGTGCTACAATTCAATTTATTTTGCTAATGTAATTACTAATTATGTGTTGAACATTTTTAATAAGAAACAAATGATGGTGCGCGGAAGAGGTTTGCGGTGTATAGTTTGTCCTCTGCAAATTGCTCTGACCTGAAGTTATTTGCCTGAAGCTATTCACCATTAAAATACTTCCTCATAATGGTAGGTATTTCTGACATGGCTTAAGGCATGTCACACACCTCACCTGTCCTTCCAGGTGACTTCTGTGGGAATGTTCTGCTTTATGTGACCTCCAATGGTTTTATTTTGGAGGAGATTTAATAAGAAAACATGAGCAGCCGTGTAATGTGTTTCAAGTGGCTGATTCATCGCCTGTAAATGTCATTCTGGATTCCCTCTCGTTTAGAGCGCAATGTTCCTCTGTCACTCACCGCTACTTTCTTCTATTTAAAATTCATGCCGCCTTGAAACTGTCAGAAAAGCTCCCAGATAGATGAGTGTACACACTCACACTCCTCTTTTTTCCCCTTAAAGGATGAAATATGATATAAAGAAGGAGTACATCCCTTCACCGTTCTGACAGAGAATGACAAACACTGCACCTTCACCTCTTCCTTACTTGCTTTCTTTAACCCGTCTGTCAGAGCGTGGTGACCCTCTATATTTGGTCTTTGTCATGCAGGACCCCACTAGCTCTTTAATTGTATATTCCATAACTATAGTTAGCCTCACAACAGTATTGCTGTTTTCCATGCTGTGCTTTAGCAACAGGAGCCAAAGAAACGAATTGCATTGGCTCACTACCGTGTTTTATTTTGTATATATACTCTAATACACACAAATATTGTAAACCATCTTGGAGACCATGGAAAAGTCTTTTCCTGGAATATTTCTTTGGGTTTTACACAAACTTTGCATTATGTTTGCAGTGGAAGAAATTGTTTCACTGACAGTGGTGCAATGGCAAACAGACATCATATGAGACTCACACTATACTAATAATAGATGCATAGATGATATAGGTGAATGTTGCATGCATAATGTTGGCTAGAATTGCATGAAGGCTGGTGAACAAATGTTTCTTAAATGAGGAATTATTTAGGTCATTTGGATATTCACATTATCTGAAATTAATCTTCTGTTACCTTTATATGACCAGTGTTGGGGAATGTTACCCCAATTAAGTAATGTATTGCAATGTTGCGCTACTCCCTAAAAAAGTAACTAATTGTGTTACTTAGTTATTTTTTATGGAACGTAATGCGTTACATTACTTTTACGTTTTCTCACCTGGGTGGGCTTGCTTGTTTATTTTTTAATGAATTTTTAAAATGAATAAGCCTCAGGCTAATGGAAATGCAAATTCACGCCTATACAGCAGAGGGCGCAGCTCAAACAAACCTTTCAGCTGTGCTGCGATTCTGGATTGCTGACAAATAGGATGCTTTGTTTTAGGAAAAATGTTTTAAAAATGAAACACAAATGTGATGTTTATCTAAAGTCATTTTTGCTTATTAGTATGGCCGTAGTTGATCATCAAAGGTCAGGGGCAAAGTCATTGGTTAATAAAGTGAGATTGAATACATAAAATATATTTCATTATTGCAGGTTTGCATAATATTCTGAGATTGCATTTCACTGTTTTTAACAATTTTGAGTAATATTGAATCTGTGAGATGGGTAAATGCCTGCTCACATTTATTCTAAAACTACAATAACCATTATGTTCACACAGCACACACAACGTCTATGCATTTATTCTCGATTTCTGTCAACATGAACGGAGAGCTGTCAGTCAATAAATGGAAAAACTTTCTTATTTGAAAAAGTAACTCAGATATTTAGTTGTAAATTTAAAAGTAATGTGTTACTTTACTAGTAATTTGAAAAAAAGTATTCTGATTGCACAACTTAAGATACTTGTAATGCATTGTATATGAATCCATGAGATCAAATGAATTTTGATTCATGAATTAGCCGGTTCCTTTTAGTGAAGCATTATGTAGCATGAACCGTGTAGGCCAATTCACCAACAAATGATTCATAAAAGTCAATGTCATCACAAATTACATATTAAAATATATATATATATATATATATATATATATATATAATTTTTTTTTTTTTTTACATTTTAAACTGTAATATTTCTCAAACATGTTACTGACCCCAAACTGTGTATATTCTTTTTTTTTTAGGAAACATATCTGAAGAAACTGTCTGTATTTCCTCCCTCTATCTGTATGACACTGCATTCTACATACTTTAAGTCTAATTGTCTGACCCAAATGTAAATTCTCTTTAAAGATGTACTGACTAAAGCAACAACCAGATTTTTACCCCAGTGTCTGAGATGTAAAACCCATGAAACATCTCAGTTTCGAATTTGTGGCTGATGCTTGATAACAGAACTCCTTAATGAAATAGCAGAGATGCTAGCTCACATTCTGCTACCTGTAAACCGCTATAAACAGAGGAAACCCAACCTGCTTCTGTTGATGCAAATTACAGCCCAATGCAAATTACATACTGTAATTATCCGCCTTGCATCACATCACAGAAAAACATTAGGTGTGGCAGAGTGCCCAAGAGTCACTGTTGCATTTGAAACATTATGCTGGTGATGTGCTGTATTGTCAAGCTCTTCAAAACGTTTGCGTCAGGTTACTTAATAGGCTCATTAGGCTTTTTTGCACTTCTAGCCAACACATATTTGGGCTATGTCAAAATGAATGAAGCATCCAAAGCTCCAGCACGGCCTTCCCCATAGAGCCAATGGCGATTTGAGCCAGTGTGGGCAAGTGTGATTTAACAGGCAAAAGTGGGTCATGTGTGGTGGGCTAGCTGTGGATGACTAACCTAATGACATCACACCGCATTTAATTGCCTGGATATCTTTGATTTGCAGTGTTCAAATACCGCCTCAACTTCGTGACTCAGCCTTCAATCGCAGCTGAAGTAGGAGTGAGTGATGTAATCAGTGTAGGAGTAGCCTCAGAAAATAATAAGACATATATACACCTCTGAAATCTATATCAATGGTCGTTTCCAAGGCCTTTTGATTGAACAGATCAGATTAAATCTTTTTGTGTGATTGAGTGGCTGTGTAGGCTAAATCTAAGGATACTTCTATTGCTTACTTTGATCAAAGACCAAAGCTTGACTTGAGACATGTTACTATGACAACAGGACTATACCTGTACTGCACTATGCAGTTTGTGACTCAGTCAAGAATTACCATCCTTTTAACCAGCATTGTCTCGCTGTCAAGGAGAAACACGCTCGTCCATGAAGCCTTCACCTGGGTGACAACAATGACTTTTGTTCTCCTCTAATCATTTCTTTTGGACGGCAGTTGGGCAGTGTGTGAGTGGGTGTTTGAGCACAGAAAAATCGTGACTAGCTAGTCTAAGCAGAAATGGCCAAGAGGAGGACGCGCATAGAGACACACCACCTCAGGGTGGACGTCAACACAACTTGGCAGAATGCGCAGACAGAGTTTTTACTGTCTGAAGGCAAAACTGTTAGGGCTACAAGTTCATTTAGCATGAGAATTGCTGGCATTGAGATGGAAAGCATTATACAACAGGTTAATAAGGAGGAAGCTAAGCTCAGTGAAGACATCCTAATTAGCCGGAAAGTGTCAGGGATACCCCTGATTTAAAAAGCTCTGGAAAGTGACCAAAAAAAAGTCTTTGCATCATGAATGCCGCATCACTTGAAGAGTGAATAATGTGAAACTGTATCTGTAGAGACAAAGCTATGGATATGTATTTGCTGCAAAATGGGACTAACTTGAAAAAGTTAGTTTGTAGCAGAGCTTAACAGATTGTGCTCTGAGCCCTTTTATCTCTGTTAGCCAATCTGTAATATAATAAAGATAAAATATTTTCTCTTTCTATATATTTTCTTAGTTACTATCTTTGAATCAATAATATGATCAAACATTATTTTAATCTATATTTTTGTTTTCCTATAAAAAACCTAAATCAGTGTTAGGGACGGTGTTACTCCCTAAAAAAGTAGCTAATTGCGTAACGTGGTTACTTTGTATGGAAAGTAATGCATTATGTTACTTTTGCATTACTTTTTCTCATCTGGGCTGGGCTGGCTTGTTCACTTTTTAATAACAATATATATATGGCAAATGTAAAGGCCTGCAAATTCACACCTGTACAGTAGAGGGCGCCGCTCAAACTAACCTTTCACCTGTGCTGCCATATAGGATCACAGAAAAATAAGAAACAGAAGAATAAGACGCAGAAGTACAACAGCACTCTTACTTCAGCAATAAAAACAAGAAATTAAACACAAATGTGATGTTTATCTAGTCATTTTTGATTATTAATATGACTGAATTGCATCATTGATGATCAGCCGCAAAGACATTGTTTAGTAAAGTGAGATTAAATACATAGTGTTATTTAACATATTTAATTAATGCGGGTTTGCGTAACATTCAGAGTTTGCATTTTACTTTTATTCATATTGAGGAATACTGAATATGTTTTTGTGAAAGGTAGATGAATAAATGCATGCTCACATTTAGTCAATAATTGGGAAAACAAAGTAACTTGCGCTACTTATTTGGAAAAAGTAATGCGTCACTAACTTGAAAAAAGTAATCTGATTACATAACTTGCATTACTTGTAATGCTTTACCCCCAAACTGTTCCTTAAAACAAGATACATTTTCAGAATGTATCTTAAAGATACATTTTCTTTTTAAAACTTACACTTTCACTAAATTGATTGGGCTAAAAAAAACTAAAATTCGCAAAAAAATTAATAAAAAAAAAACTGTGATGCTAATTGCCGGTTGGCCTACAAAATGACATCATACCTGCACCACTCCATGTATATTGTATTAAGTATGTTAAGAGAAATATATAGATTCAAATTGTGTTTTTTTGCTGCGTTAAGTACATGAATCCATTCAAAATCTCAAAGTTGGAAGGTTTTAGATACATCCGTCAGTATATGAGGACAATATTTAGGAAATGAGAGCGAGAGAGAGTAAAATGCCTGTCAAATGCACATATTTGTTCATGTGTGCCAGTCAAGTCCATGATCTGACCCTGATGGAGGACACACTCTTCTCTTTCTGTTCTTCTGCTAGGAAAGCTAGCCAGTGGAGTGTGTTCATCGTACTAAATCATCATGCTTCTCTTATCGGCTCGCTCCAGCTTTGCAAATGTTTTCATAACTTCTTAATCTAATAATCTTATAGCCGAGCGTTCAGGGTAATCTAATAGACAGACCTTGTCCTTCAATTGTGATGTTCAACCAATATAAATAGACAATGAGAGCAGTGCCAGGCACTTATGTTATACAAGTACTGCGGTGTTATGGATCTTTATAATAATATTTTAGCTGAGATGTTTATACTCTGCAGAACATCCAGGGTTTTTTTTTTATATATAAATCGGCACAATAAAGCATTTGGAGGTATGTCACACCACCTCCCATTCAGTTTTCAGACTAAATTAATGGCATAGTTGTGCCATGACGACAAGTGCTGTATGTTATGATTGATGTGTGAAGAGGATCTTCTACATGCCAAAAACATTAATGGAATGCTTTCTTTTTCTATTTTTTTATTTTATTTTGTTTCAGCTGAATTACCTCTGGAGAATAACTGAGTCAGGTGCATGAAGGTATGCAGATATTGCATTCTAAAGAAAAAGAGCCAGCCATTCTGCATTACATGGTTCAAGTGACCAAATTCCGATTTTCTTTTCCTCCCATATGACCCACGAATGTGTAAGCAGGATAAAAGAACGTGGATTCCAATATTCTCAGATCTGTTTCAGACCTCGTTCATACAGAAATAAAGCTGATATGAATCGGATGCGTGCATTTGTGTCTGTCATGCAAACGGACAGATCAGATATTCCCCGGTCAATGCAAGTCATACATCATTGAAAAAGCGACGGTAGCAAATGATGTCAACCCAGATGAAGACCAACCGCGATCACATGACTCTTTTCAATAGCGCAACAGAGGACGAAGGCTCAACCCAATGTTTTGCTGACGTTGTTTTATCATTTTGTCTGTGTCCATTGCAAATCGAAAATTTTTGCTTCCTTTTCAGCCTAAGCTTTTCCGGGTTGTTTCGCCAAATGTATAGTGTAAATCGGATATAGTCAACAAATCGAAATTGGGCATCAAGACCTGCAGTGTAAATGCGGCCTATGTCAGCAATTTTCAGTAGGCTATGTCACACGTATTCAGGAAGATGCAGTTTGGTAGAATATTTATTGTTTCTCACCTTTGAATGGCATTAAAGTTACGTTTGGGGGTTCCCACATCAGTCTTGAACTTTGTTACATACATATACTGTATATATATATATTTTTTTTTTTTCTTTTTTTTTTCTTAAATCATCACGTCGACCCATTTTTTTGAAGTTTGAAAACCTGTGCTGTAAAGTATTTGCTGTAGTAACATGTCCGAAACCACAGAATAAACGGATACAGTGAATTATGAACGTCAGGTCCATTGATTTCTCAGCGTGCTGAGACAAAAGACAGTCTATGGACTTTGCAGGTGCAGAGCGACAGATGCTGAGGAAGTGACATTAAACAGGAAACTCTCTGACGCCTGTGTATATTTGTGAATGTGGATAGTTGAATACCTGCATGTGTCTGTTCTCATTGTGTGTTTACAATCTATAGAGGCCTCAGAATTAGAGAGGATGTTGAGTTGTTTGAGAGTAAAGACCAAAGCAAACAGACAGCCAAAACAAACAGATGAAAGTATAGTAGAAACTGGGAACAAAGAGATTCAAAGCTCAGCTTTTCTTGAAGGATATACTGTAAAACACAAACAGAGGTCACCTCTTGTACACTGTGTTAAAACAGCAAGATTAATCGTCCTAAAACGTACTGTATTATTAAAACACTGAAATGCATTGCATAGAAAAGGATGGATAGTTTATATTAGGTGCTGATCTAACAGTTCTGAACTAACAGTAACTAACATAACTAAGTAACTCCAACTAACAATCCATCTTTAAAAATGAAACTAGACTGTGAGCTATCAGATGCTCTGATGTCATTACTAACAGCTGATACTCTTAATCCTGCAATGGAATGGACACTAATTTACATCACTGTATATCCGCTGGAAACATGCATGCAAAAATACACCATCCACTATCACTTCTCATACACTTCTGTCAGTGTTTTGCAGCAAGGAAAACTGATGTGTCACAGCTGTGATGATGGAAAGCTTTTAAGTGACTACTATTGTCTGTTCAAAACTGTTCAAAAGCTGATGACAAATGCTTAGCCATTAGCTCAGGGGCAGCCTGTCCATGAATTAGTCGCCCATAATCCGTCCCTCCACGTCCTTATATTATACCTTATATTCCTTATATAATGTTTCCCTAAAGATTTGTTCACCCCTCATTAGAAATGTGCTTGAGCAAAGATATCCTTAGAACATGGCTAAATTGATTTTTGTCAAACAGCTGAGGCAGTTTTAACATAAGGCCAAAGTTGTGACAATTTTTGATTTCAGTTAGAGGTCACAAGTGTTCAGATTTTTTTCCTTTTACTTTGTGGCATTCTCAAAACTACACTTTTTAAACACACATAGACTTTATTTTATAAGACGGAGGTTTGTAGAAAAAAAAAAGAAACTTTCATGTGGTTTACAGCACAGAGCATCAGTTTGAATTGGACTGTTGTTTTTCTGTATGCCCATGCTAACTGCACTTTTTATTTGAAAGTGGTTAGAAACAAAAATGTGTGTGTTGTTTTGTGGGAGGGAGAACGGGAACAGTTTGTGGATTAATTCTGGTAAATGAGGCTGACCTGTCCCAGGCCATTTTTAGACGCAAAAATGGCAAATTAGTAATTAGCAAAAATACTACAAAGTAAAAAAAAGCCCTCGGGGATCTAAAAAAAGGATACACTACACCCACTAGAGATATGAATGACTGTGCTCATGCTTTGTATTGGTCTTATATACAGTAGGATACAAATTACAAAGATAAAGTTAATGCAGCGGAGCGTTTATGGCAAAGGTTTTCCGATCTCTATAATAACACAGAGAATGGAGCCAAATTGTATTTGTAAAGCAAAACCAAGCTACTCAATCTCAGATGCCAAATACCCAATGAATGATGTATCATAAAACTATGCAAGTCACTAATCTTTCTAAATATGCTTCAAAACAATATCTATTGTGAAAAGTGTTATTGCATCTGACAACTCTATTTTAAATAACACAATGACTAAGCTTAAAGACATAAAGACTCATAAACACATACGCCTGTGTCATACCACTGCTGAAGAGAACACAGTCAAAAGTATGAAAGATATTCCCGTTTTCTGCCTGGATTCTCCTCCTGCTGTAAATCTGTCAGGGAGGTATTAGACGCTCTGTTCTCTGTGTAGAATTAACCCCAACAATTCCTCTTAAAATTATGTAACATTTTAAAGTAAAACCTGATGCTTCCTCTATAAACCTCTATAGAGGATTTCAAGGAAATGTCTTGAATTTAGCAACAAAAAAAAAAATTAAAGGTTAAAGGGTTAGCACATCGAAATATACTGTATATCTGATGGAAATGCTAAATATCAATATCATTTCACAATTTTTGTTTAGTGCTAAACATTCTATGTTGATACTTCAAATGTCTTGGAAAAACTGTTTGGAAACACTTATTGTGAACTGCTTAACATTTTTACAGCACATTTTTGTAGTGCTTCTGTCAGATTTTTGCGGTGGCATTTGGCATCCAGACAGAAGCTGCTGTCATACCCATGAAGGATGTATCTGCGCATCTACCCAGGGACTCCACCTTTGGATTTTTCTCACCTAACCTTCACACTCATGCATACCGCTGTCAGAATTCCCCCTCAATGAAGGGCTTAGCTGACGCTTTCACCATAACACAAACACACAGGCCTGCCTACCCGCTGAACATCATCAGCATTCCTCTGGTTTACTTCATTGCAGACCATTTCAAAGAAACTAATTCAGGCTTCAGTAGTCTTTGCTTACCGGTGTGGGTGTGTTTGATTTTTGTCTGTGAACGCACATATGTTTCTTGTCATATTATATGCTTGTTGGGTTGTTGGGTAAAGCTTCCCTGAAATAGGCCACACTGTTTGTAGCAAACCAGAATGTAGCAATGACTTTAGTTGTTTTTTTGTTTTTTTTTGAAACACCACTATTAGCTCTGCCAAGGTTCTGGGGTGAACCCTTACGATTGTATGGCCCACATGTGGAAGTGGTGGTAAATGGTGTTAGGTTGTTACGCTTTTCACCACTCACTATTAGCTCTCAGCTGCACTTGTGCCTTTCAACAGATCTGAGAGGGAGAAGAGGAGCGCCGCTGATAAAAGGAGGATCAACTCAACACTTTACAGATGAATAGTGTTAGCAGAGAATGTGTGTGGGACATTTTACATGGTGTGTAGGCACACATTATGCACAGAAACACACTTTTCTTTGAAGAAACACAGTTGCACTTTTTACAACCTTCTACACATAGAATTACAACACCACAGCCTAGTTTATAATGTTCACTGAAGGTTTTTAATTGAATCTAGATTGAATTGAATTCTCATCAGTTTAGTGCACAGGAACTGATTTGGAGAAGCTATTTTGAAACTAGCTTCCCAAGCTAAAAACTTAAAAAATGACTTAAAAAATGAATTAGTAATTAACTCTCTGAAAGAACTGGTTTACTAAAATGAATCGTGAATTTCTTCTGACAGGTTTTTTATTAACTCTCTGAACAAACTGTCAAAACAAAATGTTTAACTGAAATTAATCAGACTTCTCAAAACTACTTGAGAGACGGGACCGTTCAGGAGATTGAGTGATTCCTGTCTCATTTCACTCAGCTCTAAAGCTTGGGACACAATGGGACACAAAAAAGGACAAAAAACATCTACACAGCTACTCTTTGGAAAAATAGCTTGTTACCGAATAAGTTACATTATTGTGAAAAGAGCTGAGACATTGTCACCCTTTATTTTAGTTAAATTGGTTGCATCACTACTCTTAGTCAATTACTTCCCAATAGTGCAGGAAATATGTCCTGACACTGAGATTCTTTCAATATGACATTAAAGGTCCCATTTTTCCTGTTTTTTTGAAGCTTTGATTGTGTTTACAGTGTGCAATATAACATGTGTTCATGTTTCGCGTGTAAAAAAACAGTATTTTTCACACAATTTAGCTACGTATCTGTATACCGCTGTTTTCACTGTCCTAAAAACGGGCTGATGACTTCCTTGTTCTATGAAGTCCCTCCTTCAGAAATACATAACGAGTTCTGATTGTGCCAGCGGTTCCTGTGTTGTGATCATAGGTTGTGATTCGACAGCAGCTTAGCGCACGTTGCCCGGTAATGTCACGCCTCTTACCAGAGATGCATGCGCTCAGTGTTCGAGTGACGTTATTAAAGGAGGAAGTAGAGGGATGTAGTCCTAATCGGCTGTTCGCTGTAGGCTTTGAAAGGGGACCTCTGTTAAATAAAATATCTCGCTTGGCATTGAACTTTGAGCTTTATAATTTTACAGGTATTATTTATGCTCTAACAGCAACATTACACACTAACTAAAGTTTGAAAAATGGGATCACGAAGAATAGGACCTTTAAAGGAAAAAAGTAAGCCACATGGGAAATGGAGCTTTAACTGTATTTTATAATGGCTTTGGTTAGAAAGCAGAATTGAGACAAGAAAAGATAATTTCCTTGCTTACGGCTGGTTAGACTCCATGTTATAGCTGGGAGCTGGTGTGTGAGAAGCGTGGGATATGGGCTTTTTCAGTGGGTGTGGAGTTTTCCTCTCCAGCCCAGAGCTATACATCTAATGATAGGCCAGCATTCAAATAACAGAGTGTGTAAATGTGCGTGTGTCTATGCTGAGGTCCTTGCCAAAGCTGTTTAAACCAATGTGACAAATTTACTCACAATTGGTAAGTCTAAATGCACACAAACCCTCACGTACACACATGTAATATATCATAGGATCACACCCATGTTCTCTCCCTCTCTGGATGTACTGTAATAAATGATTTGACCTTGAGTGAAGAAGACGTATTGTGTGTGGATGGGTGGTTCTGTCCACAGGGGACAGAGAATAGACCCTCGCCTTGTATTGATTTGTTCATGTCTTCATCGTACAAGAAAATACACAAAGTTTGTGCAATGCCTAATCTAATTCTAATGTCTGAGGGATTTTGGGATGTTGTAAAAAATGCATTGTTCTGTTGATCACTGAGAGAGCTTCAGAAGAGCTTTTGTCTTTTTATACGCACTCTCCATTCCTGAGAGGGAAACCGTCCAAGCAGACTCTTTAAATATGAGAGAGGATGCCTTTGTGAATCTAATGTGAACGAGGTGGGCCACTCACTGGCTTTGGGGTTAATGCTTGCTGTGATTGGCTGCAGGTTTTTGATTGACGTGTAGCTCTGAGAGAGTGAGCTGAGGATCAGGGTGGGGTTTAAGGGGGATCAATGAAGCCCTGTCCCCTTTGAGACATGGCCTAAAAATCCCCAGCTTTTATCTTATTCAAACACACATTTCATTACAAAACACAGAATAAATAAATAAGGACATAAAGAATTTCAGGATTAAATAATAAAAAAGAAAGAATGAATATTATAATATTATTATAATTGTAATAATATAATATAAAAATATAAAATAAAATATATATATTCATTTTTTTTCTTTCTTTTTTAATATTTGGGCTGAAATATGACCCTGACATTTCTTTGTGAGATTCACCCATCGGGCTGATATGAAGCAGATTCAAGCTGTAACACCTACATATCTATTCATAGCATGTGCAGAGATGTGGATTTGGTGTATTGATTGCTCATTACCCAGTGTTTCTTATTTTTTCCCTCCATTTTTACATTGACACGGCTGTGGATCATTACATCTCTGTGCCACAGGTGCTGGGATTTTTCCTCTTTCATTTCCATTCCTCTCAGTCTCCATCCCTCTCCTTCAAGCACATCTCCTACTGTTTCTTTCCTGCTGTGGGATCCGTTTATTCATTTTTTAAATATTAGACGCCTGTCAAATTGACAGTGCAGTAAAACCAGCTCCAGAGCAATGAGTTTTGTGAGAAACCCAATGAAACAGAGAGACGAAGAAAGGAGGGATATCATAGTACAGCTGTGGTCTGAGTGTGAACAGCTGATGATACACAGATACAGTAGCTCCTCGCTGTCTAGGCCAAAGAAATCAGAAACTGTAAGATCCACATTAAAATGAAAGCTGAGAAGGGGACAATTGTGGCTGTGTAAACATACAGTGGAAGTGCTGTACTACAGGAGGCCTGTGTGTCGGTGGTTGACATTTCACTTTTTAAATAATGACTTTTAATGGCTCATGGCTATGTAAGCCTATATCCTGACAGTCACAATCCACACTGAAATTTCTTCTCGATATAGCGCATTCTTCGTCTGGGTGGATGTAGTTGTGCACCTGGGTTGCAGTCATTCACTTACAGACTGACTGGCCACAGACTGCAGCTATATACGACACATGCCCCAGACGGAGCGGCTAGACGGAGACATGGACGCAGCGGAGTCATGTCAGGATTCAAAAGCAGTGATCGCTCCTGCAGTGACAGATGGGATAGGAGGCAACGGCAGACGCACACCTAACATGCAGACAAGAGCTGCCATCTTTGACCAGAGGGCACTGACCTTTTGACCTTTAGAGCAGTACAGTCTAATTAGAGTCTCTACCGTATAGTCAGAGGTATGAAACATATCGTATCATATTTTCCTCCTCATGAAAATTATTATTAGTTACTATTGCTCATACTCTTACTCCAACCCCATAACCTTGAGTATTAAAGTTTGGGCATGATACTTCATGTTTGCTATAATTTTTCTAAGAGACTGAACTTTTTTTGTTGTTGAAATTTTATATCCTAGCAAACAATAAAATGAGTGAAAAAAAACTCAGATTTTATTGAAAAAGGCTTATTTATGGACACACTAACAGCCACTCTGAACTAGGGCTGAACGATTAATTAAAATAATTAGCAGAAATCTCAATATGACTTGTGAACAACATGCGTCAACCATCTTCCCAAACTTGTTATGAGAAGCGCTCATAAACCTGCTGTTGTCTCCCTGTGGTTTTGTTCACCAACATTAAAGCTTGATGGTTTAACGTTAGAAAATTAAGTAATTATGACAGGTGTACTGTAAAAAGATTATAATTCTACTAAAAAACAATACTAAACTAATAATAATTTTTATTCTACTAAAACATATTAAACTACTACTAATAATAATAATAATAATCATTATTATTTTATAGTCATACTGATATATAATATTAATCACAAAATATTTGTCCAAATCATGCAATTAACCCTACAAAAAAGCACAGCAAACCTGAAACTTTTGTTATCGCATTTTAAATAGCAATCTTTACAAACAGACAATTCGCAATTACTTTTTTCCACAAATTGTGCAACCCTGCTCTGAACCCCTCTAGTAACTGCATAGCAATGCCTTGGCAACTAGCCAGGGGTGCGTTTCCTGTACAACGACGTAACTCACTGCTTAACACGCACCATAGTACCACAACTGTTCGAACCATGTAAGTTTGTGAGGCTGTGAAAGTTCGTTGGAACTATGGTTTCGGGAAACACAAACATTTTTCAGCTATGTTGATAACGAAAGAACTTGCGAGCATATGTTGGCTAACGATGCTTTTGGGAAACACTCCCCTGATCATGTGATCATTGTGGGGGCATGTTTCCACTGTCAAGCAAGACACGTTTTTTTTTATTATTTAGTTTCTTATTATTGCCCTCAAAACAAGTGCAGGTTTTTGATTGTGTGAGACTGAAGACCACCCACCACTGCGTCACTAACCACAGGAAATTTTAACATTCACCTGCCTAAAGCTCATCGACATCCATCCATCTTCAGCAAATATTTCTCTTTTGGATGCAGAGAGGCCATCCAGATACCCCACACCCACCCTTAAAATGCCGATGTCACCAACCAAACAAAAGAGCAGGAGGAGGCCCTCGGGACAGTAAAAACATCCAAGTTAACCCTATCTTCTTTCCTCATTCCATCTTCATTATTTCCATTTTCAATCTTGCAGACATCCAGGACCGCCTGCAGGTATTGTGGCTAGCAAACAGTCAATTATTTTTTGGTGTCAACAATAATTGCTCTTTCCCACTAATCTGAAATTCATATCTTTTAGTCTGATAAAGGTTTTGGTTAAAACTCAGCCAGGGCAAAAATAAATGAAGCATGAGAGAGTATTGTGAGTGGGATCAGATCTAGAAGGCTTGTCTTTGTTGATATGGAGGTGATTGACAGGTATGAGAGCCACAGGCAGAAGCACATCGTGCAAAGCCCGGTAAAGTCAATATTGCCCTGGTAAGGTTACATGTGAGGGGCCTATGTGTCATTATCAAGTATAGACACACATTTGTCTGGAAATATGACACTGGGCATCACTTGAAGGACACAAACCAGACATGTATCATGTAATCAATATTTTACATATGTGAAATTTTTTGCAGGGAGTTTTCAGGAACTGAGTCTGAAACTCTGATTTGTTCATATGAGTGATTTGGTACTCACCGCATTAGATCAATTGATGCATGAGGCCTGAATCACCCAGTGTAGAGCTAAGGATTGCGGTATATGACCTCATGTGGTACTGGATACTCCAGTCTTCCCACAGGCCATCATTCACTGATTTACTGTATATTTACTTCCTTTTATTATGACAATGGCACAACGTAATGACAGATCGACTCTCATAGAATTGGCCTTTGAGTTTAATTATATTATGAAAAGGTTCCTCCTCCCAAACTGTCAGTGTATTTCACCTCCTGTTTTATGGTAGACTGCCTTAGTCAGCTATTCCTTAAGACATTAATCTCTACATCTCTTCATGCCATGTGCACTTTAAGATTTTGGGAAGGTTAGCTCCTCTGTCAAACAAACAGATGTGTGTGTGTCTAAGAGAGGTGAACACTGAAAAAAACTGGCTTTTTATCTTGTTTAAACTGTTCATCTAAAACTGTTCATTAAGGTGAGTTAAACGCACACTGGTCACACCTATCACAATAGGTCACACTCCAGTTGATCTCATGCCATCACTTCAACCAACTTTTCACACTGAGGTTCTCAGCCAGTGACCAGAGCATCTGAAATATAGTTGCGCTGTGTGAAGAATGAGGTCAGTTTGGGATCAGAGGCCAAACTAAACCTACCACAGACACTTTCTCTACAGTCTAAACACTGACCACATGCACTGCTTAACAAAGGGACTTTACCTTGCTCATATTTTTCTAGGTGGCATAGGATATGGTTCAGGATGTGGTTTGTGCTTTGATGTTTTGTTATATCATTTTTATGCGCACAGCAAAAAACCCCTGCTAAAAACAGAATATGAAAACTCGACCAGTAATGTCTATATGGCAACCCTTCAGCTATGAAAAAATAACACATTTGCAGAAAATAAATTATATTCTCCATGCTCCAGTCCAGATTTTGTTTGCATTATTCCATTTAAATTTAGCAAATGAAAAAAAAAAAACCTTTGTTGTATATTTATTTGTATATCATGGTGGGGCTGTATCTTGGCTGATTGTTGGGCTCCCCACCCTTAAATGTACCAATTTAACCCCTAGTTAGAGAGAATCTTGTGACAGCTTCACAGCATGAGAGGTGCCATCCCTCTAGCATATAGACCAATAATTGGCTGCCATGCTGTCAAAGCACGAAAAGAAGCACCAATTCCCTGTTGAGAATCAACCTATAGAAAGTTCCCAACCAGTCATTCACTTTATGGTTAGCCTGAGCCAAGCAGAATTGTAATGTTTATTTGCTACCAATTACAGGCTAATCAAAAACACATTTTCTTCAGTGAGTGACAGTACAGTCTAAATTGGTCAGCTAAGCAAAAACAGAATTCTTGCTTACTGCCTTGAATGAATGAAAGTTTTCCGTTGTACGCCTCATTCATCTCTACAGTCAGTTATATCATATAATTGAGCTGAATAGAGCTAGATGTCTCATTTAGAAAGTCCCAAAGTACCAACAAAGTCTTATTATTTCACCTTTTCCCCTTTTCTATACTATTTTAACTAACTTTAAACTAAAACACTAAAAACTAAAATCCAATTTAGATATTAAAACATGCTTAAAATATTTGTTTTTATTTTTGATAAATAAATAAAAAATGCAGCCTTAGTGAGCTGTATTTCAAAATAATGAAAAAATCTTACCAGCTCCAAATGTTTGAACGGTAGTGTATATACATAATAATATAAATAAATTATTCATATTCTTTTTCTCATCTTAAACAAACATTTCATTGTTCTCCTCAAGTAAATGTATCTTGTTTAAAGAGGTGTAGATTTTTAGATTTATTTTACCCAGAATCAAAACATCCCACTCTTAAATACTGAAAGATTTATGTGCTTGAGGTCTCTATGAATCAGTTATTCTAATATTTTTAAACCAAATAAATGGGGGCAATAGATAAACATTGAGCTCAATCTGAATCCCAGACATCCCCGACTATGCTGCAGCTCAATGAGCCTCTGTGTATATATGTGTGTGTGTGTGTGTGTGTGTGTGTGTGTGTGTGTGTGTGTGTGTGTGTGTGTGTGTGTGTGTGTGTGTGTGTGTGTGTGTGTGTGTGTGTGTGTGTGTGTGTGTGTGTGTGTGTGTGTGCGTGTGTGTGCGTGTGTGTGCCCGTGTGCGTGAGCATGTGTGCGTGAGCATGTGTGCTTGTTGTATATTCTTGCCTCTGCACATGACGTGTCTGACAGTGTCTCTGTGTGCACACTCAGGTATGTGTGTGAATATGCACACGAGTACAGTTTGTGTGTTCTAGCGTTCAGAGAGCCGCTTAACACTCCAATAGTGCTCTCCTTCACAAAAGCCATTTGACGTGGACCCAGCCCAGTTCAGGAAGCCCAACCTAACAGCCTCCAAAACCCCCCACCTGACCAAGCGCAAACCGGCTGTTTGAACACTGAAACCTCTCATTCACCTCCCTCCGTATACATCCACTGATTCCTAACCCACCACAAATAACCTTTAATGATGTCATAATGTGCTACACATCACTGTCTTCTGCATATAATGAGTGGACGATTATTAGTCATTTTTTTAATTTTAGCTATTATAAACGTTAGCAAAAAACCACATGCATCGCTGAGCTAACAACAGCTCTGTGTATTTTCCAGAATAAACTAGTCTTTTCCTCCCATTAAAAGAAACCAGAGAGTGGACTTGCATGTTGGGAATCCACTGCAGTACTATTACAGTTTCCTGTAACAACCAGTCTAAAAACATTTACAGCTTCCCCTGAACAGTTTCAGTGGACCATATACTATGGTCTTTTTCCTTAATAGAAATATAGGAAAATCTATGTAATGTCCTTGCACTGTTGAATAACGGGTGGGTCTCCATCTAATCCAAACAAATTTGGCAGTCCTCTGTTTTGTTAAACCCAAACAAGTGCTTCAAGCACAGTCAATTACACTGGCTTTGGTGAGGAGGGAGGTGTAGCTGGACCACCTCATCTCTAGTTTTTTTTCACTCCCTTGTCACTCCGGCTGCAAGGAGCTTAGTGGATTTTAGTCTTCTCTTCCACCTCGTGTCAGTGATATAAGTCAGTGAGTCTGCATGTTCACGCTGCATGATTGCAAAACCACGTAATTATAGGATCATGAGAGACTTACCTGTTTGCAACAAGCCTGCTCCGCTGTCACCAACGCCAAAGTGTTTTTGTATGTCAAGGAGGACACCTGAGAAACAGAGACAGAGAGAGAGATTAGAATTTGTGCCCTGGTGTCAATTTTGGCCTTTAAGCGCAACAATTTGAGTTGAGCAGAGTATTTGAGTCCCTTTTTTCGAGAAATAAGTACTGAATTAAGTTTTGGGCATCTTTTGTGTTAAGCAATTTAAAGAATTCAAAATATTGACAAGCATTTCTTATTGCATTTCCTTGTGATCTTCAATAACAGAACAATCAAAGGCTTATGGATGAACACACGCACTTCTACTCTGGACTGTTTGAGTTGTAATCTTTCATAAAAATTATGAATGCACTGATATTACAATTCTGGCCATAACGGTAAACTACTCATTCTTTATAAGTTAATAGTGGTAATATAGCCCAAATGAAATGTCTATGCTATTTTAAATAAATGAAAAATAAAACACTGGGGGGGAAACGCTCATTTTAAATGCTGCAGGTAATCTAAACATTAATGTACAGTATGCTAAATATATATATACATTTTGACATTTGATAAAGATTATATTAAAAAGTATCAACTATGAATCAAATAAATAATTTAATCTAATGTAATAAAATATAAAAATGAACATACACAGATCAGGCATGACATTATGAGGTGAAGTGAATAACACTGATTATCTCTTCATCACGGCACTTGTTAGTGTTTTGTCCTCAAAGTGGATGCTCTGTTAGAAGCAGGAAAAAATGGGCAAGCGTAAGGATTTGAGCGAGTTTGACAAGGGCCAAATTGTGATGGCTAGACGACTGGGTCAGAGCATCTCCAAAACTGCAGCTCTTGTGGGGTGTTCCTGTCTGCAGTGGTCAGGATCTATCAAAAGTGCTCCAAGGAAGGAAAAGTGGTGAACCGGCGACAGGGCAATGGGCGGCCAAGGCTCATTGATGCCCGTGGGGAGCGAAGGCTGGCCCATGTGGTCCGATCAAACAGACGAGCTACTGTAGCTCAAATTGGTGTATAAATCAAATCAAATATAAATAAAATATGCTCTAATATAAAATAAAATGAAATGTCCTGTTGAAGCGTAACAACGGCATTTGTATGTCCTCGGAATTAAAAAGAAAAGAGAAAGAAACAGTGTGAATGTACCTTGAGTTACAGACAGTAAGGAAAGACACTGGCTGAACTGGAATGCGAGCAGGTGGCGTGACTCGTGTGACAGGAATGTTACATATGTCACTATGTGCGGACAAGCCTGCACCTGCCAAAGTGCTTCTTCTCGCTACAACATGCCAGTGACAAGTCAAAACGGGTGGCGATGAGAAACCACAAAGCGATCGAGACGAAACTCAAAGATGACTAAAGCCACCACAGCAACAAAAACAAATTGCTATTTTTATTTCTCACAGCCACTCCTGTGTTATGTGTCTATGTTTGTACAATACCTTAAAAAGCATGACGTAATTAGCCAGGCAGCTCTGAGAAGTTAATTAAGAGACGTTTCTGCGGCATTAACTGTTTGATCTGGGTGTGTGTAAATTGCAGGAAGCCTGTGAAGCGGAGGTCTTTCTCTCTACCTCTGAACGTACAAGATTGTTCAGTGACTTAGAAAGATGTAACATCAGAGATAACTTCAAGCATGTTTGATCTCTATCGCTCTAGTCTAATTTCATTGGCTGTCAGTCACAGACTCTGTTTACAGCCTCTCCTGCATTGAGAAGTGTCTAAATGCTTTTCAAAAATGGAAGATCAAAGCATATGTCTTAGAAGAGTTAAACAGTTAAAGAGCTCCGGAGGCTTCATTTCTCACTTTAAAGTCATCAGAAAGAAGGAATGTGGAGATGAGAGACTGATGATTTGAAGGCAGCAACACTGCAATTACACTAAAAAGGAGTAATGCCCTGATCACAAGCGATTCCTGGCCAACACACACACATAACTACAGCAACAAACTATAGAGCAAGATTAAACAAACGATACATAGGTACAAGGAATCTTCGTTGTTGAGATTTAGATAACATTTGTCATCATGTAACGCTCACTAAAAGTTCATCTTAAAGAAACAACTAATAATTTAATGACAGTTTTTTTCAAGCAGGGAGTTTATGAAACGCTAATAATTAATGAAATCATGAAAATATTCAATTAAAATTAAGAAATCATTATAAATAAAAACAATAAAAACACTTTTTTGTTTAGCTGTATGTCATATTTTTTGTTTAGCTGTCTTGCTATTTAAAAAGCTGCTAATGAACTTGAAGTACTTTGAAAGATGATGGATTTTTCTTTTCAGTTCCTAGCAAAGAATCTTGATTTAGCAGATATGAGAAGCCAGGGTTCATTGGAAAAAATGTGCCTTTGGCAACAATGTGCTTCCGCGCAACACTTACGCTTTATCCAAAACAGATACATGTGAATCTGGCAATGTTTTATTATCTTTTTTTTTTTTTTTTTTTTATGTACCGCGGCAGTTCAGCAATTAAATGCCTAGTGGGTGACACTAAAAGTGATGCTCCATCGCATTTGAAAATAACATACCACCTACAGTAAACCTAACCGATAGCAATAACAATTTTAGCTTGTTTCTACAACACTTTGAGCTCTTTTATCATAAAATGTGTTTCACTCGTGAGCTACCTTGGTAGTTTGCTAAGTCAGAAAAGCCATACATATCGATCAGTTTATGTGATGCAAGTGTCAAACTGTATTAGTCTACAAATCATGCACTATATGGTAAAAGTGTTTTGAGTTCATAACATATTGTTCAAGGAACTGTGTGAAAATAAGATTTTATTAATAATTTGTGTGAACAGTCATAAAAGTTGTTGGTGTTTTACTGCCTCTAGTGTAGGGATGGGACGAAATATCGTTTGACAAAATATCGCGATACAAAACGTGACGAAACGCATCGAGGTCGAAAAAAATGGATCGCGAAATAAAGATAGATGGCACTGCTGCATAATTTGCGTAGTATATAAATAATTTAGTGTATTATGTGTGTGTGTATGTATATGGGGCAGACATACAGTCTATGGTGGCAGGCTGGCAGCACCATCTGCTGATCAAGCAGGGTAAAAAAAACTAAATGAAAAAAAATTTATATCCGGGGAACGGTGTGGTACGTCGTCACGTCAACAGCGCATGTTGCAACAACAACACTGCAGCGAGCTAACAAATATTAGCATTACCACCAACTGCCTTGCCCCCAAACAGCCGACCATGGAGTCAAATGAGGTCGAAATTGAGGACGCTCCGCCTGGATACAAGTCATATGTCTGGCAGTATTTTGGCTTTCTCATTAAAAAAGACAACGACGGCAATAGAGTAACTGACAAGACTAAGACTGTGTGTAAGCTATGCCATGCTGTCATTCCGTACACCACATCCAACACATCAAAAATGAATCACCACCTTCAACGTCACCATAAAAATGTGAAGAAGGCCCTGGAGAAAACGAGCCTACCGAAGGGACAGCTGACTATGAAACAAGCGCTGACACCAACTCTACCTCCGTCAAGTCCGCGTGCAAAACAGATAACCAGGCTCATTGGCGAATTCATAGCGGACTATATGGCTCCATTTAACATGGTAGAGAACAGAAAATTCATCCAAATGTTCAATGTGCTGGAGCCCAAGTTTAAGATGCCATGTCGAGGACATTTCGAGCTGAAACAAAAATAAATAAGTTGTTGTTATACAGTAATATTTTCTTTTTTTTTCTTTTTTGATATCGTATCGTGACGTATCGTATCGTAACCCTGGCATATCGAGGTGCATCGTATCGTGAGTTTAAGTGTATCGTCCCATCCCTACTCTAGTGTTCATTTCAGCTAGAAACTGTAGTGAATTGTATGCATTGGTAAGTTTTTGGATATGGAGGCGTTGGCTTCCACTGTACATCTCTATGCACCAACTGTTGCACTTGTGTATATGGTTGTGTGACAATAAAGTGATTTGATTTGATTTGATTTGATTGAGGAGTGGGTGGTCCCGCCCTCTTTCCATTAGTCTAATCTGAGGCAGTGTACTAATTACCTTGGTCACACTCCTCCGTTGCCCCCTATCCCTCAATCCCTCCATCTCTCCCTCTCCTCCCACTGGGAGGGGGATCCCTGTGCCAGATGGTGCTACGTTTCTCCTCTTTCAACCAAGACTGCACCTGCCCACCCTCACGCCTGCCAAAGACACAACCACAACCACCACGCTCTTCCCACCAAAACTCCCACAAGCACAACCGATGCAATGACTGTTTTGAAATATGATTGATTTAATTTGTGAAGTACGTCCATATTTAACATAATAAAGGAAAGACTTTTAACTGGAAGAGACTGGTACTAGTAGGTCAGTGTGTGCACAACCTAATGCTGAACCATTAGAGCAACTGTCATATTAGTAAATTATTTTCTGTGTTTGGCAGGCGATACCGTCCATGTGCGATTTGCCCTAAATTCTTCTCTCTTTATCTTGTCTTCTGGCTCTCTGATAAAGACACACTGCTCAGGGAAAACATGGCAACACCTTAAAACTTTTCAGAAAGAGCTGCCATTATGCATCTGAGGTGCAGCAGCTCTAACTACATCTTGCATCATACTGTAAAACGTTAGGCGATGACACACAAGGTGATGCAAATGGCCCAAATAGTACCAGTAAAATCATCGACCTTCTAGTGTCCGCCTTGATGCCGCCAGCCCTGAGGTGTTGCCATAGTAACACGGCACGGGTGCACACGCTAAGGAGGGAAAGGTTTGCTGGAGATCAGACTGGCCAAGGTGGAAAAACAAATATAAAACTGATTTTAAAACACACACACACATTACGGTTGTCTTGCTTAGCAAAACTTTATCTGATATCTGTCAGGTTTGGCTGATACGGTCACTCACAAAGCATTTTTCTGCAGCTTATTTATGATTCCTTTACTAAAATGCATAAACCACAACAGATACTAAGAGGCAAAAGAATGCTGTCCTGCCTGTTGTGACTGATCTAGTGCATTCAAAACACTTCAGTGAAAAGCCAACAGCCATTGAGTGTAAAATTCTGTTACAGCACAACGCCACATAAAATTGGCTGAGATATAATCAGTATTCTAGATAAAGAAATCTGATCATCTAAAATAAATAAACTTGCTTTACCTGATAACTGCTGATAATGTACTTATGGAGGCAGTTTTTTTGTTTGGGGACAAATTTGTCCTGACCAAACCTTAGTTTACTAGTTTATTGTGCGTGTGTGTGTGTGTGTGTGTGTGTGTGTGTGTGTGTGTGTGTGTGTGTGTGTGTGTGTGTGTGTGTGTGTGTGTGTGTGTGTGTGTGTGTGTGTGTGTGTGTGTGTGTGTGTGTGTGTGTGTGTGTATCTAATTGATAATTATGTTCTACATTAATAATTTTGAAATATGTGTTGGTGATGGATGGAATGATACCTTAGGGTAGAAACTGTATGATCTAAGTTGTAGTTTTTTAACCCAGCTTTAAAATAATTAATGCAAAAATCCCTAATGCTATGTCTTGGACTAGAAATAGAAAGTCTTGGATTAGAAATAAAATAAATTAAACCCACTAATTCAGATTTGCTCACAATTCACATGGTAAAACTGCAATGCAAACAGATTGTGGTGTGAGAAAAAGCGTCTTTTGTTTTCTAGCACACTAGTTTCATTATCCTAAATGCTAATGAAACATTGACCCGTTCGTGTAGGTCTCCATCTTATCAGCTGATTGGAGCAGTGAAATGGCGATATGCTAATGTTGACGCTGTTGCGTAAGATGCAGACCATATGAATGATGCTTTATGCTATAATGCTTTCACAGTGACGTCCCCAGGAGACCCACTGGACATTGACCAGTGGACTGACCAATAGCATGTTTGATGAAAGCTCTGTGGGTCAGGATGAGCAAATCATTTTTGTTAATGCGTCTAGCGCTATTTTAAATCTCAGGGGAGTTCGTTCAAGTGAAGCTGTTTAATGGATCCTGGAAGCTGGAGGAGCAGCCCTCCTGCATTTGATTTACAGAAGTCGTTTGATGCTATCTTTGACATACATTGTTTGGACCCACTTTCATCTGGTCTGATAAGAGGAAGCCAGTCTGTGAGTTTAAGTGCTTGTTTGGGTAGAGAGTGTGTTCTTAAAGAGTATGAGCTCATCCATGCCACAAAAAAAAAAGACCAAGAGGTTTGAGTTTTGATATACTAACCTTCTCTGAGGTGAGCTGGCGATATGTAAACACATTTTTGAGTGTGGGAGAAACAGTCTTTATGTATAAACCACAACATTCATTTGAACAGGAAACGGTTCACCGGCTGAAATTCCAATACGTTCAAATTCTAAAAAGGCTCACCTATTCATCTGTCAGAGGCTAAGACAATGGCACACATTTGTCTTAAAATCCAGACACAAAACTGCATTAAGGTGGGGATACTGTAGTAATGCACACAACACCCTGTTCTTATTTTTGCACACAGACACGTCACCGCATAGACCCAGGGGACTATCTGGTCATCTGGGGAGAAAGAACGAAAACGAGGATCATTGAGTGGTAGGACAGACCTCATTTTACAATCCCCAAAAGAGAGACGTAAGGTCTGAGCAACCCCTGGTGCTATTTCAGGGCTAGGAGAAGTAGGTTAGGATAACGGCATAGCAACAGAGGCCGGCCGTCCTATATACTGTAACTGAGAAGATGACGATAGGTTAGAAGAAAGGCAACTGGAAGGAAAGCAAAGCTTGGTATATTCAGAACTCTGTGGGGAAATTTTACTGAGAATGAACCGCGTCTGATGTAGCGCTGTTTATTTGCACACTCCACCACTGCAATCCAGACACCTGAAATAGGTTTTTATGTTTCTATTATGCCAAGTTATAACATTCTTCTCCATTATTTGATCCTCATTTGATAAACAACTGGCGCCATGATCAACAGAAATGTACACAAATATCTTTTCAATTAAATGTAGTTTAGCACAAAGCTAATAACACCAGACACATAGTGAGTTTTAGCAGGTAATGGTCAATCTATAGTAAGACATAAATGCATGCAGCTCAAATAGTAGAGCATTGCGCAAGCAACACCAACGTCATGGGTTTGAGGGAATTCATGAACTGATAAAATGACTTGAATGCAATTCACTTCTGCCAAACGTATGTACATTGACATTACAAAAGACTGCAGGTGGTTAGTAAATAAGTCATAGAGTTTTGCATTGCAATTAACTAAAGAAAGATGCAAATGATCAAAGGACAATGCATATTATCCTCCATCATTTGATTACTATTTGATGAATCACTGCTGCCATGGTCAATAGATACAATAGATACACTAACATCTCCTTTAAAGGAAATGCAGTTTAACACAATGAAGAAAAAGCTAAATCTATTGTGGCAAGCAGGATGAGGCCGAGGGCTGTGAGAACGGGGCGAGGCCGGTGGCGTGATTGATAATAATGAGCATCACCTCCAATTTCTCGCAGAGGAGCTTCAGAAGCTTCTGGAAGAGCGACGACAGTAAGGGACGAGAGAGGACCAATCCTGGGACATTTATGTTATGGTTTGTTTATGTGTGTCTGGCAGTCGTCCGTGAGGGGCAGCCGCTTTACTTTCGTTTTGTGTTTGTTTATTTTATGTTGATCAAAGTGTTGACCGTTTACCGGTTCCCGCCTCCTTCTGATCCTTTAACATCGTTACATCTATAATAAGGCGAATATACATGTATACAATATGTTGACAAAAACTAAAACAAGAAAATAGTACTTTAAATGTTATAATTGAGTACCTGCTTGAACTAGATTGCAGATGGTTAGTAAATAAAATGCAGGGTTTTGCGCTGCAGTACTGCATTTAAAAGTGGCACAACTGTTTCTAATTTGCTCCTGTGTGTGTGTGTGTGTGTGTGTGTGGTAGGTGAAACTGCAGTACAAATGTACATTTCCATATCCTGTGTAATGCTACTCTTTGCGGTAAGAGAATGTTTCCTTTTCGCTCTGTTATGAAGTTCTCTCCCTCATTCTTTTCATTCTACCAAACCACTGGTACACTGTTCGGCTGCTGACACATCCTGAAGCTCTCTTCCTCCTATTTTCTTTTCCTCCTTTCCAATCCCCTTCTCTGCTTCTCTCATCAACTAGGGGTGATCCTTCTTAAAGTGTCACAGGAATCGATGTAACAACACCTCAGCTCTGAGAAGTTACACATGTGCGAAAGCGAGAAAAAGGCTGTTCCCATGTTAACCCTTCCCAGCGTCTCTGCAAAATGTCTGCCCTCTTACACCGAGCCAAACCTTTGAGAGTGCAGTGGCCGGGTAAGAGCTGACCACAAATATGCCTGTCTGTTCTTGGCGAGCTCCTGACCGCCGGGTCCATTGATATCCCGCAGAGCAACGGATGCTTTTTCCACTCAGCCTTTTAACCACCACACGGTCCGTATAAACACAATGCAGATGTCAGAGGAGCGGGGGGGTGTTTTAGCGGGCGTTTGCGGGTGTGGGTGTTTTGGAATTCCCTCACCATTTTATACCAGTAGTTCCTCCTTACTGCCTCACCCTCAGGCTGGCTGCCAGCGTTCCTTGTCAGAGTATCGTGGTGTTCACTGCACTGCTGATCTGAGACTGGTTTTAAGGTGTGTGTGCATAAAAAAAATGGAATGATGTATGAATATGCAATCGCAAATGGACAGAAAACGTTTCCAAGACACATTCCCTGTGTACATAAATACTTGCCCGAAGAGTGTAAATACACTGAGCACTGCAGGGCTTCTTCATCAAACACAGCTATTCTAGACTGCTTTTAAATATTGCATAAACATATTGCTCGTCCGGAGGTGCTATGCAGAAACAGCATAGTATTTGTGCATAAATAATTCATAAGAGAATTATCCTCTGGAGTATGAGCCCATGTGTCAGACGTATAGCTGTACAGTGGTCAGAATGCACTGGAGCGTAGAAAAATCCCCGGCTGCCTGATTCCTCCTTAGATACTCAACATCACTGTTGGAATGAGTATGGTCAGTAAATGTATGGTAGCAGATAAATATCAGTACACTCACTCCTTACACATGAGTAAAGATGTTTAGCAACAGCAGACATTGGCAGTAATGTTCACTATAAATTTATATAGGGGATATTTCACACAGAGGCTTTAAATGAGCTGCTCGTTTCATTAAATGAGCTACTGACTACACTGAGCAATTTTGTGGATCACATTTAGCTGGACAGAAAGCAGTTGGCAGACGCTGGAGTGCAATTATGGCCACCCTTACTAATCAGCCTGATCTGATACCATCCTGTTGGATGCTAACGTTAACTGCCAACCAGAAGCTTCAATTACCTTCCCTTCTCTCAGATTCTAATGAAAAGTCACTTGACGAGGAATTTTCTTTCCTGTGTTGACGTATTTCCAATTGAAACTAGTGTGATTTTTGATGGTGATTTTTTAAAAACAGCCATAAATATTATTTTTAAGTGGTATTACGTAAATATACTGTAAACTTACCACCAGCATATAGTCCACATACTCCAGCATATACACACTACTAATTAAAAGTTTGGGGTCAGTAAGATTTTCTTACTGTAAAGTAAAGACATTTATAATGTTACAAAAATGTCAGTTTTTGAGCTTTTATTCATCAAATGTATCATGGTTTCCACAAAATATTAAGCAGCACAACTGTTTTCAACATTGATAATAAGAAATGTTTCTTGAGGGATCACGTGACACTGAAGACTGGAGTAATGGCTGCTGAAAATTAAACTTTGCCATCACAGAAATAAATTACATTTTAAAAGTTATTCAAATATAAAACAACTATTTGAAATTATAATATTTTACAATATTACAGTTTTTACTGTAATTTTGAACAAATAAATGCAGCCTTGGTGAGCAAGACATCTTTAAAAAACATTAAAAAATTGTACTGACCCAAACCTTTAAACCGTAGATACACTAAGACCAACATCATCTGATGACGTAGAGCCATTAACTGGCTTAACGTTTTGCTGACTGACATTAGACAAGCTTCATTTGTAGCCTAATCCTGATGCTTTGTTTTTATTTTTTTTTATTTTTACATAACACAGAAAGGGATTACTGTAATTATGAGGGCTTTTAGTTTTTTTTTTTTGCCTGTAATGAGATTTAATTTGTCTTTTCTCACTAGCTATGCCTCTTTTGCTTACTCTCCTTTTCTTCTCTTTGTTCTCTAAGAGCTGTGTAGGAGTGGGGTGGGTCTCACCCAGGGGGGTGTCAAGAGTGCCCGATTCTGTGAATAATAATTAGTCCTGAATAAAAGTGCTGAAGTGCTTGATTATCTTTCTTAATTACTGCCGTTCCCATTCAAAGTGTAAACCTATAGTGAAACATCATTAATTAGCCCATATCCCTCAGACAAACATGTTGAGATGGTAAACTGAATCTCTTAGTCTTAACCAATGGTTATTGGTTATACACTTTATTTTAAGGTGGCGTAGTTACATTGTACTTACTCAAATAACGACTGAGTAATATTAAGTAACTACATGTACTTACTATAGAGTTACGGTTACGGTTTGGGTTAGGTTTTGGGTTAGCTAGTTGTAATTATGCATAATTTACTGTTATTACTATAGTAAGTATGTGCAGTGACATGTAATTATGTCACCTTAAAATAAAGTGTTACCCAAAAATGTAGATTTAAAGCATCATGTTAATCCAAAACATAGTTCTTAATGAATTTTAAAGTTTGTGTCCATTAATTGCATTTGAGCACAAAAAAATGCACTGTCTACTCGAAACATCTTTGAAGCTGTTCAGAAAATGTCTAAGGAGTAGAGCCCAATCAATAAAGCTTCAAACAGCACAACAAGCTCAACTATTCTCAATGAACCAATTGACAGTGTTTCACTCTCAACCTAGAGTGAAAGTAAACAGAGAGAGGAGAGTCAAGAAGTGTCATGAGACTGAGTAAATGAGAACAGGAGGGAAAAGAGGGAGAGGGAGAAAAGGAGAGAGCTAAATTGGACTGGGCATTTCAGCACACTTTGGTCTGAAAAGGCCTATGTTGAGAGCTGGTCTTTCAAGCTCAATTTAGCATTAGACTGTAGCCATACTACTCTGTGTGAGTGGCCATGAGCTTTAGACAACTGACAGATGTGTGTGAAAAAAAGATATTTTCAGTCAGTTATAATAACCAATTGAGTGAAAAACTACACTCATAAATGTTTCACGGTTTTCTCTTTTGATTTATGCTGTACAGACCAGTTTTAGCTATACTTTAAAGAAGATACGACTCCTTGCTATTTTCTAAGATTCTTCATCCAACTTAATACCAAAGGGTCAAAATCGGAAAATCAGTTTCAGAAGAAAAAGAGCATTTATAACCTTAGAGAACCATACAGAGGACAGTAATAACTATAAGTGCTATGTATGTAGGGAAGTTGTCATCAACCCCTCTTGACTCAGTATGGACAGGCTTTGCTTTTTGATCTCTCAGTGGACACCTATGGTGAGACACCTAGTGCAACCTTTATTCATATGTCATAGTCTACAGCATATCTATCTATCTATCTATCTATCTATCTATCTATCTATCTATCTATCTATCTATCTATCTATCTATCTATCTATCTATCTATCTATCTATCTATCTATCTATCTATCTATCTATCTATCTATCTATCTATCTATCTATATATCTATCTATCTATCTATCTATCTATCTATCTATCTATCTGATTTGAATTTCAACCTCCTTTCAGTTGGACTTCCAATACAGTGCAAAGTATGAAAATTGTGAGACAATTAACCAAGAAGTGCGTCCCACAGCTGGACAAAGCAGTATTAATATGATCCACCATTATACTAAAGGTATTTAAAGCTTCTGGACCTCATATACTAAAATGTTATTTTTTACAATAGTTAATATATATATGAGACCCTGATCAAAAAAACATTGTTATACAATTTTTTTTTTATTAGTAGTAGTAATATGCATTGCTAAGGACTTCATTTGGACAGTTTTAAAGGCGATTTTCTCAATATTTAGTTTTTTTTTTTTGCAGCCTCATTTGAGTTTCAAATAGTTGTATCTCTACCAAATATTGTCCTAACAAACCATACATCAATGGAAAGCTTATTTATTCAACTTTCAGATGATGTATAAATCTCAATTTTAAAAAATGTACCCTTATGACTGGTTTTGAGGTCCAGGGTCACACGCACACACACACACACACACACACACACACACACACACACACACACACACACACACACACACACACACACACACACACACACACACACACACACACACACACACACACACACACACACACACATATATACACACACAGTTAACTATCGGAGAATAGTAGAAGGTTTTTTAGCGGAACTCCAGATCCTATTCATTTTAAATTTAGTAACTAAACTAGAATTTAAAAGGTACATAACCCTGTCATATAACCCTGTGTTGAACACATTGAAAGCATCAGAACTGGGTTGCTTGAAATCAATAGCTACCAGAGATCCATGCGGCATGTATTCAAGGGCTACTGTAGTCTTTAATCGACTGTAGCCCCAGAAACCTCTATTCTATGCAATCAATACGCAGACACACACGCATGCAATCACACAGAGACCTCCTGATAATTTTGATCAGTCCCAGTGTCTTTTATTACATCCATTTTCTTGCTATGCAAAGCACTATTTTCATCCACTCTCATTGAGAACAGCCGAGAGTCTCCAACACAGTAATCCATCTCACTTTCTCCTTCATGAATTAGAGATAAATCTCATTTCTTCCTGGTCTAGTTTAATGCAGAACAGTGGAAGACACTTTCAGGATACAGTGTGTCTTAGATTTGTATTTTATCCTGCAGACCCACTAAAATGTTCCGCCACAGAAACCCAAGAGAAACATTCAAGAAATAAAAAGGGTGTGAGATTATAAGAGCCATAAAGAAGTGGTTTTGGCCGTCTAGATGCTTTGTATTGATTTTGTTATGATAAGCACCTTTCTGTGTCGTGAGTAACTATAGATCGGAGGTAACTGTGGGAAAACAAAACAACTGCATCACTGGAATTCCAGCTCTACCTCCACATTCCACAGCAGTGAGGTGGAGACACACACCTCACACACACACACACGGGTATTTAGGCGTTAGTTGTAGGTAATTATTCTGGTGTGGCCAAATAACTCAAACTATTGTGCTAATCTGGTAAGAATGCCAAATTAATCCTTAAAGGAAACTAAGGTCTTCAAGTATTTATCATACAGAAAGTGATGGACTGTGCTTGAAACTTACGTCAGTTTAACAACAACTATTGCTCTATTATCTAGTTCATGTACAGTAATTTGTACTCTTTGTTGTTAAATAAAGGGGCTGAGGTACAACACTGACTTATCCTACAACTGCAATGCTGTGGCTTATGGGCTTAATGTCTGAACTTTCTTTCTTTTTAAAATCTCTATATTTAATATGTAACTAAAGGTTTGGGGCCTGCAATATTTCGTTTTAATGTTTTTGAAAATATTCCAAAAATACAGTAAAAACTCTAATATTGTGAAATATTAATAAAGGTACACTATGTAAAAAAAATTTGTTTGAAATTTAATGAGCGAGTACATCATGAATCCATATTCCAAACCGTGTTTTTGTCTTAATCTGAATCACAATGGTACGCCTAATAAGTGTTTAAATTCGGACTATTTTAGACTGAGTGGGACGACAATCATTGTGGAGTAGCACAGTAGCTGCGTGACTCGTTATATACTGTACATAAACAGAGAAGTAGCTCCGACTACAATGTTCTTCCTCAAGACGCATGCAGTTTTGCTTATCGAACGCCAGCGTGTCAAAGGTTACATAGTGTACCACTAAAAATGTATATTTGAATATATTTCAAAGCTGAATATTCAGCCAGCAGTCTTCAGTGTCACATGATCCTTCAGAAATCCTTCTAATATGCTGCTTTGGTGCTCAAGAAACATTTAATTTTATCAGTGTTGAAAACAGTTGTGCTGCTTAATATGCTTGTGGAAACTATGAAACATTTTTCACAATACTTTGATGAATAAAAAGATGGAAAGAACAGCATTGATTTGAAATGGAAATCTTTAGTAACAACGTAAATGTGAGTTTTGATCCTTTTTTAAATGTAAATTTGGTTTCAACAGCCAACCACAAGTCAACCAGGCCACCAGGAAAAGTCCCGGGGCTCCCTATGGCCATTCTGTCCCAGCGTACTGTACAGCATAAATAAAGGCATACTTGTCTCCATAGTATGCAAGAGGTTATTTTTAGGCTGGTGAATGGCTCTAAGAAATGAATGGGTCTAGTTAAAGAATAATTGGAATTCAAACATGGACGTTGACGTGTGACTGTCACCCTGAGGTTTTGAGAAAACACAGCCGGTTCCTCTGTGCACACCTGAGCCTTTAAACTCTGGGCATCTACACTTCACACACGCACTGAAACACCAGGGCAAGATTTCCTGCTGAGGTGAAAGTGTTTCTGCCATGTAATGTGTCGGGGTGACAATCAAAACCATATGTTCTCAAGTATAAATAGATTGCATACAATGACACATGAGACATATAAGACAGATGTGCTTAATTGCAAGCTTTGGAAGAATGCTGCAAATACTGGCTTGATGAGATGATATTTCATTAGGCCTGTCCTTTCATCCCTGCATTAATAGAGATATCACAAAACAAACAGATACAGTCACAGGGTTGAGCATCTATTTACCTACAGACACTGACAGTGTGTCACACTGTGTAGTCACACACACATACACGCTTAGGCTATAATCTGGGAAATAACAAGTTACCTGTGGCTGATTATTTACTCAATCACTATTGAATAGAGGGAAATATGACATGTTCCTCCTTAATAAGACTCTACAAATATAAACTTGCAGTAAAGTCCAGTTTAAATATTTGTCTTGGCGATATAAATCGCTTCCGAAGGCTTACTTTATGGACAAAGCTAAGCTTTAGTAGAGTAGTTTACCCTACTGACCCTTCTTTTGATTTTATTTGCTCAATATTTACTCAGAAGTCTTATCTAAAAATGCTTTCAGAATGATTTAGCCATTGTTATGATGCATCCAGAAACATTAATGTCAGGATCACTGTTGTTGTCCCTCTCTGTGCGTAGATATACGGAGGACAGGGTTTTGTGTCCAGTATAAAAAATGTTTCATCACTTTAATGGAAAATGAATGAAAAAATGCTACATACGTAAATTTAGTGGTACTGTTCACTACCATTCAAAAGTTTTGGATAAACTGTTTTCTCATCAATGCAATTTATTTGGCAAAGCTGAATTTTCAGCATCATTACGCCAGTCTTAAGAATCACATGATCCTTCAGAAATCATTCTAATATGCTAATTTAATAATCATTGTTGAAAACAGTTGCGCTCCTTAATATTTTTGTGGCAAGCATGATACTTTTTTTTCAGAATTCTTTGATGAATAGAAAGTTCAGATACACAACATGCATCCTCTCTGAATAAAATTCTCAAATGATTATTTTCATGTAATTTTATTGTAAAATATTGTAAAAAAAAAAAAAAAAAAAAAAAAAACGTGTTGAAAGAAAATCTGTATTATATGTACCATCATGCACTTTTACTGTACAATAATGGTAAAATTAATGATTATAGCATTATATAAACGCTTCTGCTAAATGAATAAATATAAATGTATATGTTGGCCATCATGGGCCAGCTTGAGGATGTCTCCCACACTCATATTAATGCATTCTGAATGATCTTGATCTAATACACAGTGACATACCTGAGACTTTCAATCTCACAGGTGCACTCCCCCCTTAGGCACCCCTCCCCCCACTTCCTCCACCCTCCTCTACAGCTGTCTGTCAAACTCTCCGCCCTTAATCCCTTAGACACACTCGATCAAAAAGACACATGTTGAGACTGAGAATCACAGTGAATCCCTTTTTTAAACAGACAAACACCCACGCATCTGTTTGGACACGCAATGAGCTAAATGTGGGCCACCAATTATATTAACAGGGTCAATGCCATTTAAACAAGCACATCAGCCGTCTCTCTGGTGGAAAAACATAACAAACGCTGTGCCTTGTTTGGATCGTCCACGCTACATTAAATGAACATCACATGGGCCAAATGAAAGACAAGCCCGTTAAAAAATAAACCGAACAAATCGCATCCCGGTTCTCAGAGGCTGTTAACGGACATGATTGTGTCAGTGTTTATTTTGAGAGTCGCCAGGCTGCTTCACCCAATACAGCCTCTCCGGAGCAAGATGAGAATATGTCCTGCTGAACACCATTCGTGTCTATATATATTATACACTGACCTTATTGTTGAGGTCAGATAGGCGGTCATGGTTGTGTGCTCTTTATAAGGAAACTGCTGAGGCAGATGAATGAAAATAAACGATAAAGGAAGGCTGGAAGTTCTTTTCACTCACTTTCTTGCCCAACTTTAGGGCTAGGTCAAGGCTTAAGAAGCCAAGCTGTCTTTAGGGAAGTAGCGGCTGTGACAGAAATGGCTTTTAGTGCTTGTGTAATAGATGCCGTGACCACATGAAAAGCACTGTCGAAAGGAGGAAGAGCTGCTGTCTAATTCCAGCCACTGCTATCACATACAGCACATCCTGTACATCAGCAAAATACAATCCCACAAAAACACACACACGTGCCAAAAAGGGATCTGGATATGAGAGAACTTGAATATGAAATAGAAATTTGTTCAATTAATAGCGAACACCCTGAGGATTAAAGTATGCCAATCGTTTCTCAAACACTAATGTATATTGTACTGCACGGTTATGGAGAAAATTAAATACTCTGCGGCTTCATCAATACATTTCAGCATTAAGAGCGAAACTTGTAATCGTCTTTTAACGACTTTACTTTAATGGATTTATATTTCAGGTTTGAGAAAGACATCAGTAAACACAACAGCTCTATAACTGCCTCTACGAGGAACAATTACAGTGCATATGGGAATCAACTTTGGGAGAAATGGAAGCCATTTGTTCTTCATGAGGGTTTCAGAAGAGTGAGACAAGCTTATAAACTCAATTACTGAGAGTTTTTCATTACTTTCATGTTTTTGTTGTTGCGAGTCCTTTAATAGGAACACAGTAAAAGAAGTGAGGGAAGGGGAGAGAGCCGACAGCCAAGCCTAAAGTGACTAGGCCAACCTCAAAGTTTCATTTCAACACAGGTATATTTAAAATGCACTGCTGTGATACTTACCCACATACTGTGTATATATCTAAAAGCTCACAAATAAACACTTTTTCCTGTCACATTTGCCTTCTTTTGTTTGGCTAACATTCAGTCATAGTAATTAGCTTTGGCTAAGCTAAAGGTATAAACCTTATCAATAGTTTTCAGCTATAACAATGGCCATGGAGAGGAACTGTGAACTTCTTGCAAAATCTGTCTGGGTAAATCTTTTGTCTTCACACGAAATTCTGGGTTACGTCAATTCCAATTAAATTGGATTTCACCTGCGAAACTTTGCTAAACAATGATAAATGTGATGGCACCTTTATGCAAACGCCTCTAAACATCATGATAAAAGGCTCCGTTATGAACAACCAACTGACTGGACAAGTAGAAATATGTAATTCTATAAAAAAAAACATAATATACACATTTATTAGCACATGCGCTGCACACAAAGTGTCATTACTGTATGTGTAGCGCATGAGCTACGTGCTACTACTGCTGTCCTCCTTCAGTACAGCATACTGTTTTGTTGCTGATAGGCCTTATCACACCTTCAACTCACACCATAAGAGGCACAACTGGAAATGACAGTGTGCGTGTGTGTGCGTGTGTGTGCGTGTGTGTGCGTGTGTGTGTGTGTGTGTGTGTGTGTGTGTGTGTGTGTGTGTGTGTGTGTGTGTGTGTGTGTGTGTGTGTGTGTGTGTGTGTGTGTGTGTGTGTGTGTGTGTGTGTGTGTGTGTGTGTGTGTGTGTGTTAAAAAAGGTACTGCCAAGGAGTGTGTCCAGGCAGAACTAGAGCTGAGCCAGCTAGACTGGACCATCTAGTGCAGAAGAGCAATGCAGCAAAACGTACAGTACTGTAGTCTCCACTTCCCCTCGTGAGCCTGTGTTCTGAATGTGCAGACATGCCTATTCTCCCTAAAGGAGCTCCCCGGGCTGCTGGATTACCCATCGCACTTAATTAAGTACTAGTCTTGAGATTAGACATTCTCATACCTCAGATGCCTTTAGGAAAAAAACTGCACCTTACAGTGTCTGCTGCGCCTCATAATCCAGATTACCAGTCAAACTGCCTTCATTAGAGCAGGCGTCAGGCCGGTGGCTCAACGGAGGATCTTAGATCAAATAATGTTAAGTGGCCACCGTCTGTACGTCCCAGTGGTATTCCCCGCGCCTCCTAATCCCTGTCTTAACCGTAATCTGTTGTTGAGCTCAGCCTGTCTACTGGAGGGACTGTTGCCAGCAAGCCTCCCTGGGTCTGAGCCATCACAGCCAAACCACAAATTTAATCAAACTTAATGGTTCACAACCTCAGCCCCATCAATCTGATCTTTCGGTCCCACTGGAGGCTGTGTTGGAGACTGAAACAGACAGATATAGATAGTGGACAACTATAATGGGCCAATAGGGAGAGAAAGACGAGGGCAAATCAGCCCCAATGTTGCAGATATGCACTTTGGGCTAAACATAAAGATGGATAATTTCTCCTTTGACTTTGCCTAGCCAGATATGAGCCGCCAAAAATTTGCGACATGAGCGACCATATTACACTCACACCTCACACAGCAAGTTTTTCCCCATGATTCAGCACACATTAGCATGGTTTTCTTCCTCCATGCTTCGTTCTTGCTCTGTGGTTCCTCATGAGGGATTGGTTGTCTCTCCTCTGCTATAAAAACTGCACACCCACTAGTTTTGTTTAGGTGGAGAAAACAGCCAAATTAGAGCTTTGCTGTTCTCTTTCATACACAAGCATTTCAATCAGTTAAACATAAGACCGAAAAAGGCAAAAATGACACACACACTGCTTTTTTAGAGACACACTCCCTCTTTTTAGAGAATTAACATTTGGTTCTGGCTAACAGCGATGAGAGACTTTGGTTGATGCTAAAAGATTCCAAGACAACCACAGCCTGGAAGAAGGGCTTGTAAAAAGCGAAATTGGCAGTAAATGGATATGACTTAAATAGCAAAAAAACTCAAATTAAGTGTTTTTTCACAGTGACGGTATTTATTAGCCCCGATTTCAGTCATTGGGACTGAATTATTTTATATGTAAGACACTGAGACTGAGAATGTAATGTTAAGTTGTTCAGTTTTACATTTGATTTAATTTTGTTTGTGTGAGAGAGTAAAACTTAAGTGGGCACAATGCAAATTCTAAAGCATCATGGCTTAATGAATACCTTTTAAATTATGGCTAAACATCTCTGTTTGCTTTAGGGATAGTTTACCCATAAACAAAACATGCTGTTATCATTCCCTCTCAAATCATTCCAAACCTGCATGAATTTAATTTTAAATGTATTTTTTTCAGAATTTTGAAAGTCAAAACAACATTGGACCCCACTGTTTCATTGTATGAACAAAAAAAACAGACATTGTTTCCAATATATTCGTACGTGTTCTACTTTAGAAAGTAAGTCACACAGGTTTGGAATGACATGAGGGTGAGTAAATGATGACAATTTTGTTTTGGGTGTACTATCTCGAATTTTCCCTCAGACACACACAAACACACTCACACACACACATACCACTGCTGAACATCATTAATATAATACCTGTGTCAGCCTGACTGCAGTACAAATGGCTGAACAGCAGTGGTGAGGAGGTCTCAGCAACCATGTGGATCATTCTCTTTCTCACACACACACACATACGCACATACTAAAGAGTCACCACTGCAGGATGGCTGCGTCAACTCTAGCCTCTCCTCTTTACCCATGAAGGGGGCTTCACCCTCACATACACACTTCCCATAATGCATGATCCATCCGACACTGAGGTGTAGAAGAGATCCGTGCTGAACTCAACAACATTCAGTCTGCGGGTGCATCACATATTAAACATTTACAAAACTCCTCTCCTGAGAATTGACCATTTTTGCTACAATCTCCCTGCAACATTCATCTCATACGTCTCTCTCTCTCTATATTCTCAATTTCCTTCTATTCAAGCATCTATACTGTTCAAAAGCCAAGAGGTTGATTTCACATATAGCATGATAAAGAATCTACCTTTTTCATGAGTAAAATCGGATGGAATTTGGCTTACATTGATATTTTTATCTATGAAAGAGGATGATAAATCTGTTTAACAGGATCACATTTGAATGAAACGAGATTTCGAGATGGAGAGATTAGATGAGATAGCCTATACCGCGCGTAAACACATATTTTTCATAATGTTATCAAAGCTCGAGTGTCTTATGTAATGTTGCTGAACCTTGTAGTAATCAAGCGCCACAAACCGCCATGATAACGTTGCCTTGTCTTATTTTCTCCTTTCACGTCTTCCACATTTCACACCATTAATTACACCTGACATCTTAAAATTGTTTACGAATGTGATGTAGCGCGCGACCATCTGACAAAATAAAGCACCTTTTACGCATAGTGCTATATCAAAGGATGAGGGAAGACTTGGCACAAGGCATCCCGGGCTTTGCTAAATAACTACAGCCCCCCATTACAATAAAGTAGCCTGTGCTGCAGAGGCGCGCCATTCAAGCATCTCGCGCTGTCAAAAGTATCTGTGAGGCGCGCGCTAGAGGGAACGTGATGTTCAGCGCAGAAAGAACAGACTCCATTTCAATTATGGAATCGTCATAACGTAAAAATGCTTTTTTTGGTTCTTCTTCCAATTAATAATTGCTTGTAATGAATGACAACTACTCAATATCATGTTACATAGGAGGTGTATTTAAAAATATGTCAAAAATAATTTCACAAGCTCTAGGCTACTTGATAAAGAAGCCAATGCAGAACTTGTCATAGTAGGCAATTTACATCAATGAAAATCACAATGCGACCACTTTCTGTCAGGAAACAGAAGACAAAAAAGTATATCCTTACAAAGCAAAGAGGGGAAATGGATTAAAAGAGCCGTATCCACTATTGATGGCCATTCTAAATCCCGCATCCCAGAAATCCCTAGCTAATAGCGCACTCTTGACTTGTTCCAAATCTCTAATCGCTTATCATTAGTTATTCATGAAAATTACCCCTCTCAGAGTGTGCTGGAGCAAATTCCAGCTGACATATCGCCTCAGATCACCAAGTACCCAAACAAAAAGACGAATTAATCCGCACTTTTTGAGGGATGCTAAATTTGACCACATAAAAACTAGTAGATTAAATCTGTTCTAGTTTCTATGGAAACATGTGAGACCGCGCGGCTGCGCTCTGCCTTTATTCCTGACTAACTTGATTCAAGGGCATTTTGTGTGTAGCGCTATTGAGGTTGCTATTTATAAAACCATGGATATAAGATGTGTCCCTCGAGAAGTTTGCTCTAAATTACTTTGGACTGTAATATCCTCGAGTATCGCGCTTTAAATGAGGTTTGTGTATGTTTGTAACGTAGGCTATTAGGCTTGTTTGGACGCAGTGTCCATGAGCTATATAGCCTATATTCATTGATTAGCTAATAAATATTGTGATTTACATTTAAAACGCACATAATACACGGGCTAATTATTGTGTGGAGCTTCTGTATTTGCACATTGTTATTAATAATTGATCATAGGACCCTACATAGATAGCCTACTGATTTGAAGGGGGGAAAACTCGTAATGACATAAAATTACACTAGCGTTACATGGGACCACTTGTCATGAGGCTGTGGATTTTGACTCTTTTGCGAGACATAGGGTCATCTAAGATCACTCACAATAGTAATCAATATAGCGTTAGCACAACGGGGTTACCTATCCGGATGGTTTAATTAAATCACAGTGTAGCCTCCGAACTGCAGGAAGACCTTTACGGTCTAACCCGTTCAATAAAACTCAGCACGTGTGCGGCGAGATAGAGTTTACAAATGATCACTTGACTTATGTTAATGTTTATATGATGTCCCTGGTCAGTGTGTTGAACTGAAACCTCCTTGTAAGTGAAACATTAAACAATACAAATCGCTGTTTTGCTCTACAACACGTCTATACACTAAGGAAATACTGGCCTTACCTGCTACGGTGTATCTGTCCATGTAATTGAGCACATTTCCAAAACTCAGAATCCCGGCGGCAACGAGCGGAGTCCGGCATCGGAGTAATGCGGCACGGAATTTTTGCCCAGGTCTGCAGGGATGCAGGTCTGGACTGGAATTAAGAGTCCGGCTCATGCTTCCAGACAGCGTGTGCACCTCATCCGAACTGCTGCAGCCCTCGATTTCACATCCATCGCTCTCAACGCACATCTTCTTGCACGACAGTTCCAGCGCAACCGATTGAACGATTTCTGAACAGAGACTGGACGGTTCTGACGGGAAAAGTGGAGCACCTTTGAGCGGAAAACGAAAAAAAAAAAAACTAAGGGTTAATCGCTAAGAATAAAAATCATTGATGTGATTATTGCTCGCTGAGCTCGGTTCATGTCTGTACAGTGACAGGATTGAGCGCTTTGCACGCGCTTGTCTCCTTTTCTCTCACTCCGTACCGTGTGTGTGTGTGTGTGTGAGTGAGAGAGAGGGAGGGAGGGATTCGTGGATGCGCGTTAAGCCACGCCCTCTCACTGAAGGAGCTGAAGTGTGCACGGAATGCTCATGTGAAACGGAATTTTAGCAGTGACAGAGCGCACCCAGTGTTGCTTTGTCTCTGTTGTTGTTTATTTCTGCCGTGAAGAATTCTTTGAGTAAACTCGACAGACGTGAAATGTCCTCTAAAGGTGTAGCTAAATAAAAAGAAAGCACATTACACTTAGCAGCAGTTCATGGTATCAGGACTCAAGGCAGTGTGCGAATTATGGGGGCTTTGGGGCGGTCCGACCCTCCCTACTAATCTTTAAGCCCTCCAAAGGATGCCAAAACAAAATGTTGGGCATCTTGCAAAGTACATTAAACAGGGTTAACTCTATAATTGTCCACAAGGGCATGTTAAACAACAATTTAGTAAGCACATTCTCACTTGTCGACAAATAGAGGTGTCATTCGACTGAGGAAGGTAACCATGGCAACAGAACGCCGCTTGAGGGCTTTGGGTCGTTAGTCAAACGGTTACATCGGCAAATAAGTAGCCTGCTGTCATTATTTTATTACTTTATTGCAGATTGACATTCACACGTTTATTGCGTGATATAATTCATTGTAGTAATTCGCAGAAGCCAGTAGGCTACGCTTCGACGTCGTATAGGCTATGAAAAGTAGAATAGTGATGCTGACATGAATGATATGAAACTGAAAAAGTAGGCTATCGTAAACATGAAATATCCTCTTTAAATGTTTGAGAAAACATCTGGAATTGAATACCCGTTAGTTGAGAGCATTGCGGCTAACAGCCAAATCGTATAGTGTTTTATTACACAAAGTAGCATATTTAGGACACAATACCTAGTTAACAATCCTAATTCTTATGAACGGGTTTGCATGCTTTAAAATAGCTGGACTCAAGTAACACGAAGTAACTGACCTCATCTGAAAGCGATCGTGGTCTTCAGCACTCTGGACAGCTCATTATTAGTCTACTAGATCTAAAACACTGTTTCACCCCATTATATATTACACTTAAGTTACTGAATTAGATAATTAATATTCTCCAAAATATGTAGGCTAGGAAACATGCAATAATCGGACATTACAAAATTATGGTATAGGCTCATTTGAATAAGTTAACCATATAAAGCGGTTACTGTTTTATTTACTTCCTACAGGTCTATGTGTGGGATTAATTACTAATTAAGGATAGCCTATTATCAAGCACTCTTTGACTCTTTGATTTCATGGCTACCGAAACCCATCAATTAGCGAAGATTAGATCAAATCACGTCATTAAGTTACGTCTTAGTTTTCCCCTCCTTTAGTTAATGCCATAATCACTTCTATCTTAAAATATGATTCAACTCTGGAGGACAGCGACGTTTCTAGCCCATGTTAAATGCCCATCTTTAAACAGTAGGCTAGCCTATCATTTATTCTATAAAATAAACAGTTTCCTCAAGACTCTGAATATCGTTTCGGAAATGTCAAAAAAAGGTTCAGATTTATCTCGATCGCAGAAGAGTCTGTTAGGAAAGTACGCGGGTCATTCTCATGAGAGAAGAGGCTGAAAGATGCTAGATAAATTGTCGGAAAAGAAGGAAGTTATTCGTTTGTTATTTTTCTCTTCATCTTCATCCCAGATCAGAGGGCATGCTTTAGAACAAATCAAACTAAACGGGGTCATAAGTAGCTTAATGTTTTCTGCACTGCCACTTTAGACAGTATAGCCTACTAACCCAGTAATCATTCCTATTAAATGATTTCTCATCTTTCAGTAATTTAGAAGTGTTTATACAGCTTAAAAACGTAAAAATAACAACGATTTTCTTGGCTTTTCTAGCTAAATTAATATAAATCATTATTTTAAGTTAATTAGCTAACGTTAATGATTTAAGGGGCCGTGATTCCACAAACTTTAAAAGTTATATTCAAATTTACATCTTAAAGAGTTCACCCACAAATGAAAATAATGTCATTTATTCCTCACCCTCAAGACGTTCCACACCCATAAGACCTCCGTTCATCCTCGGTGTCGAATCACAACCTATGATCACAACACAGGAACCGCTGGCACAATCAGAACTCGTTATGTATTTCTGAAGGAGGGACTTCATAGAACAAGGAACTCATCAGCCCGTTTTTAGGACAGTGAAAACAGCGGTATACAGATAAGTAGCTAAATTGTGTGAAAAATACTGTTTTTTTACACGCGAAACATGAACATGTTATATTGCACACTATAAACACAATCAAAGCTTCAAAAAAACAGGAAAAACGGGACCTTTAAGATATTTTTGTTGAAATCCGATGGCTCAGTGAGGCCTGCATAGCCAGCAATGACATTTCCTCCCTCAAGATCTGCTAATGTATTAAAACATATTTAAATCAGTTCATGTGTGTACACTGGTTCAATATTAATATTATAAAGCGACGAGAATATTTTTGGTACGCCAAAAAAAAGACTTATATAGTGATGGCCGATTTCAAAACACAGCTTCATGAAGCTTCGAATCGTTATGAATCAGGGAGTCGAATCATGATTCGGATTGCGTGTCAAACCGTCAAACTGCTGAAATCACGTGACTTTTGGCGCTGCGAACCCGCTTGATCGATATGCTGATTCATAACTTCAAGAAGCAGTGTTTTGATATCGGCCATCACTATATAAGTCGCTATTTTGTTTTTTTGGCGCTCCAAAAATATTCTTGTCGCTTTATAATATTAATATTGAACCAGTGTACTCACATGCACTGATTTAAATATGTTTTTAGTACATTAATGGATCTTGAGAGAGGAAACGTCATTGCTGGACTATATATATAGCTGCAGTTGTGAGATGGTGGTCCAGTGGGATTGTCCCTGTAATAAGGGCACTGTAAGTCGCTTTGGATAAAAGCATCTGCCAAATGCATAAATGTAAATGTAAAATGTAAATGCTGGCTATATGCAGGCCTCACTGAGCCATCGGATTATGGTGAGTAATAAATTACATTATTTTCATTTTGGGGTAACTAACCCTTTAACACCTTGAAACTACTAAAAAAATGAATAAAACTACCAAAATGGTCGATCGATGCATGCCCCAGTGCATGATGGGAAGAAGGCTAATGAGACTAAAACAAGATTTATTTTCAGTGATACTTTTATGCATGTTGATGCCTTTATACATGCATGCCAGCAAATGTCATGTGTCACAGGCTGTGCAATAAGGAACCAAGCATCCTTTATCTGCCTCCTGCTGTATTTCAGTTGCTCTCTAGCGAAGGCTGGATTACAGATAAGTAAAACAAACCAAATACACCTTTGTCCTCCACTGTTGGTTGGCTTGGCTCTGCACTGCATGGGCTATCAGTATTAGTATGCTGTATGCCTAGACTGATAAATCAAAGAAACACACAGTCAGAGAAAAAGAATAGGCTAGTCGTGTGGGTATGTGGGTATTTTGTTTTTGTGGTTCCTATCATTTATTATCACTAAAGGAAGCCTCTGCAACTCCTGTCCCTCAAATAATGACGTGATAAGCAGAAAGGGCCTAGTCCTGTTTGACTTCCACAATTTCATTTATCTTCCTTCACATTCCTCGCTGTTAAGCAGCTGAACTTCGGACTTATGTTTCAGAGTACAGAGAATGTGTGTGTGTGTGTGTGTTTCATTTCAAGAACTTTTTAAATGCACTAAATAATCAACAGAATCCCTGCTAAATAAAGATGAAAGAAGCAAGCTGTTGTATACCGATTTCATCAAAACTAGAGATAAACAAAAAAGTATCGGCAGATCTTTGAAAGCAATTATTTTTTTGTCGTTTTTGCATAGTATATCATCAGAAGACGGAGATCACACTCAAGCTATTTAGTTTGAATTTCCATGACACAGAAAAAAACAGAACATGCTTGAGAAAAGCTAATCCATGCAATGGAATGATCAGCTAGAGAGAGAGAGAGAGAGAGAGAGAGAGAGAGAGAGAGAGAGAGAGAGAGAGAGAGAGAGAGAGAGAGAGAGAGAGAGAGAGAGAGAGAGAGAGAGAGAGAGAGAGAGAGAGAGAGAGAGAGAGAGAGAGAGAAAGGAAAACTGATTATGGAACAGAATAGAATAGAATTGAATTAATAGCAAGAGCACTTAGAAGAGAGACAACATATAGCCTAACTGTGCTTTGGCAAGCAGTCAGAAAGTAAAAAAAAAAAAAAAATGAAAAAGAGAGAACATCGAGGCATTAGGACATGGAGAGAGAGGACGACATTGAGAGAGTGGGACTATGGAGACAGATGGAGAAGTGTAATGACCTGCTGGTCTATGCTATAGGGAAGCTGTTAGAAACCAAGTAAGAATGACAAATAGAGAAGATGTAGGGGGAGAGAGAGAAGAGGTTAAAACAATAGTTTTAATTCATGTAAAAGAATGAACTCTGGTGACTGTGTAAACTTAACTCTCTTCAGCAAACAATGTTGATGCAAGGCTTACTTGTAGACGCAAAGCTTTTTGACTGTGTTTAAATGTTGACATTTGATTATAAAAAAGCCCTCTGATACATTCATTGCAAATACATCTTAATTGTGTTACTTCAAAACAATAATATAATCATTACCATCCCCCCCCTTCAAAATTATGCATTTTGAGAGAATTACACATGTAGAGGACACCATGCAATTAGGGTTGTAATGTAAGTCAATGGCCATTTAAATTATACATTTGTATTCTAGTAACTTTTGTTACAACTGTTATGAATTTTTGAAATAACTGAAGAAACTGAATATTGATTACAGGTGCATAGCCAACTTCCTATCACCACAAACACTGAATGGAATACACATACTGGTGTCCACTTCAGTTTATTTTAGATGTGGAATGTAAACGACAAATACATAAACTCTTGAAATAAAAATGATTTTACCTGTCTGGGTTCCCTGGAAAAAGAGGTAAAGCTGCACCGCTTTTGTCAGCATGTTGATTTTATGTTGTCATAAATAAAATAAAAAAGCACACAATGACAGATAAATACAGTCAAACAAAATTATTAGAAAGGGTCAGATGTAATAACCCATGTTTGGATGTATAATTAAATCCTGAACAGTCAAAATGGCATTTAAAGTCCTATCCGTGGTACACTGAAAAACATAGCGGGGAACTGATGAATTTGTATTGGTCTATTCCTCATGGAATTACAGCCATGGCATACTTTGTATTTGGTGTCAAGGGGTTAATATGAGTGCAAGAATATTATAATTGTCACAGTGAATCAAATTATTATTTTATGCTCATCAACTTATGTATCAAATGTGTATGAAATATGATATGGCACAAAGCCAGGTTGTAGTTTTGATGGTGTCTATCTACATCTGCCAGATTACAAATTACAATCAAACCTCCCATAATTTAGGTCCTGATACAGATTATTTCACTGTCTGCACAACAGCGTTTGTATTTCAAGATATCAATATTAGTGACACACAGTTATAGTTCATGATCAAAATCACAAAATTTCCGTAATTGTCGAAAATTGCCTCTGAACAAAAGAAAAAATTTAACTTGTGAAGCATTAATAAGGTAACACTTTAGAATAATGGTCCATCATTATTAGGTAATTATGCAGGAAGTAACAGTGGTGTAAAGTATTTGAGTAAATGTAATTAGTTACTGTACTTAATTATCTTTTTGGCTACTTTGTAGTTTTACTGAGTAGGCTATCAAAGATATTAGCAACTTTTACTCTCTTGACTACAATTTTAAATAAGTAAATGTAATTTTTACTCCAATATTGTGTTAAGTAATGCAATTACACATTACATTTTGCAGGGCGCCTAACTTTTTCTGCACCAGTTTGCTTCTGATATAATGAAGCAATATCACAATCTAAGGGCACTGAAGGTATACTATATCTTGTGTGTTTTGCCTTTACTCACCCAAACAGGTCAACAAGGCTACTTGACGTGAATGCGAATGCGAGTGCATTAGCAGTTGCTGAATCATCATGATTGCATCCGGTCATGAGGCCGAAACCAGCACATCCAGTACAAGTAGACTTTGACTATTTAATTTTACTTAACATTATTTGATTTATATGCTATATTGAAGCACTTGAGCACTTGAGAGTTTGTAGACGTTTTAGAGGTCGTTTTGAGCTGTTCAGTTTTAATCTGATTTTAGAAAATAAGCATGATTTCTTATCAAATGTTTCTTATTTTCACTGGCATGTCGAGGACTAGTGCATTTTTAGCCAACAGTTAGCGCGAGTAAAATAGTGTTAAAATCAGACACTTTTTTTTTAAACAATCAGTTACTCAAGCTTTTACTCAAGCCAAATTGGAAATTGGTGACTTGTAACTTGTAATGGAGTCATTTTCACTACAAGGTATCTGTACTTTCACTCAAGTATGGTTTTTACTCTTTACACCTCTGGAAAGCAATGCAGAACAATTCAGCTAATAAGTAATATAAAATGTAGGACTGCGATAGTTCCTTTTTATGTAATCAATAATTAGATTGACATCATTAATAACTATCAACTACCTATGACAAATTATAAAGAACTAATTCATTACTAATCTCAACATTATTGTGTGTCTAAGACCAAATCAACAATCTTTTTTACTCTGAATATACACTGTAAAAAATTTTCCCGTTAAAAAACAGTAAAGAACTGGCAGCACGGTTGCCAGCAAGGCACTGTAAAATTAACAGTGTTTAACTGTTAATTAAAATTACAGTTACCTACTGTTTATAAAAAAACAGTAAAGAACTGGCAGCACGGTTGCCAGCAAGGCACTGTAAAATTAACTGTCTCTTACTGTTGGTATTTTTACAGTTGGAGACTGTTTTTGCAAATACAGCATAATGCTGTTTCTACATTCAAAGTATATATATATACATATTATTTATTTTCTAAGCAGTGTGATTTAACAAATTGCCCCTAACAGTCTTACTACAAAATACCATGTTTTACTACAGTGTGTATATGTAAGTATAAGTGTACAGTGTGTACTTTTTGAAACAGTGACTTAAAAATGTAACAGAAGGAAAGCAGCTTTATATTGTTTGAAAACATGTCTTGTTTTATTAAACTTTTGAATAACTTTCTTAGGAAAAGAAATGAAAATTTATGGGGAAGAATTGGTTATAACAGAAATAAACTTAAAATATTCCCCAAATCGAATTCTGACATTTGTACAAAATGAAAGCAAAAGGTTAAACAAAATTATTACATTTGTTAATGTAAAATCAACTGCTTTAACAAGTTTTTAACAAATTATTCTGGCTGTTCAAGTCATACAGGCTGTCCAAAAAATGAACTCTGGACACAGAGATTAAGTGAACAAATTATAGAACAACTGAGTAAATGTTTGTAAGTGAATAAGAATTACTGAATACCTGAAAAAACAGAGTGTGTGAATGAATGTGTGTGTGTGTGTGTGTGTGTGTGTGTGCGATGCGTGTCCGATGTGTGCGATGTGAGTGTGCATGAGATGCGCATATGTGTGATGCATGTGTGAGATGTGTGTGGGGTCTGTGGTGTGTAATACTTAGATAAAGTCCCACTCAAAATCCATCAATTTTTTAAGCAGACTGGAGACACGAGGGTTCACGGTTTTCTTTTTCTGAGTGACCTTCCCCGTCCGTTTTGAAATGAATCCTCCGGCCTTGGTGCCCTTTTCCGGATTTATCCCAATGAACCGCCTGCAAAACAAATGTGTGTGTTTAGAATTAGTGTGGAGGGGGAAAAAATTACTCATGGGGAACATATAAATATAGCATATATAAATATAGCAAGTCTATTCTTTTATTAAGAACACTTTGCTTTACATTGTCAGGAAAGAAAATTCTCTTAACAAGCTCCAGCACTCAGATCTTTTGGGCTGAATGATGTGTTTCAGTCTAGATTAAAGATATTTCTTTGTTCAAACACTGACATAACATCTTGACTGAAAAAATTGTAACAAATGCACATGGTCAGCATTTTAATGGCAACAAAAGATGGGTCCTGGATGAGTCTGCTTCCTTTCAAGGTTTCAACCTCACCACCGATGGACATTTTATTTCCTTGACAGTCACTTATGTTTACTTAATAGGGCTCAAATATTTGATAGGAAATGTATCTATTTGATGCTATATTCTCTGTTTATTAGGGCCAAGTGTTTAAATAAACACATTTTCTGTAAAGCGGCTTTAAATCTATATGTATTTTAATAAGAGATATACAAATAAAATCTGTAAGTAAATTGAATGTATCCATCCAAATATCTGACCTTTGGATGAATTCCAGTGTGCACGCAGCTTCAGCTTGGTACTGAAGATTGAGATTGTAGTAAGTAGAGAAAAGAGCTGCAAGCCCAGACAGGAAAGACGGTTGGATGCCCTCGCAAATGATGTGCTCCTCAAGGCTGATCATCCACTGCTGGATACTGCTTCCTGGTGTTTTACCTGTACCTTTAAAAAGTAAAAACAATTTCAGCACTGACATAACATTAATTTGACATTGCCAATTACAAATTAATGCATGGAAAGCTATAAATTAAAACAGTCACAGAGTCCTGTCCTTCTAACAGAAATGCATTTCAACATAGACTGGTCAGTACAGACCTTTAAGTGTAAATGTGTATAGATTTTGTATTGTGAAATTATGTTGCTTAAATTTTATTTATTAATATTTTTGAAGTTTATTTCACCAAAAAAATAAAATAAAATAAAATCATAAATTACTCTCATGTTGTTCCACACTTTTCAAAATTAAGCCATTATTTACTAACCATGGTGTTGTGCTAAGGCTCTGCAAGTTCTTTTTCAGACCACACAAGAAATTATTAAAATTGATCTGCTCGCTCTCGTCCATGTAATGGCAGTGAATATTGACCAGCATCAAGCTTTTAAGGAGGCACAAGTTATCACACAATGAGCCCATGGGACACATGTTGTATATTCCAAGTGTTTTGGGGGTATACAATAAGTTTTGGAGAAAAACAAACTGAAATGTAGTGTTTCATTTAACATAAATCCTGATATTGTCTTTTGGTCTGCTGTGCACAACTGCATGTACAGGAGATTTCTATATGTTGTGTATCATACTGATTTGTTAATCATAATTTCTTACTACTAAAGTTTGTTGTTATTCTGGGAGTGAACTGTGCATGGCACTAATAGTCTCATGGACACACAGTTAAGCACAAACCACCAAAAGCCAATGTCAGGATTTCCATTAAATGATAAATGAAATTTTTGTTTGTTTTTCATTAAACCTATCAAATACATATGAACACAATGATCATACCCAATCTGTGACACTCGTTACATTTTTTCTTTTTTTTTCTTTATGCCAGTAGCTTCCCACTGTTATTATTTGGACGTGCACGATCAGGACATTTTTTTTGTCCTTTGTGGTCTGAAAAAACAACGGCATATGACATTGGAACAACAAGGTGAGAAAATAATGACAGATTTTGGATTAACTATCCCTTTAACATTTTGCTGAAATTACAGTAAAAATACTACTACTAGGCCTAATATTTACTTTTTATTGTTTTGCTTTAATGTAGAGTAAATATAACCATCCAAAAAAAGAGAGATTCTGCTATAGTGTACATACCAAGGAGTATAAGCCGAGGAGCTGCAGGTAGTGTGAGTGTCCTTTCTACATCAGCAGCAGAGGCAGGTGCCTATAGGACACAGATGTAATGATGTAGAAATGAGGACAAAATAAACAATCAACAATGCCTTGTATGCACTATACTATAAAAAAAAAGATCATTAATTTTGCTTGTCAGGACAATCATAGCATAGAAAATAAATAAAAATAAGTAACTTACGTTTGCAAGAAGAATTAACTGTTCCAGGCTCTCTGAGAAATGAGCCATAAGAAGCTGAATAACGCAGAAAGATGGCTCGAGGTCTGGGCGCTGTAAAAGGACAGCCCGGACATCTGCATTAGTGGGTTTGTTGGTGAAGAACTCTAAGATGGCCCTGCCACACTCCTCCATGGCAAGCTCAAGTACACGCAGAACTTTGATATCAGTTAGTAGTTCAAAATGACCATAAAGTCCTTTCTGAGTAAAAAGGTATGGCCATTGCTTTCTTAAATCTGCAATGGCTGGTGCTGGTAGCATATTAATTTGTTGCCGCTGCAGGCAGAAGGTCGTTTCCAAGAGTTGATTCACTTCTGCTCTTTCTGCGCCATTTATACCATCTCGACGGTATATCTCCTCCATCCGCTGACGTTTCTGCTCTACTGTTTCATCTGTCTCCTCTGGTGGGAGATTGGGCTGGAATCTGGTGCAGCCATAGGTATCAGTAGGACCTCTTTTTAATCCATCACCAGATGAACGGTGCTGAGAAAAGTTACTGGTGCGGTTCAAATTTTCAATACGGTTCTTAATTTGAATCAAGAGTGAGGTATAGCCATTTCCTAGTGGCTGACCATTGTCGCGTAGATCAGCAAAACTCTGAGGATAGTGGCGTATGATGTTTCTACACACAGTGACACATTGTGAGCGTGTTGGATTAAGCTCATACTTCCTAACCTCATCTGCTAAAACTCTGACCATCTGTCGGCGTGCTGCTGGTGAAGGCCTCTTGCCATCAGCAACTGCTGAACGAATGTCTGCAGGCATGAGGGTCCATGGCACCTCAAAAGTCTCTGGCCATGTTTTTTTGATAATGAGGGATGGGCCACAGTCTTCAGAGCTGCTTGATTCAGGATTTGAGACTGAGACTAGACTTGACTGACTGGAGCAAGGGTATTCTGAATCACTGATGACTGCTGGGGTAGTGGAAGGGTGTATTTGCAAGTCCAAAGTGACCACCTCTGTCTCTAAAACAGGAAAAACACAGGGAAAAGAAAACATGAGACTGAAAGTTATAAATAATAATAGTAATAATAATAATAATAATAAAGCACTGGTCACTTAAAATACTGAAGCTGTGTCTTCCTAAAGCGACCCCCGGGGTCATCTATGTTACAGCTATGTGACTCTTTTGGGGACTCAAAATGTAACAGAAATGTACCTCTCTGGTATACTTTTCTTTCTTTATAGAATAGAATAAAGTCACTTCTGAAAGCTGTTACCCCAACAATACCCTTAAACAAAACAATAATTTACAGCTCACATGGTAAAATTAAGCACAATGTACATTTTTCACATTAGTATAAAGACAATTTGTAAAAAAGGATGAAATTTTGGATGTGATCAAATACACTTCCAAAATTGAGTAAGTTATAAATAACCTATACTTTTTCAAGAAGCTTTGGGCCAGAAAAAGGTCAGAACTGCTATTTAAAATTTTACTGTTAATTGCAAAAAAGATGCAGTAACAATTTTTCAACGTTACCATTTTTAAAGGCTTCCAGAAGCTTCCGTTGCTGAATGGGTGGCAGAAGGTCAGAAATATCTTCTTGTGTGACATATTTTAAGTCTTGTGTAGATTCCAGTCCAGATCTTAATATCACATCTGTCAATGCTTCTTGAGTATCTTTGGAAATTGATGGCAGGGCTCTGAGGATGATGCTCCTCAGGTCATCATTCAGAATACTCATAGTTCTACAATGAAGGAAAAGTATGGTGAAGAACAATTACTTCCATGTCACCAATTGAGTACTGCGGTAGAGGGTAATAATCAAGAAGGTGCTCCTGATTAATGCAGTAGTAACTGTTCTTGATTGGCGTCACACAGTGAACACCTACATCATGCATACACAACGCCTTACACTTTTCAGTGATGAAGTAGACTGCTGAATTTTTGTAGGTGAGTATCATCATAATCTTTCCAATTTCAAGCCCATCCTCAACCTTACTTATAACAACATACATGTTTTTTCGGTATTTGGTTCCTTTTACTGTTGCTTCATGAGCAATCAAAGTATTTTCAGGTCCAAAATCATACTTTGCCACTGATTCTCTGATGCCAGCAATGTAGTCACTTGAGTAAAAAGCAGTTGCCTTTTCTACTTCAATTGCTGGTGGGAAGAGATTGCCAGCGCTAAGATATGCTTGTAACAGCTGGTGTCTTTCTGCAAGGCTTGAGCACACATTTTTAAAGTTACGCAGTTTTCTTGTGCACTGTTTAAAGTATGTGTGCTTGCTTTCGAACCTCATAGTCCACAAACGAATGAGTGGACCAAACTGAATGATGAGCTCTGGATAATGGCTCATGTAATGATGCTTGGGTTTAAGCCGGTGATGGGGAAAGGCTTGTTTTCTGGAAAGCAAGTATTCTTCGATAAGGACCCGTAAATAGCCTATCTGGTCAGCGGAAATGGCTGGTGCACAAATCAATGCCACTATGTCTCTTAGCTGTAACACCAGTTGCCATATCTCATTGTCAGAAGGAGATATAATCTTTTCTCCGATCAACACTGGTAACAGTCTCAGTAAGCACCAGTTCTGCACCGCATGGCCACACAGTCTATCACTTCCTTGCCTCACCTCACATGGTTTGTCATTTGCATCCTTACCTAAATATCTGAACTGTTCGATTCTTCGATTCAGTTCAGTGTAAGTAAATTGTTTGTCAACAGTGACAAGATGGCCAATGTACAATGCAAGGTCAGAAGCAACAACTCCCTCAAACAAATCATGCCCAAGACATGGAGGCAACCCAGGCTGGCACACATGAAAAATATTCAGACTGTTGAATATAGAGTCAAATTTGATACCTCCACTATGAATGGAATGTTCTTCGATGTTCTGAACATGCTCTTTGTATGACTCTGGTGTCCGAGTGTTGGCTCTGGACAGAGGATCTGCTTGAAACACATCTTTGTTAATTTCACAGTATCGACAGAAGTACTTACTGGCACTGAAATTTTCAAGAAAACCTCCAATATTGTGTGAGCCCAGGTTGTCTCCAGCAATGGCCCGCAAGATTCCTTTGCATACCTGTCCATCAGGTAACACTATGCCATTGGTCTCAAGGTCTTGAAGGTCTTTCATCAAGCGTCCCATGACCAATTCCTGACCAAAATATTTGAAATCTTGTTCTCTACACAAAAGCACAAGTTGCATCTGGTCAGTACTTGACCGGTTGTGTGGCAATATGTCTGCAAGTGTTAGATACATGGCCAGTACTTTGTGTTTTTTCTTTCCTGACCCCAGAGGGTTCACTACTTCAAACGAATCTTGATAAAGTATCAAGCCTAAGGAGGAGCTCTCTGTCTGGGCTAAGTTTTTTGTAATGATTTCACCATCCCATACATCCTGAAAAATATCCTTCACCTGGATACGATTGTGTACTTCTCTGTACTGTTTCCACATTGATTCGCAATGAAAAAGTGCCTCTATTGTCTCTTTTATAGGGACATACTGTAAAAAACACTCCTTGCCAGCTTCATTATGTCCAAGACAAATGGGCATAGGTTCAACATAATTAAAACTGTTCTTGAACACTGTTTTCCTGCGCTGGTCTGTTTTTAGTGTGTGACTATTACATGCTTGTAAGAGATCGTCTGCTTTCAGACTGTCCATGACATCATTAATGGAAGCCTCTTGAACACCAAGTGTAACCAACTTCTCGTTTAACTTGAAGAGTAAGTGTGACTGGTTGATATCATAAACTGACTGCATATCTTCAATTATAGTCTGAATTACAGAAGATGGAAGCAGTAACTTTGCCTGTAATTTCAGATAAAACAGAGAAAGATTCTTCAAAAATAATGACTCATCAATATTTTCTGGACTAACTTCCAAATGCTCAATGTTTCCAGCTACATCGATATGTTCATCTATTATATTGCTGTCAATATTTTGAGAGCTTTCAGCTTCAGTCACACATGCTGTGGAAACAATAGATTCAGTTAGATTTACCTCTGATGAATTTTTATGTTTCCTTGATAGATGAGAGGTAAATGTAGATACTACTGTAAATGACATATCACACTGCTTAAAGGGGCATGCCACTCTTCGTCCCTCTTTAATGTGCACTTTAAGATGGGAATAAAACTGAGTTAGTGTCTCACATTTGGCACTACACATGTCAACATTGCATGCAAGGTCTACTGCAGGGCACAAATGTGGTCTAGGCACCACCACACACTCCTTGTGATGTCTGTAAAGATGTGATTTCAAAGCTGCTACTTTTTTAAACTTTCTGTTGCAGGATTGCATGCAACAATGAAGCACCAAGTTAGGGATATTGCTATGAATCCTCATGTGCTTCACATAGGCCACTGTAGTACTACATTGATGTCCACAGAACTGACATGAAAACATGATGACAAGTCTGGAAAAAAATATCAGCCAAAAATATATCCAACAAAACAAAATGGCCTTAAGAATACTATGCTGGCCAAAGCAGCATTGCTGTACAAAGCAATACCAAAACTATGAATAAGAATTACTTTTAATAAGTACTATATCATTTAACTTCAAAACCAACTTGGATTGATGAAAAAAATATAACCGGAATAAAAGTAACAACCAAAGCTCAACAGTACTACAATAAATGCACCTAAGAATAAAGATATGTGCATATTAGAACATGCTTACCCAGGTTTGCAATGACAACGAAATACAGGTTTTTTTGTTGTTGTTGTTGTTTCTTCGTAATGCTGGAGGTTTCGCCAATTCCAGAAAAGCAAAATAATACACCGGTCTGCCTATTTCAGCGCGCTACAAAGACTTCGATGTAATCTCAAAACAACAGTGTTTGAAAAATTAACTTTGCAGAAGAATTCTATCATGTTGCATGGAATTTACTCTTTTATCTGAAATATAATACAAATAAATCGACCGAATAAAGATATGTACAAATTAGAACATGCAACATATAACCGGAATAAAAGCACAACAGTACTACAATAATTGCACCTAAGAATAAAGATGTGCTTACCCAAGTTTGCAATCACAATGATATCGAAATTAAGTTTTTTTTCTAACTCTAGAGGTTTCGCGGATTACAGAAAAGCAAGCTAGCCAGTTAGTAAACAACCTTTCTTTTCAGCGCGCTACAGATTCATCAATATGATTTCAATGCAACAGTGTTTGAATAAAATAAAATAAAATAAATGCAGAAGAATTATTATCCCATGTAACTCACCCTGTAACTGGGAATAATATAATCCGAGTCAGAAATCCTATCCAAGATGTTGCATCTGGCGAGTCTCTGAAAAGAACAAATAAAAGATAATTTCACTTCCAATATCCACAATACAGGTTAGTTGCTGTAGCAAATGTAATGTATTTTGTCTACGATATCGTGCAAAACTCACCTATTAACAGTATGATGGCGGATGAAAGTCCATGCGTGTTCAGCAGTTTTCAAAAATACTGGATAGTAATGTTTTTTTTCCTTCAACTAATAAATACGGTAAAATGCCGTTATATTTTGTCTACGTCATTTGACAAAAACAAAAAAAACATTAATGTACTGCTTTTGAACTTAACAGGATTATACTGTTGAAATTCAGCTGTAAATTAACAGCAATTTCTTACAGTGTACTTATTGTCCATAATCTCAAGAAAGTGTTTAAAATGTTCATTTTCCACAAGTGACAGAGGCAGACAACACCCAATTATCAAATCTTGGATAATGGCTTTACTGATGGCTTGTTGTCTTGGTGAATGTAGGCTGTAGACCTGCACCTTCTGTGTAAACGACGCTATAGTTGGCTGTGTGACATCTGTCTGTTGCCCTGCCTTGTACTCCAAGAACCTAAAAATTCAGGGAGAAACTGGTTAGATATCTGCTGGTATGAACAATAATCACATTAAAAGAGCAATCTTAAAAATAAAATGACTGCAAATGTATCAAAATTGAATAAAATTGTTAAATCATATCACATATAAAACACACAACAGATGGGGATGGGTGACAAATCTATATCACGATATATCCTATAGATGATATAAAGTAAAGAAATATAGTGTACATTGATATACTTTAATAACACTTGTATTATATTTAACAGTTAAGTTTGTTTGTGGACACCAAGCCTACCACACCACCTGTTAAAAACTGAAGCTTAAACGCCTCGATCGCCCCCAGGTGGTTGGTTCCAGTAAAGCTTATAATCCCCACCCCCTTCTGCTTGCGAGTTTGCTTTTTGAAAAGCGCTCGCGCACATTTTAAAACTCAAAGTTCCATAAAAATGCTAATCTCGATGAGGTGTTAATCTAGACAGTCCATTTTGTCTTAAATTAATGTGAATAACAGGGGAGGGGATATGTACCATGCAGATCCAAGCATTAAGGCTTAGTAGGCAAATTATTTTATATATTTTAATGTACATGTTGGTAACGTTATTGTGCAGCTTTATTGTGCAACGGGGAAGATCAGGTTGTTTTAACAAATATCTCACATGTGATTTGACTTATGTTTTTGGTTAATATCGCTCAGCACTATGGGTAGGGATGGGTGAACATGAGTTTTGGTCATGGATTTAGTACAGCAAAATTTGCTATCATCACAGCAAAATTTGCTCTCATCACTTGCACTTAGCTTACCTCTCTTTGTGCTTCCTTTCCAAATGTCGATAGAAGTTTGACGTGGTCCCAGCCGTCTCAGTAAGCGTCGCGTTGCAGAACTTACACACTGCTGTATGTTTTCTTTTGGATGCATTTTTGCAGATGAACTCTTTGTGGTTTAGGTAGCCAAATTGTATGACAGAAGATTTGGCTGACATCTCTCCAACAGCCACGGTCACGGTGACGGCACAGCTTGCTCTCCTGTCTCAAGCATTCACGTGTGGAGTGTGTGTGTGATGCGATGTGGGGGTTGGCGGCGCGGCGCGGCGCGGCGCGGCACAGGGAGGGGAGGGGAGTAAAAACTAAAAGTATTTAAAATTAGACACGAGTCAAGCTTTTGGTCTGAAGTTTTTTGTCTAATCATCACAGTAATGATGTTAACAAATAATTTCGTGATATGCTCTCAGTTGTGGTCTTGACCGGTCTTGAAATTAAATCCCGAGTCCTCTGAGTCCGAGACCGAGACGAGACCGAGTAAAAATGCGGTCGATTCCGAGACGAGACCAAGACCTTTAAAAAGTGGTCTCGAGACCGGTCTCGAGACCAAGACCGATCTCGAGTACTACAACACTACT